>CM053609.1:13354392-13383557 GCA_028646535.1 Procyon lotor
TACTGTATCTTATTCTTATTCTTAGGAGAAAAGCACCTAGTCTTTCACAATTAAGTATGATGTTAATTGTTGATTTTTTGTAGATACCCTTTATCAGGTTAAGGAAATTCTCTTCCAATTCTAGTTTGTTGAGTGTTTTTATCATGAAAGCATCTTGGATTTTGTTAGTCCTTTTCTGCATCTATTGAGATCATCATGTTGTTTTAAAAAAGTTATTTCATCGATATAATGTATTACATTAACTGATTTTCAAATGATAAACAATTGTGTCCCTGGGATAAGTCCCACTTGGTCATGGTGTATAATCCTTTTTTTATGTTGCTGGATACAGTTTGCTTGTATTTTGTTGAACATCTGTCAACAGTACTCATAAGAAATATTGGTTTGTACATTAGGGTACATGTGGCCCTTCTTTGTAATGCATCTGCTTCTTTGGGGTAAATACCCAGTAGTGCAATTGCAAGGTCTATAGAGTAGCTCTATTTTTAATTTCTTGATGAATCTCCACACTGTTTTCTAAAGTGGCTGCACCAGGTTGCAATCCCATCAACAGTGTAAGAGGGTGCCCCTTTCTCCACATCCTCTCCAACATTTGTTGTTTACTGTCCTGTTGATTTTGGCCATTCTAACTGGTGTAAGGTGGTATCTCAGTGTGATTTTGATTTGAATCTCCCTGATGGCTAAAGATGATGAACATTTTTTCATGTGTCTGTTAGCCATTTGCATGTCTTCTTTGGAGAAGTGTCTGTTCGTGTCTTCTGCCCATTTTTTGATGTGATTATCAGTATTGTGAGTGTTGAGTTTGAGGAGTTCTTTATAGATCTTAGATAGCAGACCTATGTCTGTAGTGTCATTTGCGAATATCTTCTCCTATTCCGTGGGTTGCCTGTTTGCTTTGTTGACTGTTTCCTTTGCTCTGCAGAAGATTTTTTTTTTTTTTATCTTGATGAAGTCCCAAAAGTTCATTTTCACTTTTGTTTCCTTTGCCTTTGGAGACATGTCCTGAAAGAAGTTGCTGTGGCTGATGTCAAAGAGATTACTGCCTATGTTCTTCTCTAGGGTTTTGATAGACTCCTGCCTCACGTTGAGGTCTTTTATCCATTTTGAGTTTATCTTCGTGTATGGTGTAAGAGAATGGTCAAGTTTCATTCTTCTACATATAGCTGTTCAATTTTCCCAGCACCATTTATTGAAGAGACTCTCTTTTTTCCACCGGATATTTTTTCCGGCTTTGTCAAAGATTATTTGACCATAGAGTTGTGGGTCCACATCTGGGCTCTCTATTCTGTTCCACTGGTCTATGTGTCTGTTTTTGTGCCTGTACCATGCTGTTTTGGTGATCACAGCTTTGTAGTAAAGCTTGAAATCAGGCAATGTGATGCCACCAGCTTGGTTTTTCTTTTTCAACATTTCCTTAGCAATCCGGGGTCTTTTCTGGTTCTATACAAATTTTAGAATTATTCGTTCCAGTCCTTTGAAGAAAACTAGTGGAATTTTGATTGGGATAGCATTGAAAGTACAGATTGCTCTGGGCAGTATAGACATTTTAACAATGTTTATTCTTCTGATCCATGAGCATGGAATGCTTCTCCACCTTTTTGGGCCTTCTTCAATTTTTTTCATGAGTGTTCTGTAGTTCCTCAAGTACAGATTCTTTACCTCTTTGGTTAGGTTTATTCCCAGGTATCTTATTGTTCTTGGTGCTACAGTAAATGGAATCAATTCTCTAATTTTCCTTTCCATATTTTCATTATTAGTGTATAGGAAAGCAACTGATTTCTGTGCATTGATTTTGTATCCTGACACATTACTGAATTGCTGTATGAGTTCTAGTAGTTTGGGGGTGGAGTCTTTTGGGTTTTCCATATAAAGTATCATGTCATCTGTGAAGAGAGAAAGTTCGACTTCTTCATTGCCAATTTGAATAATTTTTATTTCTTTTTGTTGTCTGATTGCTGTTGCTAGGACTTCTAGTACTAGAAGAGTGAACAAGAGTGGTGAGAGTGGGCATCCTTGTCGTGTTCCTGATCTCAAAGGGAAGGCTGTCAGCTTTTACCCACTGAGAATGATATTTGCTGTGGGCTTTTCACAGATAGACTTTCTGATGTTGAGGAATGTTCCTTCTATCCCTATACTTTGAAGAGTTTTAATCAGGAATGGATGTTGAATTGTGTAAAATGCTTTTTCTGTATCAATTGAGAGGACCATGTGGTTCTTCTCCTCTGTTTGATTTGTTCTATCACACTGATTGATTTGTGAATGTTGAACCATCCTTGCATCCCAGGGATAAATCCCACCTGGTCATGATGAATAATCTTAATGTGCTGTTGGGTCCTATTAGCTAGGATTTTGTTGAGAATCTTGGCATCCATATTCATCAGGGATATTGGTCTAAAATTCTTCTTTTGGATGGGGTCTTTGCCTGGTTTGGGGATCAGGGTAATGTTGCCTTCATAGAAAGAGTCTGGAAGTTTTCCTTCTGTTTCTATTTTTTGGAACAGTTTCAGGAGAATAGGTATTATTTCTTCCTTGAATGTTTGGTAGAATTACCCAGGGAATCAATCAGGTCCTGGACTCTTGTTTTTTGGGAGGTTTTGATCACTGCTTCAATCTCATTTCTAGATATTGGTCTATTCAGGTTGTCAATTTCTTCCTGTTTCAGTCTTGGAAGATTATGGGTTTCCAGGACTGCATCCATTTCTTCTAGGTTGTTTAATTTATTGGCATATAGCTGTTGATAATAATTTTTGAAGATTGTTTCTATTATTCTATTATTTCTATTTATTTCTATTCTATTCTATTTCTATTCTATTGTTTCTATTATTCTATTATTTCTATTTATATTGTTTCTATTATTCTAATTCTATTTCCTTTGGATTAATCATGATCTCTCTCCTTTCATTCATAATTTTGTTAATTAGGGTCCTCTTTCTTTTCTTTTGGACGAGTTTGGCCAGTGGCTTATCAATCTTATTGATTCTTTCAAAAAACCAACTTCTGGATTCACTGATGCATTCTACTGTTTCTCTAGTTTCTAACTCATTGATCTCTGCTTTTATCTTGATTATTTCCCTTCTTGTGCACGGGGTTGGCTTAATTTGTTGTTGATTTTCCAATTCTTTCAGTAAAGAATTGGAATGTAAAGACAGCTGGTGTATTCAAGATTTTTCAGTTTTTTTGAGTGAGGCTTGGATGGCTATGTATTTCCCCCTTAGGAATGCCTTTGCTGTGTCCCATAGCTTTTGGATCAATGTGTTTTCGTTCTCATTGGTCTCCATGAATTGTTTAAGTTCATCTTTGATTTCCTGGTTGATCCCAGCATTCTTGAGCAAGTTGGTCTTTAGCCTCCAAGTGTTTGAATTCCTTCCAAACTTTTTCTTGTGGTTGAGTTCCAGTTTCAAAGCATTGTGGTCTGAGAACATGCAGGGGATCATCTCAATCTTTTGGTATCAGTTGAGTCCTGATTTGTGACCCAGTATGTGGCCTATTCTGGTGAAAGTTCCATGTGCGCTCAAGAAGAATGAGTATTCTGTTGTTTTAGGGTGGAATGTTCTGTATATATCTATGAGGTCCATCTGTCCAATGTGTCATTCAAAGCTCTTGTTTCTTTGTTGATTTTCTGTTTAGATGATCTGTCTGTTACTGAGAATGGTGTGTTAAGATCTCCTACTATTAATGTATTCATATCAATATGACTCTTTATTTTGATTAAAGTTGGCTTATGTAGTTGGCTGCTCCTATATTGGGGGCATAAATGTTTACATTTGTTAGATCTTCTTGGAGGACAGACCCTTTAAGAATGATGTAGTGTCCTTCTGTATCTCTGACTAGTCTTTAGCTGAAAATCTAATTTATCTGATAGGAGATTCACTACCCCAGCTTTTTTTTGAGGCCCACTGGCATGAAAGATGGTTATCCATCCTTTCATTTTCAGTCTGGATGTATCTTTTGGTTCCAAATGTGTCTCTTGTAGACAGCACATGGACAGGTCCTGCTGCTTTATCCATTCTACCACCCTGTGGCTTTTTATGGGAATGTTTAGGCCATTCATGTTGAGAGTGATTATTGAAAGAGAAGTGTTTATTGACATCATGTTGCCTGTGAAGTCCTTGTTTCTATAGATTGTAAATTTCTGTTCTAAGTCACTCATGACTTCTTTCTACTTTTATAGAACCCCCTTTAATATTTCCTGGAGTGCCAGTTTGGTGGTCACATACTCTTTTAGTTCTTGCTGGTCTTGGAAGCTCTTTATCTCTCCATCCATTTTGAATGACAGCCTTGCTGGATAAAGTATTCTTGGCTGCACGTTCTTCTCGTTTAGTGCCCTGAATATATCATGCCAGCCCTTTCTGGCTTGCCAGGTTTCTGTGGACAGGTCTGAAGTTATTCTAATGGGTCTTCCTCCATATGTAAGGAATCTCTTCCCCCTAGCTGCCCTCAGGACCTCTTGTCTAAAATTATAATTTGCAAATTTCACTATGATGTGTATCGCTGATTTTCTAGACTTGTTGATCTTGGCAGGTGTCCTTTCTGCCTCTAGGACACGAACACTTGTTCCATTCCCCAGATTGGGGAAATTTTCATTCAGAATTTGGTCAGCTATATCTTCTAGTCTTCTGACTTTCTCTACCCCCTCTGGGATTCTAATAATTCTGATGTTGGAACATTTCATGGCATCATTTCATTTATTTCCCTAAGTCCCTTCTCATGATTCCTGGGCAGTTTGCTCCAGTTCTCCTCCTGACCTGTCTTCTCAACCATTTTATCCTTTAGATCACTAATTCTATCCTCTGTCTCCATAACTCTAGCTGTTAGACTATTTAGTTTGGATTGGATTTCACTGATAGCGTTTCTTACATCAGCTATACTGGTTCTTATTTCTGCCCTTAGAGATTCTATGTTGTCATTAATATTTTTCTCCATCCTAGCCATTGCCTGGATAATTGTCACCCTGAATTCCCTTTCTGATGTACTGTTTATGTCATGTCTAATAGTTCTGAGGGAAAGGGTGCAGTCTCTGGGTGTTTCCTCCTTCTAGTCATTTTGATGAGAAGTGGATGAGAGGATGTATAGCTGGATATATGCCCACGATCTAGGCAGGGTGTACTCTGGAAGGTTTAGGGGCAATTGGGATTCACCACCAAAAAGAAAGAATAAGTATAAAAAAAAGATAGAAAGAGAAAAAGAAGAAATTCCAGCCAGAATGGGCCCCAAAACTAAGATTTATAAGGTATGTAAACCAACACGAACAAACATATAGACCAACAAAATAAATGACGAGAAATAAAAGAACCTCGTCAGAATGAACCCCAGGAATGAGATTTATATAATACCAGAACAAAAGCAAATACATAGAAACACTGACAGAAGGATAAGATGGGAGGTGGTTATAACTTCTTGTGGGCAAGGAAGGTTATTTTAGGTCTTCCTGGGTTTATCATTGTATTAAGCCACCAGTTGCAATGTTAAGTAGTTTAAAAAAAAATTAAAAAACTGCAAGAAATGTGAAAATGAGTGAATAAAAAAAATAGAAAGAGAATAAGAAAGAAGAAAAAAAAACTTGTATCTATGAAATATACAGGTTTGAGGGTATTATCAGGCGTTTAATATATTGATTTCCCCTGATGTTGGGGATTTAAAATTTTATGGGGATCCTGTGGCTATTATTCTTTTGTTTTTGACTTGTCTTCTGGGGGAGGGGACTGCTGCATTGTTTTCCAGTCAATCTTGCTTGGGTTGAGTCACCCTGCCCCCCAATCAAGGGGCTGAGCTCTGTGGAAACCGGTTTCTCAATCTTTCGCTCTCTGAAGGTTTTTGGCCTTTTGTAGCTTTTTCACCTTTTCGGGGAGTCCAAGCAAGGAATCTACCTGTACGTACCCAGACCTCTGCGTCACAGGGAAGTTTCAGTCTGCTCCCCCTCTGGGTGGTCCAGAACACAGACTCCCCTCCACAAAATTCTGCTCATAGAGCAGCCTGTCACAGGTGGTGCACACTCCACAGTTAGATGAGTCCCAGCGCTCCCCTGCTCTCTGGGCTCCAGGCTCTGGCAGGGTGTGGTCAGATTCCTGCCAGAGATTAGGCTGGCCACCCTGTGTTCTCTCCGGCTGCCCCGTGTTCTCTCCGGGCCGGCTGGGGGCACCTAGACCCCACCTCAGGCCGCGAATATCATTTCAGTCAGGGTTGCACTCAGTCCAGAGAGTGGGGCACACAGCAAAAAGCTGCCAGCTCCAGGACCACACCAGACTCTCTAAGGTCCTTGCAGGAGCGTGTGCGCCCTGCCCACAAAATGGTGTAAGGAGCGGAAAGCTGCAGGTTCAGAAACCTAGGACTGGACCGCCCCCCACCCCCCACCAGTCTCTCTTTGAGGCAAGTGGTGTCCTTCCTGGGAATGTGGGCCCAAACCCGTGACCACGACCACCCCCTTCCACTAGTTGGTCCTCAGAACCTTTTGATCTTTTTAAGTGTTTTTAACTGGAGTCTAAGTTATTCCTGCTCCCCTCTCCCCTAGGCACTTTCCTTTGGGGTATTACTGTCTTTGCACCGTTTCTGGTGCAAAGCTCCCTCCCCCCTTTTGTTTATCCTCCAATATAGGCTCAAGTTCTCCCACTTTGCTTTACCTCTCCACTGCTGTCTTCTGTTCCTGTAAAGATCCAGAAGTTAATAATCTTGCTCCTCAGGCTGATTTCATGGGTGTTCAGCGTGTTCTGGTAGATATCCAGCTCACTTTTGGGGACAGGTTACAACAGGATCTCCTACTTCTCTGCCATCTTGCCCCCCTCCCCTAGGTACATACATTTTTTATATAATTGCTATTTCTTCGATCATTATAAAATATTCCTTTTTATCTCTAGGAAATTTTTTTGTTGTTTTAAAATCACTTTGTCTGGTATTTGTATAGATAATCCTGATTTTTTATGATTTCTCTTTTCATAAAATTTTTTTTTTACTTTGAAATGTCTTTTTTTTTTTTAATAGAGAGAGAGAGAGAGAATGCATGCACACATACACATGTGAATGGGGGTGGGGAGGGGCAGAGGGAGAGGGAGAGAGAACCTTAAGCCAGCCCAACGTAGGGCTTGATCTCAAGACAATATCAAGAGTCAGATGCTTAACCAACTGAGTCATCCAGGCACCCCAGGAATTTGAGTGTCTTTGTATATAAATGTGCACTTGCAAAGAGAAAAGGATAATACTTTCCTAGGCAAAATCACTCCTATCTGTGGACTATTCATTCCTGTGGAGAGTCAGCCAGCATAGGACTCTGCCAGCAGTGGTCTTCATTAGCCCCCAGGGGGAAGGGGCTAATTTTCTGAGAAGTTGCCACCAAACATACTCCAAGCTCAGTTCTGAAATATCCCCAGAGATATTACAAGTCAGAAATACTTCACCGTATACCCCCACTATACAGCCATTCCTTCTTGGTTTGGCGTTTTTTTCCCAGAACGTGGAGAATATATATTTTCCCTTCATTTCATGGATCACTGTGATCTTGGTTGTGTTTACTTTTATTCCTCAGACTGAGTTTCAACTTTCTGATTTACTTTTCACTTTCTGTAATTGTGACATAAAATTAAATGCAAACATTGAGTGCTCAATGCTTTTTATATTTTATGACTCAGAAAAGTCAGAAAGAGGTTAGGGCCTCTTAATGGACCCCTGGGTCTACATGCAAAACATTTCTCAACAGGAGAATTCTACTACCTATGGAACTGGTATCTGCGAATTCCCTTGTCCTCTGTAATGATCAAAGTGTGTGTGTGTGGGAGATGCTCAAATGATTGAAGGGTTACATCTGGCAGAAAAGAAAAAAACAGAATTTTCAAATTCAAAATAACACCCTGAAATGCTTTCTCTTTCTCCATCTGGAATGTTTCCTAACTTAAACAAATAACTAAGGGCTTCAAAACTTTACTATTTAAATATGAGTGAAGTTCTGGAATTTGAGTAGTATTGGAAAAAAGATCTGGAATCCAATTGAATTTTTCCTCATCACTCCCATACCATCGATAAGGCACATATTAGACCAACAACGCTGTTCATCCTCTTCCCCTCCTCAGGCACTGCTTCTTCACTTCACATGGCTTGTGGTGTGCCCCTTATCCCAGACCTATGGCCATATGCCCAAGTGTTTGCTAAGAGTGGGTCTCGCCCAAAAGAGAGGAGCCCCATTCTGGAGGTCCCCAGTCACTGCTGACCTGTAGGAACATACAACCTTGGGCCTCACCTTCCTGCCTGTGCAAGGAGTCCTGCATCGTGGCTCCCATTCTGCCCCAGGAGGCAGATGGTGCCAAAGGTGGCCTCTTCCAGCCTTTCACACCCAGGACATGGGAGACAGGGGTGTGGCAATTAGATTTGCCTATTGTATTTTCGAGGAAAGCAGGAAGCTGAAAAGCTTTAGGTTTTAGACTAGCTGGAAATGGATTAAACAATAGTATCTTTTCAGATTTTGGCTCCACCTGAAGAACCACATGTTCTAGGTTTCATTCTTAAGTCATGATCTCGCACACGTGCACACACACACACACACACACACACTCACGCTTTCATAAAAACATGGGGGATTCCATTCCATTTTAACTAAAACAAGGCACACCTGGTTAAGATAATGAGCAAAGAGGACAAATCTAAAATCCAAATACACTTCCCTGCAGATGACTATTCAATTCAATTGGCAGTACAATATTAAATATTCTTTTCTGAATCAGTTTAATTCGTTGTACAGTACAATATGTACTGCCTGGGAAGAAGTTCAAATCACAAATACTATGGGAAACATCTAATAGCTTAGAATGGCCTTTTCAAAGTGGTCAACATGCTCTAAGAGACTGCAAGAATATTAAATCTGGGGGGCATGAGCTATGTGTTCAGAATGAGCCCATCTCCCTGTCATTACCCACCCCCCCCCACACACACGTTGCTCCAGCACTATCTGGGCCTGGGTCTGAAGGACCTGGCATTCAGTGTTACTCTTTGGATGCCGAAAGACTGTGGGGCCTCTTCCCTGCAGACTGTGGTCAGCAAGGTGAAGGCTGCTGGCCACAGTCATAACAGCTGAGCGGATCTGTGATTTCTGCCTCTCCTGCCAATGTCAGGGGCCAGGTCTGCCGATGTGTTTGTATTGGTGTGCAAGATGCTGGAGAGAGGCCATCTGCCTTGTGTGTCAGATTCCAGATTCCATATGGTCATGGCAGGGTTTGGAAGAAGTATCCACAGAGCGAGGGGCAGGATTAGAATAAAGAGGTGCTAATGGTGTGCTGTTGGGAAGGTAAGGGAAACTGTCGGGAACTTGATGGAAAAAGAGGGTTGAAGAAAATTAAAAGGAGATCAGGGGAAATAAAGAAAAATATAAAGGAAAAGACAAACATCGCTGTTGTTTTAAAGGTCAAAGAGTAACAATAACATAGAAAGGCTCTTTCGCCTTGCCAGATTCAACAGTGGGTTGCATTTTGGCTTCTTCCATAAAATTTACACTGTTGGGTTCTTGGGCTCTCCTTCCAGGCTCTGTCTTCCAGGCACGCCCACCCCCCTCAAGTAGCCGTTTCTCCTCCAGACCCTACACATCTCCACACCCACCCCCTTTATCAAAGTTCAGTTTTTACTTATAGATGAAATCTGGTTATCTAGCAGTAATTTTCTGGGCCAATCTCCACTTTTCTTCACCTACTAGCCTGAGTCCATATTACTAGATGTTCTGAAGAAAGACTCAAGTCAACTAGATCACGCTCTGCAATAATTCAAGTTCTGTTGTTCAAATATGTGTGTGTGTGTGTGTGTGTGTGTATGCATATATGTATCTTCACATAACATATACATATATGCTGTGTATGTATGTGTATATATACATACATGTGTGTGGGTGTCTGTGTGTTTAAATATAAATAAATATTACTAAGACTTGCAGGAGTTTTAAAATCTCTCAGATGGCACCTTTCTTCAGCCAAACAATAAATTCTCTTTGATGAGCCATGACACTTCATTCTTACGTGGGGCTCTTTAAGATGGGCTCTTTAAGAGATAGTATGAAGTCAGATGGTTAAAAATAAACTAAACAACCAACAAATGAAACAAGACTAAAGGGGGCAATGAAGCATTTCTTGTCTAGGCTCTGAGACAAATTTCAAGTGCTGTCTTCTACCGATTTCATTTATCTTCTGCCTTGGGAAATTCCACTCATTCTTTAAGTCTGACTTGCATGATTTTATGGAGTCAGGAAGGGAATGGAAGGAAATGGGTCAGGAAGGGAAAAAAAGATGACCCAGAAAGGTAGGTCAGAAAGGGAGGGAAGAAGGGGGAGAAAAAGTTAGTATTTATCAAGTGCCATGAGGGTGCAGATCTTGTGTGTCTTTCTCACCTCGTAATACCTTGGTACCTAGAACAGGGCCTGGTGAGTGGGAAGGTGCCTCTCAGGTGTATGCTGGATGAAGGAGATGTTCATCTATACGTCACTGATGTACTCAGTGTCATGCTGGCTATTTTTAACAAGAGTACCAAACAACTATCAATACAGAGTAACTCAGTATAATGACAAGTCCTTTGTATGACAAGAAAGTGTATTTCCCGAGGTTGTACTTTCAGAGGTTGGGCTCGTGCTGAGGTTGTGGTCCCAACATGTCAGAGGGCAAGGCAAGGGTAAGTAATAATCTAAGGCAGGGCCAGCAAAGTCTGGGCCAAGCCTGGCCTGCAGACTGTTTTTGTACAACCCAGGAGTTAAAAATAGTTTTTACATTTTTAAAAGGGTTATAAACAAAAACAAAGAAAACCAGACATCAGAAACTGTATGTGGCCTGTAAAACCCCAAAATACCCATTCTCTAGCCCTTTACAGAAAAAGTTTGCTGACCCCTATTCTAATGAGATACTAAGCATGCGCTTCTAAACTCACTTTTAGTCTAAAGTGGGTTTGGCTTAACCCTGTGTTCAACCAGGGCAAGACCGCAGGCCTGTGGTCTGTCAGAATGTTCTATGAGTGATCTGGAGGGCTCCCCCCCACACTCTCCATACACTTCATCCAAGCTTACAGCAGCTCTGTAGCAGTGTTTTAAAGGGTGCATACCTTTGGTAACTCATCCTGGGCAATGTGACTTCTTTGTACGTGTTTTCCTACAAGGTTTTCTGTGCAGTTTTACAGGACAGTGAAGTCCCCTCCTGGAGTATCCGTGTATGGCAAAAATCATAAAGGTGCTGCTTTGGCCTGTTGGTGTGATGGTGAGAGAGCTTTGTTCCGGAGTTTTGAATTCATCTGGAATCCAATGGAAATACTCAAGAAGTGATGTAACTACCTCTCTTCTGTCTTTCACTAAACCTCATTTGGTTATTGTCTCTTGATTATTTTCTGCTCTATTTTTCCCCTCCTCCCCTTCTTCTATTCTAATTACACTTATGTCAGAATGCCTTATATTATCCCACAGATCACTGAGTCTCTGTCATTGTCAACAATCTTTTCTTTCCATTTTTCCAGATTGGATAATTTCTATTCTTCCACCTTCAAATCTGTTCTTTTTTTCATCATCTGCTGTTAGGTCCATCAAAGTGATTTTTTTAAAAATTTCATATACTGTATTTCTTGGTCCTAAAGTTTGGTTCATTTTTAGAGTGTCTCTTTTTTTGTGTTTAGATTTCCTACAGGTTCCTTGATCGTGACTATATTTTTTCTTATGTCTTTGAGCATAAGTATAATAACTGCTTCGAGATTCTTGCCTGCCAATCTCAACATATGTGTCATCCTGGAGTCCATTTCCATTAATGAATGGATTGCATTTTTTTGTTTTTTTTTTCTATGTCCGGTAATTTTGGACTATATTCTGAACACTGTGAATGCTATGTTAATCTACATCAGTGCCACTCAATAGGATTAAGATATGAGCCATACATGTAATTTTAATTTTCTACTACCCTATTAAACTTAAAAAGAAACCAGTGAATTCAATTGTAATAATGTATTGCACTTGACCCAATGTGTCCAAGGCATAATTATTCCAACATGTACTCAGTACTAAAAATTACTAAGATATTTTACAATCTCTTTCCATACTAAATCTTTGAAATCAGGTGTATATTTTTACTTTTACAGCGCATCTCAGTTTGGACTAGCTAGTGGCTACCAAATACAGGATGTGATCAGCACAGTTGAGTATCATTGTGAAGAATACTGAGGGTTGGTTCAATAAAAGCAACCCCATCATTGTGGAAAGCAGAGAGTCCTTGACAGTTTTTCAACTTTATTCCTTGGGGCTCCTGTGATATGAGAGAGGGTAGAATGCACTGGGCTACTCATCCCCATCACATATGTGTCTCAATTCAATCAGAGCAACTCTCATTTCATGTTTTATGTTATTTGGCTTATGTGAATAATTTTAGAAATCTCTGGACACTAAAATAGTTCAAAATCATAAATGATCTTAATATATGATTCTTGCATGGTTTCCTAAAATCTTTCCTGCTCTGTCATGCCTTTGAGCCCATGTTGACTTTCCCTCTTCTAGGTTCGTATATCCTACTTTCTAGTGTCACAGAGCTGAGCCGTCTCTGTGGCCTGTCTGATCTCTGGGTTGTCCCAGTGGCAAGGCCTTCCTTCTTTGTCCCTACGTGTGTGTGGTTGATTCATTCATCAGCTGATAAGTCTGTGGGATGGCTGCTCATAGCCAAGATGCTTGAGAAGACTTCCTGAAGTGAGTTGTTCCTCATGGCCTTCAGGGTTAGGGTAGAATGCCATTCTTTGTTTAAATTGAAGTATAATTAATATATAGCATTATATTAGTTTCACATGTACAACATAATGATTCAATAATTTTATACATTACTCGGTGCTCGCCACAATAAGTATACTCACCGTCTGTCACCAGACAACACTGCTACCATCTTACTATACTCCCTACGCTGTCTCTTTCATCTCCGGGACTTACTGATTTTGTCACTGGAAGTTTGTACCTCTTAATCCCCTTCACCCATCTCACCCTCCCTCCTACCCGCCTTCATTCTTGATTTCCTAAGGATCACACACAACTAGCGAAATATTCACCTCTTGCTTTCCCTCCTGTCCTCCCTCTCTTACTCGCACAGCTGACCATTTTGACAAAGCAAAGGGGGTTGGCACGAAAACCACATGTTTTGTGAAATTTCTGCACCAGGCAAGAGGCCCAAGTTGAGCTTACAGAAGTGCCATGTCAAAAGTCCAGCTTCTGTATAGAAGAAGAACACGCACAGAAGCACCAAACAAAAGCCATGCACCTCAACCCAGAGCGGAATGGGAGGCCAGGGGTGCTATTGCACACTCCGCCAGTCACAGTACGACGCAAAGTCTCACTGAAGTGACCAGAAATAAGAAAGCTTAACCGACAAGCACATATCACACAGTTCATCTCGGCTGACAGCCCCAGAAAACTCACTTCAGAGCATGTGAAGTATCATGGCCATGGAATCCATCAGAACTTCCGAGAGATTCCAAACAACAAACACCAAGATCCACGCTCACTGGTGTTAGTTTCAGCTCCCGAAACAGACCCATCACAAACACCAACCTGTATGACTTACTCATGGGTGATCGCATTCTGCGATTTCCTTTTTTTCCAAGACAATATAACTTGGGGGAGCTGACATTATATCAGCTGAAAGTATGCGATGATTTTTTTTCTCCATGAGATGTTCTTAGGCGCCATGCTAAAAAAATGCCTTCCTGCCAGGATTATACATTTTTTTCAGAGCTCTGGCTTCGTAGCCAGCAATTCAGTATTTTGAGCAGGCAGAAATCACCGAGCAGCAACAACAGAACATGGCGCGGAGAGATACTGTGGAATCAACTGTCTATCACTGCACCCCATGCTGGGTGTTTTTGCCCTGACCCTCGAGGGTCCAAGCATGAGAACACAGCTCCTTACCGCGACTGGCATGGATGTGAGTTGCACCTTCGGACTTGAGGCTCCGGACGGCTTGCTTGAGGACAGTCACTGTCATTCACCAGAGTCGTGGTCTTATTAACAATCCGTGTGCAGGACACGATGGTTCTGCGTTCCCCTGGAAACCAAACCACAGGGAACTGAGCAGCTGTGGCTACCACACCTGGAAAGGCCATTCACGGATACAGATGGAGGCGAATTCGGGGGCAGCTTTTGATCAGTTTGTCAGTGAAGTGACTGTTACCATGCTCTTTTGGTTGTCAGAGAAAGAACCATAATGTTAGGGATGAGGGTGTGTAAGACATGGCAGAGGCAGCACGGGGCAGGAGGAAGATTCTAGAACGAGATCAGAAAAAGGCAACACCGCAGATTGGCTATGTTCTCAGGCAGGTTGGGATTCATAGCAGCCAAAGTTCTGATTTGGGTCTTTAATTGCCAACAAAGATTGCCAATCCCTTAATCTGTTCTTTTGATATTTAAAGTCTACGGAGGTCTGGTCTTGATTACATACCTGTACAGTAGTCCACACCAGAGACCATAGCTACCTATTAGAGAATCCCTCCAGAACTGATGGACAGCAGTGATAACAGGGAAGTTGGTTGGAAGGACACACAGACCTGCATCCTCCAGGCGGGCAGTCTAGAGCCAGTCTGAGAACTTGTGCCAAAGGCTGGCCAAAGGCTACAGGTTCTCAGCATCACCTGCATTTGGGGATGTCACTAACTGGTTACCCCAGATGGAGGCAGCCATTCCCTGGGTGTCCCCAAAGCACCCTACACACGGCTTGGTCATGACTTTGCCAGGGAGGAGAATGATTGGGAGCTAGGAGGGTAGCGTCTAGAGCCAGGCTGTCTGGGCTCAAACTTTCCTCCATCACTGGCATAATGATCACAGGATCGGCAGCTAGCCACCCTGATTCTGTGCCTCAGTTTCCTCTACCAGGCTGGTCCACTCAACCTCCCTGTGCCTTAGGGTGCTTCAGGGACAGTTAAAATTAACTGATGCATGGAGAGTATTTAGAACAGAGCCTAGCCAGGGTTAACACTTCATATTAGCTACCTTCTGTTTTTATGTTTATTTGGGGAGTGTGGCAATACAAGACTAAGAGAATGTCAGGCACAACACTTTGGACCCCAGAATCCTTGCTCAGTCTGCCTCCTGGAGAATTTGTCCTTTAGGGATGCCTCAAGAGTGTGGAGTCCTGGATGATACCGTCAGCTCTGAGTGCCTGAGCGGCAGCCCTGTGTGAGTGTAAGCAGCACGGGGCCACCTCAAGCCACAATTCAACTCTGGCTGCAGTTCTGACAGTGGTGAGTCATCGGTTGCCACTGGACAACCTGGGAGTCATTGGTGTCCCATAGGAATGCCTCTGGGCCGACAGTGACAGCAGCGGAACAGCACTCCCTGGCCCCCTAGCTGAGGGGAACCTGCTAACTGCTCCATCTGGGACATGCTTAGTTTGTGAGTTGGCCCAGGAGAAAAAGTGTGGCTGTTAGGGATATGGGAGGTGCTGCCTTTGGAGGCTAGAGGGCCATGGGCACAGGGGAACAGCTGAGGGACAGAGACAAGGACAGGGCAGATGGAGGATCCTGGGGCCGTGCTGACTGCCAGGTATGCTCAAGGAATAGGCCAAGGACAAGCAGCGAGGACAGTGAGCCGAGATGTGCAGGATAGGGAGGAAATTCACAGCTGACTCTGGCAGAGTCTGACAGCCTAATCATGTTAGAGCTGGAATTCTTACCCATAAGAAATGGGACAAGTCACTTAAATCAAAAACGATTCTTTACATACTGGATATCTGGCAAACATCATCTAGGCTGTCAGCGACCACGCAGGAATGGGTATTGGTGGGGCCACGTCACTCTGGGTTGGCATTACAGAGTCCAGGTGAACCTTCCATTCTAATTCTTTTTTTTTTTTTAAGATTTTATTTATTTATTTGACAGGGAAGAGAGGGATCACAAGTAGGCAGAGAGGCAGAGGGAGAAGCAGGCTCCCCGCTGAACAGAGAGCCCAATGAGGGTCTCGATCCCAGGACCATGAGATCATGACCTGAGCCGAATGCAGAGGCTTTACCCACTGAGCCACCCAGGCACCCCCTTCCATCCTAATTCTGTGCCCATCAAAACCCACCCACCCTGTGTCCCACCTCCCAAGACCTGGCCGTGTGTCCTGTCAGGGTGACAAAGTACAAAAGGGCTTCTAGCTAATAATTGTGAATGGCTTCCTCCTGCTCTCCCTAAACCTCCCAGTAATGAATATAATGCCTTTGTTGATACTGATTTTTAGCATGGCGGTCTCATCCCTGCAGTGGGCATTGAGGTGGATCACTCTATTTTAGAGGTGAGGAAATTCTAGCATAGACAGGGTAAGTCATTTGCTAAAACATGGTGGCAAATCACAAGGCCAGGACTCATGCTCAGAATGTCTCCATGGACTCGTGGGGCTCTTTCTTTCCACTGCATCCTGTAGTGGGGACCTGTGGCAACGAGGAAAGAGTGTCTGGGGGTCGAAACATCTTGGGGGCCATCCACTGAACAGTAACAGGTGGAGCTCTGGTGTGTTCTTCCCCAGGGTCACTCAGCTGTCATAGCTGCGATGTACTTGTACAGGGGCTAAACCTCCACTCAGGGCAGAGACAGAGGGCCCTGCACCATGGGCAGAGCAGCTGTGTGGGTGCAGGAGTGTGGAGGACTGCGGGAGTGTACTGCAGAGAGAACTGCAGTGGGGCGTGGGTGAGTTTCCGTGGAAACACAGGGGACATGGCCAGCCTTTCCCACGCCCTATGCGCTGGCCACAGAGTGACCTGGGTTCGCGGCTTCCTCCGGCGAGACCTCACACCCGACGGGCCCACGACCCCAGCGGCTCACCTCCTCCACACTGCACGCTGCATCCTTCCCAGCCGCTGTGGGTCCAGAGGAACAAAGAGTCCTGGGGTTTTTCGGGTTCACTCTGATTTTCCGCAGTGTAGTTGACAGGAACGGTGTACTCGTAATGGATTCCATAATTTTGGTCATGAAATAACAGCACCTGGATCAGCAGCAAAGATCAAAGGCCGTTTTGAAATGGAGCGGAAGCCCACAGGCTTGCTGAATTGGCAAACGAAGCCACACTGTGGCCGGCTCTCTCTACTGGGGTAAGCAGGTCTTTCCTGGGTTTCAAGACGGGCTTGGTCTAGCGGTGCTCCCTTGTTTCAGTCTCAAGTTCCTCGGAGATTCAACTGGGGCAGGAGAGTATGCAGACCCTCGGCAGAGGGCTCTGCCCTCTCCTACCAGAGAGAGAACCCGCTTAGACGAGGACTTTGGGAGGAGCAAGTTTACAGGTTCCCACACGGAGAGCTGCTCCATGCAGAATGAAGAACCCGTTCCCGCATACTCAGCCACAAAGCTGCCCTTGCGGGCAAGAAAGACACAAGTAGGTGGCTTTGACCTAAAAAAGGCATCTGAACAGGGAGGGTTACTCTAGTCCTTTGAAAATGAACGTCACTCTTCCGTCCCCCAGCATCAGCCATTGCTGCGTGTCAGGCAGCCTCCAGGGCAAACACAGCCCCACCACACAGGAATCTTTGGGACTTCTGCGGGGGAGTTCAGGGGTGACAGCCTTCTTGCCATAGGAGCTAGGACGGTGATGCCCACAGGGTGGCGGGGGCCTGGCTCAAGGTCTAAAGCTGAGAGTGAGGGGGGTGGGGAGTCATCCTGCAGTGTGGGGACTCTTGGGTCTGAAATCCTGGTGAGTGAGCAGATGGATGGGTCTGCCCTCTGGCAGTGTGTGCAGGAGCCCTACTGGAGCCTGGTTAGAAGTGATGCGTCTTCAGGCTAGACTTGGAATAGGCAGGCGCTCCTGGGTCAAGGCAGCAATTCAGTTCACTTCGAGGCCTGGAAGAGTGTGCTCCACCTGCCTTGACCTGGGGAGCTCCCCTGCTGCCCCCCAAGAACCTCCCAGCCCTCTAAGGGCTTGAGTTGCAGGGTGGGGGTGAGGTGCTAAGGGCGGCCTGAACCGTATAAACGTCCACTTCTCCAAGAAACAGGCTTGCAGTAATGCATTTGGAAAAATGCCTCCATTGGGGGGGGTGGGGAGAAACCCTCCTTAAAAGATCTTTATTATCTCAGTATGGGAATAAGACTGGTGAATCAAGAATCCATATGAAACCAATTTCATGCAATTTTGCAGCCACGTATAATTTGCGTGTGTGAGTGTGTAATTGGTTTCAAATGCAGGTCCCCGTGACTCTGCAGGGGCTCCCGACCCCGCAAGCCTTGTACACACCCCAGTTTGGGGACAAAAGACACCTCTGTAGAGGCAGAGGGGCACCTCTCATTTCTAGATTTAAAAACTTGAACTAATCGTATTTCAAGAGAGAAAAGTGATTAATGTTAAAGAGGGCTGGGACTTGGGCTGAGTTTATTTAGTTTCTCAGGCACGGTCTGAATGAATCTGGGCTGTGCGTTTGCTTTCATGGGTGGACGATTCCCTCGCAGTTTATGAAAGCTTTGGACAAGAGAGGGAAATAAACCCCCATCTTAGGGTTTGTTAGAGAAAGTAAATTCACGTGCCGACAGGGAACATGGCTGCAGGGTCTTACTTTTTTTATCTTATGCTTCCTCTCGGAATCCCCTTTCAAATCAGGACAGAAGGATCTGTTCTAATGCCTCAGACTAGGATAGCATCTCATCGAAGGGCAGTGGCCTGGGGACGGGTCCCGGGGGGGCTGGGGACGTGCGGGGCTATGTCTGCCGTGGATTTAGTGGGCTGACTGTGGCAGACGCCAGTTTCTGGATGGCTGAAGCCCAGCATGGAGACCAGTTCCCTGCGCTCTCCCGTCCGAGGCTGTGGGGGGGCAGGCCCGGCGGGGGCAGCGGTGCCAGGTGCTCACGGGCAGAGCCGGTCTCCTCAGCAGATTCCCTGAGAAGTGGCCGGCGACTCCTCTGGGTGTCACCTAACCTTGGCCGCAGGCTGCCAGAGACCACAAATTAACGGAGGGGAAAAAAAAAAAAAGAATTTCCAAGCGGAGACTCCGGAAGCACAGAGGACAAAATGTGTTTTGGTTACAGACACACAAATGGCCACGGAACCCGTGCTTTGGAACGAGACGTGGAATCAATAATTATGAGCTATTAGAAGGGAGCCGTGGGAACCCCTGGACCTGAAGAAGGAAATGGCGGGCTCCCTTTCTCTGGAGCTCTTCAGTGCTCTTAAAAGGACGCATCACTGACATTCAAGTGATTTGCTTGGGGTCCCCCTGCCCTGAGACCACGGCTAAGACAAGGTGGCCCCAACCCCGCTTGACTGCCGGGTTCCATGGCACTACCCCAGGAGTCAATCTCCCTGTAGAACCCGGTTCTCCCCTCTCCCGAAGACTGAATGCTTGGGGCAGAGCCGAGTCTGGAAAATCTGAGTGACCGCTGGTTTGGAAACGGAGTCAACAGTTCATTTCCAAAAGGTAGTTTCCAGCGTGGATACACAAACTGTGGGGCAGGCCTGTGCCATCTGATACAAAAACAGAGACTCTGAGCGAGGCTGTCTGCTCCATGGGGCCAAGTCTCTCCCTGGCTGTCACATGGCCAAGTATTTCCTTCCTGGAGGCCGTTCCTTTTGAAAAAGATGGCAGCTTTGCCAGTGAAGAGCCGGGGTGAAGTCTGGGGAGGGGAAAATTCTCAGGCATGTGGCGAAAAGGACAAGATAGGAGAAGACCAGGAGAGAAGGAGGCTTGAGCAGCAGGTGGCCAGGAAACCCACCCGGAACCAAGCAAGCCCCTCTTCCCAGTACCCCTGGGAGGAAGGGAGCTGGCAGACCCCTTAGAGCTTCGGGCTCAGGACAAAGGCAAGAGCACAGCAAGTTACCATCAGATGCAGTGGGATCTTGGTTGGTCCCTTGGCAGAAATCTTCTCCCACAGGCCCCTTCTAACGTAGCGCACAGTCGTGCCCGCAATCTGGTACTCGCCGGGGAGCTCTATCTTCCAGTCGCTGTTGATGGATCTCTTATTGGTATCTTTCAGAGCTAGGAAGAAAAGGGAACATCATGGAATCAGGGGTCATTGGCTGGCCTTTTCAAGGGAATCTGAGTGTCCTGAGGGGGGGTCAGAGATCCCCCTCTCCACCTCTACAGGAGAAAGGAGGAAGGTCTGCAGTGATAGAAGGTGGGCTTTCTGGATGCTGAGAACAGAAGTCTCGGTCACAGGTGGCACACAGCTCAAGACTTGCAGGACCCTGTGTGATAGAACGCCAGGGGATGGAGACAAGCAGAGCCCAATCAAATTTTACTAAACTTCCAGGGTAGAGGGTCTTCTGCCTGATGAACTCTATTTTAATGTGTCCAAGGCTACAGAGAGAGGTTTGCTGCTTTAGCAAAACTCATCAATTCATTTAACTATTAATCTACGTGGGGCTTTTTACAGTTACAAAACCTAATCCAGCTTTTCTTAAGGACTTGAGAGCCCCATGGTTGTAAAGTGGGGGTTCCTTCAAGAAACAGTTGCTGTTCTATTAAATGGTAGAGGTTGGGAATCTGAGCTGACCACGGATGGGACAGCGGGGCTCAGACGATGCCATGAGGGTAGGGCTCTGTGGTCCTCAGGTTCATGCTCTGCTGGCTCACACCTCCACTGGGTAGAGAATGTGTTGGAAGAAACAAAATCAACACTTTGCTGATTGGCCAGAGCAAAAATTCGGTTTTCCACACAAGACATATATTGATTATCTGAGTGTTGACAGTGACTTTCTTGTGTTTCCTTGCCTAGGTTTGGAGTCATGTTGTTCTCATGACTAGATCATTCTGCAGTGAGATTTTGGTGTGGGTTTTTTGTTTTTTTTTTTTGGTTTCGTTTTGTTATTTAGGAAAGACAAGAAATAAAAGGTACTCTGGCATTTGGGAGAAGGTTGCAAACGACGGCAGGTTGACAAGTCTTCCATCACGCAAACGATGAAACTCCTAGGACACCCTGGGTACAGTGCCTCCCTCTCTCCCCAAGTGCAGCTGGACTCCAACCCTCACCCCCCATCCCCCATCCA
The DNA here is from genome assembly GCA_028646535.1 of Procyon lotor. Classification (NCBI taxonomy): domain Eukaryota; kingdom Metazoa; phylum Chordata; class Mammalia; order Carnivora; family Procyonidae; genus Procyon; species Procyon lotor. Next base: position 13,375,292 of record CM053609.1, read on the forward strand.
GGCCCCAGAAGCTTCCAGTCTCTTTGGCACCTTACTTGGTCCACAATCAGTGAAATCGGGTTCCACCCCATTCCCTCTTCTCTGCTTCCCGAGGCCAGAAATAAAACACACGCATTTAATACCGACTTTGGATGATGAGAGTGGAAACCAAAAAGGGGTTTCTGTTAGCTCTGAATCCAGGAAGCCCAAGGCTGGGTCAGGACCTTGTTGGACCTGGTCCTGGTCAGGCCACCAGCAGCTGAGGGACACTGGGCCTCTGCTTCCCCATCTCTAGGACATGATGGTCCCCGTGGTTGCTCCTGCCCTGCCAGACGGTCCTGGCGCATACAGAGGTGCGTGCTCACAACTCCTCACTTCTAGGAACTGCCAAGAGAAACTAGGAAAGAAGCAGGAAGTGTTGCTTTCCAGTAGAGCGACTTCTAGTTGGGATTTCATATCCAGGGTGGTTGTGCAGAGTGAGCAGTTGAGGCTTACAGGACTCCAGGGAAGGCTTAGAAAAGAGAAGGCCCTACCTCTTGGAATCGAACGTTTCCCTTCAAGAAATTCTACCTGCTACTGAAATTCCCTGGCTCCAAGAAGGAAAGGCGAATGTAAGATACTCACAATCTCTGCTCCTTTGTCCTTCCTCAGCCAAAACCTACCAGCCACCTTTGGAGGAGCACGTTCTCAGCTTTAGCCCCTACGTTCACTTTTTCCCATTTACTCTTCCCAACAACTCTCCAAGGGAAAGCATTATTTTCCCCTTTTCACAGATGAGGAAATGAGGGCACAGAGAGGTTAAGTTACCTGCCTAAAGTCACACAGCTATGAAGACTGGACAACCTGACCTTAAACACACCGAGCTCAGCACTCTTACCACTCTGGCAAGTTAAATTCCCATATTCTTTAGGTTACAGCCTCCACCTAGAGTTTTATGACAAATACGAAAATGCGCAAGTGTCCTACTTGTTTTCCAAGGGAACACATTCCAGGCTCCAACTGCCACACGGTCTCATGTTCTATATACCCTCATTATAACGAAACTCAGACTGCTCTTTCTACTTCCCCATAGGTTTGGAGAACTGTTTCTTGCACATGCACACGTAAATTTGGTTTTGGAAATCAGTGCAGGCTGCTGGGGAGTGGGAGACAGACACAGTGAGGGGCCATGGTCCTCGAGGAATGGTCCCAGAGAGAACAAGTCGGGGAAGCACAGGGAGCGGCGGACACATGTCTCCCCACCCCCCGACCCCCAATGCTGCCAGTCAGGGCCTCCTCGCAGGCTGTTGAGGACACAGGTCCTGCCCTTGAGGAGCTCAACATCTGGACCGGAGACAGGTGAGAAAACAGATAAACACAGTACGGTTTCATAGGCTCTGTAGCAGAGGTGAGTTCAGGGTCTGCATATGTTGTGGGGGGGTGCGGGGCAGGGACAGGAGCAGACGGGGAAGACTTTCTGGAAGAAAAGCAAGGAAGAGAGGTGGCCTGGGAGTGCCGGGCGGGCATGGACTGTGGCTCCTCCTGTGAACACTGCTCTGTGTGGAGAAGCAAGTGGGAGGTGAAGCAGTTTTTCCCCCTCAAAGTCTGGCTGGGAAAAGGAGGTATGACGATGAGTGGCTCTAAAGGGTGGAGAAGGGGAGAGAAGTTTCACTGTTCTGGTTATTGGGGTGGGACACTCGAGCATGCTGAGACCCTCTCTCCCATCCGGAACTTGGGAGTCAGAGAGCTGGGCAGTGGCTTTGGGGCTGTATGCTTGCCCCACCCCATAGAACCCATTTCACATTTCACACTCTGGAGCGGCTGATCTCCTTGTCACTGGCCACCCACCTGCCTCCCTGACTCAGTGCCTGGGGCTGGGGCCTTGGGTTTAAGAGTTGGGGCCCTGACCTTGTTCTCATGTTATGACTGCTATGAACGGGGTGTTGGCTGCCTCTCTTCTTCAGGTAACAACAACCCAGAGTTTCCTCTGGAGGCATGTTCTTCCTCTAACTGACCCCAAACTTATCCCCATTCCAGGTATGGGGCCATCCCCCAACCCTGGACTGTAAGAGTCAGTTCCAAGGCTTCCATTCACCTTGGGAAGAAGCAACTTTATTTCTACAGGATTGCCCAGAGACTCAAAGTAAATCTGGATTACCAGTGCATGGGAAGAGGCCCCCCAGATCAAAGTCAACTGAGAGAGGACAGTGGTGCCAGGGTAGAGAGGGACACAGTTTCCTATGATACCATTTTTTAAGCCCCTGGATCCAGCAGTGCCTGAAGCTGATGCTCAGCAACTGAGAGCTGGGTTTGGCTTTCACATGTGTCTTCTTAAGGTTTGTTTTGTTTTTAAAAATACCAACCATGAGAGGGGCAGGGCAGGTTGGGAAAGAAGATTACTAGTATGGACTCCTAGAAACCACCCTAGGATCCTTAGCAGCGGAAGCTTCGTACTCTGAGATTTAGAAGACTATCTAGACCTTAAACTGTCTCCTGGGCCTCTGCTCCTGTCCAGCACTATCACCCAGGATGAGGTGGCTCCTTCTTCCTCAGCCTTGTTTGTGCATCTCCTCGGCCCTTTGTGTAAGGCACTTTCAAGTGACTTAGTGAATTATACACTGAAAGTTACCCCACCTCCATGCCAAAAGTCAAACATCTGTGGGGGTCAGGACTGGGAAGGACTGGCAAAAGTGCAGGAGGGCACACCTGGAAACGATTCTCAAACCACCCACAGAAACAGTGTGGAGAGGTGTGCGGGCCAGTGTGGGGAGCCCCGCTTCTGCCGGCAGAGGCACCCGCTGTGGCTGATCCAGAGGCCAGATGGACAGCCGGCTGGGGCTCGGGGCATGTCAGCCTCTGATTGCCAGAGCAGGGTCGTGCCTGTCAGTAGGGGGAGGGGCTGAGAGGGTCAGGTGGAGCAGACACTGCAGGAGGTGGTCTGCAGGGTGGGTCTGGGGCAGCCTTGGATGGTGGGTCTGGCGACCAGGGGAGGCGACATGAGGGCAGCAGGCTGTGGCTGGCCAGCTAGGCCAGAACAAGGTCAATACCAAATGGGGGAAGGACGCGTCAGACAGTGGACCACTGGTACCCAGCTCGCTGGGGAAAGAAGCCTAGATTTACAGGGCCTATTGGATCCAAGGTGTAAATGCCCCTCCCCACCCCAAGCAGGGCAGATTTCAAGCCCTCTGTGTGACCTTGGTGAATGCAGAGCTCCTCCAAGCCACACACAGCTGCTGGGGCACCCCCATGAGTTGGGAAAGCCCCTGGCTTTGCTTTTGGCGAAGCCAACAGCTCTGGGGGTGTGGGTGGGTCCCCACGGCCCTAGAAAGAATAAACTCTGCATGTGGCCACCTACATGATGGTTTCCAGGCACCACAAACGCAGCCTGCAAGTCATTTCTACACCCAGAACGGGGTTTGACCTCACAACCCTGAGATCAAGAGTTGCGTGCTCTACCTACTGAGCCAGCCAGGTGCCTCCAAAGTGGCTTTACAACGGCCACTTGGCACCCCTTCCTCAGGACATTTTGATCGTGATGCCAATCCTTGATGAATTTTGCGGTGGGAGGAAAAACAGGGTTCAACACTGGGGCTCTGTTCTGAGAAGTAAGGTGATCGCTTCGAACCCACTGACTCGGTGAGGAATCTGGTCAGCAAGGGTCACAAATTTGCAAGGTGCTGGGGTCCACTGGTGACACTGGGACTTCCTGCTAAGATGGGAATTTAGCCCTTGCGAGTCCTTCAGAAGGGCAGGACAGTCGCCCCAGAGAATCTGTTGGAGCATCAAGGTCGTTATTAGTAGCGAATACACGGGTGCGGTGTGGCGTCGGATGGGACACCCATGTTGTGGGGCCGGGTCAGCTTCAGCCAGCGAGAATGCCGATCAGCCCCTGGCCCATCAGCACCAGCCGCCACCCTAGGTGAGCTTCCCTCGGCAGGGTTTCGAGACTGGTGGGGCAGGCGCTTCCGGGCCCCTAGCAGGAGTGCTTTCCAAGGCCTTGTACATAATGCTGTACTCTTTTGCTGAAAGAAGGCCCCAGATACAAGTAAGTTTCAGGACCTACAATTTCCCATCTTTCTCAGTCCTGCAGCATCAAGGGTCGAGGCAAGCCCCCCTGTGTCTGTAAGCAGGCTGAGGTTAGTTTACATTTGAAATTAGGATTTTTAGGCCCAAAAGTTCAAACAGGGGCTACTGAGAGGATTGCACTCGCTTTGATTCGACAGGCAAATAATAAAGTGACGAACGAAGGGAAATCTTGAGCGACTTGATTTGATCTACGCTGTCTTTAGTTTGGATTTGCTGGGGAGGAAAATTTTTTGCTTTGCTGGTTCTGTCGGGGTCAGAGGCTGGATGTTTTAAGCCACCGTCCAAAATAGAACAGTGCTTGCTTCTGTGTATTTGGCTTAGAAGCCATGAGGAACCCCTCAGCAGGTGGAGAGACTTCTGCAGGGATGAGGATGGGCACAAGCTCTCTCTTGCTACTGCGGCAGAACAAAACTATTCCATTAAGGAAAGGCCCAGAACGTGAGGTCAGGCGGCAAATGCCAATTTCTCTCCTGGGCCCCTCTTTCTCCCTGTGGACATCTACACATCATCCTTGGACTCCTAGACACTGTGGGAAGAGATCCTGAGCCATTCTGGGGAGCTGAGGGTGGGGGAGGGGGGCACATTCCTGCTGGGAGGGCACAGCGCCTCCTTACAGCTGGCTGGAGGCACATCCAAGAGGTCCGACCCCAACCGCAGGCCCTCCTCTTGCGTGGCGCTGTGCAGAAGCTGGGCTTCTTTCTGTCTTTCTCCCTCTTGGATTCCACTGGAAGACATGACCCACAGTCAACCTACTTCTAATCCTGGCATCCCATCCGTTCCTTGTATTTCCACTCGGAGCTCTGCCAGCTCTGTTCTCAGCTGTGGATGCAAACTGCAGAGGCATTTCTTGTGCCAGGTGCCTTGCGGCAGAGAGCCAGGCAGCGTGGGCTGAAGGTAGGTGGGGTGAAATTCTTCAGGAACGGCTCCCGGCAAATGTGAGAGAGTAATTCGGAGTTACACCGGGTTGCCTTCCAAAGCACCCAGCCCCGAGTGGAAACAAGGCTTGTTTGAACTAACTTTAGAAACATCACGAGGGTGGACCACCTTCGGATTTGCCCTGGATCCCACACCCGGCCCTGGACTCCTGGGATTTAAAACGTAGGAATAAGATAAGAAGACAAGAGCTGGCTCCAAGCTCCCTTGGAGGTCCGGCGCTTCTGGGGACATTGTTCTGATATACTGAACCCATGTCCTTGGGATGGAGGTTTGCCTACTTGAGGTCCACGCAAAGAAGGAAAAGCAATGGGCAAGTGTAATGTGTTCTCCAGTGAAAAGACACCCCCCTCTGCTGATGTCTGGAGTTGACTGAACACATCAGGGCAATTTGGGGAGACCCATGAATGGCCACAGCCCCAGAGGATATGAGGAGTCTGCACAGGCTCCTGAATGCACCCCTGGAGCCTCCGTCTCGTCCTCAGTGAAACAGGCAAAGCGATACTTTGCAGTGCTCTTGGGGGTGGTGAGGAATCAGGTCTGCAAAGGAGGGTAGGTCTCAGTGCCTGGGAGCCCCAAACGTTGATGTTTGTGTCATCCTCACGTGTGGCCCACAGACTCCAGGAGAGAAGCAGAACCAACCGGAGAGATAGTCCTCACCACGGGCAGCATTCACTAGTTACACGGTCCTAACACAGGCTCCAGGGAGAAGTTCATTTTTACTATAGGAATCAGAAGTTGAGCAATTTAAAGGATTCTGACTCGCTTCTGTCCTTCCCTTGATGCAGGAAAGTACAGATAATGTTCCTACTTTTGAAGGACATCTGGGGCTGGGTCAGGGGCAGGAATGGTGCTGGGAAGTCTCAGAAGCCAGGACCAGAAGCCAAGGGACTCGCTTGCAGGAGGACCTACTTTGATGAAAGAACCAAGCAGTTGACCATGCAAAGAGGCTAGCTCCTGTGATACTGAGATCAGGTCCAAGGCACTATCTGCCACCCTCCAAGGCCTGGTACCCCCTATGGAGCCGAAATGTCTCCTCCAGGTAGGCAAGGGCTGATGTACCATTTGGCAAGTGTGACACCAGGCGACTGGGCTTCCAAAGCAAATGCTGGTGAGGTTGACCCCAATTTCCTGAGGTGGGCAAAGAGGGGGTGGGCTCTTTGGGAATTTAGTAAAAAAGACCACGGCTCTGCAGAAGCTGTTGAGAGAAGCACAAGGCTACTTTAGAAAGCATGTGTAAGCATTGTTCTATCTGTAGTGACAGCTGGGCAACTGTAGAGAAGAGTGCCAGGCTAGACGGGGACAGCAGCCATGCTGGGGGAGGGTGGCAAAGCCACAGGAGCTGATGAGACCCATGTGGGAGTCACCCCAAGGGATGGTAAGGTCCTACCCTGGCAGCAGGAGCAGCAGTGGCCTCAAGGAGGCAGGGCAGACAGCAGAAGAGAAAGCTGCAGAAGAGGGGACAGGGCTGCCTGGGATGCAGTAGGGACCCCAGGGGCTGCTTGCTGCCGAGTCCTAGTGTGGGAACTCAGGAACAAGAGCTCCCAGCCCCACAGCCTCACCCCAAGGCACCTGTGTGAGGATTACCTCGGTATCTGCAGTTCTTAGAGGATGGTGGTCTTCATTGTAAACTTGCCTACTACAGGTTTGTCTTATGTCTGTCTAATCAGACTTTGAGTTTCTTTCTGTTTTTAAAAGATTTTATTTATTTATTTGAGAGAGAGCGAGGGAGCGCCTGTGGGCACGAGCAGGAGGAGGGGCAGAGAGAGAGGGAGAGGGAGAAGCAGACTCCCCGCTGAGCAGGGAGCCCGATGCGGGACTCAGTCCCAGGACCTTGGGATCATGACCTGAGCGGAAGGCAGACACTTAACCAACAGCTACCCAGGCACCCCACAATTTGAGTTTCTCAAGTAGGGACTATTTCAAAGTAAGACTTAGATCCTTTTGTATCTACAAAGGCAGGAACATGTAAGGCAAGATGTAATTTTTTAAAAAATTAGTGATAAAATTTGAAATGAAAGCATTTCGTAAACAACTTCATTTCAGCTAAAACAACTTAATTCTTAAGTTTGCAGCCAGAGAGAGAGAGATAGAGAGAGAGAGAGATAGATCATGCCTTATATATTCTTGTCAATCTCAAACAGAATGTTACAACACAGACTGAAAAGATAATAACACAAGGAAGCCCAGGAGAAGGGTACCTGGGTAGGAGATCAGCCACCTTCAGTTTGAAATCCAACCCAAAATAGGAACTCAGGAGGAGGGCTGGCAGAAGGACATGGGTCACAGAATGTCCCAGCCCAGTGACTTATGAGTTGAGGCAGCCGCTGGGCATCCCACTTGTCCATAACAGCAGAAAGAACACTTTCTTTCTGGGGGCCCAACCTACAAGTACTCAAATACCAGGCAGACCTCTGCAAGGGCTAATGGACAGGCTGACAGTTAAGCTTAGGAAACACATAGAGGAACTTCAGTGCCCAAGAAGGGGTTCAGCTGAACAATTCTTAGAACTTGAAGTACAGTTCTGCTGAAGGCAATGAAGACCAATCTGGAATGGAAACCGATCCTTTGATAGAAAGACATAGGCATTTGTGCCCGAAGTCAATAGAGTCAGCCACTAGGAATTTGGGGTACATAGAACGTAGTGGAAACCAGTTTTCCTTTGTGTTTCCATTAGATCTAGGGCTATTACTCTTTTTTCCAGCTAAGAAACCATCCACAGAGCCATCAATAACCGGGCAATGTGCCCATGCTATGAAGGTGAAGGCTGCTCTAGGTTCTTCTGGGGTGACTCTGGGGGACTTTCGCTATCCCGATTCCTGGTTTCCTTCCTACTGATCTCCCTCCCTTGCCCCATCCACTTGGGGGTGGGCTGCACTCTAGCCAACTAGGACAGCATCATGTGGTCCACTGTGATTACTTCTATCGTTAGACCTTGGATACGAGTGCAAAACCCACGGCCTGGGAGAACGATGCTGGACCACATAATCAGCCTGATGATCCAAATCTCATCTCAGAACATAAATCATGAGTCAGATTCTTTTTGTTTTACCCAGAAAACTGTGGGCGGGTTTATCCTCCACCACGCGAATCCTCCGGGCTCCCGCTGGAATGATGGTAGCTTCGATATAACCTGTGGTGGCAGATAACAGGAAGGTGAAGCACACTTCCACCCCCTATCAGAGACACATAGAACCCCCCAACAAAGTCCACCCATCCCCCTCCCCCACCCACCCCCATGGTGATTTCAGAGCCTGCTGGCTGGTCCAGCTCTAAAAAATTAAGTCAA
>CM053609.1:13383657-13408632 GCA_028646535.1 Procyon lotor
GGGATGCAGACAGGCAAGCAGAACTCCATGGAAGCAGGAAGCAGAAATCGGGGTGATGCGTCTATAAGCAAAGCAACCCCCAAGATGGCCAGCAAGCCACCAGAGGCTAGGGAAGAAGCATGAAGCAGATTCTTCCTTCCAGCATTCCTAAGGAAGCAACCCTACCCACACCTTGACCTTGGCCTTGTAGCTTCCAGAGCCGTGGGACAAGAACAGTGTGTGTTGTTTATGCCACTCAGTGTGCAGTACTTGGTGACCACGGTACTTGGTGACAGTGGCTGTAGCACACTGAGACAGCTTGGAATCCTGGGGGAACAGCCCCCTAGAGCACAGAGGCAGCCCCTGGCCACTCCATCTGCTGGAGGTTCCTTTGGGCTTTGCTGTACTCTTGAGTTGTCCCCCAATCCATGGAATGATAGCAGAAGCTAAACTCCTTGTCCTGTGGCAACACCACTCCTTAACACACTGTTGGCCATTTCCTGCTTCCACTGACTTCTGGGCATCTCTGAAACTCTTCCAGTGCATTCTTTTGTCTGTCTCCTTGAGTATTTCCAACTATAACAGGAGGTCCTCGGAGGCCGGGGGGCCTTCCTCTGCCCATCCTCTGACCCCACATGTGCCCAGACAGTGGGGGATAATGAAGATTCAGGGAGGGTAGAATCGAGGCTGCCGGGCAGGAGGTCAGCCCCCGGCTGCAGCCTAGTTAACTGGGTCAATAAATGAGCCCAGCACTATGGTGAGATTTTGAAATGCAGGCTAGTGATCATTTTGTTTTGATTTTCATTTGGGTTTTAGACAAGGGTTATATGTGTTTGCTTCAGCAATTTAGATGAGGATCCCAAATTAGATTATGAATCCTTCCCCTGTGGTTCCTAAATGTGATCATCAGAGTCGGCAGGGGAGCATTAAAAAGGAGAGTTTAGAGCCCAACTATGTAGAGATTACAGAAATATCTACTTTTGAGAGGTTGGTTTATTTCCTCATTTTCTCACAGTAAAACTAGCCTTATTTTGACTATAAAAATAGTTCATGATAATTGAAACCACAGAAAGGGAAGAAAAAAAACCCAAAATGAACCTGTACCACATTGCACTACAGAAATTACTCCCTAAAAAAGTAAAATTTTGGTGACTAGCCTTTTCAGCATCTATTAATACATATAAAAATACATACAACATTCTATACGAATAGGATATTGCATGGAGTTTTAAAAGATCAGGGACAACTTTAATTAAGAGTATGTGCCCAAGGGACAAAATTCAAGTTATAAAAGGTTATAGTAGAAATGTTGTGTCTCTCATAAGTTATATCCTGTACTTAGCTACCTTTCTAATACTCTCACTATTTATAATAATGTGTTTATTTTGGCCGGGTTCTTATAAAGCTAATTGAAACATCTGCTCCTATGACAGTTTTGTTTCTTCCTTTCTAATCGTTACGGCTTTAATTTCTTCTCCTTCACCATTCTGGATGGAACTTACAAAACCATGTTGTGTGCAATGAGAAACTGTGGCATCCTTTCCTTATACATGAGGTTCCCAGGAATGCCTCCAAGGTTTTCCCAGTGAAACTGATGTCTGCTGTGATAAGGTGACTGGTATCAATTATCAGGTTAAGGAAGTTCCCTTTTATCCTAGTTAAGAGCTTTTGTTACAAAGAGATATTGAAGTTAATGAAGTGTTTTGCTGAGATCATCATATTGGTTTTTCTTCCAAACAACCCCGAAGACCTCAGGGCATTTGAACTGTAATCACACTGCTCCTGCCTAACATGGTGGGCGGGTCAGTACCTTAGCTTTGTCTTTCCTTCACCAATACATTTTAGTTAACTGTTATTTTTTTTTTTATTCTGATGCTTTTCCTGTTAACCTTTAATCGTATTTACATTTCTATTATATGGTTTGTTAGCTGGTAAGTGCTTTTAATTCCTGGATAGTAACAGATGAGGAAATCAGCCCAATTACACTGTGCTCCACTTCCTTACATCTTATTTTCAACTTTCATTGTATGAATCCTACACTGTATCTATTTGTAACATTTATCTTTTGCTAAGATAATTCATGCAGTTGTTTTAGTCTTAGTCCTAAAAGTTAATTTAGTGTTGATTGTGTATCCCTCTGCCAGTTTCTTCAACAAATTCTTACTTGCCTCAAGTCTGTGCTCTTTGATATGGGCTTGTGGGAATTATATTTTCTGAAATGCAATATAGTAAAAAATTATCATTTGTTATTCTTACACTCAAATGTTAGTTTGACGGGTATAAAATTCTTGGATCATACTTTCTTCCTCTGAGTCCACTATTACGAGTTGCTCCATTGAATGTCAGTGAGGAGAAGACTGGCCAATCTGATGTTTTTATTAGATTACCTAAAATCTAGATTGAATACTTATAAGAGTCTTAACTTTAAAATCTGATTTTAGACTTATTATTAGACTAATCATAGTTTAGTAGAATTTTTTCCTGGGCTATGAGGCTATATTATTACTGCACTTAAATATCTTTTTTTTTTTCTTTTCTAGCACTTTTTTTTTTAATTTTTTTTCCCCAAATACTTTTATTTTTTCAGTGTTATAAGATTAATTGTTCATGCACCACACCTAGTGTTAAATATCTATTTTTCTGATCTACTTGTTCGGTTTTCTTTTTTGGGGACACCAAATTATGCTTGATTTTTCTTGCCATGGTGTTCATTTGCTCTCTTTTCTCTTTGTTCATTTCCATTTTGCTCTGCCTATTTTTCTCACTCTTATCTTCCATGCTCTTTTTTGTATTCTCACCAATGTTACTGTCCTTTGTTTCCATGTGGACTTGGTTTCTGTGATGGATTCATGTTCTTCCTTGACATCTTTCCATAGCTTTGTCAAATCATGTTTCATCTCCCTCTGTTGCTTCTCTGTATCTTCACTGAGTTCTTACATCTTAGCTTTGAGTTCTTGTTTTATTGAGGCTATTGTTCAATCAGTTTTTGGAATTTATGGCAGTAACATTTGATCACAATTTTCATCTTCTCCTTGGCAACATTTTGTTGGTATTTTTTTTATTAACTTGTTCTCTTGTCTTTTTATCCCTTTCCTATTGCAGTGATGGATCCTGTTCTGATTTTCTTTCCAAACTACTAATTTCTAGTGATAAAAGTTCTAATTGTAATAGCTGCTTGTAGCAGATTTGTGCAATATGGAAGAACAGGGCAGTGTAATAGGCTAGCAGGACTTTTAATTGTTAGGACACAGGTTTATGTGTATCAGTGAATTTATTTTTGTTTTTGTAAAAATTAACGTATTTTATTTTATTTTATTTATTTATTTTTTAAAGATTTTATTTATTTGACAGAGAGAAACACAGCGAGCGAGGGAATACAAGCAGAGGGAATGGTAGCAGGAGAATCAGGCTTCCCACCGAGCAGGGAGCCCAATGTGGGGCTCGATCCCAGGACCCTGGGATCACGACCTGAGCCGAAGGCAGACACTTAACGACTGAGCCACCCAGGCGCCCCAAAATTAATGTATTTTAAATTATACAAATATACACGTATGTTTTCTTCTAAGAATTTTATAATATAGGTAAATCTCAAGTCCTCTTAATCCCACTCTTCTCCCTGTGAAAACTGCCACTATCAGTCTGGTGTATATTCATTCAGATATTTTACTATTTATACACACATAACTATGAAAATTAAAAATATTTATATTTGTCTATATTTTACATATGCATTAGGAGAAACATTATATTTAGTAATAATGTACTATATTATACTTTTTGTAACATGATATATCTTGGGAGATCTATCCCTGTGAGTGTGTGTATGTAGCTCTATTTAATTTTTCATTTTAATTGTAGTTTACATAATTATTCACTTACTGACGTACATTTAGGTTGTCTCAAATTTTTTTTTCAAATTTTTTACTGTTAGAAACAATGCTACCTTGTGTATAACTATGCACACAAAACAAAATAGTAGCAATCTAATCCAGAAACATATAAAAAGGATTACATACCATGATCAAAGATTTATCCCAGGAATTTAAGGTTAGTTTGACATGTAAAAACAAATCAATGTAATCTATATAAAAAACAAAAACCAAAGATCATTTTAATAGATTCAGGGAGAGTATCTGACAAAATTTTACACCCTTTCATGATAAAAACATCCAACAAAGAATACAAGGAACTTCCTCCACCTGATAAACAGCACAAAAAACTCACGGCTAACATCAGGACTTAATGGTGACATGCCTTCCCCCTAAAATCAGGAAGAAGACATGGATGTCCACTCTTGGTACTTCCAGTTAGCACTGCACTGGAAGTTCTCTGCATGTTGATTAGACAAGAAAGATTTTTAAATGCACCCAAATTAGAAAGGAAGAAGTAAAAATATCTCTATTTGCAGATGTCAAGATCTTACATCTTACATACACGAAAATCCTAAGGAATACACTAAAGTACTAAAATGGGTTCAGCAAGATTGTAAGATATGAGATCATAAGGCATTAGAGTTGAACAGTTCAAAATGAAATTAAGACAACAATTTGAATTAAATAGCATCAAATACATAGGAATAATCTTCACAAAGGTTGTGCAAGATTTCTACACCAAAAACTACAAAATGCTATTGAAAGATATTAAAGAAGATCTAAATAAATGGAAAGACACTCCATGTTCATCGATGAAAAGATTTAATGTTAAAGTGGGAATACTTTACAAACTGATTTATAGCTTCAACATGGTCTACATAAAAATTTCAGCTTTTTGTTTTTGTTTTTTGCCAAAAATGACAAGTTGATCCTGAAATTCATATGGAAATACAAGGGATCCAGAATAGACAAAACAATATTTAAAAGGAATAAAACTGGAGAATGAACACTTATTCATTTTAAAGTTTTCTAGACAGCTATAATAATGAGGACAATGTGGCACTGACAAAAAGACATTTTTAAAAAAGATTTTATTTATATATTTATTTGAGAGAAAGAGAGAAGGAGCAGAAGGAGAGGGACAGGCAGACTCCACGCTAAGTGTGGAGCCCGATGTAGGGCTCAACCTCAGGAACCTGAGATCATGACCTAAGCTGAAATCAAGAGTTGGATGCTCAACCGACTGAGCCACCTACCAACCCCAAGACAGACATATTTATTAATGGAATATAACTGAGAATCTATAAATAAATCCTTTATTGACTTTTTAAAAGCAAAGGTGCTATGAATATTAAATGCGGAAAGAATAGTCTTTTCAACAGTGTTGGGATAATTGGATATCCACATACAAAGAAATGAAGGTGGACTCCTATCTCAAACTATACAAAAACCTATCCTAAAATGAATCATAGACCTAAATGGAAGAGCTATAACTCTGAAACTCTTGAAGAAAACTTAGCAGTAAAATTTTTATGACTTTGGATTAGGCAATGGTTTCTTAGATATGACAGCAAAAGCACAAAAAACAAAAGGGAAAAAAAGTAGATTATACCAAATTTAAAACTTTGTGCCTCCAAGGACACCATCAAGAAGGTGAAAAGAAAACTCATACAGTGGGAGAAAATATTTGCAAACCATTTTCATAAAGAAACTATCTAGGATATATAAAGAAAGCTTATAATCCAATAATAAAGTGACAAATAATCCAATATAAAAATAGGCAAAGGATATTAGTAGACATTTCTCCAAAGAAGATATATGAATGGCCAGCAGGCACAGGGAAAGATGCTCAAAATCATTAGTCATTAGGGAAATGCAAATCAAACCACCAACAGATATGACTTCATACCCACTAGGATGCCTATAACAAAAACCATAGACAAAGTCCTACAGATAATGTGGAGCAAATGGAACTCTCATTCATTATGAGCAGGAATGTAAAATGGTACAGGTACTTTGGAGAAGAGTTTGGCAGTTCCCCACAAAATTAAGCAGAATGACCATATGATTGACCAATTCCATTCCTAGGTACATAGCCAAGAAGAATGAAAAGACCTATCCACACAAAACCTTACATACAAATGTTCACATCAGCCTTATTCATAATAGTTAAAAAAGAAAAAAAAAGTGGAAACAATTCAAATACCCATCAACTGATGAATGTATTTTTAAAATGTGGTATAACCACACAATGGAATATTATTCAGCAATACAAAGAATGAAGCAACTGATACCTGCCACCATAGGGAGGAAGCTTGAAAATATTACACTAAGTTAAAGAAGTCAGTCACAGAGGACCACATATTGTACATGTCATTTATATGAAATGTTCAGAACAGAGAAACAGACCTAGAGAGTGGTTGCTGAGGGCCACGGTAGGAGGGGGATGGAGAATGAGTGCTAATGAGTGTGGGGTTTCTTTATAGGATGATTGTGGTGATGGTTGCATAACCATGTACACGTACTAAATGCTCACTGAATTGCACATTTTAAAGGGCTGAATTTTATGGTATGTGGATTTTATTTCAATGAAGATGCTTTAAAAAAAAAGAAATGATAACTGCAATGAATAGCTTTGCATATCTCTCATTGTGCATATATACTATGTCTTACCTGATCAACTGTGAGAATTGCTGGATCAATTACACATGAGCTGAAATGTTACATTGATAGCTCAACTGCCCTCCATAATAGCTTGCCTAATACAGAAGTCAACCAACACTATATGAGGTTGTCTGTTCATTCACGGACTTCTAAGTACTTGAAATTGCCAATCTTCTTAACATTCGCTAATCCAATAGGTGAAAAAATATGTGGGAAATTTAATTTGCATTTCTCTCACTATCAGTGTGGCTTGGCCTCTTATTACATATTGATTGGCCATTTGCAGTTCCTTTTCAGTTAACTGCCTTGCTGAGAAGCACTGCCCATTTTTCTACTTGGTTTTGTTTTTATTTAATTGATCAGCAGGAATTTTATTTATTTATTTTCCCCCAAATACATTTATTTTTTTCAGTGTTAGAAGATTAATTGTTCATGCACTACACCCAGTGCTCCATGCAATATGTGCCTTCCTTCAATACCCACCACCAGGCTTGCCCAACCCCCCCACCCCATCCCCATCGAAACCCTCAGTTTGTTGCTCAGAGTCCACAGTTTCTCATGGTTCATCGCCCCCTCCAATTTCCCCCCATTCACCCTTCCTTTCTTTCTCACAATGCCCTCCATGTTTTTCCTTATGCTCCAAATGTGAGACCATAAGATAATTGCTCTCTCCACTTGACTTATTTCACTCCGCATAATCTCTTCCAGCCCCGTCTATGTTGATACAAAAGTTGGGGATTCATCCTTTCTGATGGAGTCATAATATTCCATTGTATATATGGACCATATCTTCTTTATCCATTCATCTGTTGAAGGGCATCTCAGTTCTTTCCACAGTTTGGCGATTGTGGCCATTGCTATGAACATTGGGGGTACATGTGGCCCTTCTTTGTACTGCATCTGCTTCTTTGGGGTAAATACCCAGTAGTGATCAGCAGGAATTTTAAAAGGATATCTTAGTACCTATTAGCATATATTTAATGTGTTTCGAACTCAAACTCTCTACTTACTAAACATATTGCAAACATTTTTTTCTGTCTCTCATTTGTTGTTTCTTTGTTTTTGGTGCCCTTTATCACGTGTTTTTAATTCGAGAGTCATACTTCTGAGATCTTTTTGTTTTCTGATGGTTTCTTCTCATTCTGTACTAGTTTTATGGATACCATCGCAGCTCAAATCTTTTTAAGGATAGTTGATAGAGATTTTGCAACTTCTATTACTTGAATGATCTTGTTTTTCCTGTGGGGTCATCTCTTCAGATTCCCTTAGTCTCTCCCATTTTTGTTGCAGACGCAGGAAGAATGCCACAAATGGGCTGTCTCTGTCAAATCTGGCGGGGTTTGCTGACCATCAGGACTGGCTTTCAGCTGGGGAGCAGGGAGCTGTTGTTGGATGCTGACAACCAAAATAGCGAAATGTTTGCTCCATATGCTGTGGTGCGGTGCTGGCCACCAACTATCTCTAGGACTCTCTCCAGAAATGATAGGGATGCAGCTCCCTGCCCTCTTAAATGCTGTGACCTTGTGACCTAATTTGATCCTTAAAATATGAGTAAAGTGATGTGTACATAGGAGCTTTAAGAGCATCAGTACCTGATTTGCTGTGTTCCCTTTTTCCTGCCAAGATGATCTGGCAGCATCTGAACAATAAAATCTGTCAGCCCAGGTCCATGAGTGACTCAAATATACAAATCCTCCTACCACCCATATTGGATATGCAACATGGGCAAGAAATAAACTTTCTTATTAAGCCACTGAGATTTGGCAGAGGACTCTTGTATTGTGTCTTGTTTATTGCAGCAAATCCAAGTCTATTTATTCAGATTCATGTACATATGAGATGTCCTTGTTCCCTTTAATCCTCTTAATAAGTTCCTTTCATTTTCTTTTCTTTTTTTTTTTAAAGTAAGCTCCATGCCCAGTGTGGAGCCCAATGTGGGGCTCGACCTCACAACTGAAGACCTGAGCCAAGATCAAGAGTTGGACACTCAATCGACTGAGCCACCCAGGTGCCCCGTAATAAGTTCCTTTTCATTCATTTTAAGGTGAGCCTCAGAAGAGAGGAAGCACTTGTTGTTCAAGTGCTCGGATGGAAATCTTGGATGGAAAGTTTAGCAGCGTTTGTCAGTCTTGACAGCAAATGCCTGGGTGTTGTTACTATAGATCCAGCCCCGGAAGTTATACAAATTCCTGTTCTACTTGATGCTTAGGGAGACTCCACGGATGTAAACACAGTTTGGTCTGGGGGCCGAGGACAGTGGTCTCACTTCATGTGACCTGATCCTGATTCCCAGGCAGGATGACCTTAACCAGCTGGGGTGTGGTCCTCCAGTGTGATTCCTCCCGGACACTTCCCTTTGAAATGGGGAATGGCAACACTGGCTCACCCCAACAGCCTGCCCGTGGTCCCTCCGTCCTCACAGGGGGAGGCAAGGAGTTTGGATTAAAAACAGTTTTTGCTTTTGTAAATGCTTCTCTACTTTAAACATCTGGCCACTAAAAACCAAGCAAAACAAACAGCACAGAACAAAATGACAACAACAGAACACATCTTTTAGGATTATAGCAGTGGACTTTGGACTACAAATTTCTCTTACAGAAGTTCATTCCTTCTGGGGGAGTTTGAAGAATTGCTGGATTCTTGGCATACAAGACAGTGAAGTGCCAAAAACGGAGACAAAATTACTCAGGGTCAACGTGATGGAAACCTTTTTGGGGGAGGAGTCTCCATTTCAACCACAAAACGGACCTGGGAACAGGATCTGCTTGGGGAGCTGAATTTTTCTCAGAAAAAGACTGCTGTTATGTGGAATCTTCCTATTTTGTGACCAATAAGCCTCGGTATTAGCATTATCAGGCTGCTAACATTGGGGGCAATGGATGCATCCGCCAAGATCCAGATTCATGCATTTTCCACATTCCACAGCAAGTAGGCCATTTGCATCCAATGCACAGCCACCACAACTATGTTTAAACTTCACTTTGGCACAAGTAGTAACACTGAAAGGGCACCTGTTTTCTCTCCTTTTTCAGCTATGCTGGGGGCAGAGCAAATGAGTAGTGAAAAGCTGGGGGCAGACGTATAGTCATGTGAGGCTCATCCTCAGGTGACCTCTGAGTAACAGGGCAGAGGAGTCACTGCCACACGTGGGTTCTGCTAACCTTTCTAAAATCTGCACAGAACTAATGAAAGAAAATTCCTGGAAGAAAAGGCAAGTGTTTGGTCCACAAACCAAGGAAATCACCTCTACTTCACTGTCCTTTTTTCGCTCTTTGGACCCACAGCTCAAAGCCTGTGCTGAAGCTGATATAGAGAGTGGCCAGCAATGGCAGGAGGCCCATCACCGAGTCCCCAAGCACCCCGTCATCCCTCATACCAGATGGCCCCCTAGGCGGATGCCAAGTACCACATGTTGACTGGGCATGGAAAATAATGAAAGAGGGAATGGACTCTAAGAATTCACAAGATAAAGTCACAATTTAGGTAGGGTAGGCAAGACTTTATCTTTGGAATAATTTTCTATTCTAGTCTCTGCCATCAAGCAGAAGCCATCCAGTTAGAGGGACATGATTTGGTTTCATGAAGAAGCCATGGTTAACACTCAATGCCTTTGCCATCCTTCTAGGAGAACACGCCATTTTTGCTCTCAGGACAAGTAGTCAGAAGGAATGTCAATGTGATGTTGACTTGAAACCTATCTCAAATCTTCTGAATAGTTAATATCACCGTGCTCTGAACACATTCCCCTGCAAAATACTTTTTGTCTGAATCCCCCAAGCAGACCTGCTTTTAGATGATGTGGTCACACCTCCCCCTTGTGTTTTAAGGAGCGTTAGCTTTCTTTGGAAGAAAACCATTGGGCTGGTAAGGTACCGGGATGGAATGCAGGTGAAACTCTGGCTATGTAGCCTGGAACTCTTTCACAAGGTTGTATGAAACATGTAAACAAAACAAAGCAAAACCAAAAAACCCCAAAAAGTGGCTTTTCTTTGTTTTTTGGTAATTGTCTTATAAAATGCTTAGAGAGGTTTTTGTGTAAGTTTATAGCACCCCCCCTTTCTTTTCCTTTTTTTTTTTTTAACAGAAGTTGTTTGTGAGAATATGACTATCTTTATGTTTACCCCTAAGGATAATTCTGGCTCTCACTGAAAAGACCTTATTGTTTGGGAAGACTGTGGGGCCAGACTCATATCTCTGTTCAGTTCCCATAATATGAGGCCAGTGTAGGTGGGCCAAAGCAAAGCCATGACCTTATCTCTAGTGTGAAAACCAGGAGGATGTGATTCCCTGCCTTTTGGGAAGTCCAAGTCCGTGATACGGACACTTCCCTATGGAACACAGGGCCATCTGCAGCAAATTCTCCGACAAGTCATAGCATTTTCTGCCCAAGAGCCAGGTGTGGCTGAGGGGAATGAAGATGTATTCCTTGGCATATTGATGCAAGTTTCTGTCTGGTCTCTGACCTCATAACTCTTTACCTTTCATAGCTTTAAAATTAGTTTTATTCTACAGCTTTTCTTTTTGGCAATCAGTCTTAAACATCAATTATATAGAAGTGACAAAAGGCCTTTGTGTTTATCCATGGCTTCATGCATGACTCATTCCCATTGACTTGGCTCAGAAAACATTCAGGCACGGAAGCGAGAAAAGAATCCCACACCAGACGCGTCACCTCGAGTGCCACACATGATACACAAACATCTTACATGAGAAACACCTGGGAACAGCCTTTGCCATCACACATGTGGACACCTTCGTACAAAGATTATTCTTGACTGAGGAAAAGAAATACATGGTCATTGGTTTCCATGCACAGTTCAGGAACTGATACGGTAGTTCTTAATAACGGTGGTGAGAAGAGTCATTATTTGTCATCATGTAAATGTTCCCACGGCACCTCCATACCGCACACCCAGAGAACAGAATGTGGCACGTGACAGAATTTCTAAAGGTAATTACTGAATAAATATGTGACTTGAAGATCTAGCCACACTCAAAAGGGATGGATCATGTCACCTTCCCTTTTAAGAATGGATTGTTCCAGAAGGTTCTCTTTGAGGATAAGTGCAAGTGATTCAGAACCCACAGGGCACTGTGGTTGGTTCTCTGGGTGACTTCGGGGGGTACCAGTCACCTTTGCAGCACCGAGGAGGAGCACGGAATAAAGATAAAATAGTTACAATGACACTTGGATGAATGAAATGGAGGCATCATACCAAGAACCTTCATGCTACTAAATTTAAAAACTCAGCTGTTTCAACTCAACCAAAGTCTTGAGCATGTTCAAGCCCATCCATCAGAGATGTAATACAATAGCCATTCAAGTAGATTCTTTCCATAGTTGCGTTACTGAGGACCTCCGTTATTTAAAAGTTGGGAGTCAATAGGCCAAGGGTAATAAAGAGCCTACACTCAGAATGCCATGTCCCCCCTCACTGTTTGTGACCTCTCAAGGACACAAGAGGGTGACCTCCTGGGAAGTGTGGACACTGGGGCCTGTGTGAGTCCATTCTGGAGTCTCAGTTCAAGCACTTCCATGAAAAAACCCAGAAGAGTTCAGGCAAGGGTCAGGACTTCATATAATTGGGCAAAAACCCTGCATTTGATTAGTTGTTATCTTTCTGGTGTGGCATTTCTTTTTGAAATTCACCCTTAAGAGTGATAAGACATTCCTCCTTCTCCTAGTCTTTCTAGTTGCACAGAGATGAAAGTCACCTTCCTATCTAAACTGACAGGATTAGTGAATTCCTCCCCAAACCCTCCCCCCCAAGTTCTGTGATCCCAGGGGCTTTATACCATTTCGAAGTTTGTTTTTTTCCTTCAGCCTGAAATGTCCTTCCTCCACCAGCTGAATGTTAGTTCATTTCTACCTGTCCTTTACAGCTCAGGGACCACCCTCATCCTTCAGCAGGCCTGGGTGAGGCACCCCAGCAGAATTTGCGGCCCCACAGCAACCCCCCCCCCCACTGCCTCTCCCCACATGTGGACTCAAACTGCTTGCCTAGGGGTACCCTCCCTCCACAGTGACTGATTCGGTGACTGTTAACTTTTATTTCTGTACTTCTCATGCTTAAAATGTAGTAGTGTTGCATAAATGTTTACTGGGTGACCGTTTGTATCTTTGCATACGTACACTCCAGAATGTCAGGTTTGCGTTTGATGAAATGCTATTAAATAGTGATTCATTCATGTGTGAGTGAACATTTCATGCACAGCTTCAGTAAGAAGAGTCCACACTGATGTGAGCTTCTGCTCACAGACCCTGACGGTGAGGATTTGGAAGAAACAGCTTCAGACTTTAGAACAAAGGTGTGACATTTGGCAAATTTCCAGGTGGGAGAAGCTAACGGGTGCTTGTCTTTCTTGGAAGGTTTGTTAATGATGAGGGAGCAGAAGGCTAGCTGAGGACAAAACATAAGCTGACACCCTGTAACTTCCCCCCACACCCCACTCCTGGGTGGGACGTGTGTGACATTCTTCCAGGGATCTCCCAACTAAATGTTAATACCTTGTTAGAGGGGAAGACAACCTTAACTTGACAATGGCAAGACCTCTGATATCCTATAGGTATCCTGAAGGTTGGCCCTCTTAAGCATATGGAAGTCCTTTTGAAATCTCCCTTTTCCTCAGCTCCCCCAACTCCTAAGTATCTAACCAGCCACTCATCAAGACCCCAGTGTGGCGGCTCTTTCTGCCTATGGGTCCTGTCCACATGCTTTAATAAAACCACCATTTTGCGCAAGGATATCTCAAGAATTCTTTCTTGGTCGTCAGCTCTGGACTTCACCCCATTGAACCTCACCTATATTCCAAAACCATATTGCTAAGGCTTCTGTGCCCCAGAAGCTGGAAGGTAGCACATAACACCACAAGCCAGGGTGGCGACAGCTACACCCAGGAGGCTTCCAATGGCTATCTGTCCCTCCAGGGGAGACTGGTCACCTGAGCCCTGGGATCCTGACTGCCCTAGGTGGAAGGTTGCACATTCCTGCTCACCTTCCTCCCATGCACAGATGGGACCCAGGCACCGGGTAGGATGGAGAAAGGGGAGAGAAGGGGAAAAAAAAGTTGCTGTGATTGGAAGAATGGACCTACTCATGCTGAGATCAAAGGTCAACAAGTGGATTAGACTAGGGGGGCTGGTGGGGTGGGAAAGAGAACCTTTTCCACCCCATCAGGGCTCTCTTGGAAGTGAGCTGCTATGCTGCTCACAGTGGAGGTTTTCAGAGGTGTGTGGCAGAAGGGGCCTTGTGTTCTAGGGGGCAGGAGTGGGCGTGTCTGTGCTCAATCAGCCTTCCACTGAAGGGAGCAATTGTGGTCAGTTCAGTTTATCGGAGCTCAGCACAGTTGATTTAAATAAAGGGTTTTAATGCCTTTTTTTTGTTTTAAATCAGTAGTCAAACTTGCCAACTGCAGAAGTTTTTGATCCTCCTTGCCCTTGCTGGCACATTAGGCAAGGTCAAAGCCTGCTGGCAACCTGGAGCTGGGATCCAAATAGAGGAAGTGGCCGCAGACATGCCAAAATAAATAAAAATCACCAAAGCTCCAACGCGGCATTGTTCCAGAACTTTCCGTAGTGATGGAAACCTCTCTCTGGGCTGTCTGGCTCAGGAGCCCCTGGCCACACGTGGCCACAGAGCACTTGAAATGTGCTAGTGGGACTGAGGGCTGAATTTTAAATTTAAATTTTAATTCTAATTAAAATACGAATAGACTAAAGTGGCCTGTGGCCACTGTCCTGGGTGACGTGGCTTCGGAGGGCACTTCCCCCAAAACCTACTCTCTCTGGCGTTTCCTTCCTCAGTTTACCTCAGGATCGATGTGGTAGGCCCAGATTGTCACACGTTTCCTATGGCATAGGCTGGACTCCTGTCTTTAAAATCCAGAAACGCGGCCTGAAATGTCATCTTTAAGCATAATCTTAAAATTAAAATTTTGTGCTTGCATTAGCTTCTGGTTTTGCTTTCACAGGACCTTGCAAAATGCTTGGGGAACAATAAAATCTGAACAATAAAATCTGTCAGCCCAGGTCCATGAGTGACTCAAATATGCAAATCCTCCTACCACCCATATTGGCTATGCAACATGGGCAAGAAATAAACTTTCTTATTAAGCCACTGAGATTTGGCAGGGGACTCTTGTATTGTGTCTTGTTTATTGCAGCAAATCCAAGTCTATTTATTCAGATTCATGTACATATGAGATGTCCTTGTTCCCTTTAGTGGGTTGCCCTTTCTGCAAGGTATTGAGCAGGAATGTTTCCTCTAGCTCAGGAGACTATGCTCTCCTCATATAGAGACTAGGGAGCATGCACGGACTTCTCCTCTCTGCCTCAGTTCCAGAGACCTGTGCTCTGTGGAAAGAGGACTGCTTGTGATTTTGTTCTCCTGTGGGGGCTAACACTGAACTGAAAAGCTTCTTTTCAAAACTGTCGTTCAAATTAGAATAGAGGCATTTCAGCTCAGTTCCACCCAACAAGCTACTCTGGTGATGTTGCTCTTGGTGATGGCGGAGTGGACACTCTCCAAGGGTTCCAGAAGAGCTTTCTCCCCAGATGACATGCCTGCCTCCTGCTCCTCTCATTACGTACGTATCAACCCGGATACCTCCCTGGGCATCGTAAGCTGATGTTCTCCAGGACAGGAGATCAGAAACCATCTCCCAACCTCTGGGCAAAGCAGCCTGTAGCTGTGCAGGGGTTCAAGCAGAAAGACTCATCAGCTGAGCTTTGACGGACTCCTCTAAGCATAGCATTGGGGGGTGGAGGGTCCAACACTTGGGAAACAGGAGACTCTCCTACTTTACATTCACAGTCAGCAGAGGCAACTCAGGCTTCCAGGGACAAATGGCTTTATGAACGTTTTAGGGATGTGTGTAAATACTGTCCTACTTTAACTGAAAGAAAACTCAGAGAAAACCTCTTCCATCTATAGGTAAAAACAACATGGAGAGGTGTCCCATCAGAAGATGGGCTGAAGTGAATTTTCTCACAGGGCTGGTTGGTCAGGGCAGTGCAGTGCCACTGAGCTCCACAGGCAAACAACTCAAGATATTCTGGCTAATGTGTTTTCTCTTTGCCTTTTAGCAATCCTTATACCGACGGGCCAGGTCGCCTATCTGTCCCCAGATAGCCCTTAACGATGAAGTGCAGGGAAGGCAGGTGATCCTTGGCTTTGGGCAAAGGGAATAAAATATATAAACACCGGGGGCTGTCCTGCACTTGCGGTAATCTCTTGGGTCTCCCCCTCGCTCGCGCTCCTCCTTTGGAAAGGCCAGGGTCGCCTTGCCCTTGGGCTTCACACTCACCTGTGCCCCGAGAGTGGCTGAAGTCGCCCTTCACCACGCGGCACGTCTTGCCGTCCCCGCTGCAGACCCCACACCGGTCTTCCTTGGCCGCAGACCCGATGATGCCATCACAGCCAATTTTCTGAATAACCAAAAGGCTGCGTTACTCTGGGTTTAAGACTCAGAGGGATTTTTCAAAGAGCATCTCTGCAGGGCTGACTTCTCCACTAGGCCCAGCAAGCGTGGTGCCTGGGGCCCACCGTACTTTCAGAGGCCCAGGAAAATATTTTAAAACCAGAAGAGAAAAAAAATGAGTAGAATCCAACTCATAGTTTGACTTATACCCATATAATTGTTATACATGTTTTTTAATTATTTGTTAGAGAGGAGGGGGCCATGAAGGCAAAAAAGGCCTCAGAAGTCCCAATGAGGCAGGAAGCTGGACCCTTCAAGCATTGCCTGCCTCCCACATACCTTCCAGAGTGACTGCAGCTTCACAGGATTCACATTTCCCTTGGGGATGCATGGGGCAACCTCTATCTCGGTTGGAACACCTAGCGGAACAGTCTGGAGAAACCACCCTGACTTTTCTGTTGAGGTCAGGGAGCCCAGAGCTCATTCAGACATGGCCAGGAATGAGCCCCCATTTCTCTGTTGAGACTAAGCCCAAGAAGACCCATCTCTTGAACCTTTCAAAAATGCCTGGCTCTTGGAGGTCAGAGAAGAATAATCTGACCCTGAGTGGTTCCGGGCAGCACAGCCCAAGTCAGTTCATGAAAAGTGGGAAAAAGCTATGTGTATGAACTCTTGTTTTCCCTTGAAAAACAAATGCATGGGTTTTATATTCTGCAAAACAGCCTACCTAGCTTTATAGTATGGTAAACATGGCATATTTAATTGTTCACTAGTTAAATTGCTGAAAACTCCCTTCTCCACTTTTGCCCCTGAAGTGAATACTTCCAGAACAAGACTGAGTTTCCTCATTGCCCTGTGTTAGGGATTGGTGCTTCAAGGGATAAGGGAGTCAACAGCCAGATTAACTCAGGCCAAGGTGATTTAGCTCCTTCCCACAGTGCTTGGAAGGGTGCTAGCAAGGTGCTTCTCTCCTTGCACCCCATTCCTATAGCAACTTCCTTTTGGCCCCATGGCTTGCAACTTACTCAGAATCCACATGCTTTGTGATGGTAGTGTTGGATTTTTGTTTTTTGTTTTTTTTTTAAGATTTATTTATTTGAGAGAGAGCAAGGGAGAGCATAAGTAGGGGGAGGGGCAGAAGGAGAGACTCTCAAGCAGACTCCCTGCTGAGTGTGGAGCCTGATGAGGGACTCGATGCCCTCACCCATGAGATCACAACCTGAACCGAAACGAAGAGCGGGACGCTTCACTGGGCCACCAGGCGCCCTGCACTGGTTCTTCAACAGGAATGTGCATCCACCTCTCAAGAAGGGGAATTGAAACAGACTGCTGGATCTCGTGCTCAGTATTCCTGACCCAGTAGGACTGTGCATTTCTAACAAGTTCCCAGGCGAGGCTGCTGCTACTGCTGCTGGTTGGAACCACACCCAGAGAACCAACCCATGATGGGATGCCCTGTGAAAAGTAAACGTGTGTTCCTTCTAAGCAATGCTCCCAGAGTCTCATCCTTGGATCCTTTCATTTCCTTAGGGAAGAATTATGGGAAAATTACTATTGTGTGTCCAAAAATGGTAGCATAACTGAATACATTTCAGTGAAGACCTGAAGATCTGCTAAGAGCTGAGCAAGGTTCGTCCAAAAATGACCATTAAGAAAACTGAAAAAGAGCAGCATTTGGGGTGGCGGGGGGAAAGAAAGAAAGGAAAAGTTCAAATGTGCTCAAAGTGATAGAAAGACAGGTCAAGGGCAAGGCTGGGGCCTTTAGCAGCCAGAAGCGAGGCAAGGAACGGATGCAGGCAAGTGGACTTCAAGGAGCTGGGGAGATGGAGGTGACCCGTGCGGACCCAGATGGTAACTGGCACAGACTGCAACACCTCGCCAGGGCAGGACACCCAAGGGTGGCCCAGAGGTAGATCAGCTGCTGTGGTACCTGAAACCTGGAGCACATTGTAACAGCTGCCACAGTTCGGGATCTGGACTATTGTCAAGTTGCTCGATACCAAACGATGCAGGCTAAGAATCCAAGGCAGCCAAGATCCAAAATTTTGCTCAACCAGCATGCTCAGCAAAGGCCCTAGAAGCAAATCCATGGGGCTCTGCGTGTGTGTGCTGCCCATCTATATTGCTCCTGTGTGTTCAGAGCTCCAGCCTTTTTCTGGCCCCCTAAACCCTGACCTCTTTCAGATCACCCTGGCCTGACAGGTGCTTTCCTCATCTCTCAGGAGCTTTCAGGTCTAGACTCTTCCTATGCGGGCTTCCTATTTTCCTTAAACTACACTCCCACTCAGCAACAGTGGGTCTCTGGCTTGGCCACCCACTCCCTGTCTGCTTCCTCAGTTGGCATTTCCTGATCAAACACTTTCTAGATGTTTTAAGTTAACATCCCACTCTGCCCAGACAGCTTCCCTCCCTAGCCCCAGTGATGGAAACTGACAAATCTGAGGCCACACAACTGGCTGTCTGGTGGGGCCAGGAGCAGTCCCTCACCTCTCACCTCCCAACCCTGGGCGGGCTGGGTATCTCCCCTGATTATCCTCAGCCAAGGACTGGGGATCACTGGGAGGGCTTCTGGAGAGGGTGGGGCTCCTTCCGAAGGCATGCTGGGTTTGCAAGAATGTAGAAATGTTCAGAATAAAGAAGCTAAATGGACAGGAGAAACGCCACCTGCGGGGGAAAGGGAATGTGAAGGGAGAGTCTGTGCTAGGATTTCAAAAGGCCATCTGTGGTCTGGCTAGGAGATCAGGACAAGGAGCAAAGCATGTGTTTGCAATCTGCCAGAGCAGGAATTCGCCCGGAAGCAGAAAGGACAGGCATGGGAGGTACTTCAGGAAGAAACAGGACAGGGAATCAATGGGAGGAAGGGCCCTTAAGAGAGCACACACTTTCCTGGATGAGCAAACCACTTCTCCCCTAAAGTCCCCTGAAAGAAGGACCTTGGTGGGAAAGAGACAAGTGATGAGGAAAAGGCACAGTGTAAGTGAGCACTTGCAAAGCCCCTCCACACCCAGGCTAGCACGAGGTGTCTTCGTGGCTGACCCTAGCAGATGCCGTTGGCCCACACAAGCAGAGGCAGGTCGGGGGCAATTTCCTACCCCTCCTGAAACTCTTGTCACAGCATAAAGAACATGTAGATGTTTGTGTGGCAGCAAAGCCCCAAACAGTACCCATTTAGACATGGCAACCAAAGTTGAAGTAGATGCAATGTTTGGAGTTGATTTCCTTTTTTTCAGGGATAAAGAACAAGTCAGTTGGGAGTCCAGCAAGGCTTGATATCTATGGGGCTGCTAGGGCACACTGGGCCTGGAGGGAACTAGCCCTTGCCTGTTTTCTGAGAGTCTACAATGTTTTTAGGCAAGTCCAAGGGGCCCCATCCTCAACAGCATCTGTTCAAGAGGCCAAATACAGCATCTAGAGTGTGGGTTTAGATCTGGATCTGAGACACTGGGGGATCCTTCTGGAAACATGACCACCTGCTTATTTTTTGGTTGGTCGTGGGGGCTAAAATTAGTCTATGAAGATGATATGCCCCTTGGGACAAAGTCTGGATGTGTGTGCTCTGGATAGCCTAAAGGGAACAACTTGCCCCAGTCTGACCAGTAGTCAGTTTCTAGGGTAGGCAGAAAATCTCCCAGGCCCAGGGAATGAGGTGGCAGTCCTCCAATGCCAACATGCCAGAATCACCTAGAGGGCTGGGCAGGTCACCCATTGCTGCAGTGGGGTCCACGGATTTGTCATTTCCAGTGAGTTCCCAGGTGATGCTAGGGGCCCAAGTCATATTGGGAGACCACTGTCCTAGGTTTGGAGCTCAGAGATAGGGACTCTCAAGAAGGCAGCCATTGCTGTTAGATGCCAAGCCTTTTGTGTCCTGTGTACCTGTGTAACCCTCTCTTTCCTCCACCCGCACCCCCCTGGAAAGGCCCTAGGCATGGATTCCTACTGGTGAAGTAACTCCTGTTGCTTCCATCCTCTGTCACCCCTGAGCTAAAGCAG
Source organism: Procyon lotor (assembly GCA_028646535.1). Lineage (NCBI taxonomy): Eukaryota > Metazoa > Chordata > Mammalia > Carnivora > Procyonidae > Procyon > Procyon lotor. Next base: position 13,403,583 of record CM053609.1, read on the forward strand.
TTCTGGGCTGAGGCATCCTGGGGGGGTGTGGGGGAGTCCAGCTGAGCCACAAGGACAATGGAGGCTGGCTCCCCTCTACTCTCAAGAAGCAGAGCCCCCTTACTGTGGTGCTCAGGGTGAGTAAACGATCTGTGGGAAGATCCATCATAAGAGTGTCTAGTCATAAAACCGCAAATGCCCTCAACTGAGGGCCTCACAGATCACCTGGATGCTCTTCGGTCCTTCTACTCACAGGCTGGTTACACCTCTCTACCTCTCCACCAAGGAAACAGAAATTCCCATCTGGAGACTTCCACAGCCCTGCTTGTAGGACTCACGTCATCTTATGTGTTAAGTTGTTGAAGGCTGGATACAGGGGAAACTGCTCTGTTATTTTCTCCTCCTTCTCTAATAGCATCTTGTTTTCCATTTTAAAAATCAGCTTCTTTCGCCAAGACTTCACCTCTGAGAACGAAGCTATCCCCAGCAATGACTTCAAATTGTAGCGAACTGCCTTCTGGATTAGGGCTAAATTACCCAGGCAGGTAGGCCATCAGCTTCTCTTCCCTAAATGTTATGCTCGAGGTTGTGGTCACAACGCATATCCTGAGGATAATTACAGATTTGGATGTGAGCCTCAGTTTTCCTGTTCTTAAAGCAAGAGTAGTAACCTCAACCTCAGAGGTAAAAAAAATGTTACCTGTGCTCTGGCTCGCTGCCCGGGGCCCTGGTGATGGTGGGTGCTGTCAGGACAGATAGAGACTGCCGACTTCCCTCACAGGCTAACTTTCTTCTAGGGGGCTGGGAAATAGCTACCACCTGAGCAGGTTGGGGCCAAATAGGTAATTGTCCTCTATCCCTTTTTCTTCCACGGAACCCCTGCCCTCTCCGAGAAAGGAAGAGAGGGAAGGAGAAAGTAGGTAGGACCACATCTTTCCCCAGGCCCTCTTGGTAAAAGATGCACAGAGAGCCTGTGTTTAGGGACTCACCCACAGGTGGGCTCTCCCACAGTATCAAGCAGTGTCCCCATGCAGCGGGTCACTGTCTGCCCTGGGGAGCTTCTCAGATCAGGTGCAAACAGGAACACATGTAGGGTCACCCTTTAAATTAATTCCTCAGGGCACTCAGAGGCTGGGACAGCTTTGTGTGCCCTGCCTGCTCTGCTTGGCATTATTTTAGGCGCTGAGTGCATTTGAAGGCAGGGCACACAAGGAATGTCAGTGTCTGGAGAGCAGTAAATCTGAGATGCAACAGACAACAGTCATGCTAATCTGCCAACAGTGGCATTTTCTCCCTTTGCTACACAGTTAGTGCAAATGATACAGAATATGCTTGTAAGGGGATGGGATTTTTTTTCCCCAAAGTGAAGCTATGATAGCATACAATTCAAGTCATTAATTCTGAATTTTTTTCCCGAGAGAGAGAGACAGACATGAGGAGGGACAGAGGGAGAGGAAGAGAATTTTAAATAGGCTCCCTGCGGGGCGTGCAGCCCTAAGCCGGGTTCCATCTCATGACCCTGAAGTCATGACCTGAGCTGAAATGAGGAGTCAGATGCTTAACCAACTGAGCCACCCAGGTGCCCCATTTTTTTTTTTTTTATTAGATCCAAATGTTAAAGGAGTTTTAACAATTGTAGTTCTGGGGGCACCTGGGTGGCTCAGTCGTTAAGCGTCTGCCTTCGGCCCAGGTCAGATCCCAGGGTCCTGGGATCGAGCCCCGCATCGGGCTCTCTGCTCTGTAGGAAGCCTGCTTCTCCCGCTACCATTCCCTCTACTTGTGTTCCCTCTCTCGCTGTGTTTCTCTCTGTCAAATTAAAAAAAAAACAAAAAAAAAAAACAATTGTAGTTCTGAGGTCTGGTGTTCTAAGAGGGCAAGATGACCAAACCAAAGGAGACTGCAAACAATAAACTCTAGACTCTCCCCATGTTTTCCCAGTGATTCTCAGCAGTTGCTTTTCTATGTACTCTAGGCATTCCTACCCATTACTGAGCTTTCAAAGCAGATATTAGAGTTCCTGGTCAGCATCTGCTGGAGGGAGCCCTGTTCTGACCAGCCAAGGTATGTGGCACCAGCGGAGGGCACTTCCTGGGCATAATCAATCAAAAGCTCACGATAGTGGGGACCTGGTGGAGAAAGCACAAGCTCTTTTTGGTAGAGACAGACCTTGTGAAACACGAAAAAAGCCTAGAAAAGCTGTAGTTCTTAGCACTGTGTCCTGGAGCAGGGCACAGGATGAGCCAGGGACAGGGCGGCCATTTTTCCCAGAAGTGAGCCATACCCATCTTTAGTGGTTTGAAATCTGGATTCTACCCCAGGAATCCTGCCTCTGCTTGATGGAAGATCACCAGCAACAGACAACCTCTTGGTCACCACATCTAGTGGCCTTTTCTCCATCCTCATCTTCTTTGACCTGGTGATTTTGTTCCCTGAAAGCCTCTGGTGTCTACTTTTTCTCCATGCTTGTGGTCACAGCCCAGTTCAGACCCTCATGATTCAGGACATGACCTATTGTACCTGTTTCCTCCCCTCTGCTGCCAGATTAATCTTCCCCTAAGACAACGAGAAGACGCACGGTGGTGGACCTCCACCTCCACCTGCCAGAACCCACCAACCTTACAGCTACCTTCTGCCAGGAGCATTCTGTTCTGCCTTCATGAGGCTGGTTCTTCCACAAACGCAATCTCCTTGGAGAGACCTGTCATGCCATTCAGAGTCTTTCTCAGCTACAACCTCTCTCAACCTATGATACCATTTTCTTCTCCACGTGGACAAGTCCTTGGAATGACCATGTTTGTAAGTTTATGAGTTTCTTAGACCCCCTTGGTCCTGTTTACCACTGAGTGTCTAGCACACAGAATGTGCCCAATAAATCCCAGATAAATGAATAAATTAAGTTCTACCCTATGTACTTTCTGCTATGTCTAAATCAAATCTCACTGGCTCTCAATCATGACTTCACTTTTGGTTGTTAGGGTCTCGCATGAATAAGTCTCATCTTCAGGACAGACTCCAAGCACATGGAGGACGGTGTCTTACAATTCTTTGTATTCTTGTCCCCCATGCCCAAACACAGCAGCCAGCATGGTGTTGAGCACATCACAGATATTCAATAAGTGCATAAGAAGGATAGCCTCTTACCAAGCTGGGGCCCGGGGCATACTGGGAGCAGGAGACTTTGATTTTCGGAATGAGTCCTCTGCCTCTCTCTTCTGTGCCCTGAACCTGCAAGCAACCCCTCCCCAATGGGGAAGTTTATTCTCTCCTATTTTGAATTGGGACTTTCTCATACAGGTTTGTATGGTCTTTGGTTTTTTGTTTTGTTTTGGTTTGCTTTTTCTTTTGGCTAGGAGGAGCATTTGCTTTCTTCAACCTCATAGCTATCTTTTAACTACGCCTCATTCTCTTCTGTTGGAGGGATGCCACTGACTTCTTGTTTTAATTTTAACTGAAGGCTTTTAGGCCAGTAGTATAGCACCTGGCCCAGCATTGCCTGGGCTCCTGGGTTAGCTGCACCAGCCCTTGCTATGCTTGTCTTCTTCTTTTTGATTTTACCTTTGTTTTGCTAAACCACAGGTGATTTCTTTAGAACAGATAGATGCAGGGAAACTAAAATTTCTGAGTTCTTCTGTGTCTCAAGATTACTTTCTTTTGTCAAAGGGTGACCTCTGCTTCTCTTCCCCATCATGATTTGTGCGTTCCTGCTTTTACCATCAGTTTAGTGGAGTCCTGTCATGGGAGAGGAGCACACGTGAGGCTCTGTCTGCCGGCTGAACCCGGAAGTTGTTAAGGGAAATCAATCAGATGGAAGGGGTGCAAGGAATGACTTCAGCGTTTTAGGCACTGCTGTCAGTAAAGGTTCAGCAACAACAGTCCTCTGCAGGGTCATGACATGGGGAGAAGGAGCAACCAGAGGGTATTGTTGAGATACAGGCCCAAGCATGATATCCTGGTATATTTTCCTGCATGCTTGTTACCCTTCTTTACACAGGGGGGCTCTGAGGCCAGAGTCTTATAACTCTCCTAAATTCCACCAGTAATTCTACTTGCCTAATGGGCCATTGTACACAAAATGGGAGGCCAATAAATGCTGGACAATGAAAACCATCCACTGAAAGGGGATCCAGATTCCTGAATCACTGAAGTCTTAAGACCAAGTGAGCCATCCACTCACACATCCACTCATGGGTTTCTCTTTTCAGTATGTAATCAAAGGCTCTCCTCCAAGCCAGCTGCTGGGGGAACAAAGATAACCAGACATAATCCCTCCACCAAGGAAGCTTATGGGACCTGAAGGTCTTCTTGGTGTTCGTCCAGCCCACTATACGTACACAGGTTAGGAGCTCAAGGAAGTGGGACCCTAATTGGAGTACGATGCCTACAAGTGTACACAAGCTGGTGAGGCCTTAAAGAAAAGCCAAGTGTACCTGGTCTTAGGTATATTCAGACCTGTCAGTTTGACCCGCCCACTGAAGATTAGTAGCTCTGAGGCAAAATCGCACATTAGAAACATATTAACTTGATGTCTTTGCCTCTGCAGACCAACAGTAGGAATTGCGAATGATGGAACTCCTGATTTATACAGACTTGCTGAAAAATAAACAATGTTTGTGTTTCTTTCCCCAACTCGCTCCCACTTTTATGAGCGCTGTTAAGTTTCATTTCAGCATGTTAAATAATTTGTGACTCACTGAAATGAAACTTAACTCAGTCCTCATAAAAACAGTATAAAATGGTATTTCCATGTTTCATGTTATGGTTTGAATCAGCCTGCTATTTGGAGCTTAGTGGAATCTGCTCAAAATGCCATTTGGGAGCCTCTCGTCCCCTCCGTTCCCTACCAACTAGTCGTTGTGCTTCTCAAAATTTCCCAGAACTCCTTCTGCCACCCCAAAATAGCAAAATTTATAGCTGAAGGGAACAGAGGAAAAAGCTAGTAAGTGAACCATGGTAATATTTCTGTAAGTGCTGCCTTACATAAAATGTACCTTTTATTCCTTATAATCAGGTAGTAGTACTGACAAATAAGTACAGATCCTCTGCTCACTAAACTCCTTTGAGATTTTTTTTT
>CM053609.1:13409132-13475652 GCA_028646535.1 Procyon lotor
CAGGCTCCGGGGACTCTCTCATGACACATGCAGCTCAAACCGCGTCATCAGGAAATACGACACATGTGGCATAAAGGAGGGTGGCACTACCTGAGTCGTGGCTCTCTGGGCACTGGAAACGCACAGCCTCCTGACTCCCTTCCCCAATTCTGCATCAGGAGGATGCTCGTTCTTAGGGAGAAATAGTCCTGTTACCCCAAGCTGGGGAGTGTCGCCTCGGGAGGGCTCAGCTTCTGGTGCGCCCTTAGCTCCGGCAGATTCAACGCAGGTGGAAGATGAGCTTCCATCCATCCTCTCTCCCTGACTTTCTTGTTTTTTTCCTGTTATCTTCATAAATGATACTTATCATTCATTCTAATGAGTCACAGACATCCAACACCACGGTGGCTTTGGGGACTATCCAGCACTGGGAGGAGTGGTCCCCCAGAGCCAGGCATACTGACTTCCCTGGGTGCCACCTGTGAAGGAACCAGCTCTGTTCTAGCTTTGGTAGCAACACAGCTTGTCCAGTAACATATTTACATGTGTCTTCCAGCCTGACCTTAGTATTTGACCCGTTCTGCTCTTTGTCAGAACGACTAGTTATTTTAAGATTTTTTTTTTTTAAGATTATCATGTTGCCACTCTTGTTCCAGTCACCTCAGCCCCCAGCCAGCCGGGGGGTGGGCTTCATGCTCAGTCGCTGCTGAGGGAGGAGGGGTACCAGGTTGCAGGAGAGAGCACCCCTGGTGCCTTCTTGCGAAGATCCATCCCTCCAACCTTCCCGAGGTCTCTGCCCCACCCCCCGCATCGAAAACATCTGGGGATGAGGGAGCCACCCTTCCAAAGAAAGCCCCACCAAAGACACAGGAACACACGTCACCTGGCACTTGCCGTGCACACAGAGGTCCGTCTCATAGGGCCCGCAGGGTGTGCCATCCAGGACCCTGTCAGCCACCAGCAGCGGGGACTCCTTCCCAAGGGGTGAGCAGTAGAGTTCACATGGTTTATCTGAGGAGGGAAAGGGGAAGGTGGACATTGGTGGAGGAAGGGGTGTGCGGGCCACGCAAGGGGCAGATGCTCACAGGGCATGAGCCAAGTAGGGAGCAGGTGCATGTGGGCAGTGGCCCAGAGAACAAGAGGTCAGTATGGAAGAAAGGTCCCAGAAGCCCAGCACATGTTGCTCAGAGACATGCACCTGCCCCCTGGAACATTCCTCACAGCAAATGGAGAAAGACAGATGAGTGAGGACTTTGGGGGCTCTTATTCATCTTATTCTCTTTAGCCTGTGCAAAGGTATAGCATTCCTTTTCCTTAAGACATTGAAAATACCAGGCGGAACATTTTGTTGTGTGCTGACTTCTGGACTGACTACGGATCAAGGGAGAGCCTGGGAGCTTCCCTTGTTGTGGGGGCGGGGGAGAAAGGGGGGAGAAGGTGAATGAGAACGCCTCTGGGTAGAACGGGGTGTGGGCCCTGTGGATGTCTCCACAGCAGTGGTCTTGCTAAATGCTTTAGTGCTCCACCAGCTGCTGGATAAAAGCTGCAGGGCTGTGATATGGGGCAAGAAGGTCCTGGAAGAAGCTGAGCTGAAGTAAAATACGGGAACAAAGGGGACTCTAGGACAACTTGTAAGAGCCATGTCACCTGACAGGCTGGAAGCCCTGGTTTCTGCGACTCTTGGAACCAAGTGAGCTCCTAGGACATGACAAGCTCTTATGCCTTTTGCCTAGGCTGTTCCTTTGCCTGGCCATCCCTCCCTGCACAGAGCTTTCTGGAAGTTTCTGGAAGCTTCCACTCCACCGCTCTCTCCTCCCATGCCATCTCTGACATGGACTCTCCATCTGCACTTCACATACACCTCCATCAAAGCCCTTAGTCATTATCCTATTATCTTATAATTGACCAACTTCCATATACAAAAGGATTTCCTCTAAGGTGGCTTCCATTGCTAAAAGAGTTTGAAAGGGATGGGTTTTAATTATCTTTAGGTTGAAGAACTGACGAGTATTGGGAGACTTTAGAGGACAGGGGACTGAGATTTTTATCTCTTGTCCCCAGGCCAGGCCAAGGACCTGGCTCACAGAAGAACTTGGTAAATATTTTAGTCTCTCCATATAAACTTTGGAATCAGTTTGTTGATATCCCCAAAATAACTTGCTGGGATTTCACTGGGATTGCACTGAATCTATAGATCAAGTCAGGGGGAACTGACATCTTAAGAATATTGATTCTTCCTATTCATGAATGTGGAATATGGAATATCTCCCCATTTAATTCTTTTAATTCATTCATCAGAGCTTCCCTCATACAGATCTTGAACATAGTGTTAGATTTATATCTAAATATTTCATTTTGGGGGTGCTCATGTAAATGGTACTGTGTTTTTAATTTCAAACTCCATTTGCTCCTTGTTGGTATATAGGAAGTGATTTTTGTACATTTACTTTATAGCCTTGCGACCTTGCTATAATTATTTACTAGTTCCAGGAGGTTTTTGGTTTCATTTTTTGTTTTTTGTTTTTGTTGTTGTTTGTTGACTCTTTTGAATTTTCTACATGGATGATTGTGTCATCATCAAACAAAGGCAGTTTTATTTCTTCCTTCCCAACCTGTGTATTTTCAATTTCCTTGTCTTATTTCATTAGGTAGCACTTCCAGTATGGTGTTGAAAAGAAATGGTATAAGAAGAAATCCTTGCCTTGTCCTTGATCTTAGGAGTAAAACTTCAAGCTTATTTTTAAATAAAGGAATGGGTTTTGTTCTTCTCTATGTAACTGTGAAAGAGGAATGCACCCTTTTTTCTCTCTTGGTCACCTAATTCTAATGATGTTAATGTGATTATTTTGCAAAGAAACTTCCAGAGAGAGAAACATCAACACTTTTGTGTTGCCTCTGTCAGGCCCTTTGTTTCCACCACTGGGTCATTTTCTAGTGGTCTCAAGATGAGCAAGGGCAGGGGTAGAGAAAGGCTTCTGGAGTTGACTAGGCTTCAGAAGATCTTGACATTCCTGCTGGACAGTTCTTATCAAAGCAGATGTGTTGTCTCACCCAGGCTTTGGGTCTTTCATGATTGAATGACATTCACAAAACCACAAACATGTTCAGTAGCTTTCCATAGTTCCTTTCCCACGGAGGTCTGCTGACCAACATGCCCAGTGGGAAGTCTTGCTTTAAAACACTAGAAAGAAGCTACCCCATTCAGTAGAAATGTTCAACTTGTTTGTTCCAGTTAGTTGTAGAAGTGGGGGGTGCTGTGAAGAACAACTTCCCAGGTAAAGGAATGATGCTTCAATGTTTATTCATTCAAAAAACAGGAACTGAGCCCCTTGATCACACAAGGCACTGTTTGGGCCCTAGTGGGAAAGAAAGATGAGTAGTGCATGCTTTTCAAGTCCTGTGTAGTCTAATGGACAAGTACAGAACAAATCACAGATGAGGTATTCTGTAAAAATCCCCATGAAATGAGCCTGAGCTGTTAGAGGGCAGGGCATAAAGTGAAAGGAATGGCCCAATTCACCAGAGATAAGGCTAGAGGCAGCTGTCCCTCCATTTAGATGGAATGACCTAGGAAGGCACCCCGTGGAAGAGGTATGGGATACTAACATGTAAACTGAGCTCAGGTTCTAAAAGGTTCATTTGACAAAATTTTTGAGGTGCTCCTTGGGACTCTGAGGTCTCCTGTGAGCATCCTGGGGAATCACTGGAAGAATGTAGCACCACAGCTCTCAGTCTGAGTGGATGGGGTATCTTCTTCACACACTGGGCTTCCTCTAATGTTTCACTGTTAAGGAAGGAAGGGTACCCTGGTCCGAAGAGTTTGAAAACTCTGGATTTTAATTACCTTTAAACTGAAGTGCTGGAATAACCAAGCTTTGAAATGGTTCATTCAATAGCAGTAATAAGGGTGATGATGGTGGTGATGTTGATAAAATCATAAATAACGTAAATTATCTACTATGTAAAAGGCAGCATGCTAAGTAGTATCTATGCACTTCAGGCGGTGCTGTCATTGTTCCATCTTAATAGACGAGCATGTGAGACTCAAACGAAGTGCCTGGCTACCCAGAGTCCCTTGCCAGGCAGGGTCAGACCCCGGCCTCTTTGTCCAAGCCTAGTTTTCTTTCTACCACCACTGTTTTCTTTTTGAACAGAGAACTCTAATGGCCCAAAATAACAAGAGGCAAAATGGTGTTGCTGAGAGCAAACCACCGGTTTCATGAATTTTTCTGGCTTCTGAGCGTATACTCTGATTTGAGCGGAAACGGAAATGGGATTTGGGTGGAAAACTAGAGGGTCTTTTGTGGCAAGTTAGAAAGCCCAGACTTGGAGGGGATGAAGACTGTTTATCTGGGCTCTTTGTCAGAAACATCAAGAAAGTAGAGATTCTCAGATGGAGGGACTGTGGCCATGATCCCAGGCAAGCAGGTACACTCAACTCCACCGACACTGGACTCTCCCATCTGCAAACAGTGTCCTCCTCTGCCTGAGCAGCTGGGGACACCCAGACTCCAGAACAGAGTCCAGAGATAATACTTTCTTCCTCTGCTCAGCTGAAACTCCATTCGTCCATCTCCTTTTCTGAGGTCTGCACTCAAAATTTATGGCACCCCCACACCTCTAGGAAGGTATAGCACTATCTGCCATAGGGACTCAGGATAACCTTTATAAAACTCGAGGAAGGGCCCCTCAAAATTCTCTCAATATTCCCCTCTAAGCTATCTTGGGCGGGCAATTAATCACCAGATAAATGAGGTACCATGATTCCCCTTTGGGTACAGTGTCTTACATTCTTAGTAGTACAGAAGGAGGTCAAATCATCTTAAGAATTATAAAACCATGCACTCCAAGGAAAGAAGTTTGGAGCATCCCTCCTACATGGCTGATGGGTGCCAAAATGAAATTCTAATTGAGTCTAGACTTTCTGGTGTGATTCCTGGTTTCTCACTGGCCGACTTGTTGCCAGACTTATGGTTGGATGGGGAAACCACTAACATGGCAGGGGAGATGAGCTCGGGGGTTTGAGGGCCACATTATCTTATCTGCTTAGTGGAGGCTTGGAGGAATCCCCCTGGTACTCCATGGTGAAGACGACACTTGTGGCCCTTAGCACTCTCGCTGTTCTCTCTGCCCGCGGTTGCAAGGTCTTACTAAGAGACACCAGGGGATTCTGAGGCCATCACAAGTGCTCACTCCAGTTCGGTCTGGCTATTTGTGGGGATACAGAGGAGGCTGCTCAGTTCCCTCTCCCCAAGGCTGCCCACCATGACTCCAGAGCCAGGCCTTAGTTGATTGGACCAGCAGAAGCCACTTGACCATAGCTGTACAAATCAGAGTCTTCCTCTCCATCACAACCTCAGAGCTACGCTTCCTGAGGCCTCAACTGATTGGACTAAGAGTGGCCACCTGACCGCAGGTGGGCCAATCAGAGTCTCTGTCTTGAAAAATCAGCGCTGATACTCAGACTTAGTTTTGAGTAGGTGCAGTTTGAGCAGCTGTACCTACTCATAGCTGATGAATCTGAAGAAGTCTGTACTCCCTCATCCACAATCCGCAAGTCCAAAAAGCTCTGAAAACTGCAGCATTTTCTTACATATGTGGCAAACACATTTGGCAGCAAAACCAGCCTTGACTGACATGAGGCTGTTGATAGTGTTCAGAATCCCAGTTAGAAGCTGTTCATGGGTTAACTGGTAGCGGCATCCCTGTGCTTCCCCAGACCCCACTGGCAGTATTGGTAACACGTGGTTGATGCGCTGCTGTTACCTAACACCAAAAACGCTTTGGCCACATCTGGCCCCAACAGATTCAGATAGACGATGAAGGTGTGGGCCACCCTTCAGCCTCATGTGAACAAGTCATGAGAAAGCCACTTTTCAGCTGGGAACAGGAAGAAATGACTCACAAACACAAACTGTGCTAGGCATGGAGAGAGGGTCCTGATATTTTTGGAGGCCCTGTCCTCAGACCCCAGCCCATGGGATCTGAGACACCCTGCATCTTTGCAACAACTCCTCTTTTTTTCATTAAGCAACTCCAGTCAGCTTGACCAAACTGGAGTCAGAGAGTCCTTAACCATCCTACACTCCATACCCTGGAAGACTCAGCCCCAGAGGGGGTTCTGCCATGCCCCGGAGGAGCTGGGAACGCACCTCCACGTCCAGACACGGCCTTAGCCAAGCCCTCCGACACTTCAGTGGGCATGTGGCCTGCTGGCTTGGTCAGGAAGGACTGAACTCTGAAGGTTTCCACTTAAATGAGATTCCATGGGGAAAGCAGAAATGGGGGGGGGTTGGCAACAGGCCATCTCCATGGGTTTCTGTCTAAAGGCTTTCCCACTTTGAACTATTTTCTAAGGAGAGCCTTTGTCTTCCTTTGGAGGTGGTATGGATTTGTGGTCCTGAGCCCTCCCTTGGAAAATCTACCTCTGCAAGAATTTTTTTTTTTTCAGTAAGAGAAAAAAGAAAAAAATATAGCTTCCCCTTTCTTGAACTGTGTGTCACTCGCCAAAGAATTCCACAGTGATAGCAATGCTATGAATAGGGCAGTCATAATGGGCTTTGAGAGAGCCCAGAGCCCAACCACAGGAATCGTTCCCATCACAGCTGAGCTAGAATTGTGCCTTTTATAAGCTGATTTTTGAGAGGAGCAAACTTTTAATCAGTATTCTCCCCTCCTGCCCTCTGAATTGGTCATTTGTTATTTTGTTTTCATCCTTGTAAAATGCTCCTGTTAAAAATGCTGGCTTCTGTTTGTATTTGAGAGGGAAATGAAACCAAATCTGCAAGCAGTCAGGACAATTCCATGCCAGAGAAGGATGTGTCCAGAGGGGGATGTGTCAAGCTAGCCTTGCAAAGGCCTGAACTTAGGGTCTCTTTCTCAAAGACAAAATGCTTACTGCCCATTAGCTGTCCTTATCAGAGAGGGTGGCGCTTTTCAGATCAAAGGCGGTTGCACTCTGGCTGTAATGATGTGTTGCTTTGGTAGAGAGAAACGAAGAGCCACTGGGTCACGACACATTCTGAACCTGGTGGGCTTCCCCAGATAGCTGCCCTGCGTGCGGAGCATCCTGGGTGGGGGATCCAGGGCAGACAACCGTTTCAGCCCCTGGGATGATAAGAGACCCGAGGAGCTCAATAATCCAAAAGTGGTTACAAGTCAAACAGAAGTTTAATTTGGACTTGGAGAAATCCGTGGAAAACCAGACATTTAAGTGGGATTTCTGCATTGAATAAAGGAGCAGGAGAACACAAAGCTGAAGCAGACCGAGGAAAGAATAACAACAAGGCTGTGCATGCAGTTGAGTGGAAATGGGAATGGGGTGAGTCCCTCTTGGAGCTGACTTCTTCTTGCTTCCAACAAGCAGGAAGAGGATGGGACAGAGGACCTAAAGTGTCTTTGTGCAGCAGGCTAGGATGGCTGATGGTTTGGAAACAAGGCTGTTCCTTGTCAGAACCCACCACGGCGCTGGAAACAGGGCAGCCTCTGCTGCTTGGGCTTGCTTTCTCCTGATTAGGGCTCGGAAGATGCTCGAGACACATGGAAGCCTCCTGGGTCTTCCTGCATCAGAGGAATGACCAGGCAGAGAGCGGCGAGGGTCCTGTGTGAGCCCCTTGCCTCCCGCTGCACATGTTCCTTTTGGGAGGGCGGGTCTCCTCTCTCCCTCATCTGCAGAAAAAGCTGAGGGTATGTGTGCTGCTCTTCTCTTGGAAGTCTCAGTTAGGCAATGGTGCATCTCTCATCACACAGTTCCAAAAAGTGGTATTCTTTTTCAAAAGGAAAAAAGTCTAGGGAGTTCCCCGAGGCTTTTAAATGAGCCCACAGCTGAGCGGCCTGGTGGTATGTGCCACAATTGAGAACATCCCACGGTACTTTACAATTCAGTTCGGAGCTGATGGGTCAGGTTGCTGGGTTCAAAGCTGCGGGTCTGGGGCCATTATTCCCGGTGATGCCCAGGCCTTCCCCACCCCCGTGCCCCTGCCCAACTATGCACACTTGAGCTTGTAATAACAGACTGCAGAGTAGAGATTTCAGAGGTTCTTCAAACCACAGGGAAGAAACCTAAGACCTGGCACAGGAATCTCATTCTCCTGCAAAAGACTTTAGAGGCTGGTAAAAATCAGGCTCAGTCACTGTAGTTCTTATTAAAGCCTCTTCACTCAACACTTATGAAGTCATGCTCTTGCTGTCTTACTGGAGTACTGGAAGCCAGATGATCACTCGTTATTTTCTGAGTCAGCTCCTCCGGAACAGGGGTCCCTCCCTGCTCCTGCTCCTTATCAGCTGTGGGAACTTCCATGCATCACGTAACCCGTAACCTCTCATCTTTGCATGGCTCGTTCTGCATGGGAATTGGGGTGACGCATGCAAAGCTAACCTGGGCCTGGCCTATGGTGCGCTCAACAAATAAGACCATATTGTCACCATCAGGACATAGTCTTGTCTCCTGAAGATGAGCAGAATTTTAAGTGTAAAAGACCTTGAACTAAACCATGGGGGTAGGCAGTCCTTATCAACAACAAACATTACAAACCCTATGGACATGACATACCACCTAGAATTTGATCAGCCACTGGAAATGCTTGCAATGGCTCACAGAGCAGAGTCCCTGATTTGGAAGAGAAAGCTCTTGGAAGGAAAATGTGATCTGTGCCTATCATCATCTCTGAGATATAAACTGTCCTCAAAACTTTTTTTCTTCCAAAGACCTTAGTCAAGGAGTGAAAACCAACCCAAAATGAACCAAGAAAAGAAATGCAAGAAAGCATCAACATTGGAAAGAGAGAAAGCAGACACAGAAACCCACCGTCCCATGCCTGCAGAGCCTCACTCTCCTCAAAGTTGGCCCTGGGCTCCTCAGTACACAGCCCTAGGCGGCAGGCTGCCAACATCCCCACCTTGCTACAAACGGGGGTGCAGGACGATTCTGGTCTGCCACTTGCCTCACAGCTGCTTTTAAGAAATCTCCCAGGGCTGGGTCATCCAAGTTCAACCTCACTGCTCAAGAAGCCGGTCTGCTGCTGACTAGCGTGGAGGGCCTGGAGCATCCTGTTGGATGGATGGCTGGGAAGGAGGAGCCCTGTGGGGTTTCCTAGGAGGTGTTTACATTCTTGGAGGAAAAGAGGGGGGCACTGTGAAAGGACGTGCCATATGCCTTTACCATCAACCACCACTGCTGTCAGCAGGCCCTTCTTCTTGCTGCTCAGCCGATCGTGGGTCTGGCACTGCTGGTCCCGGAAGCTGGGCAGGCCCTTGGGGCAGGGAAGGTTCTCACAGACAGCATGCTCCACACTGGCTCCCCCGCAGTGTGCGCCTCCAGGCCCAGGCCTAGAAGGGAGAGAAAGGTCCCTGTTAACCAGACAGTGCTGTGGAAAGAGCAGGGGTGCTCAGTTTTTTTGCCCCTTTTGCCGGAAGGGGGAAGGGCCAGGCCAGGTTTCCAAAGCAACCTCCTTCTGCTCTTCCACACTGCATCTCAGCAACCCCAGTCCTATGTGGACGGTATGTTTACGTGAGCTGTCAGAAAAATGCATTCAAGAACTGTAAATCAGGGTCATCTGGAAATAGGACACGGTGAGTTCAGCAAGATCCACAAATTGGGTCTTTCATCTGAATTTAAAACTTGGCCATTTGTAACACTGAAAACCCCAAGGGGGGATTTTTAACATGTGTGAGTTTTTTGTTTTTGTTCTGTTCTGTTTTTTTTTTTTTTTTGGTTTTCTATAAAACAAAGACCTTTACACGGCTCCTAGGTCCACTCTGGAGGTCGCTAAGTTTCAGAATGAGTAAAGTGCTCTCATTTAACTTTGTAATGCAGAGAATCAGAATGATTCATTAACTTGTTCAACAGCTTAGGGTAGAGGCCTGCCTGATCCCGGCTCTGCAACCTTGACCTGGGTACTTGGGCAAGTGTGACACCACTAGTGGTCAAAGACGCGCCCGGGGTCCCTGAGGTTCTGTGCTTAGACTGGGGTTCCGAGCAGTTTGGGAGCCCCAGCTGTGTTCTCTGACCAAGCCCATGTGTGTGGGGGGCACTGAGGAGGAGCAGCAGGACCGTGGTCTGCCCGGCCAAAATGTGGGTCTGCCCAGTTGTTCCATGAAGCCTTGGGGTGTCCTCATAGGGCTCTGACCCAAGCAGCTTCAGTGATTTCCTTCATGTCCATAATGCCAAAATCATCATGAAGGAGTGTGATTGTTTTCTCCCTGAACTTCTTACTGCAATTCAGCAACATGGGGAAAAGAATACAAATCACATCTGTTTTGCTCAATGGCTTTTCACAAATTGCATACACCTGTTGGCAGGACAATAGTTTTGACACAATCACCACTGGGACACCATCCCAAGTCTTTCTTCTCCTCCCTTTGCTGTTCCTTGTAGTCAGACAATGAGGCCACCCTATCATCACTGCTTCAGGAGAGAGAGATCACAGGAAAGTCCTAGGCTTTTGTGTCATCAGGAGTCTATAAACTTTTTCTGCAAAGTTGACTATTTCTGACTCTGTGGGCCATGCAGTCTCTGTCGCAACTACTCAGCTCTGCCACTGTGGTACAAAGACAACTCATAGCCAAAAGGGCATAGCTTTGTGCCAATAAAACTTTATTTATAAAACCAGGTGGTGCACCAGATTTGGTCCACAGGCCAGCATTTCCCGGTTTCTGGTCTACATAAACGTGTTGGGAGAAAATGTCGGGAGCAGGAAGAAAGGCTTCACTCTTCTTACCTCTATGCCCACCTCATGTACACCAGGCAACCTCCCTCTCACTTGGGTGTGGCGGCAGCCTTGAGAGGTTATACACACTGGTGGCTCCAGAGAGGGGCCCTGAGTTCTGATCTCCAAGTCAGGAAACAGCAAAACCTCTCTAAGGCTTATGGGATCTGAGAACAGAGAGACCTTTTGTTCTTTTTTCCTTCCCAGAACACCAGGGAGGCTGCTGGGTCCCAGAGAAATGATTGCATGGCATGTTAAGGGAGACAGAGTCTCCCAAAGGCCCTGGGCCTGAATGCCAAGTGTGGACAGATGAATGGACTCCCGTGCTGCAAAGCACAGTGTAGCAGAAAGAGAGAGGGGGAAAGTCATGTGGACCAGCAGGAGGGACATCTCTGCAACAGGCAAGTTCCCATGGCTGGGACCAGAGGAGGGATGGGTGAGGCAGCAGATGCTGTATGGTGAGAAGTTATGGGTTGAATTGTGTCCATCCTAAAATCATATGCTGAAATCCTAACCCCAGTGCCTCAGAATGTGGCCTTATTTAAAAATAGGACCACTGCAGATGTAGTTAATTAAGATGAGATCATACTAGAATAGGGTGAGCTCCTAATCCAATATGACTAGTATTGTTACAGAAAGGGGAAATCTGAGACGGAAATGGAGGGAGAACACCATGCAAAGATGAAGACAGAAATCTGGGTGATGTTTCTACATTCTAAGGAATGCCAAAGATCTCCAGTAAGCCAGTAGAAGTCAGGAGAGAAGCGTGGAACAGATTCTCCTTCACAGTCTTCTGAAAGAACCAACGCTTCCAAGACCTTGATCTTGGACTTCTGGTCTCCAGAACTAAAAGAGAATAAATTTGTGTTGTTTATGCCACCCACTTAGTAATAGTTTGTTATGGCATCCCTTAGAAGACAGATACACCAGATGACACAAGAATCAGAGGCATCCTCACTCAATGTAGTTGTAGACTAAGGGAATATGGGGCAAAAATTCCTGAAGCAATTAGGAATCCAACCTGAACTAGAATGGAGTTTGAAAATACAAATCAAAACATCAAAAATAAAAATACAAATGCAAATAAAAACTGGTTTCTAGAAAAATGCAGAAAGCTACGTTTTTCCAGTTAGGGTGTGAACTGAAATTTGTGCACCTCATGTAATTAACTTCTTGAGTTGTCCCGAAGCTTTATTTTAGCTTCCACTGTACTTATCTCCAACAACTGCTTTTTCCAGATCTACATCTGACTGACCCTCATAAACCAACTACTTTTATGCCTTGTGGTAGATGGGTGGAGAGATTAGACATGAGAAAGATCCAGCAGAAAGTAAGCCTGGAGGTAGTCCATGGGATACCTCATGTGTCTCAGGTTCCTTTTCTCCTGAACTCTGTCTACCCTATTTCTTCTCCCTGCCCAACCTTCTACCATGGGCAAGTCCTCTTTCATCACCTCATCTAGCCCACCACCCCATATCCCTCACCCCCAGCTCTCCCTCCATCCTTGAGGCCACCTTCACCCTGAAGCCTCTTTTTACTTCCTACCTGGAGCCTCTTTTGACCCTGCTTGGGTCCCTGCTATGCTGCTTATCATCAATCTTGTGAAATGTGCTAGATTACTGTCTTCCTCCTATCTTTCTGCAGCCTCACGCAGAGAACTTTGCACAGACTAGTCTTTAACAAACGGCAGACTGAGGTGAACTAAATTATCAAAATTTATCTTAAAAAGAGCAAAAAAGAGAGCCAAATTAGTGAAGATGGGGGAGTAGGAAGCACCAGGAATCCATCTTTCCACTGACACAACAACTGTATTGGCAAAAAACTGTCTGAGGTAGCTGTTTTGAAATTCTGGATTCTATTCTAAAGCATACAGCCTTCTGGAAAAAGCTTGGCTGGTAAGCTGTGGTTTAATTGAGAGATATTTTAGCCTTTGTTGTGGTAGTGGCCGTCTATCCCCCACACTCCAGTTCCATAGCAGGCAGCTATGTCTGGTGTGGCTTGCTGGAGTCAGGCTGGACGATAACAACCTTATCCTCCAAAATACTCCAAACACTGCAGTTCTATGTTCTGATTGTTCAGTGCTGTCTTTGATCTCTGACCACCATTGTTGCAACTCCTATGAGCTGAAGGGACTTCCAGGAAATTTCAATGGGCAATACATTTTTTTTTTCACTTTTTCCTCTTTTGGGAGCCAGATATGCAAGGATTAAGTCATTCAAAAACAACTACACATATGGGAAAATTTAGGAAGCCAACAGGTAGTAGGCCCCGAAAAAGATGAAGGCTAGAAAAGGCTTGAGAATTACTTTATGCTTTTACTTCAGGTTGATCTCCAGCACACAGAAACCTTTCAACAACAAAGAAACAGAAAATCCAGAAGAGGAGAAGCTGATTATCAGAGTTACATTATAAGATTCAAATGTCCAGTTTTCAATAAAAGAATCGCAAAGCAAACAAAAGAAAAGAAAAGTATGGCCCACTCAAAGGGACAAACTATACTGGCAGAAATGGTGCCTGGGAAAACTCAGGTGTTGGGTTTCTTAGGCAAAGACTTAAAATAACTGTCTTAAAAATGTTCAATATGGATGATATAAATAAAGACAGGAAAATGATATATGAGAAAAATGAGAGCATCAATTGAGACAGAAATTACAGAAAGGAAAAATAAATTCCAAGATTGAAAAATACAAAAACTGAGATGAAAAATTCACCAGGTGGATTCAGAAACAGATTTAAGCAGGCAAAAGAAAGAGTCAGCAAATTTGAATATAGGATAATTGTTATTATTATGTCTGGGACTGAAAAGAAAAAGAATGAAGAAAAGTAAACAGAGGGGATCTGCGGTAAACCACTAAAAGGACCAACATATGCATTATGGGAGTCTCAGAAGTTGAAGAGAAAGGAACAGAAATTATTTGAAGAAATAATGGCTGAAAACTTCCCAGATTTGAAGAAAGACATAAATGTACAAATCCACGAAGCTCAACAAAGTCCCAGTAGGATAAACTCACTGATATGCTTTTCAATTAAACTGTCAAAAAACAGAGAATCTTGAAAGCAGCAAGAGAGAGGCAACATAAAACATATAAGAGAATCTTAATAAATCATGAGCTTATTTCTCATCAGAAACTTTGAAGGCCAGAAGACAGTAAAGTTGATACATTCAAAGTTCTCAAAAAAAAAAAAAAAAAAATCTAACAACTAAGAATTCTATGTCCAGCAAAACTGTCATTCAAAAAAAAAAATGAGGGAGAAATTCAGACATTTCCAGGTAAACCGAGGAAGTTTTTATGTATTGTTTTTAATACTAGGCATGTTCTACAAGAAACACTAAAAAGAGTCCTTCAGGGTTCAAATGAAAGGATGCTAGATAGTGAGTTGAAGCCATATAAGGAATTAAAGATCTCCAGTCAAGCAGGTATGATGCTAAGCTTTGTCAGTAGGAGGTACCAAAGAGACACTAGAGAAAGAACAGACTTTTGTCTGTCATTCTGGTATTGAATTTCTCTCAGCAGACTCCTGTGGTGGCCTGTGATGCATACCACCTCCCTCTGGGTAGCATTCATCCCAGGGGGCAGCTTCCAAACAAACCAAAGCATCGGGAAAATCCCCAGCCTGGTTTCAGATGCTCTTTCTCCTCTTGGGTAGCTTTCCCTAACACCTCTCAGTGTGACTTTCCAGAGGGTTCCACCAGTGCAGAAGGCTCTGCAAACTTCTCCATCATCCAGTGGGCCTCGATTTCATCCTCTCCAACAAAATCTAGGAATTTCATCCCTGGGTGTGTGTGTGTGGGGGGGGACCTTCATCCATATTTGTTCCTTCCTTGGGTGCTCTGCCTCAGACCCGAACAGAGTGGCCACTTCCTATGTTTGCTCTTCCAGTGCTCTTCCTGTGTTCTCTTTATCTCTTAGAAGCTAAGTCCCATTATTCCAACCACCTGTTATAGCTAATGCTTTTTACATGAAACTTCCCCTGTCCAAAAAAAAAAGACTGAAAGAGATGATTTTTTTTTCCAGCTTTCCCTTGGGTCACTATTTGAACCACATGGGAAAAAGAGAGAAACAATTCATGAACAGTGTGATTTGTTACCCAAATCATCCCAGTATGTCAATCCACGGCGGGACCCTGCCCTCGGCCCACTCACTCTGCATGACTGTTCCTACAAGACATGTCATCTGAGTTACCGTAACATCTGTGATGGCCTCCCAAGCTTACAGTAGTGTGAAACAACAGAAAGAGGCCCTCCATACATGCCATAAGGAAGAGAGAGGAGAATCTTTGTGTGGGGAGTGTGTGTGTGTCTGATGGGGAGGTCCATAAATGGTTTACAAACAGAAGTTCTGTGGGAGGACTTGGAAGGAGGGGACCAACTGTACCAAGGAATCCACACTGGATGACTGAGTTGAATGGACACAAGGGCCTTCAGGAGAGGCTGTGCTGGGGCTGGCGAACACAGGCAGGAGAGATCACCCTCCCAAAGTCTGAGGAGCAGAGAACTGAGGTGCTCATTCACTCTGGTAAGTTTTTCTGGGCTATGTAGTGTGGATAAAGTAAAAAGATGTCTAGGAAGACTAAAATAACAGAAACCAAGCTTGACATGGCTAAAATGAGGGACAGTTGAAATAACGGAATTCATGGTACAATAAAGTTGTTCATTTTTAGAGCTAGAAGTAGGTCTGTGTCCTTCCCTCAGCCTTCCCTATATCGGAGGCGGAGACAAGCCTGACATGCTCACTGCTCAGGCTCCAAGGCCTCACAAGAACTCATGGAAATAGAAGGGAAGGTGACACGGTAATTTGAAATCTCACCTTGAAGTGAGGTTTGGTCAGCTCAGGACATGGGGAGAAGCAATGAGGACAGAGGCACTTCCACATACACCAGGATTACAGACTAATATGGCTGCAGGGCTCAGATCTTACCTGCTCTTTAGAACCATTACCTTGTCAAATCTCTGCAAAGAATCTGAGGAGGTTCCTGACTGCATCCTTTAGATGAGGAAATCATAGCTCTAATATGTGAAACCAAAGCTCAGTGGTAAGTATGAGGTGGACATAAGAAGTGTGATTCCCAAGAGCTCAAAAGATGAGGCAGGAGCAGGCTGGGAGGGAGGCTGAGAAGCTGGTCTGACCTACTAGTACCGTCATCTGGGATGTGATGGATTTTTCAAGACGCTTCTCCAACATCAGTCCTCAAGTCCTATTTGTACTCTGTTGGGACTTACTAAACATGGGTACAATAGAAGTTAAGATATAAAACGGTATGACTTGAATGGGCACATCACAAGAAAAGATTTCCACATGGCAAACACAGACATAAACAATACTCAGGAATGCCGCCACGCACTCCTTACTTGGAAAGGAAATGCAAATGAGAACTGCGGGAAGATTCCACTACATGCCCACCAGAGAGGCCACCAGGGAAAACACAGACAATATGGAGCACTGGTGAGACTGAGAGCACATGGGAGTTCCCTGTGGCCCATAGCAGTTGATTGGCAGGGCTGCTCTGCAAAACCACACCCCTCCTCAGTTACACGCATGCTCCCTCAGAGCCAATGACTCCTTCCCACTGCCAGCATGCACCGGCACATGTTCCCAGTGCACAGCCCGCTATCTACAATGCACAGCACTGCAGCACAAGCCATGCTCTAGGATAGGTGGGCTTTTCTGTATATTGTACCTCGATAAAGATGTTTAAACATAAGGAAAAAAATAAGGTAGAGAGGCCCTGGTGAGAGATTGAAAGTGTGGAGAGTAAAGTGAGCTCCTGATGGATGGGACTGGTTGCCTCTTGCTAAGGTGGGGGAGTGGAGCATTTTGGGAGGACCCCAGGGCGGAGCAGGGAGGCAGCAAAGGTTCGCCGAGGTGAACAGGATCACAGAGCACTTTTCCCTGGGAGTGGATGAACACATAGAATCGGGATAGGAGGAAGAGGAATGCTCTGGCTGAGGGACATTTTTTATTTTTTTCACTCTGTTCTAGTCAATGAAGATAGATTGTAAGATGAAAGTCTCAGCAGTGGTTCAGATCTGCTCACCATCCAGACACAGACAGCTTTGTGGAGGGCCAGCAGTTGCATATGTCAGGAGTAGTGCAGGCCTGCTAATGCCCCTTCTGGGCAGCAGACATCCTAGTTTTAAGGCCTCTTCTGCAAGGTATCCAAGTCACACTTGTGACTTAGACTCAAGTGTAAAGGACTGAGATTTTAAAAATCCATCTGTGGGAACACCAGGTCACTGGCACATTGAAAGCGCGCATACAGGGGTTTCACTTTGGAAGCAAAAAGCAATTACAGGCATATAAAGTCGCTGCCCACTGCCAGGCCTCCCACTGGGTCTTAGGAGGCTGGCTGCTTTCCGAGCCATGATGCTCCATGACCCCCATGCATTCCACGTCTATGCTCCACTCACCTTCTCGTCCTTCTCTGACAGAGCGGGCTTTTCACACAAGACCATCTCCTGACCCTACTCTCCAGCCCTCTCCCTAAAACACAAGCCTTGTGCTGGGGTACTGGAATTCAAATGACAGATGAACTTTCTGCTTTGCAGTCTTTGGGCAGAAACTCCCACCGACAGCGACACAAATTGTGGCAGGAAAGGACGAGCCTAGGAAGCTGGATGAAAAACACAGATGGTCCACCAAGGCCCTGATGTCAGCCGGCAAGAAATACAAATTCCAAGAGCTGTAAAGACCAGGACTAGAGAAAGAAAAAGGTGGGGTGGGGAAAAGAAGACTCTCTTGCCAGTGTTTTTGGACAGTGAATAAACCAGCTGCAGAAGACAGGGAAGGAGCCAGGAATATAAAGTGAAGGGGGTAGGGCGAAGGTGATGGGAGCGTTCCAACCCCGAGATGGACACAGCAGTGAGATTTGGACATTGCAAGGCAGCGAGCCTGGTGAGTTGAGGAGTGAGCCAGGGAGAGGACGCTTGCTGTTTTGGTCAGAGATTGGCTCAGGGCCTCGATCAGCTGTGCTTTGTAACAATCACCACGTCAGGCCCCTCTGCAAAGGCAGGCTAACAATGGGTGCCTGGAGTTCATAAAACACTGTCTGTATCCTGCATGTCCCGCAGAAATATGGGGGGGGGTGGGGGAGGCTGCTGCTAGCCCACCTGCCCAAGACCAGGCCCTTCTCTTTCCGTGCACCTGGGCTGCTTCCCTGCAGGTGAGGAACCTGCAAGAACACCGCCAGGGAGAAAGAGCCCGCTGGTGCCCTCCAGAATGAGGAACAGAGCGACACTGCTATTGCACAAGACTGACCAGGCGTAAATATTATAGAAGCAAAGACATATTGTTTCTCTCACTTGGAATAAACGAGGCTGGCTGACATTTTGGAGTCTGTTCTGGAGAGGACCCTGAGCACCCCTAGCTGTGGGTTACAACCTCCCTGGGGCAGGACGGGCATGGGGGAAGGGGACCCTCATATGCAGGGGAACCTGAGCCCAGCCTCGGGGCTGTCCACACCACCGGGACCTCCATGAGGTGAGATGGAATGAGAAAAGGTGGGTAGCTGGTGGCCTGTCTTCTTGGCCTAATAATTTACAATAACCTTCATGTTTTGGGGGGAAAACAGTATTAAGTGTGTGTTCTGGGGTGCTGGCAAAGCAGAGACTGCTTTTTCTCAGCAAGCATGCCTCCAAATAGTGAGGGAGGGAGCACGTGTCATAGAGGGTTATTCGGTTAGAAGCATGGGAAGGAGAACGGTGCCCAGCCCGGGGTGGCCTTCATGGAGCTCAAAGCCCCGTGTGGGGGAAGGCAAAGTGAAAACAAGCGATTGAGGACATAAGGGTAATTGTAACAAATTGTTGTAATACCTGTAACTTAGGAAAAGGGCACTGAGAGTGTCAAACCGGCACCCTGCCTTGTGCAAGGTGGTCAGGAAGGAGGCCTGAGAAGACATTTACTTAGAGACCCAAGGAGGGGCACAGGCAAGCTGGGGAGATGGAAGGGATACTGACAAAGGTCCAGAGTTTGGAGCGCTGTATCTGAGGACAGAGAGAAGGCCACAGTGGGTTGAAATGGTGCCCCCTTCCCCTCCAAGATAAGCTCACCCAGAACCTTCAAATGTGACCTTAATTGGAAAATGGGTCTTGGTAGATATGATCTATAAGTAGGAGAGGCGATCATCCTGACTTGGGGTGGGCCCTAAATCCAGTGACAGGTGTCTTCAGAAAAGGAGAGAAGATCACGTGAAGACAGAGGCAAATCTACAGAGGCAAAGCACACCAGAGAGTGCCAGAAGCCACCAGAATGTCAGGGAGAGGCACGGGTGGGGTGAATCCTCCTTTAGGTTCAAGAAGGAATCGATCCTGCCAACACCTTGATTTCAGACGTCTGGTTTCTACAATGGAGAGAGGATAAATTGCTGTTTTAAGACACCAAGTTATGGTAATTTATGATGGCAGCCCCAGGAAATGAATATAGAGACCACGGTTAAGAATATGGCCTTTATTCTAAGTGTAGGGGGGAATGATGGAAAGGGCTGTAGCAGGAAGAGAGAGAACTGGATTTATGCTTAAGTGGATCTCTGGTTCTGTGTGGAGAATGAATCTGGGGGGCAGGGAGCATGCGGGAAGCAGGGAGGCCAGCGCAAAAGGTCTGAGAGAACAATGGAGCCTCGCTGCTGGGCTCTACAGCAGCTGTGTGGCCGTGGGCAAGTTACCTAACCTCTCTGTGACTCAGTTTCTAGCCAGTGGGCCGAAAAAAGAGCACCCGTCCCATAGGGCAATATTCACTGATTTACTACATGTAAATGCCGAAAAGGGAACCAGCATGCTGCCTTCGCCATTCTTATCACGAGAGGGTGTGGAGGAGGAAGAGAGGGGATGAGGGGACTATTCACGGACTCAGGGGCTTTGGACTGGAGGGATGTGAAGGAGGGTGGTGCTGTTAAAGGAGAGCAGAAACGTGCGCTGGGAGGAGAGAACACAGTCTGGGTTTGAGGCGGCCAGGAGAAGACCGAGGAAAGTTGGCAGGACTGTGCCCATTGAGCCGCTGAGTGGGCAAGGACTTTATCTGTTTCAGCTTGTCACTATAAGCCTATAACCATCTGATGTGCTGAGACCCATATGCCCCTCGGCAGCCTGTTTGCAGAGCCCTGGCAAATTCCACCATTCCTCAATGATAAGACAAAGGAAGAGGGGCAAAGAGGATGAAGCTCAGGACCACCACTGGATGGGATGGGGGGCATCTGATAAGAAAGAGGAATGGGAGATTTTTACAACTTTGGGGTTTCTGGAACAGCCTCTGTCTTGAGGCCACTGGGCCTGGAGGATGGGGTGAGGACCCAGTCCATGAAATCCCACAGCAGGCCAGGCTAGTGGAGGAGGGCATGTTAGCTTGGCTTTCTGAAGTAGGGGTTCTTTAGGAGTGGCCAGGGCAGAATGCATCTGGCATGGGGACAATGGGTCCAGCCACAGTATGGGGGATGCCCTAGCCAAGGTCATGTCAAGCAGACAGGGTCAGGGCCCTTAGAAGCTGTGCCTAACACATCTGCTCAGCATTGATGATGTCTTATTCTTGTAAAGGTTGTCCTCACCTCAATACAATCCAATTGTCCACTGTCTTGGGGCCATGGGATCCTTCTGGGCATTTATAGGTTCTGCTATGCCCCTCCTATGATGTTCCTGGGTGACACTAGATATAGACTGATGTGCCAAAGGAGACTGACCCTCTGCCAGGGTATAAGAGTTCCAGATGAAAACATGAAGCTCCAAGACGGCTACAACGCTTGCATATCGTGCCCTGCTCCGGACAAAGCTTTCCACGTAAATCACGCTCCTCTGAGCCTCACACATGCTGGGAGTTCGGGGACGGGCACACAGTCTCATCTCCATTCTCTGTTCATGCTAAGATGGAGAGGGGCCACATCCTCAATACAGATCATGTATTCCCATGAATTATTCCAACTTCAGAGAGAGTCACACACGTAATAGCTGTGGGCTGCTGTAAGGAGTGGCGCCGGGACTTGAAGCCAGGTCTGTTCCTGCTCTGAAGGCCGGCTCTTCCCTCCATACCCTGCCAGCTCCCTCTAATGGTGGAACTGAGAAGGGGCTTCCTTGAGGTCACATGACCAACAACCAACCCAAGCCCAAATCTCAGCATCCTGATTCCAAACCCAGAACTCTCTTCTTTTTCTATTTTATTTTATTTTTATTCTTATTCTATTTTAATTTTATTATTTGTTTGTTTATCTGTTTATTTATGGAGGGAGCAAGAGAGAGAGAGAGAGCATAGGAGCAGGGTTGAGGGGAAGAGGAAGGACCCCAGGATCATGACCTGAGCTGAAGGCAGATGCTTAACCGACTGAGCCCCCCAGGCGCCCCACAGAGCTCTCTTCTCAGGGCCAGAGATGGAACCATTTTAACTTCCTCAAAGAGCTATGAAAACAACTGAAGCTCTCTATTAATTTCTCTCCATTTAGCTAAACAGGCTTTCTAACCAACTATGCGTCTGTGAAGGTTACTTTTCTGTGTCAACTTGACTGAGCTGCAGGTTATTTCTGGGTGTGTCTGCGAGAGGGTTTCTGGAGGAGACTGGCATCTCCATCTATGGTTGTAGGGATTTGGATGGCTCTCCCCAGGGGCATCATCCAATCCCCTGAAGGTCTCAATAAACAAATAATAAAAAAACAATAAACAAAAGGCACAAAGGGGAGGAATTCACACCCACCCCCTGCGTCCTCTACCCCCACTAGGACCTCCCTCCGCATTTTCTCTTGCTGTCCCACTGGGATTTACACTGTCAGCTCCCCTAGTTCTCAGGCTTTCAGACCCGGATGGGAAGATGCCACCAGCTCCCCTGGGTCTCCAGCTTCCAGAAGACAGATCGTGGGACCTTATGAACCAATTTCCCATCTCAAATCACATATATATATTCCTTGATTCTTTTTCTCTAGAGAATCCCAGTATATCCCCCATGCTTTTAATTAAGAACTCATTCCTAAGAGATTAAAAACCCACCTACTATTTTTCAGGCACTCTACTAAATCCTGGAAGGAAAAGTTTTAACAAGACACAGAATGTGATGCCAATTCTTATAGCACTACTGGGGGGGAATAGTGCTTTTGACCTTGGTTAAACTGTGAGGTCAGTTTTCCTTTCATCAGGAGGTTCTCAACTTTAGCTGGCTATTGGGTTCACCTGTAGAGATTTAAAACATCCAGTTCCCAGGTCTCAGCCCCAGAACTTGTGAGTTAATTGGTCTGGGATACAGCCTGGGCATCGGAATTTTTAAACACAAGAAGGGTTTGCTACTTATTCATCAACATGACTTAACTGTGGATATGAAGCATTTTTTTACTCATAATTTATAACTCATTCATTTGCAAAATTAATGTGATCCAGCTGATGGCACACAAGACACAAAGCAGACTGTTTTATGAAATATTAAAAATGGAAATCTCCGAGGAGAAGAGAAAAACCTGTGGGAAAGGAATTACTATAACAAAGCACGAAATCTAGCCCTGAGCTTTCTGGAACAAATGTTCCAAGAACAAGAGGGGTCGTCATTAAGGTCAATAAAAGTAAGCCAATGGGGGGGGGGAACCCAAAAAAACAAACAAAAAAACCCACCAAAAAACGATATTCTGTCAAATAGTTCTAAGAGCAAAGGTGAAAAATATCCTGATGAACAAGAGAGCTGAACCCCCAGATGCTTTGTGACTCATTCACAGCCAGGCGGCTCCCAGATCAGCTCACAGCCACTCTGAAGGTTGGCCCTTCTTCCTGAAGGTCCACAGGCTTCCCTGGAATGACCCCTGACTGAGGCCGCCTGCAAAGGGAGACTCACTCAGCTGTCTCACGAAAGCTTTCTACCCAGGCCCACATGAGGAATAAGGAGCCAGCTCACCACAGGACTTCCTGCATCGGTGTTCACAGCTAGAGCTCTGTTGAAGCCGAGACACGGTAGGACGCACACGACACCACTGCCTCCGCCCGGGGCCCTTGGAGGGATTTCATTTTATTCCCTTTAAGCTCAAATTCTCCTCAGGAGATACACCCTCCTTGGCATCAGGCGGGAAGAGCTGTGATTTGGAAACCCCGATCAGGGCACCCTGGAGAATGTCCTGGTCAGGGGGGACTTACGGGGGGTTGTCACACTTCCTCTGCCGGAAGCGGGCTCCTGTCCCACACGTCCGGCTGCACATGCTCCAAGCGCCCCACGGGCTCCAGTCTCCGTCCACGTGCTCCGGGATGGGCGTCTTGCTCACACACTCCCCTGCGCGGCACCACTGAAACACAGCAGGGCAGGCCCCAGGCCCCAGGGCCACTCAGCGCCAAGGAATCCCACCTGCTAGCTGGCCACGTCACTGCGATCCCCTCCTGGTGAGAAAACGCCACGCCATCCCCAATGGCTTTGTGTAACTCGCACGAAAGTAGGTGGACATGCTTGTTAACTCTGGAGACCGTGCTTCCTTACTTGCCCTGACACGTATATACCCGTGGGCTTTGCAGTTTGCCCTAACAGGCCACATGGAACGGGCTCCCTTGGAGTTTCCTCAATTCTCAGAGAAAGGATTAATTCACAGGGCTCATGAAGAGACCCAAGGTTCGGCAAACTTGACTTCACATGAGTGCCTCGTCTCTCTGGAAGGCTGTGCTTCCTGGCTCTGTGGTTTTGCACTTCCAAGTTGGGTTTAGTGCTCGGAGATGACACTGCCAGCTCCACAGGGGTGACCCTTGGCTCTGAGAATAAGAGAAAGCCACTCCTCTATGATGGAATTTCCCAACGTGCGTGGCACTTCCGGGCCACGAGGGGTGATTTAGTGGTTTCTCAGCATGGGCATAAGGTTCGCTCCTTGCAGTTAGGACTAAGGAGAAATCTATGGCTTCGGGCCCTCAACACCCTTCCTCTCCAACATCAGTCTCTCCTGTTAATGAACGTCAGGCCTGGGGCTCGCTCTCTCAACCTCTCGCTAGAATCGGCTAACACCATGCTCATCAAACTTGTTTTGGGATAGCCTTTTGCATATGGCCAGTGATCCTGTTTTTCCGTGTATGGTTTATTGATGTAAAAGGTTTTTTGGGTTTTTTTTTTTTTTAAGGAAATTCACTTCTGTGAACAAGAGTCAACTTAATAAAAATATTAAGTGATTCCTGTATCTTATCAGAAAAAAAGGAGAGAGGTGATAGAAGTGTCCCTCTTTGCCCCAAGTGGGCTCCATGGGCCTTTCTGGGGCAGTCTGGGGGAAGTGTTGGGCACTCCAAGTAGGGTGCAGACCACCACCCTTCAGGAGACTTGCCTGAAGCCCAGGAGACAGGGGCCAGGGAAGGGCCGTGGGAGGCGGGGGTTACCTTGTCTGCCCCACACTCGGTGCCGTCCAGAGGAGGGTCCAGCTTGGTCTTGCAGGACGTATCTCCTTCCACCAGGCACCACAGTCCAGCGCACATCAGATGCTGCTGACAAGGGAAGGAACACAACTGCCTAGAACGCCATAAACAGGTCACTCCTGGGGTCAAAAGGGGGGCCCAATGACTGGTTTGGATTTGAAATTCAAAATACGAAGGGAAGAAGGAGGGTCATGAATCTGGATGTAAAAGTGCATCCTTTTAAAAGTTTTTAATTCCACAAAATTCTGCGCATTGACTCCTAGGAGGGCGCTTGTCTCAGAGGATTTGGTTTGGCAATTCCTGCATCAGCTACCAAGGGGTGTCCAATGCAGGGTTGAGGCTGGGCGCCATTAACACATACCTTCCATTTAATGTAGGAAGATGTGAGGCAAATATCCATGGGTCAGACAGAGTGCACGGGAAAGAATCTCCCCGGCCTCGCCTCCTCAGAGAGGGCCTGCTAGAAAAGGCAGCTCTGTTGTTGAGGCTGAAGGGGCCCTTACCCAGGCCTACAATCCAGAGCCTGAAGGCTGATAAAGGGCTCGGAGACCCCAAGACGTTAAAGAAGGTTTTCCACTCTCCCGTGGTCACCTATTTTCTAGTTCAGCTGACTTGTGCATAATTTTACAGTATTTCACCTAAGGAATTTCTTAACATGCACAAATATACAATTAAAAGAATTCCCCTTCAACAAGGCCAGGCATTTAAAAACAGACTCCAGTCTGTATTAATAGGAAAACTGCATGTAGACCAAGGGCTCAGGATGGGACTACTTATGAAAAGAACTGGGGCAGGGGCACCTGGGTGGCTCAGTCGTTAAGCGTCTGCCTTCGGCTCAGGTCATGATCCCAGGGTCCTGGGATCGAGCCCCGCATCGGGCTCCTTGCTCTGCAGGAAGCCTGCTTCTCCCGCTACCATTCTCTCTGCTTATGTTCCCTCTCTCGCTGTGTTTCTCTCTGTCAAATAAATAAAATCTTTAAAAAAAAAAAAAAAAAGAACTGGGGCAGATGTGGCCAGCATCCTCCCTGGCTGCCTCAGTCTCCCCTGCAGAATTCAGAGCACACTCAGTGTCTGCATACACCAGCTGCTGCTTCCTCAGTCTCTCTGCCGGAGGCCATCCTCTGACCTTGGAGCAACCCTGGACCACAGGGATGGGAGCCGGACAGCCCATCTCCCCGGGTGGGATGGCTCCGAGGCAAGCTCCTCACTTCTCTCAGAGGATCCTGGTGGGATGGCCCCACTGTCCCTGCGGTCGCCTGCCCTTCAGTGCACTTTGGTCTCTCCACCCTACTCTCCCACCTTCCTGCCCCCTCACAGTGCTTCCTGGGATCACATCCCAGATAAACTACTTGCACCCAAATCCTTGCCTCGTGGTCTGAAAATTGAGAACAGATGTACTGAAGGCTCTTTTAAAGATGCAGTGCTTCCAGGATGCCAAGCCCAATCCTGGGGAGGAGGCGGGCTGGAGCAAGGAAGACCTCCCCCTCTGGGGTGTGGCCAGGGCACCTGTGGGTGCATTTTGGGCGGGGTGAAGGTCAAGGGTCCTTCCCCAGGACAGTCACAGAGGAGCTAGCAAAGGGTGTGCCTTGCTTCAAACACAGGGCAGCCCTTCTAAGTACTCTCAAACATCTGCACAGAATAGACATGCACTGTGCTGTCTCAAGTCAGAAAGTATTTTGAAGTTGAAGAGACAAAAGGAGAAAAAGGAAAGAAAAGCAGAGCTGGAGGGACTTTGACAAAGAGCTCAAAAGCCCACAGCACAAAAAAAAAAAAAAAAGCCCACAGCACTTCCTCATTTTTCAAGTATGTCGAAGCTGATCTGGGCCCTTAAAGAAGTTGATTCAAGTGGAAGAGTGCACATTTGGGGTCAGGAAAGCCTCTGTGTTCCCATTACTGCTCACCTCTCCATGGAATGGTAAAAAGATGAGAACCCTGAGCACACCACCAGCTGGTTCCATAAAGATGGACTGCACCTCATTAAATGTTTGATTCCATGCACCTTGACCCCGGAGTTCTTCCAAGAGTATGGTGTCAGTGTGTGGACACGTGTTCGTGAGACAGGGATGACCTGAGAGGTAATTTATGGGGTAGCAGTGCTTGGGATTAGGAGACACACCTGCCCCATCGGGAGGCAGAGGAAGAAGGTTGTGTGAACTGTTATGCACTTTATAGACAGCACATTCCCATAAAACCTTTCTAGTCATCAGAGAAAAGATGAGGTCAGGCAAAGCTTTCTTGAGTAGAACACAAAAAGTACTAACAATAAAGGGAAAAACTAATGAATTATACTACGTGAAAATGAAGAACTTCCGTTGATCAAAAGACAACTGTAAGAAAGTGAGAGAGGGTATTTGTAACACGTGGGAGAGATATTTGTAATGCATGGAACCAACATAGGATTTATATCTAGAATATGCATAAAAAAACACAAAACAAAAGCCCCCATGGACAATTAAAATGGTGCAGTAGAAAAATGGGCAAAAAACCTGGACACTTCACAAATGAGGCCATTTAAATGTAAGGAAGGCCAATAAACATGTGAATAGGAGCTCAGCTTCATCAGCCATCCGGGAAAGGCCAAATAAAACCACCACTCTGTACCTCTACACATCCACCAGAATGACTCAACAACAGAGACAGGGAATACAAAGTGTTGGCAAGGATGTGGTGTGATAAGAACGCTCTTAAATTAATGATGAGTTTCTAACTTGGTCCAACAACTCAGAAACTCTTTGATAGTACTTACTAACGCTGAAGACATGCATGTTCTAATACTCAACAGTGCCACTCCTGGGTACACATCAGACAGAAACGTGTGTCTATGTTCACCAAAAACATTTTGTCAAGAAGGTTCCTAGCAACAATCTTTGGATTAGTCCCAAAGTTGGAAACTGCACAAATGGCCATCAACAGAAGAATTATGGTCTACAAGAACAGTGGAATATAGAATGATCCCATTTACATGAACTTCAAGAACAAGTAGGAGAAAACAGTGGTGCTGGGAGTCAG
The DNA here is from genome assembly GCA_028646535.1 of Procyon lotor. Taxonomy (NCBI): domain Eukaryota; kingdom Metazoa; phylum Chordata; class Mammalia; order Carnivora; family Procyonidae; genus Procyon; species Procyon lotor. Next base: position 13,436,154 of record CM053609.1, read on the forward strand.
GACAGTGGTTACCTTTCCATTTCGTTTCAAAACAAAGACAAGGGGATTGAGCAGAGAAGGTGACTTTAGAGCTGCGGCCTCAGACCCCGGCTAGGCCATCAGCATTGCCCTGTGTGCCCAAGCTAAGCAGCTGCCCTTTTGTGATTTGCTTTCAGTATTAGAAAAACAGTATGGACAGCATTAATGCTTGTCACTGTGATGCCATTTAGAGAACAGGCATTCATGTTGTGCTTTCCAAATGACAAAGTGATCTGACATCTGTTATCCTGAAGCTCATGACAGCTGTGGGAGGCAGAAAGGACAGGGCTGTCTCTATTTTTTCCATTTTCCAAAGAAGAGGCCCATGTTTGTAGAGGTCAAGGGCCTGAGCTGGGTCAGAAGTACTGGACTGGGAGTTCATTGATTAAAGTTCATATCCTGGTTCTCGACCCATGTAGTGGCTCCACAGATGTGTTCACTCTCTAAAAACTAATCAAGCTCTAAATGTTTGGTCTGTGCATTTTTATGCAAGCATAGTATACTATTTATAGTAAAACTATTTACAGAGAGAGAAGATAATGAAAGAAATGCATACTCAAACTGGCAAGGGAAGATTCTCTGGACCCAACCCATCACAAGGTAGAAGCTGGAAAATTGGGCTTCACAAGGAAATTACAAGGAGAGACCATATGTGTAGGAAGACATTCCTCGGAGCAGGAGACAGATGGCATGGTGGGCAGTCTTGCAACTGCTGGTCTCTTTAGGTCAGAACCCATACTCCACTCATAATGGGAATCTGTGTTAGCCTGGAAATAACCCTGACAATCTCCAAAATGAACATCCTATCTATCACTGGTCCAAGAATAACTCAGAGGTGAGCAACAGTGAAAAACAATCAGTATAGGATTTCTACAAATTAGCACAAATAAAAGGGGAGAAAATACAGGAGGAAGAAAGCATGTAAAGAATACTCACCAGATAATATGATCATCATATGGCTAAAAAGAACGTGCAAACCTCTGTGCATTATTTTTTTTAAAACCACAGTAATTTTGTCTTTTTTTTTTCACTTGCAAAAAACAAATATATAAGAACTCAGGGAAAAGATGGTCAGGTCAAAGGAGATAAAGTATCAACCATCAGAACTGGGCCAAGGAAGGTAAGAAAGAATAAAATCTATTGGCCAATGAGGACAACACTGAGAGGAGAAGAAGAAGAGAAATACCACTGAACATAGAGGGGTACATGGAGTTAATGACCGAGAAAAAGTGAGTGTAATAAAATAAATGAACAAATGAAACAGATCCGGCAGAAATGACAGACACAGAAGACATATCAAGGAGATGTGACCTAAGCAGTTTTGTGGGAGGTGAGGAGGATGAGCTTTATTGTTTCCAAGGAGCGGACAGATGTTTGTGGAAGTCAAGGTCCCTGAGCTGGGCTGGAAGCACAGGCTCCTAAAGGAGAGAACCAAACTAACAGGACAGAAAAGGTAACTGGAGAGTAATTAAAGATCATAACCGGAAATGGAAGAAGCTCTCAGTTTCAGACTGAAAAGTAAAGCCCTATTCCAGGAAAAAATGGCAAAAAAAAAATGAGCATGGAGGCATGTCCTGATAAAAGTTACTGGCTTTCAGAGATAGAATCAAAAATATTTTAGGCAGCTGGGCAAATAGATCAAGTCACTGACAATGGGAAATGACAGCAGATTTCTCCACAGTGGCACTCACGGCCAGACAGCAGTGGAGCCATGCTTAGAAGGACACAAGGAAAGAAAGTGTAGCCCGAGCGATTTCTAGCAACTAAAGTGTGGCTCAAGTATTTAGGTAACAGAAAAAAATTTTTTTTAAAGATTTTATTTATTTATTAGAGAGAGAGAGGGAGAGAGAGATCACAAGGGGAGGAGAGGGAGAAGCAGACTCCCTGCTGAGCGGGGAGCCCAACACGGAGCTCCATCCCAGGTCCCTGAGATCATTACCTGAGCCGGAAGCAGAGGCTTAATTGACTGGGCCACCCAGGTGTCCCCAGAAAATTATTTTTGAACCTATAAAGAGCTGAATCCTTTCTTTGAGAAAATACTAGAGGATAAAGTTCAGTCAATAGAAATGAATGCAAAACCTAGAAGTGACTAGAAGTGAGCGCCCATTGAAAGATTGGTTGAAATGTGGGGACTGAAGTTAAGAGAACAGAATACAGAGGATATAAACTTGGATGAGACAGAAATGATATAGATATAAGAAAAGGTAAAAAGGAAGGTGCACTAGGGTGGGGAGCATAAGAGATTGTTCATATATATCAATTTCTTTATCACGTTTAGCAGGAGGAGGGATAAAATATAACAAATGTAGTAACTGAGGTATTAGAGCTTTTAAAGGGAAAATGTTAACCACTAAGAAAAATAATTAAATTGGGGTGTAGAGGGAATGGAGAGAAGGAGCTTCAAGGTGGAAATGCATTTATTTCATCATGCCTATGGAATTAGGGAATTACAGCACAGACTCTAAAGAGAAGTTTGCCTATGGCATCTTTTGCTTCCAGCAAATATCAGAATAGATAGTCTTTGGGAGGCAAGGCTACTCTTACATTCCAAAAACAGCAAGGTATTATTTAAAATAAATGACATTTTATTAACGGTATTATTACACCCAATGTGGGGCTCAAACTTACAACCCTTAAATCAAGAGTCTCATGCTCTTACCAATTGAGCCATCCAGATGCCCCTCAAATGCCATTCTTACTGCTGAGCTCACCAGAAGTAAAGGAACTATTCAAGAAAACCAATACCACACACACACATAGCTATATTTGTATGTACTTACAATGTAGTCCAATCTGTAGTCAGCACATACAAGGAGTGCACTCCCCTGAGGGCTGGCAATGGTCAGCACTCCAGCTGGGAGAGTAAGTCTTGAACCCGGAAGGGTATTTACCAGTTCTAGAAGGGTTGGTGGCAGCCCTCACTTTTTGAGACAAATATAAAGTCTCTCTGAGGAAAAGCAACTACCATTCAGGTTCTCAAAGTTCCACGGTGATTTTCAATAAAGTAAATGTTTCACAATGAAACATGGAAATATAAATGAACAGCTGGCAGAAGCAAACAACAAAAGATTTAAACTTCCAAGGTGTTTAGATGATAGAACGATCAGATACAAAATATATAATAACTATCTAGGGGTGCCTGGGTGGCTCAGTCAGTTAAGTGCCCTACTCCTGATTTTGGCTCAGGTCACTGTCTCAGGGTTATGAGATTGAACCCTGCATCAGGCTCTGTGTTGGGCATGGAGCCTGCTTAAGATTCTCTCTCTTCTTCTCCCATTGCCCCTGCCCAGCCACTCCAACTCCAGAAAAAGAATCATTATTAATAGCTACCTATAAAATGTTTAAAGAAATAGAAGATGACATCACGTATGCAAGCCAGTAGTGAGTACGATCAGGCAAATCTTTTTTTTTTTTTTTAAGATTTTATTTATTTGACAGAGAGAGAGAGAGAGATCACAAGTAGGCAGAGAGGCAGGCAGAGAGAGAGAAGCAGGCTCCCCGCTGAGCAGAGATCCCGATGTGGGGCTCGATCCCAAGACCCTGAGATCATGACCTGAGCCGGAGGTAGAGGCTTTAACCCACTGAGCCACCCAGGCGCCCCTGATCAGGCAAATCTTAAAAAGAAACTAGAAAGAACTTTTATTATGAGACATTCAGTGTATAATTGTTGAAGAAAAGCAGTGGATTCATTCATCACTGAGGGAGAGAATTTAAACATAGAAGTGAAATCATAAAAATGCTTGAAGATACCACATGAATTAAATTTATTTACAGTTTAGGAGGAAAGACCTTCCTAAGCATGACATAAACTCAGAAGCCTTATAAAATAGATACTGATATATTTGATTTTATACACATACACACATGCACACACACATTTCTGCTTGATGTAAATGATTAAAAAAAAGTAAAATTTTCAACAAATCACTAAAAAATGATCAATAATCCGAAAGATTTAAAAAGACAGTCCACAGAAAAAAAGAACACAACTGACTTCTTAATATATGAAAAAACGCTCAAAGTCATTAATAAGGGAAATGCCATCTAACCTGCAACAGACTTATTTCCTAAATGCTCAGATGGGCAAGCACCAGAAAGCCTGTGTGAAGATGTGAGGAGATAGGAACTTCCCCACGTTGTTTATGGGAGTGTAAACAGATAAGCCTCTTTGGAGATCAATCGGACAACGTCTACCAAGAACTGAGAGGCATGTATCTAATTTCATCTCAAGTTCAATGACAGGCAAAATTAATCTGTAGGGTCAGAAAGAAAGACAGTGATTATTGCTAGGGGTTAGTGAATAGAAGGGGTCTTTAGGGAAGCATCTGGAACTGCAGAGATGCTATATTTCTGATGTGCAGGTTAAACTGATGTGTTCAGTTTATAAGAAAAATGAATGTAACTCTACACTTCAGATTTGAACTTTTCTGTGTTTCCTGTTGTGTTATATACAGGTGAATAAAACTCCAAAAATTACATACACGCAAAAATGATCTTTTAACCACTTCTAAGTATTTATCTTGTTGACTAACGGTTCTCAGTTTGGGACAGTTTTGCCCCCCACCTGCAAGGTATTTGACAATGGGTGAAGACATTTTTTTTGGCTGTCAAATCTAGGGGATGCCCCTGACTTGTAGTGGGTAGAGGCTAATGTTGTTATTAAACATCCTATAGTGTATAAGATAGCTGCAGCAAAGAATGATTTTAGTAGTGCCGAGGTCAGGAAACTCTGCGATAAATAAACTCAACGGTGATGGCATAAAGAAAAATAGTAAGTTACAGTGGAGATAAGAGACTCTTAACTGCCTATGTTCTCCTCCAGGATTTTGATAGATTCCTGCCTCACACTGAAAGTCAAGATGCTCTTCAACAGACGAATGCATAAAGAAGATATGGTCCATATATACAATGGAATACTATGTCTCCATCAGAAAGGACGAATACCCAACTTTTCTAACAACATGGACAGGACTAGAGGAGATTATGCTGAGTGAAATAAGTCAAGCAGAGAGAGTCAGTTATTATATGGTTTCACTTACTTGTGGAATATAAGGAAAAACACGGAAGACATTAGGGGAAAGAAGGGAAAAGTGAATTGGGAGAAACTGGAGGGGGAGAAGAACCCTGAGAGACTGTGGACTCTGAGAAAATTAGGGTTTTGGAAGGGAGGGAGGGGGGATGGGTGAGCCTGGTGGTGAGTAAAGGCGGGGGCACGTATTGCATGGAGCACTGGTGTGGTGCATAAACAATGAATCTTGGAACACTGAAAAAATAAAAAAAAATAAAATAAAGAGACTCTTAACTATAGGAAACAAACTGAGGGTTGCTGGAGGGGTGGCGGGTGGGGAGGATGGAGCAACTGGGTGACAGGCATTAAGGAGGGCACTTAATGGAATGAGCACTGGGTGTTATGTCACTGGTGAATCACTAAATTCTACCCCGAAACTAATAATATAGCACATGCTAATTTAATTTAAAAAAAAAAAAGTTACAGTGGAGAACCCTTTAAGATACCTTAGCCATGTGACCAAGGTTAATATCACCAGGACAACAGTCCCCCTTTATCCACAGGGGATGTATTCCAAGACTCCCAGGGGATGCCTGAAACCATGGATAGTACTGAACCCTACAGATACTGCCATTTCCCATACGTACATACCTATGACAGAGTTTAATTTATAAATCAGGCACAGTAAGAGATTAAGAACCATTACAAATAGAATAATTATGACAATATATGGTAATAAAAGTGCTATGAATATGGTCTAAGTATTTTATTGTATTCACCCTTCTTGTGATGATGTGAGATGATGAAATGCCTACATGATTTGATGAAGTGAGGTCATCACTTCATGACATAGGTATTGTGGCCTGGGGACAGGCTACAACTGACCTGACCACATGTCAGAAGGAGGATCAGCGGCTTCAGCCCACAGCTGACCATGGGTAACTGAACCCACGGAAAGCTGAACTGCGGGTAAGCGGGGACCTGTGCAACATGATGTAGGGTGATCTCCTTCCCAGTCATGCATAACCTCAATATAGTCATGAGAAAACAGCAGGTAAACCCAGATTGCAAAATAATTGACCGCTACTGCTCAAGTGATGAGGTTATGAAAGATTAAGACCATGGACCCACCACAGATGGGAGGAGACCAAGGAGACAGGACTAAATGCAAAACAGGATCCTAGTACAGAAAAGGACATTGGCAGGAAAAGTGGTGACATCTGCATGTACTTTAGTGAACAGTATTGTACCGGGATTAATAAGGCGGTTTTGATAATGGTTTCAGGGTTTTGTAATATGTGGACACGGAGGGAAGCTGGGGGGAAAGATATACACTTTCTGTACTATTTTTGTACCTCTGATTTAAATCTAAAGCTACCTCACAATAAAAAGCTAAATAACAATCTGTATTTAAAAAAAGAAAAAAATGGGGCAATTCTTTTTTTTTTAAAGATTTTATTTATTTATTTAACAGAGAGAGAGAGAGAGAGATCATAGCAGGCAGAGAGGGAGAAGCAGGCTCCCCACCGAGCAGAGAGCCCGATGCGGGGCTCGATCCCAGGACCCTGAGATCACGACCTGAGCCAAAGGCAGAGGCTTTAACCCACTGAGCCACCCAGGTGCCCCAGGAGGGGGCAATTCTTTACACAGGGATCAAACAACTCTAAAATGTCATTAAGAGAAAAAAAGCAAGATACACAACAGCATGGCAGGATGCTCATATTTGTATGAAAAATGAAATCTACAAATGTTTTGAATTTCACACCTTGTGTATACATTGCTTATTCAGAAAACTAACTTGATTCTGAAAAGTCACACTGATAACCAAGCCTCTGTGGCACAGATGGTCTTTGCTACAATGACTTTGTGCCCACGATGCCTATCCATCAGATAATTGTGAAAATGGCAATGTGGCTTTTCAGGAGTGAATTCTTTCTTTTCAGCCTCAGTGCCACTGCCTCGTTCGAGTCCTCTTCCTCTCTCCTCTGGGCAAATACAATCACTTCCTGCAGGTCTTCTTGACTGCAGTCTTCCTCACGCTTAATATATCTGCAAAATCTCTTTGGGAACCCAGATCTCAACTTAACCTTAATACCCATCGCTCCCTGCAGGACTCACTTAAAACCCGTATGACAGAGCCCCGCTCCTCACTTAGCTCCTGTCCCTCTCCTCTCCTTGCTGCCTCCATGCACCCCTGCCCTACGGGGGCCTGACTACTCACATCCCACAGCTCCTCTGTGCCCTTGGGCCCCTGCATGGGCTGCTGCTTCTGCCGGGAGAGCCCACCTCGCTGCAGGCTGTACCACACCATGCTGGAGAACTACGGTGGAGAGTGAGCACAACCTGCAGCCTGCCCTTGGAGCTCAGTGCAGGGAAAGAGCCAGAACTGAAATAAATAATCGAACAGAGAGCCATGAAATCATCCTCCATATTTTTCAAGGCCAAATCCAGGAGCTCTGCATTCTGTGAAGTCTTTCCTTCTTTTCTCCATTCCCACCAGGAAGAACCCATCAGGGTCCCAAGAACACTCCACCTCCAACTGGTCCTGTGGAGTGAGGACCTCCAACTGGTCCATGCGGAGTCTCATGTGTCTCATCTGCTACCTCCTTGGCTCCCCTTCATCCTGAACTCCCAGGGATGGTGGGCACTGGCTGTGTTTCAATGCTCCCTCCTCTCATTAGCTGGAGGCTAATACAAATATGAGCATCCTGCCATGCTATTGTAATCTTGCTTTCTTTTTTTTTAACGACATTTTAGTGTTGTTCAATCCCTGTGTGAATGGAGTTGCCCCAACCTTTTCCTTTCCTTTTTTTTTTTTTTTTAACTACAGATTGTGTTATTTAGCTTTGTATTGTAAGGTAGCTTTAGACTTAAAGAAAAGGTACAAAAATAGTATAGAAAGTCTGTACTTCCCACCACTCCTCACCAGCTTCCCTCTGTGTTAGCATCTTATGGAATCCTAGAACCATTACCAAAACCAGGATATTAATCCCAGTACAATACATATGGAAGCACATGGTACACACCTAGACAAGCCTTGCTAAATGAGCAAATGAATGAATCAATGAATGAACAAATACATTTGTGAGAGAGGTCATGCACTGGTCTGACAGCATAAGGGAAAAGCTAACATATTCTAAGCATTTACTGAGCTCAGGCTAAGTACTTTGTCAGAATTATCTCATTACCACTCATGCCAATCTTAGGAGACAGACTAACAATCACTGGTTACACTTTGCACTGACCTATCCAAGCTGAGGAGCTGGGACCTTTCCTGACCCTAGAATACATCATTTTATCCACTGGTTATAATACTACCTCTTGATGGGTCCCAATGTTCTCTTCTGCTTCCTCCCCCTACAATCTCACACCCTCCCCATCAACCAGGCATGTGGGCTCATCACATCACTGTCTCCTATTTGCAGTAGAATGGAATGCTTTGGGCCCTGCGCCTGTAATGTTCCATTTGCAAGCATCATTGGGCAACATAATCTTGGCTCGAATGAAATGTATAGCCACTCAAGTCACATCAGGGGTGGGGGTGCCCAGGCTCCCCCAGATCCTGTCCAACAGCAGAAGAAAGTAGGGCAATCAGCTTGAGACCAACTCCTGCCCAAGAGGAATAAAGGAGGATTGTGTTTGTCAGGTATAGGTAAAATTTTATCCTGCCCTGGAATTTAACTTTGAGTTAAATAGTGAAAGTCTCAAGTTTCATAGGGGAAAAAAGGTGAAATAAGGTCAGATGGGAAAACAAAAAAATAACAGTAACAATAATAACAACAACAACAGTAACAACCAAAAACCAAAAACCAAAAAAATCCCAAAACCAACCCAAACCAAACCAAACAGCAGTGGAAAGCTACTGGTCTGGGACAAAGAACAAGGAAAATGAAACAGCTGTCTGGTTCTAGCATCTGTTGCCTCCCTGGCTACATCTAAGGTTTGGCAAAAGTCGTATCAACTGCATTTCGCAGCACAGAGCCTCCAGCGGCCGCGGGACAAGCACGCCGGTGCCAAACTTCCTTCCCCGGGTGTATTGTGAAAACACAGGCAAGGTCTGAGCTCCTCAGGAGATAGCACTGTTCGTGCATTCAAAGCTTTACCATTTTTCTGCCACTGGCGGTGTCTGGTGTCCTTTTTAAGTGCCGGGGAGGTTGTTTTGATTTTCTTCCTTGCCGGGCACCTACTGAGTGTTTGGAGAATGGCTCTGTCTCGTAGCCGTACTGAAGGCGATAGTTATGTAAAAACCCTCAGAAATGTGTTGCTGATAACACCAGCCAAAAGGGAGATAAAATAAGAGCTGGATGAAAAAGTTACTAATCCAAATTTTCCACAAGTACTACTGCAGTTTGAAGCCTTCCCCTAGGCTGGGATGCCAGCCCCATTTCTGGAAGGCTCCCTGAGCCCTGAGGTTGGTCACTCCTTCCATGTCCTGTAGGTCGCAGAGACAGTTACCTGGCTGGGGCCACCCTGGTGGAGAGAGGTGATGCCGCAGGGTGAAGGCAGGGCTGGGGCACCCGGGCACTCTGCTGGCAAGGGGTGGGGTGACGGGGGACAAGAAATGGCAGATAACAACACAACTTGCAAAGTCTGGAGAGCTCTCTCAGGAGGCAGTCTACTGTAAACTTCCAAACACTTCTGGAAAATTGGGGCCATCTGCTGCCAAAGCCCAACAGTTTTGAGAGAGGCTGCAGATGCTGGGCAGGAGGCTAAGTCTGAGGCAGGCAAGACAGCTTTCAACCTGGCAGCCAACCCAACGTCCTACTGCGTGGCCCCATCTGTCTGAAAGGGGCAGGACGAGGCTCTGGCTCAGGCCAGCCGCCCACTCTGGCCAGGTACTCGGCATTAAAGGGGCAGGTCTCATTTAGATCGGCAGTTCCCAAGCCTGGCTGAGTGTGAGACTTCCCCAGGAAAGCTGTCTTCTAGAGACTCAGAGACTGAAGATCTGGAGGAGGGCATTCAAACTTCTGACATTTTCTGGAGAAGCTTCTAATGACCCACCAGGTGTAGAAGTGACCAACATCAGAGAAAAGAACCTGTAGTTCCAGGTGGAATTCTGACACCTTGAGCTTCCTGGACCCCACAGGGATCTCTAGCCATTAAGATGCTCATGGGTATCTATGGGATTTGGGAAAGTTCGCAAAGAGCCTTTCCATCCCGAGGTCTGAGTGGGGGGTGGGGGGGAGTGTGACAAGGGAGAGAGACTGGATGCTGGAGAGCAATGCCTCGTGTTCCTAAGACAGCAGGAGGAACAAACGGCAAGGACAGCACGAGGAAAGATACGGACAAGAAGGACCAGCCAACAAGACTGTCAGCTAAACAGGGTCCCCTCTACCACTGGCTTCAGGATGGAAAACAGTGGTACTAGCTAACCTTTACTGAGTGCACAGTACAGCTCATTTGTTACTTAGTCCTTGTCATAACCCTATGGTATGTAACTAGAGCTTTTCCCTCCTCCATTTTTGGGGGATTGGAAAACTGAGGCAGGACAGACTGTGTAACTTGCTCAAGAGGCAGAGTTAGGACATGACCCTGGGTGCCTGATTTGGGAGGTGACCTTCTTAAGCACTGTGTGATAGGAACAGCACCTCCACACTGTGCTGAAAGGCCAAGAGAACCGGAGGAGAAGAGCAAACGACAGGGAGAAAGAAGACAAAAGACCCTCAAATGCTGATTACCATTCTAGACACTCCTGCCTTCCTGAAACAAGTGGCCTACAGCTTCTGTGCTCAATGCTGGGGAAAGAAAAAAAAAAAAGAATGATAGGCACATGTCCGTCCATTGCAAATGTCATGACGTGTAGGCACACCCTTGCTCAAGTCAGTTATAAGGCTGGTGTTCATCCCACTACCTTCCTCTCCAGGTGGGGCAGTCATACAAGGCTTCAGGGCAATGATGGTGGAATGTGTTGCCAAGGAGGTTGTTGGGTTAAGGATGAGTGGTTGTTACATAGCACCTTTCAACTCAGAATCTCCAAGAACCAGGGTGATGAGGGAGGACAAATAAATAGCTTTCGTGCAGGAAAGGGCTGGGGACTTTATGAGACTGTGATCATTGTCATAATGTTGTCCTAACTCTGCATCTCTTCCTTCTGTCTCTGGGAGCCATGAGACACTCTTCCTTTGATGATATCTACCTTGGGCTCCCTCACCCTCTGCTCCACGCAGCAGGAAATCTGAGCCCCAATAGCTTTAAAGTCTTGTTAAATAGTGCCTTCGATTTCCAGTGACTTTCCTGACAGAGACAGGAGGAACTTGTAATCATAAAGAAGATGGATCGGGCAAATTGTGTAAAGTTCATTTCCCCTTTGTAATAAATATTTACCATCTAATGTTTATAACTTTAATGTTTGGACTTTCTTTAAATGCTTTATTGAATTAAAAACATCACATTACCATTGGCTAAAAGAGGAGACAGCAATATTTGCCAATAATTGCTGCAAGAAATGCCAGCTATTGATGCCAATTTTTTTTTTGGTAGTTCATATTTCCATAGACAGCTTTGAGTCTTACAATACCAGCATTTTGCAGACAGACATGGATGTAATGGTGATGGCGTGGGGATCTTCCAGAGCCCTAGACAGGAAAATGGGCTGTATTTTAATTTTTCTGGGTTCTCTAGTATGCAAATCTTTTAAGAAGGCAAGAAATCTGGTTAATATTTGAAGCTAGGCTGCTCCCAAAGCAATTGTTTTTCCCAAGTTATTTACCCTATGACTCTGAATGTGGAAATGGCTTATAATTTTGTAATTTGATTGATCTTAAAAGAACATACACAAAGTCCCAGTCAGAAGGGGGTTCCGTATTTAAGATTCCAACTAAAGAAGAGTGATAGCTCATCGCAAGCCAGAACTTCCTATAGGGGACAAATGGTGACCTGCCTGCCACTGCCTAGCACTGAGCACCTGGCCTTGTGCTAGGAGGTGCGTGGGGAGCCTATAAACACCTTTGTTGAACAATATTTCTCAATGCATAATTACAGAATTCATAAGATTGCCAACGAAATAAACAAAGTATAATCCAAAATACAAAAATAAATACCAATTTGTGTTTGTCAGCACATTACCTAAGAAGATCTGGACCTGGGTCTAATAACTACTGTAATTTTAAAGACTATTTATTTGAGAGAGTGAGAGAGACAAAAGAGCAAGCATGGGGAGGAGCAGAGGGAGCAGGACAAGCAGACTCTGCTAAGCAGGGAGCCTGATACGGGGCTTGATCTGACAACACTGAGATCATGACCTGAGCAGAAATCAAGTCAGATGCTTAATCAACTAAGCCACTCAGGTGCCCCTAACCACTGTAATCTTAAAGTAGTGGTGAGTGTAAATGATAACTTGAGGTAGCAACGACAATCGTCATGCAGTATGAAACTATCTGGGAGTCCTAATCCCGAGGTAGTCATGTGTGCTGCTAAGAGTGTTGGGCTTACTGCCAACATCCATGGTTGAAGGAAATTACAGCTGAGCCTTGAACAACAGGGGCATAGGGATGCTGACCCCTGACACCACTGAAAGTCCACATGTCACTTTTCACTCCCCCAAAACCTGACTACTAATAGCCTAACTGCTGATTGGAGGCCTTACCAATAACATAAACAGTTGATCAGCACATATTTTGTATGTTACCTGTATTATATACTGTATTCTTATAATAAATTTAGTTTAAGTAAGAGTCAATGTTAAGAAAACTATAAGAGAAAATACATTCAGGAGAGCCTAGGTGGCTCCATGGGTTAAGTGTCTGCCTTGGCTCAGGTCATGATCCCAGGGTCCTGAGATTGAGCCCTGCATTGGGCTCCTTGCTCAACAGGGAGCCTGCTTCTCCCTCTCCCTCTGACTCTCCCTCCCAGCTCATGCTCGCTTGCTCACTCTCAAATAAATAAAATCTTTAAAAAAAGAGAAAATACATTCATAGTACTGTACTGTATTTATATATAAAAAAAAAATCTCATGTATATGTGGATTCCTACAGCACAAACCTGTGCTGTTCAAGCGTCTACTGTACTCACTTCGGTTACAGATTGGAGCAAAATAAAGACGTAAACTTTCAACATCCTTGTTCGCAAAACCTCTGAAATCTATCTGGCAGCCCCTGGTTCAGAACCCCTGCTTCTGTGTAATAAAGATGGGCCCACGAGAAACACAATCCTCTGAGACGATAGGCCTCCACCTTCCGCCAGGGATCAGCTTTTGTTCCTCATAAAAAGGCAGAAGCAAAAAGAAAACTTCTCCCGCTGGTAGTCATGGTGGTTAGTATTTTTCTCAAAATATAATCTCTCCAGTTTCTTTTCTTCTTATTCTTATGGGTCTGTATTCCAGAAAATGAAAAAGAAAATGTTCAACTCCTCAGCACTGGTGTGTTTTGTGGTTTTTCTCCCTTGGCGGTGTCCAACCTTGGTTACGTTTCATTATTTTTGTGTGTGTGATAGGCTTAAAGTTCTAGAAATTTCTAAAACACACACATACATACCCCCACTTTCCTGATGGATGTTTAGGTATTTTTCCAACCTACCCTCCTATTGCTCTGCACAAGAATGCTTGCTGAGGGGCTTGCCAGTGATGTTCTCACCATCAACAAGTTTTGGGGGAGGCTGAACCTGAGAACATGGATGACGTTCCCAACTGTTATGCATGAATGTGGTTTGTAAAAGAAGAGGTTCCTCCAGATTCTTGGAGTTGTTATGGCTTTGGGATGTTCATTCCCCTGAAATTCCTGGCTTTGAGTGTTTTTCTTTTTCATGGTATCTAGAAAGTAGTAACTTTTTTTCCTATTAAAGGGGGCCTCACGTGATTTGGAGGATTTTGCTGAGAATTCTGCATCACAAATCATCTCTGAAATAACCAGAGACCCTTGACATGTCATGATGTAATGGGCGTGATTATTGTGAAGAACTGGACAGCTAGAGACATGGGATGAGCACAGGGGCCACAAGGAGACCCACATCTAAACTGAGTATGTCATGGCCCCTAGCGTAAACTCCACCACTGTCTTAGCAGAATGGAGTATAAATGGCTAATGTGAAACATACGCTTACAATTCACTTTATGTAACCTATTTCTAATATGCTTAAGGGGCCACAGGGATAAGCAATATATGCTCATGTCTAGTTTCCTTTGTTGGCTTATGAGCTATAACTTTCTTGTGTTATTTGTTGGTTAATTGACAGTTGATACTATACATCTTTAACTTATCACAGTCTGTCTTTCTGCGCTATCATTCCACCTCATACGTAGTATAAAAACCTTACAATAGTATACGACCCTCTCTCCTGCTCTGGCCTTTGTGTGAATATCATGCACTTTACTCTTAGGAATGTCATAAACTCTACATTACTGCACTAGTTTCCCATGGCAAAGCTATTAGTGTTTCTTACTGTTTCTCTAAAAAATCATCACCATAAGCTTGATGGTAGAAGAGAACACTAATTTCTCATCATACGGTCTGGAGGCTGGAAATCCAGAATTAGTTGCAATGGGCTTAAATCAAGGTTTTTCCCAGCCCCTCTGGAGGCTCTGAGGGGAAAATCTAGTTCCCTGAACTTTCCAGCTCCTAGAAGCTGCCTTGCTCTCCTTGGCTGACAGCTGCCTCCTTGCTTGACTTCCACCTTTTCCTTCTGCTATCATTCTGCTTCCTTCTACTACCTATTCTGATCTCCTGCATCCCTCTCAGTAAGGACCCTTCTGATTACATCAGGCCATCCAGGGAATCCAGGAAATCTCCCCATCCCAAGATCCTTAACTGAATAAAACCTGAGAAGTCCCCCTTGCCCTATAAGGTACAGCTCACAGGTTCTGGGATTAGGACATGGACATCGACCATGACTGTACTCTTACTTTTTCTTGTAAGATATTTATTTAAATAGCCAATGGTCTTTCAAAGACAATTTAGCATACTTAAGTATATCATATATTCACTCATGTAGTTCCTACTTCCAGGATTTTTCATTTCTTTGTGTAGATCCATATCTCCATCTATTATCATTTTCTTTCTAACTGAAAGATTTCTTTTAATATTCCTTAAAGCATGGGTTGACCAGCGATGCATATTTTAAGCTTTTGCATAACAGAAAAACTCCATTTCACCTTAATTTTTCAAAGAGATTTTTGCTGGGTATTGATTTCTAAGGTGACAGGTTTTTTTGTTTGTTTTGTTTTTTTTCCTCTCAGGACTTTAAAGATGCTGCTCTACCATCTTTCTGCTTGCACTGTTTTGAATGAGAAATATGCTTTTTTTTAACCTTTGTTTATGTGTTCATAACTTTTCTCCTCTGGCCTTTTTAAGATTTTCTCTTTACCATTACTTTCAAGCAACTGGATCATGATGATTGTTGGTCTAGATTTCTTCATGTTTCTTGTGCTTAGAGGTCATTAAACTTCTCGAATCTGTGGGCTTATCATTTTCATTAAGCTTGATTTTTAGCCATTATTTCAAATATTTCTGTCCTTGCTCTCTCTTATTTCCTTCTGGGGTATCATACACACACACACACACACACACACACACACACACACACACACACACACACATCTCATCTGTGTACGTGTATGTGTGTGTATGTATCTCCACCTGAAGACCCAAAGCTCACTGATGCTGTCTTCTATTATCATTTTTCTCCTTGAGTTTCGTTTTGGATGGTTTCAATCACTTCATCTTCAAGGTTTCTTCTGCAATCTCTCATTTCTGAGCAACAGGGTCTCTTTCATTTCAGACAGTGGAGTTTTCATTTCTAGAACTGCCCTGGGATCTGTTTTATATCTTCCATATTTCTACTTAACATGTTCGATCTTTCTGCTATCTTCTTGAACCTGGACTATGGTTACAATTACTGTTTCAATGCCCTTGTCTGATAATTCTATCTTCTGTTGTCTTTCTTGGTCGGTTTTGATTGACTGATTTTTCTCCAACTCATGGATATATTTTTCTGCTCCTTTGAAGACCTGGTAATTTTTTATTTGATGCTAGACATTGTGAATTTTATTTCATTGAGTGGTGGATGATTTTGTATTTCTACAAATATTTTTAAGCTTTGTTCCAGGACCTGCTTAAGTCACCTGGAAATAGTATGATCCTTTCATATTTTGCTTCTAAACTTTATTAGGTGGCACCAGATCAGCATTTAGGACAAGGCTAATTTTGTCACACTATTGATGCAACACCCTTCTGTGCATTTTACACGAGCTCCAGAGGTTGTCCCTCTAATAGTTTCAGATGGCCTTAGGTAGTCTTCTCACACATACATTGCTGAGTACTAAGCAGAAGAGTCATGGAGATCTTGTGCACATTTCTGAGGTTTTTTTCCTTTATAAAGCTCTTCTATGGTACCTCTCTCTGTGAACTCTTAACTTCCTTGGCCTCTCTGTGCTCCTAGCTCCAGTTCTTCAACTCAGGAAGGTAGGTTTCTTCTCAGTTCTCCCTTCCTGTGTCACAGCATAGAAACTGCCCACGCAGTATGTCAGGATAACCAGAAGGCTTACCTTATGTGCTTCACATCTCTCAAGGATGACAATTCTTTCTTGCTGGATATCCAATGTCATAAAAAAAAAATCACTATTTCATATAGTTCATCTGATTTCGTAGTTGCTTCAGGTGGGACAGTAAATCTGGTCCCTATTACTTCAACTTGGCCAAAGGCAAAGGTTAAATAAGAAATTAAAGGCAACACTGGGACCATGATCGTTTTATTACATGAGATTCAATTCAATCCTCAAAGTCATTAAAGAATAATAATGGTTATAAAGTTCAATTTGGCACTGGATTAAAAGACCTTTCTGATTGGTTCCGGATGTCTCTGGCTGCCAGAAGAATATAGGTGTTACATAATGCTTCATTTCTCACACCCATGAGAAGTTCAATACAGAGAAATGCTGAGCCTACAGATATACACAGACAGATTTAGTTCTGTGCTCCAATGGATGGGAATCAGTGTTATACAGAAGGGTAATAATAACACACATATCAGCTCAAGTACTGGGATGTTGACATTGTGACAGATTCAGTTCTCAGTACCTTATGTGTAATTAGCTCACCAGGAGCCTTAGATTTTACCAATAAGGTCACTAATGCACAAAGATGAGACACACAGAGATGGTCACAAGCAACCAGTCACTCACTATCAGATCTACTGTGCTTATTTGAAAAGTTTCTTGCCTGGGGAGGAAGCCACAGGAAAGATCTGTATGGATCCCTGCAAAACATTTGATAGAGCCTTACACATATGTTGGTGAAACAGATGGTTAACTCAGGTTTGGAGAGAGTCAACACATTATAATTATACAGAGAGGTCCCTAAGAGTTTCTTCTTCAACACAGGCTTGTCCACAGGGTCATCAGTGGTTGGATAAAGTCACATGAGAATTTAAGTTTGCTGATAGGGTTATGGATGGATCCCAGATCAACACATACTTACTGAGCACTTGGTATGTGCTAGCACTGACCAAAGTACTTGGAAAACAATGGCAAGTAAAAGCAAAGATTCCTGCCCTTGAAGGGTTTATCATCTAGAGGGAGATTATCAATAGCTATGATAAACAAGTGAATTATATAGCATATTAAAAAATGGTAAGTTTCTGGAAGTAGGGTTTTCCCGTAGGGAGTAAGGAGACCTGGGTGCTCTAAGAGTGGGTGGGAGAGGGTTACCAGATTAACATTTTTAAGGATTTTGTTTATTTGTTTATTTATTTATTGAGTGTAAGCGAGTTGGGGGGAGAAGCTAAAGGAGAAGGAGAGAGAGACTCTCAAGGAGACTCCCTGCTAAGTGTGGTGCCTAATGTGGGGCTCAAACTCACAACCCTGGTATCATGACCCCTAATGTGGGGCTCAAACTCACAACCCTGGTATCATGACCCGAGCTGAAATCGAGAGTCAGAGACTTAACCTGCTGGGCCACCCAGGCGCCCCTTACCAAATTAAAATTAAATTGCGTGGTCAGTGTAGGCCTCCTTGAGAAGGCTGAAAAAAACAACCCCCCCAAAACTCAAAAAAGAGGAGGCACTTAGTCACAAGGACAAGTGGAAGAAGGGTATCCTGGCAGAGGAAATGGCCAGCATGAGGCAGAGCATGTTCCTAAAGGTTCAAGAAAGAGCAGTTAGGTTACTCAACTGGAACAGAGTAGGGGAAAGAGGATGCAGAAGCAAGTGAGGACAAGGATGAAGAGGGGAAGGGGCTCATACCAGCACCAAAAAGTCAGTGTTACAGGGAACAAGAAAGGAACAAAATAACATACCTACACCCTTCTGTTATGCTGAACACCCACTGAAAAACAGATCCATAAAGGTACCACATGAGTAAATTTATGGTAAAGCAAGTCTTAGAATCCCTTAGTTGGGGGACACCTGGGTGGCTCAGTCGATTAAGAATCTGACTCAGGTCATGATCTCAGGGTCATAGAATCAAGAACCCTCCCTCCTGAACCCCCCTTCAACCCCCACTGTTGGGCTCTGCATTCAGCATGGAGTCTGCTTAAGACTCTCTCTCCCTCTCTCTGCCCCTCCCTCTACTCATACTCTCTCTCTCAAATAAATTAATTAATCTTAAAAAAAAAAAAAATAAAACTCCATAGTAGGGCACTGCCTTAGTTTGGCTTTGAGTCATATGGTGTGTCCTAGGTTTGGGGCAGCACTCCGCAAGCTCTTGGTTCCTGGCTGGCTTCTGCCTCTCTTCTCCAGCGTGTCTCCCGTGCCTCAGCATGGCATTACCACCATCTGACTGTGTGAGTTACCGCCATCTGACTGTGGGATTCACACTGAAGGGAGCACCCTCTTCTTGCAAGCAGGAAAATTTCCGCCAGCTCCCTGAGGCTGCTGGCTGGCTAGTCAGCTATGCTAACATGTGCTCTTTCGCTCCCACCAGGTATTGAGGAGACAAACGTCCATATTTTTAGGACTGGTGAGCTCTCAAAGAAAAGGCAAGTGGGAAAACGTATTTCGTGGTTCCTGGTGGGAATAAATGTTCGGCTTCCTTGTAACTTATACCATGAGAGGATCTCACTTTATATATTTGTATGTTGAGTTTCTACAGAGAAAAAAAGTAACACAGCCGAACTGATTATTACTTATGGACATTTCGGTGTCTTTGTCAAAGAAAATGAAGCTAGCAAAGGAAAATGAAATACCAGGTCACCTTCCTCCCCTTTGGGGTCTGTCTTTAAATGACTGTACGTGGTCTTTTCTCCATCAGTAATAGACATATCCAGCCTCAGTCTGCAGCCCTCCCTCACCTTCCTGGCTGCGTAACCCTGGCCTATTACCTAACCTCTCTTAGCACTCCGTTTTCTCATCTATTAAATGCGGTACAAAGCCTGTGCCCTGACAGTTGCAGTCAGGGTTTCATGTGACAGTGCATGGAAAGTGGACCCTTCCTATGTACTCTCTCTGCCTGGGAACTCATAAGCTCCCAGTATAGGTACCTCCCTTCTCCTGGCCCTCCTGGCCTGATTGGTGTTCAATTACCTGGATCCTAAAAGGCAAAAAATAGCTACAGCTCTCAGGGAGGAAGCGGTCTCTGCCCAGCTCCCCCTGCCCCTAACCTCTCACCCCATCACCTCCTGCGTCCATCCCGCCCCTGGTCGGGCCAGCACAGCCTGGCCTGCAATATCCCACCAGCCCTGAGGTTGGGCCTAGTGGCTGCTCTGTGTTCCGGGACTCAGCTGGGCACTTCCCTCTTCTCCATCCCAGCTGACCAGGGTGTCCCTACTCTTCCTGAATGCTCAGGGTCCTTCCCTGGCGTTCTATCCACATGGATTTTGTGCTGATAGCACACCATCAAAGGATCCCTGGAAAGCTGCACTTTCTGATGATTCTGTGTCATCAGGTGCTTTAAAGCACTGAAGGCTGGGAGAGGCAAACAGGCTGCCTCCTGGCTAGCACGTGGCATATGAAGGACAGTCTTCACGTTCAAGGCTAATGGTGAGCACTAGACACTAGACCGGGGATGAGTGAATCCTGGGGCTCATTGCATCTCCCCATCGAGACGTAAGGTACAAGGCACTGGGACGTACAGTGGGACACGGCTCCAGAAGGGACCCTTGCTGGCACCTCCACAGGGGGATGGGAGAGGAGGATTCACGACAGCACTGTGAACAAATGCCCTTCGGGGAAACAGCTAACGGGAACTGCTGTTGAGGCGCTGCCCTTTTCTGCACCCCAAACAATGGCAGGTGGTACTCCACCTGAGGACTCTGCCCTGATTTCCTGAACCAACTCCCCTAGAGCCAGAAAGTCCTCGCGAGGCAGCATCCCACTCCCAGAGCCCAGGCGGACTTGTTCTGCTGGCACAATCCCTGATGCGTCTGTCCTGGAGCCCGTCTCGCCCTCGGCTCCTGCTCTGGGAACCTGCCTGGCCCTGCAGGCTCCCTCCCTGGGACTCGAGGCCATCCTGAGCTCCAGCTCTAGGATGGCCCTCCCTCGGGCCAGCTGCCACTGTGTGGCTCCTGAGTCCCATGCAGCCCCACCCCGGCGAGCTCTCCTGCTTCTGGCCTTCTGCTCCAGAACGGCGCAGGCCCTGCCCCCACACCTGAGCCAGCTGCCAACGGCTGGCTGGCACGACACTGCTCTGGCCACCCCTGGGCCATGGCATGGAGACAGCACCGCTCCAGGTCCCCACGCATCCACCTTGGCACCTCCACCCCCAGAAGGGGCCAAGCCGAGGACTGCAGTCTATAGCATGGTAAGAATGTCCTGCTTTGCGGGGCGAAGACCTGAGACCAACCCTTGCTCTCCTGCCTACGAACCAAGCCATCACCTCTGAGGCTTGGTGTTACCCCCTGTGCGCTGGGGAGAGTAGCTCGGGGAGCCTATGGTGTGGGCTGAGCGGGCTCACTCATTAGAAGCTCTGGCAAAGGTCACACCACGTGGGCACGGCTCAGTAAATGGCAACATCTTAACGGTGTCGTTGACGCCACTATCAAATAACCAATTATTTAGTGAATGTTCCCGACCTGACAATTTCCAAAGCTTCATGGTTTTTAGCCGCCTCCCATAGCTGTCTGGGGTTTGAGATCAGGTGACGTTACCTCACTTCTGAGAAGGATGGGGTGTCCCTGTGCAAACACCCAGAAGGGTATTCCGTACGTGCACACACAATGAATGTGTGCGTGCACACACAGCGTGCACGTGTGTGTGTGTGCATGGTGTAGGGAGAGCCGTGTCCTCCGACAGAAGCCAGCCGCTCCCTCCCAAGCCAGCCCTCCTGTGGCCACTTACCTCCATGTTTCGGCAGAAGGTGGCATTGGTGCCAAACAGGATCTGGCACTGCTCGTTGGCGCTGTAGTGCATCCCCGGCAGCTTGTGAGGGAGGCGGACGGCATGCCGGCTCCTGGGGTCTGTGACCAGCAGACAGGTGCTGACTTTCGACCTGGAAGAGCCAAGAGGCAAGCTGAATGGTGAGTGTCCTGCCCAGGTTTCTGTTCTGATCTGCCAGGCAAGAGCAGGTGAGAGGGCTGCATCTCCAAACCACCGATGGCAGGATGCCCCAAGCCCTGGGCACATGGGTGGCGCTTTTTTGCTCTTTTCTCTACCTGGCCCCATGCAGATATTTACGGCAAAGGCAATGGGAGTTTAGCGACTAGGAAAGGGCCTGAGAAGCACACCCACGAGGCTAATGTACCTTTCTCAAGTTTGAGCATTCTTGGATGAGAATGCTTTTGAAATAGATTCCTAGGGTTTTTTCTTAGAATACGTCTTTGAGCAAAACTACTAGGAATGGAGAAAAAAAGAGAAGTCAGGGTCATCTTGTTCTATTTCAAACAAAAACCAAGTGCTTATTTCCAACTCTGCAGATTCTGTTGGAGGGGTTGGGGGAGGCCATGATGGCGGACGGGTCTAGGGGTCCCATCCCTGAAAGCTGGCTGGTGGCACGGTCTGCAAAAGACGTCAGGATGGGGCACCTGGGTGGCTCAGTAGGTTAAAGCCTCTGCCTTCGGCTCAGGTCATGATCTCAGGGTCCTGGGATCGAGCCCTGCATCAGGCTCTCTGCTCAGCGGAGAGCCTGCTTCCCGAACCTCTCTCTCTGCCTGCCTCTCTGTCTGCTTGTGATCTCTCTCTCTGTCACATAAATAAATTATAAAAAAAAAAAGAAAGACGTCAGGATGGCAACGAGAGCGGGAGTGTTCACAGGTGTTGAGAGCAACTCTGAGTAACTGAACTAGGCCGCTGGGCTCCACTAGGAGGTTAAATATTTGAAGGCTTTGATTTCTCAATTCCCAAAGCAAGGCAGATGGTCGTGGAAAGGAAAGCCAGCCTCTCGCCAAGATTCTTGAAGGACAGAAGTGCACACGAATGCACACAGGCTGATGCTGGTCCACGTCTCCCGGCCTCAGATACACACAGCACTTGAAAAAAGGCAGTGGGACGTGTGTATGTAAGCAAATGAAAATGCTCTGCCCTGGTGCACTGACCTTCCTGGGAAAAATGAAACAATGCCAAGTGGCTTGTAATATTTCACTAAGGTTCTGTGCTAACAAGTCCTCAGGAGGAAACAGATTATATTAAAACTAACAAGTCCATTTTTAAGACTTGTGTACCACTTAATTTTCCTAACCCGCAGGAAAATTGTAACAAACAATGTCACAAATATTGCAAAAGAAGACGGGATGAGGACAGAAGGCAGACTGATGTCTCGGCTGCTCTGTCCTGAATTTACCAGGTGCTTTAATGTGTTTCTGAACCGCAAAGCTTCATAGAAGGGTCAGACGCCCTGAGTTCCTTTTGTCTCCATGGAGTGGACAGATGACTCCAGCTAAGTAAGGAAGTGATCTGGGTCTATCCATCAAATCTGTAAGTTTGTCCCTGAGGTCTAGACACTAAGGGACCCTCATGGTATAGAGGGTTCTTATCTTTGTTTGACAAAGGTCTGGAACTTTGACAAAGGTCTGAAATCAGATGGCCAGCTCTTCCATCAAAATCTGCGAGTGGAATGGTACAGGTATATTCTAGAAAGAAAGTGGCAGTGAGATAGAGCCCATGCTCACATGGGGAGGGAGGTGAGCAGGCCTGGCTCCCCAGCAAACGCGCTCCCTATCAAGGAAACAGCCTAAGCATTAAGGAAATGCCCTTTTCCAAAGCAGCCCAGGGGTGCTGCTAAGACGGTGTCCATTCAAAATATTGCAGAGAAACGAAATGGGGCTCTTTTCAAGTCACAGTCACTGTGTTGACATTCAATCAAGCAACAAAACATTTATGAGTAGCAGCTGGGTGCCTCGCATCATTCTGGATGCACAGTTGGGAGGAAGTTTAGGCCCAATAGGGGAGGTGCTGTACCGACCTCCTCTGTAGGCCAGCTCACAGTTCTAAGAGATTAGTTTCTCCTTCCCACACTTGCTAAGACTCCAACTGTTGTGTCTTCTGGAAGTAGAAGTCTAATTAGCGCTAAATAGAAGTCTATTTAGCGACTGTACAGAATGATTCAAGGACTTACTTGAGGAAGTTTTCAAGGTCATCGCGACTGCAGGAGGACCAAGAGAGGTCGCTGGGGTTCCGGCCTTTTACCCACTCTCCTGACATGATGTGGGATCTGCCTGCACAGGACGAATGGTCGTCGTCATGGTTCATCCCCAAGCTGCCCGAGGGAAAGGAAAGGAGAGAGGGACACTTAGGCTATCGGCTTTCACAAACTAGGCTAACTTAAGTCAAACCTGAGAGACAAAGAGTGACACAGGTTGACACCTGGTACTTGGCTACTCTCAACAGAGAAGACCGACAACCATGAGCTTTTAGAGAAGCAGAGCATTCAGGTCCTTACTTCATGAATGAAGACTGGCAGCACATAGAGCACCATAGCATTTGCTAAATGCATGAAGAAATGAACAAATTACATTCACTGTGATATCATAGTTCTTAAACTATAAGTTTCTGATGCTTACACTTGCTTTTTGACACTAAAATATGCCAACTTTAAGGATCTGAGTGTTTTGTTTTCCTATGGGAAGTCACCATGTGAAGGTCTAGTGGGGACCATCCAGGACTTTCGCTTCCATAATATCAGGGGTGCAAATCTTCAAATCAGTTAAAAATGTGGCTTTTCTATCTTTATATATCACATCTTTATACCTGGGTCCACCGAGATCATACCTGTCGCCTTCCCTGTCCAACTGTACCTAATAGACACCAGGATGCCAGTCTGGACGTGTGTGGCCAACCATGCACTACAGGCTGGATGACGATCTTAGTTTGCACATCTGCCATCACTGGGATAACCTGGGACACGGAACATACGAGATCAGAGGGCCCACGCTTTGCTGACCTGTGATTTCCAGGGCAGAGACTAGCTGTGCCCAAGGAAGCCCATCCTTTGTCAACAAGCTCAATGGAGACAACATGTGCTTTCCTTCATTCAAAAATACGAGTGCCAGCCAATGGACTAGAAAGAGAACAAAGAATGGTGCATGATATGCCATCCCTGACCTCAAATCACTGCCAGCCTGGGCAAGAAGACACAGACAGAGATAATTCTAAAAAGAGGTTCTAAAAGCTTACCCAGAGCCACTCCTCTCGGGTTCCATCATATGCCTCTGACCACCTTCCATCAATTCCTCCCATTGGCTGCTTAATCCCGGTGTCTCTCAACACAAACCAGCCTGTGTTCTTACCCCACACACCCTCCAGGCCCCTCTGTACCCTTGCCTATGAGACACAGCCTTCACTGGCGTCACGGGCAGTTGGATTAGTCAAAACTATCCACGTCCTTCGTGAAATACCCCGGTGGGCCCTCGGGCTCCCAGGTCCCTGGGCCAGCTGGGCACTCTCTGCTCACCCACACATCTCTGCCCCTATGAGTCGAGGGTACACTTAATCAGGCCTTTACCGTACGTACTCTCAAACCTATTTATGTCACTAACACCTGCTGTGTCAATTAGCATGTGTGGTCACATTTTGTGCTAACCAATGAAACAGGAGAACAAAAGTCATTGTTTTCAGGAAAACTAACTTAGTGAGTAGCTAAAATAGCCCACTGTCAAACTGGGGGTGGGCAAGGCAAGTATAAAAGACATAAAAAACTGCCCTGACCCGCTTCACAAGGGTCTTTTATGTTCTAGTCCATCTAAGAAAGAAAAAAGAAAAAAACCCCTGAGATTTGAATTCATTTCATTATAGTTGCGACTTGCGTCAGGAAGGTGATAAATAAGCCCAATTGGCAGACGCGTGCCCTCCAAGAAAAAGTTTTCACCCCCACCGTGAAACTGGTGAAGAAATCTAACATTTTCACAGCTTAAGCTAAAATAAAATGTTGAAGGAATAATTGTTGAAGTATAATTTCTTTACATTTCTCCACTTGGACCAATTCTTTGGTCAGTTGGTCAAGTGACTACCATCCTTCGTGTTGATGACCACATGTGCCGTGGTCCAGACCCTGCCCTCAGCGAGCCCTCCCTCTGCATTTCCCAAAGGCTCTTCCAGCTCCCCAGATTCTCCCAGGGCAGCTTTCTATCCCAGCTTCTCCACCAGTGACTGGCACAGAGCGGGCACTCCGTGCGTATTTCTTGAATGAATTCCCTATTTACTATGGGGGAAAGTGCTAAGTCTAGTGCAGTGGCGGCTCATTCAAAGGAATGACATGAGCCTTAGGTTGGGTTAGGCCGAGTCCTGCCCTTCTGCCAAGAGACCAGGTAGCCATCCTGTTCAAGCGAAATGAAGAAACAAGAGATTGTCCGAGAAGTCTGACCAATAGGAATAATTTAGATATATTTCCAAGAGTTACTTCACCGAACAAGTCCTATTTTCCATTGCCATGATTTGGTTTTTTTAGTTAGTTTTTTTTTTTTCCTGCTTGTTATCTATCTACACCTACAGCTATCTACAGCCATCTGTCTGTCTGTCTACCTATCACCTCTTTGTTTCATGTTAACTTTTGAAGGAACTAGCTCATTTTTCAAGTGCATTTATAGCACAGAATGTTAAAAGCCCTCTTACGGTTAAGGGTTTGATTTGAGATATTTACATAAAACTAGTGAGAGAGTTTTCAAAGGGATCTTCTGAGAACATTGAGGGATTTCAGTGAACTCTGCTCAGGGTGCAGAGATGTCTCGTGAAAAACGCGGTTCCATCCCATCCTCAGTGACAAGGCGTGAGCACAGCAGTGGACCAGGTGAAAAGGCTGTCGGCCCTGGAGAATCCAGTTCTGCAGAGAACCAACCTGTGAGTCAGTTGTTCATGTGGCTTTGCACTTTTAGAAACCGGTTCCCGTCATCCCGGGCTAGGAGCTCAGGAGCGGCCACCAGATGGGTTTTTTCAAACAACAAGGATGCCGTTTGGGAAACCACAATTGGGGGAGATCCAAGCCCTGGCAGAGTGGCCTCACCACAGATGGAGGAATGTTTCCTTTGTGACCACTTCTAAGTTTTCTCTGGTGGTCAAGTTGGTTGTAAAATGAAAGAGGCTCCTTTGCTCGTACTGCCAGGCTCTGCTGGCTAGAGGGCCTGGTCTCTCAGGAGACAGAATTCTGTTTAAAACAGTGTTCAGAAAAGCTGGCTATACCATCCATAGCTGTGGGCCTGCACAGTACATTATGTGAGTGTTTCAGGACGCCGGGCCCAGAGGAGGACTTCCCCAAGGAATGTTCCAGTCAGCACGATCAGCCAAGAGTGGGATTCTTAGGTTTCTGGAGCCTGTGTCTAACACAGATCATGCTTGATCTGGTTTAAAATGTTCAAATGCTAATGAAGTGCCGCATAAATTTACAGTTTGATGAGCTAGCATTGGGCTTGGAGTCTTGATATTTGAGGTTTACATAAACTACTGTTTAGGCTATTTTTAGATTAAATTCAGGATTACTTGACTGAGAAGTGTATGTTGTTTCAGGTTTATGTCCCAGGGCACCTATTACTTCTGGCAACATTATATTTAACAAAAAATGGGTAACATTAAGCACACGCGCTGATTCCAACTCAAAGTAACAGTGGGGTTAAGGACACACAGGCCTCACGTCACATGTGACCCAGATTTATCAGACACAATAACAATTTAATGGCCTTGAGTTGATTTTTATCTTAAAACAAATAACACAGTGCTTCTGTATTTGCCTTAGGAAATCTGATCTATACCGCTCAGGGAGTTCTAAGAGGATCCCTCCAATGTTCGACCCCTCCTAGCTTCACACCAAATCCCAAAAAACAATGGAGAGGAGTGGGTGTTCTAGTTCTAGGCTTGGTGTATCTGCCATGTAGAAAGCTTTGGTTTTATCTGGCTCTGAGCCCACCTGTGTGCTTCCCAGAAGTTTTGGGATTTTGACATCAGGGATGCAATCAGGTCCCACTTCCCCTCAAAGTGGTCTTGCCTGGGAACCTAGGGAAATGGCTCCTGCAGTGTAGCCTCTCCATTGAAGGGGTCCTCAGCCAGTCCAGGCCCTACCCTAGTAGCTTGCGGGCAGAACGACGGTCCCTTTTCAGGAAATGTTCACTGATGCTACAGTAACAGGGATGGCTCGTGGCAGTTTCTGGGAAATGAGAGGCAGCTTTGTATTAGTTAATACTATTTACCATGGTAATAACTAACACTCCAGCTCTACACTAGGAGGAAAATTCTCGACTGCCAGTACTTCTTTGCCAAGAACCACACTGTGCCCTCGATCTTCAGCCACTCAGAAAAATCACCTACCCATGCTGAAAGTCACTAAGGGTAACAGGGTGCACTTGCTTATACAGGCTAAACTGTCATGGTCATCCATAACCCCTTGGAACAAAACAAGTAGGCAGCACTCACATTGAAATCCTGTCACCCCAGAGAAGTTTTTGTTGGTTTCTGGTTGTGCACAGGGAAGTGAGCCTGTCAGTCTTCCGGGATTCAGCAGCAATGCAACCACCAGAGTAGATCTGGGGTTCCCTACAGGTTCAGCTTTACCTCCTACACACGCAGGATCATCGCAGGAAGAATGATCCTACGACCCCACGCAATTCTGAATCACCGATGGGCGAATCACAATCAACAGAGCACTGGTGTGAAATGCGCTTTGCTGCAGTGGATTACATCATGGCGGGTGAAGACGGATAAGATGCATACAGTATAAAGCATCTCTCTTGCCTAGCCAGAGCACTCACGGAACAAACACACTCTCGTTCTTGAGTTGATACATAAGGGATTCTGAGGTCAGGTATCTGACTGAGTCAGGTCTGTCCCTCTCCTCAGTCTGGCCTGGGACTGTGTATGTGTGCGCATGCGTGCGTGTGTGTTTATTCACATGGAAGATTCCCATCAAATGGGCTGTTGATTTTTCGCTTACCAAAAATTCAAGTCACTGGTGAGAGAGAGGTAAAGAGAGAAAAAAGAAAAGAGAGAAGGGACGTAGTGTGGGTGACGGTGCCCCTCGCTCAGGCCCCTGAGCATGTACACTTGCCCGTGCAAGAGCGTGCCCACCTTGGGAGAGTGTGGCAGGGCTGTGTAGCTGCCCTTCCCTCAAGAGCCTCAGCGCCACCCTCCGTAAGCACAGGGTCACGCTGGGTGTCATTCTGCTATTTCATGACACCCACTGTTCATTCAACAGGGGGCCAGGGTACGCAGTCTTGACCGGGGACCTCTACATTTTACCCGATGCTTGAAGAAATGGCTCCAGTGGGAGGAAGATCGGGTGTGATGGACCCGCGCTCCTCGGCCTGATGTGGCACCGCTGAAAAGTGATTTTTTAAGACGTAATGTTGATATCACTTTCATCTTTTATTCTTCTTTAAGAATCTCGCTGTACAGAGAGTTGCGGCCTCACTGGGCTATCACTTGGCCTGAGTACTTTCACCTTTATTTCCAGTTGTATCTTCGTAGCCTCCACAGGAAACAAATGCTTCCTCCATTCTTTTTTTTTTTTTTTTTTTAAGATTTTTTTTGTTTATTTGACAGAGAGAAAGAAAGCGAGAGAGGGAACACAAGCACAGGGAATGGTAGCGGGAGAAGCAGGCTTCCCGCCGAGCAGGGAGCCCGATGTGGGGCTCGATCCCAGGACGCTGGGATCATGACCTGAGCTGAAGGCAGACGCTTAACAACTGAGCCACCCAGGCGCCCCTGCTTCCTCCATTCTTGATGAGCCCCTTTGGGGGCTTTAAAACTAAAGTGACTTAAGGTCACACACCAGGTTAGACTCCTTGCTGTCAGCAGCCTCTTTTTTTCTGAGACCATCTTTCAGGGCCAGGTAGACCGGAGCAGGTACCGAGCCGCTCAGTGATGAGGCTTCACCCCTTCCAGCACCTTCCCCCACAGACTTCCCTCTGCTTGGACATGTACACACACAGCAGCTGACTTTAAGCCCCAGCTGGTTTCCAATTTTTTGATAGTTTTAATGAAAATATGTAAACAAAGCGATGATAAAATTCAAAGGGGTACGTGCACCCCTATGTTTATAGCAGCCTTCTTTACAGCGGCCAAGATAGGAGAGCGGCCCAAGTGCTGTTGACAGATGAATGGACGAAGAAGATGTGGCATATATACAGACTGGAATATTATTTAGCCACAAAAAGAATGAAATTTTGCCATTTGCAGCAACACCAACGGAGCTAGAGAGTATAATCCTAAGGGAAAGAAGTCAGAGAACGGCAAATACCATGTGATTTCACTCAAATGTGGAATTTAAGAAACAAAAACAAAAAAAAGGGAAAAAAGGGAGAGACAAAGCAAGAAACAGCTTCTTAACTGTAGAGAACAGACTGAGGGTTATCAGAGGGGAGGTGGGTGGGGGATGGAGGAGAAAGGTGATGGGGATTGAGGAGGGTGCTTGTGATGAGCACCAGGTGATCTATGGAAGTGTTGAATCACTATATTGTATAACTGAAATGAACATTACACTGTATTTCAACTACACTGGAATTAAAATTTGAAAAATTAAAAAAATGCTATGTGGAAAAAACAGTTTCTGTTCTTCTGAAAGTGGATAGTTTGTGAGTCAACTCAATTTAACTCCAGTAGATTACAGAAGTGTAGACATGCCAAAAACCATATGTATTCAGTAAAGAGTATTAAGATTGGGATTTCTCTCAAGAATTGTCAAAATGAAAGTCTGACTGTGTGTGTGTGTGTGTGTGTGTGTGTGTGTGTGTAGGATATTTTCCTTTTCGTAATTCTTTTTCGTTTTTTAAAAATTTACTTAGTTGATGGAGTGCCTGGGTGGCTTAGTCAGTTGAGCGTCTGCCTTTGGCTCAGGTCATGATACTGGGGTCCCGGGATCAAGCCCTGCATGGGACTCCCTGCTCAGTGGGGAGTCTGCTTCTCCCTATCCCTCTGCTCTACCCCCTCCCCAACTTGTGCGCTCTCTCCCCCACACACTCTCCCAAATAAATGAATAAAATCTTTAAAAAAATTTTATTTATTTGAGAGAGAGCTCGCATGCATGAGCACAGGCTGGGGGAGGGGCGGCAGGAGAGCGAGAAACTTCGGCAGACTTCCTGCTGAGCACAGAGTCCAACGTGGGGCTGGATCCCACCACCCGGAGACCACAACCTGAGCCGAAACCAAGAGTTGGACGCTCAACGGACTGCACCACTCAGGTGCCCCTCATAATTCTTTTTAAAAGATTCTTGAAATAAAATGAATTCTGAGAGTCTGCCAATTAGGCGAAGTTTTTGATGACAACATACCCTAAGAAAAAAGAAAAAAGAGAGACTAGAGGAAACCTGTCTTCTCAGGTAGAAGCAAGTGCTCCATTTGGGAGTCCTGGCTATGGAGTCACACTGATGGGGAGGAGAATTCCAGCTCTGCTTCTTGAGAGCACACCCCACCTCTGCACCTTCCTCTCACCTATGACCCCACTGGGACAACATACTCAGTGCCATTCATTTACTTGTTCCTGCAGTCTATAAATATCTGTCCGATGCCTTCCACGATCAGGCCCTGGTCTAGGTGCTGGCACAGGCTGCCTCCCCCTAACCCCCACCCCCACCCCACCTTCATGGAGTCTATACTCTCAAGGAACAGAAGGGAGGCGTCCATGGGAAAACACACTTATGCCTGAGTGAGGGAAAGCTGCAACCCCCCGCCGCAAGCCCAGGTGCCCTCAGAGAGCCGTCAAGTTCATGAGGGAGGTGGGGAGTACCACGCCCAAGGGAAGGTGGGCTCGTGGCGAATGGAAAAGTGGCTGCCCTATGAAATGCCTGTACTTTCCAGTTCTCTTTTGCAGTAAGTTAAGTGAAGAGAACAGGCTGGTTCTTTCTGGCAGCTGTGGGGCGGGGACCACAAGTGTGAGACCCCCAAACAGCAGCTTCGTGGGAGCCTCAGAAGCCCAACAGCTCTTGGCAGGCAGTCATCCCGCCCAACACTGCAGACGCCCCAGGGCACCTGTGAAAGATAATCACTAATGACCCCTGGTCTATGCCATGTGCTGCCCTTCGAAGCAAGAGGACGAAGATCCTCTTGGTGCCAAGGGGCCCATGGCACCGCATCCCATCTCTTTTCACCTCCCAGCAGCACATCTGGGTTTGCATGTGCAGGTCATGCTCTTGCTCATTTCCCTGCGCATCCAGCAGCCGGGGGGCGGGGGGATGTCTCGGGGCCTGGAGGGCTGAAGCTATTGCCATCTTCGTGACAGGCTGTCTCCTGGCTCTGATACTCCTCCTGGCTCACCAACCCAGTCGCCTCTGGTCCCGCCTGTCCCAACAAAGACGGTCCTCACACAGTGAGATGGGCCACCCGTCCCTGCTCCACCAGCACTCAGAATGGGGCAGGGCATGGGGCAGGGCTCAAGAAATGGCTGGAAAATAAAAGCAACCCATGAACGTCTAGGTCCATGTGGCAGCCTCCTAGCTCGCAGAACAGAGGCTACCTGAGGTGTCCTTCCTCTGCCTCATATGTCAACTCTGTGATGGGATGGTCCCCAACACGAGCAAATGAGTGGCACCTCCTTGGGAGGCTCACAGCCTTCCCCGAGTGGTGCCCTCGCTGCTTCAAGCGGCTTCTAGGAGTTCACCCAGAGCTGACACGTGCAAACACACATGTTCTTACTTCCACAGACTGGGAATCAAATCATGCTTGAAAATTTTACCAAAAAAGAAAAAAAATCTACAAAGTGATGCTGACTTCTGACCTGGGAAGACATTCTGTAAAAGGGGAGGGGAGCATGTGAAGGGGACTCTGGGCAAACATCCCCAAGAAGTTTAGAATGGTACCTACATCAATGGAATAAGGAAGGATCTAGCCTCCCAACAGTGACAGCACTGATTCACACGGAAAGGCTACAGAGTGCTCTGAATAAAACTCCACCTCTGATGAGGTAAGCAGAATGACTCAATTCTCCTCCCTTCTTCTCCTTAGTCTTTCCCTGCCACTCCCAAATTAGCTCAGGTATCTTAAGAACCTTACTTCCATGTGACTTTTTGGCTCCTGGAGTTCTACAGAAAGTCCTTTTCATTTGGGACTGCACTGAGTAGCCTGATTAATTTGGAGAGAACCAGAATCACTGGATTTTTTAGTCTTGCTATGCTGGGACAGAAGCATCTGTTTCTTTCCAGGATTTCTTGAATGACCTCTAGCAAACTTTATTTTATATAAAAAGGTCTTGCTTTTCTTATTCGCCTCATTCTTGGGTATTTCACGTCTTTGCTAGATGTGGTGAATGAGGTCTGCTTTTTATTCTGCTGTAAGTGATCTGTCTGAGTACAGGAAAGCCATGGATTGTTGTATATGGGTCTTGTGATTGGCACCAATGCGGACACAGTGGTTGCAATAGTTTGTTGGATGATTCTCTTATCATATGCAGATAACATTCGCTCTGACTCTTCCCTTTCACTGTTTATATGTTATTTCTTGCCTTATGGAATTTGGCAGACTTCCAAAACAATGGAAAATGTTAGTTACCACATGGGCACCTTTACCCTGGTCCCAAGTCTGATGGAAAGGCTCTTCATACACACATACCAAATACATCTGCTCTAGATTGCTTGTAGGAAGGCAAACTTGATCAACTTGAGGACACTTTCTTCTAAGGAATCATTTGAAGAGGTCTTCCTCACTGCCATTTGAAATTAAACACTAAGACAGTCTGACATAGTGGACAGAGTGATGGTCCAAGGAGAAAGAGGACATGGTTGGTGTTAAAGATTGGCCCCAATTAGCTGGGGGACCTGACACAAGGCTCCAACCAGCCCAGGCCTGTTTTCTTAGCTGGGAAGTGAGGGGCTTGAACCAGATGGCTGGGAAAGGTTTTCCAGTTCAGGTCGTAATCATTTAATGCTTCCTGATCTAGAAGACTGAACACAATTTAAGGTAGAGTTGCTATTAACTCTTCCAGCAAAAGCTGAGTGAACATGACCTTGTACCAGGTATTTTCAGGGCACCAGTTATAAAGCAATGGGTGGCACAAAGCCCACAGTCTGGAGGGGATCACAGATAAATCAATAAGTGCCCACTCATGCTGTCCAGTGAAACTTTCTGTAATGAAGGAAAATATGTATGCTGTCCAGTACGGCGGTCACTGGTCACTGGTGGCTACTGAATGTTTAAAATGTGCTAATGTGGTGAAGGACTTACATTCTGGGAGAAATAAGACAACCAGTGACACACTCGTAGAAGAAACAGTGGCCAGGTATAGATATCAGGAGCTAAAAGCCATGGACATTTAGAGAAGAGCAACTTCCACGAGTTATCTCATAGTGACTTTTTGTATGACCTTCATTTATGCCTACTTGTTCTGTCTACCGATGGTTGTGCTAATGATGCCATCTGTGAAAAGCCCTCCAAATCCTAGGGCTGGAGTGTCATCTATTTGAAGAACCTGCATTAGAAGAACCAGGGAAGAACCTCTCTGAAGGCTTTACACAGCATCCAAGAAAATGAAAATGAAAGAATGTCAGCCTAAATTGATTTAGACAATGAGGTGCCTGAAGAGCAAACATAATCTCCAACAGAAAGAGGGATGCCTCCTCTGTGCAATTAAATCTGGGGCATTCTCAGTGTCAAATCAATTTAGTCAAAGAATGACATAAGATAACGTGCCTTTGCTAAATGAAAAAGTGAATGGTGAGATATATAATAAGGCAGAACAAAGGAGATACTTCTAATGCTGAAAAGTTCTATGAGGCTCTCTTTAGCTTTTTAGAAGAAGAAAATGTATTGAAAAGACATTCTTTTTATTTCAAAAGAAGACTACAGAAGCAGTGAGCTCTTCTAAAAATAACCACAGACGCAGTGAATGCCATCCTGGCCCCAGAGCCCTCATCCCTGCCTGCTCTGGGCCTACAGTGTAGAAGTGCTCCCTGCCAAGTGCCTGGTGTGACCTGCTGAAGCCCAGAAGGCTATGAGGCCCATGTAGACACCGTCAGCTCAGATGCCAGCAGCATCGACAGAGCTGAGCTCCCTCCACTCCCCCGCCCTCCCAAACTGCACAATGGTTTACTGGGACTCCTGTTCTCCTTCAAGTCGGTGGTGGGTCCTCCTTTGGCTTGGCTGCATTTGATGGAGGCATGAGTGAGGCATGGGAATGAGCTAAGGAAACTGAAGGACTCCATACAAATCTGTGTTTTGCTCTTCCTCCTGCTTCTATTCTTGCTGGGACCTGCACCCTTACCTCACTGCATACATGCTTCATGGTGCAAATACTGTGTGTCCTCCTTGTAAGGGACAGGAGTTCATTATTTCTCTAGAACAGATAACCTCTAAGGAAAGACCAGGTGGGAATGACTGGACAAAGCTACCATATGTGCATTCCAGACCACTGGCTCTAGGCATCTCGACACCAAGATCCCTGGCTCTAAGGAATAACACCTGGGCTCTTGTCTTTGTTCTAACTGGTTCCTGTATGCCTAAGGGGACTTCATACCAGACCACTGTCCTCAATAAAAACCCCTAGACCCCAAGGATGAGACTCATGTTCCTTTCCTTTCTGAGTCTCTCAGTTGCTCCGTCTGTATCTGCTCTCTCTACATTTTCAAAAAACTCTCTCTCACTTCCTGCTGGCTCGTGTTTGATTTCCATCCTGTGTGAAGCCAAGGACCCTCTTGGCTGGTCCTGCAGGACCTCCTCTGGGTCTCCGGACTGCCAGCATCAGGAAGGGTTCCAAAAATGCAGGCTGATGCAGCATAAGTGGGTCTCAGCTCCACTCATTTTCCCAGGCTGCCAAAGGGGCTCTACAGTGATGGGGAAACCAACCCTGAATTTTGGTTCCAGGAGAGCTCAAAAAGAAGACCATGTGCCTGGCTTAGCAAGCAAGAACATAGCGGAGAAGTTGAAGAGTACGAAGTGTTTCTCTTTCGAGCAATGTGCTTCCAAGGTCCTGCCAAGGAAAGACTGCTGGAACAGAACACTGTCCCTGCCACGGCACCGACTGTGAGAGGAAACTGAGAGACTGGGTGAGAATGAGAAGCATATGCTTTCTGCTTCTTGGTCTAAAGAGTAATTAGCCAAGTGGAGCTGCAGACACTGGGCTGGAAAAGGGCAGGAAGTGGAAGGACAGCTAAAAACCTTCCAAAGATGCAAAATCCAGGACTAATATAACCTACCTCCCAGAGGTCAAAAAGGAACTTGCAGTTAACAATGGATGGCAAAAATGACATGTAAATGGAGAGTGATATGTCAGTTGTAGGGAAATACACAGCCAGCCCCAATCCTAGGCCAATGTCCTCTGTAGAGTGTGACACAGGCAAGTACTTCAGGGGCTCAAGGTCGAATCTCCTGGTCCCTCGGCAGTGGGTCAAATCTCCACGGCCCAGCTCTGCAGTGAGGTAGAGAAGGGAGAATGTGATTCTTTTCCTTCCCACTACTGTATCCAGTGCCTGAGGGTTACCTGTCCCCAACAGTCCCCCCTGTCTCCCTGACTCAGAGGAACCTTCCCTTCCCTCATTTTAACAGTCAGCACATCCATCCAGAGGTGTGACAGCTCTCTCGGGTGTGTTGGGCACTGTGGTGGCAGATGGTGCGGCAAGACTCATGGCTCCAAAGTGTAGGCTCCTCACACCACATTCCTCAGAGATGGAGACAGATTCATCTCCTCCTACATAAGCCGAGGGCTGATGTTTACTTGGGTGGGAGCCAGGGAAACCCAGATGATCTGAAGGGCCTGAGTTGATGACCTAATCATGCCCTCTACCAACACAGACTCCACGCCTGTCACATACCAGGGATGGCCCCAAGCACCCAGGTGCCCATGGGACACACAGCAAAGGTGCAGACAAAAGTGGGGCTCTCCCTGGACACGGGGTGCTGAATGGGACACTAACAGTGGGAACAGGGAAAGGAGATGCAGTATGATGGGGGCCTCCTGCCCAAGCAGGAGGGAGCACCCGGAAAAGCAGAGGAACATTTTCATTGTGCCAGGACATGTTATGTGTGTTAACTCACTATTATTGTCCCCACTTCACAGGTGAGGGAAAGCAGAACTGGGAGGGAACTGAGAAATTGAGAAGCCCACCCAAGGTCAAAGAGCTGGGGAATGGTCAAGTATGATTTGAGTCTGGGCAGTCTCTACTCTGAATCTGATTGCATGGCTCAGGCCTCTGAGGATGAACTTTGCCCCCACACCCAAAGGAGAGCAAAGGATGCGCCTGCTAACCCGTGCCAAGAGTGGCTGTCTTAAAGGCCGGGGAGAACTGACAGGTAGCCCTCTGAATACCATGGACTGCATAGAAAAATCCCTTGTGGCAACAGCAATGAAAAGCCAAGAGGCACTGGAGGAGCTCAAGTCTGCTCTCAGAGCAAAGGGACTTGCCAGCAAAACTGTGTGGAGAGAGGGGAGGGGCCTATAGAGTATGGACATGGCCTTAGGGAGAACAGGTGTTGGGAAGCAGCCTAGAGCTTTCCTGGGCCCAGCTTGAAGGAATCACACTTCTGTTCCCTGGGGACTGAGGGGTTCTGACTTGGTCCTCTTCTTTTTGGACACCTCCTAGTTCTCTTACCTGAAGCACACATTCACCTACCCTCCAACCTTCCCATAAATATCTGAGGCTCAGAGGGCAAGGGCAGGCGAGGGAGACAGATGCAGGGCCATGAGATGCTGGGTGGGCACAGTAAGATCTGAGAATGACTCAGAGTATGTGGGGTCAGGGTTGGGAACCTTGAAGTTTTTGTGATATCTACCCATCCTCTCCTTTTGGTACTTGAAAATTTTGCACATTAAAGGCATGATGCCAGGAGACTGCCACTCAGGATATTGATTCCTTTTCTAGTTGAGACCTGGGCTCTAAAGAGTCACACGATTTGAGATACTAAGGGCTCTTGAAGCTCCTCTGTCTGAGCCAGTGCGGAAACCAGAGCCTAAAGAGAGATGCCTCCCTATAGCTCTCTGCTGGCAGGAGCAAGTGCTTCTAGGAACCAGGGTCTCCTGTGTTCTGGTTTGAAATCAGATTTCTGGTCTACCTCCAGGTTCTGCCTTCATCCAACCGAGCTTGTGAACGGGGATGGGAACAGTGCCCAGAAGCCTGAGAAGACATCACACTGGGAATCCTTCAAGGGTCCTCTATGAACTGGAGGATGAAATTTGGTTTGGTGTTGGAAAACCTCAGAGTCAGCTCTCAAATGACTGTCTTTTAGATCTACCTAGAAGAAATGCTCTACGTTCACTATTTTCTATTGGCCTCCTCTTGTGCCGCCCACTCCCGAGCACCCCACAAAGGAACAAAGGGATGGTCTTTTTTTTTCCTTTTTAACCACTGATATCCCTTAACTAAACATGAGTATTTCCAATTCTGCCTAAACTTAGCAACTGATTGCTTGGAAGGCTTGGATTTAATAAGCCTTCCAATCACGAACAGTAGCAACTGCCTGATTTCTTAAGCGGGGGTTGGTTTTCTCAGCCAACAGAAGAAGGCCTGGCTTAGAGTAGCTAAAATAAGGGTATGGTAGATTTAAAAAGATACCAAGGGGTAGGAGATGAAAACTGAGTCTCCCCTCCCCCACAGTAGTTTCCTAGCCCCCTGCTGCCCACTCCCCAACCCAGCGGCAATCTCTGTCACTCATTCTTCTAGGGGCTGCTGTTTTAATGGGCACTGGAAACCAGCCCCCAGCACTTCCTATCCCCTTCAAAGGCAGTGCAGAGGAGGGGATTAGCTGACCTGCAGGAGGGACCTGCTTCCCAGGGGAAAACCTGCAGCTTCTCAAAGTTCAAAGACCCCTCAGGGACATCAAAGGGCACAGGATGCTCCAGGCAGCAGAAACCCTAAGGATAGGCTGCTTCCTGCTCCTAATGACCATCACCCCCTTCCTTTCCTTAAAAGCCACACATCAGGAGGGGCTTTATTACCTAATTATTTGGACTCTGTCTTTTCCACCTTGCCCAGGGGGCCGGGGGTGCGGGGGAGGCATGTGTACTCCTACCTCCTTAGCACTAAGAAATGCGAGCAGGAGCAAGAGAGGGGTGTAGCCAAAAATGACCCCAGCCCCACAGCAGGCATTTAACATGACTTCCACAAGACCCCAGGGCCTTTGCCCATGCCCTTCATCTCTACGTGGATACCCCTTTCTGCTCTTCAGGTCACTGCCTCTCTGTAGTATCCCTTGGCCCTGCCCAGCTACGAGGGATCCCTCCAGCCCAAACTCCCATGCACCATGGTCCTTCTCTCCAGGCCTCCCTGAAGGTGGGACTGGTCATTCTTCCTTCCACCTCGCCATCCCAGAACCTCCCCAAAGCCTGGCCTCACGGAGCTAAACACACAGAAGGTGCTGATAACTGTTAGTTAACTGACAGAACAAACTGAACAAAACCAATTTGAGCATATCTTAGTTTCTCCTGAAAGCTTTTGTCCTCGTGGATCTATATGGTCTCTTTGCTCTATTTAGGTGGCAGGGTGAGTCTGAGAGCATCACCTCCCCACAGAAACCCTGTGAGCCCATTCTCACAGTGCAGTAAAAAATCAGAAGCAAGCAGCCACACTTTACACCAAGAACAATAGGATCTCTATCATCCCTTCCCAGTTCTATATGGCAGGTTATGTCCCGCCTCATGAAATTTAACACTAGAGACCTAGGAGAATTTCAGAGACAAATCCTCCAGTCTTATGACCAAGAGGCACCTGACTCCCATTCCTGTAAGCACTGGTTCTCACACCCAGCTGCACAGTGGACTCTCCTGGCAATCCCTAGAAAATGCTGGGGTCTGGCTCCCACCAGCAGAGGATCTGATTTCACTGGGAGGAGGCACGACTTGACCCGCGGATTTTTAAACGTTCCCAGGCGATTCTCAAGGGCATTAGAACCTCTGTGACAGGGTTGACCGGTGGTTCTCAGACTTTAGGGCACACTACAATCCCCCCACAGACCTGTGAAAGCTCGGATGGTGTCCCCGGCTCAGAGTTTCTGATTCAGCAGGTCCAAGGGGGTGGGGGTGGGGTGGCAGGGAGAGGGATGAGAATCTTCATGT
Organism: Procyon lotor; assembly: GCA_028646535.1. Taxonomy (NCBI): domain Eukaryota; kingdom Metazoa; phylum Chordata; class Mammalia; order Carnivora; family Procyonidae; genus Procyon; species Procyon lotor. The sequence continues at coordinate 13,475,426 of CM053609.1, forward strand.
CTGGTAAGTTTCCCAGGGATGATAAAGCTGCTGGTCCAAGAACACACCTGACAGCCACTGTTGGTTTTTACTGTGTGTCCCATATTGGCTTCAGGTGAGAGTCACCTGGGAAACTCTCACCATTACCAATGCCTGGGGCCTACCCCAGACCAAGTAAATCAGGATTTCTGAGCATGCAACAGGTACCTGTAGTTTTCAAGGGGTCCCCAGTTTTGAGTCCGGTGTAC
>CM053609.1:13476152-13501792 GCA_028646535.1 Procyon lotor
TGTGGCCAAGGCTTTTCTTTTTAGGGCACTGGAAGGAAGACGGCTGGAGGCGAGGGGGCAGAAAGAGAGAGAGAGCCGAAGGTGGTGGAAACAGTGACAGATGGACCTACTCACGTCAACACTCCCTGGAACAAGACCGAGTTATCCTCCAAACCAGATAACACGCCCACCAGGGCCATGAGACCAAAGTCACACTGACCCACACAGGTATGGACTCTCTGCTGCCACATCTTAATTTCTTTCTGAGTCAACCTCAGTGTCCAGCGGAATTGCCTACAAGCTGTATTGGTGGCTGGTCAGGTCCGGGGGGCCTAGGGCCCACCTGCTTGCTCCCCGTCTTCCCTACTCCATTTGCCCTGGTTCCAGAAGGCACCCTAACCCAGCAGCTCAGACAGGGGTCCAAACCGTAAAGAAGCGCCTCCAGGACAGAGAAAGACACGTGCAAAACCCCAAAGACCATGACGAGTGAAGACTTTCCAAAGCCAACTCATGCCAACCCCCATCTGAAAATGTACAGAGCTCTTCCGAAGCCGGGAATGCAGCTGGTAACCGTCTCCAAGTGCCTTTTCTCTGTCCATACAGAGGAAACTCAAAGGGACAGCGCCACACCAGAACCCACGACGAACGAAGCTCCTTTTCCAAAATGAGGGTGGCTGCCTAAGAATGAGGGAGCCCCGTATTATCAGTGCTTCCAGGGTCATCAGACAGTCACCTGCCCACACGGGAAAGGCCATGTCCTGATGGGCGGGAATGGAGGAGAGCGTTCATTATTGCCGGTGAACCGGGCCAATGAATGGATGCGGACGGCTTCCAACAGTGTGTGGGTCAGCACAAGCCTGTAGCCGCCATGACGCCAGCCAGGAGGAAGACCAGGACAATGAAACTGCCCATGGGAAGAAGTACAGGGCCTCCAGCTTGGCTGTTTGTTAGAGACACCTAAGGAAGTTCAGAAAAATCCCACCTGCAGAAATGCTGATTTAATTGGCATGAGATGAGGTACGGCCCAGACAACTGCATTTTAATGTGTTTCCGGGTGGAGGAGCAAAGGGAGAGAGAGAGAGAGAGAGAATCTGAAGCAGGCTCCACACCCAGCAGGGAGCCCGATGCAGGGCTCGATCTCACCACCCCAAGATCATGACCTGAGCTGAAATCAAGAGTCGGATGCTTCACTGATGAGCCACACAGGTGCCCCAGGACATTTGCATTTTTAAAAGATCTTCAAGGCATGATCTTACTCTGAACTTCTAAATTTTAAAATAACTAAAGGTGCATAGGCAGCCAAAAAGGAAAATGCAGGGAAGTTCTGTGCACCTTTCACCCAGCCTCCCCCTATGGTAACATCCTGCAGTGTGACTGTAATGCAAGGTCAAACCCAGAAGATGAACACTGGTACAATCCACAGTGCTTCTCCAGATCTCATCAGTGATATACACACTCTCTCACTGTGTACTTCTGTGCAATTTTATCACACATTCAGCTCCTTAGAACCACCAGCTCAATCAAGAAATCAGAGCATTACCACAACGGGCTGCCTGGGTGGCTCAGTCAGTTGAGCGTCTGACTTCAGCTCAGATCATGATCTTGGGGTCCTGGGCTTGAGCCTTGCATTGTGCTCCATGCTCAGCGGGGAGTCAGGTTTTCCCTCTCCCCCTCCCCACTCACGCTCACTTTCTCAAATAAATAAAATCTTTAAAAAAATCAGGGCATTACCACAAGACTACCCTCTTATGGCCATACTCACCCTTTCTCCCATCCCTTAAACCCGCACAGTCACCAGCCTGTTCACCATCTCTATAATTATGTTACCTCACAAATGTTAGGTAAATATAATCACGCAATGTTTACCCTTTAAATACTGCCTTTTTTTCACTCAGTATAATTTCTTAGAAGTTCATCCCAATGTATCCACAACCCATTCGTTTTTCACTGTTGAAACTGTTGAGCAGTAGTCCGTAACATGGAGGTACCCCAACTGGGGTAACCATTCAATGGCGGAAAGACATCTGGGTAGTTTCAAGTTTGGGGCCACTACGATGAAAAGCTGCTAGAAACACTCACGTGTAAGTTGCTGGGTAAAAATAAGTTTTTCTTTCTCTGGGAGAAATGCCCCAGAGTGCAATCACTGGGTCTTACGGTAAACATCAGTTTGAAAAGGAACTGCCAACGCCCATCTTCCCAAGTGGCCTTTAGCAGTCACCCTGCCTGGGCTTACTGTGCAGGTCGTGGCCCACTTCTGGGAGCTTCAGTGCCACTGTCACTTTGGCATCCAGTCCGCTGCAATGTTCTTCCGGTCTGCCTGGTTTCCCTCGTGCCGCTGGGGCTGTCCACCTGTACCCTGCTTGGGGGTCTCCGCTGCAGTGGGCGGTAGATGAGGCCGCCCACTGCATGCTGTCTATGCGGCAGCCGTGAGGGCTCCCGATGAGGCCTTAGCCTTTCCCGGCCCACTGGCCAGAGAGCAGGCGGCTCGTGGGTTGTGTCTACGTCCATGGATGGTTCCAGGTATTTAGTCCAGGACACATGGGAGTTAAAAAGAAAACCCAGGAACTCACTCTGCGTATATTCCTCAAGTGCTTAAGCTTTGGGTTTCGTAGTCTCTCCATTGCTTGTCTGCTGAATAATTTCCAAGATCCTGGGTTGTATTTCAAGGACAGGAGCATGGAAAAGAGTCTGGACCCATCTCATTCCAGTACCAGAGATCACCACTGTCTGCTTTAATCCTCCTGACCGCGCACGGAGGGAGGACGAATCAGGACAAACAATATGCCCATTATACAGATGAGGAGACTGGGGGCATGTGGAGGTTGGTGGCTTGCCTCACCTGTGACAAAGCTGCCTTCAGGATTTATGCCTTGAAAGCCTGAATTAAAGCTGAGGCTTGGACTGCACATCTGGGTAGACCCTCTGAGGCCCAGGCCCTAGGGGACAGTGGGGGCCCTGCCTCTCTCCCACACCACTGCCAGTCACCGGCCACACAGACGCGGGGATGCACGTTCTCTGGCAGAGCTCCTATCTCTGGCCCGTCACCACCTTCTGTCTGTCATGCCGCTGCCACCTCCAGATTCAGCCTCCTAAACCCCCGCCCAGTCACTTCCTGCTGAGGCCCTGCCACAGGCCCCAGGGCTTGCATCCAGCAGGTGTGAGGGGGCCCCTGTCCTGCTGTGTCGCTGGCTCGCCTCTCTCCCCTTCCTCACCCCACTGCCCTTTAATGTTCCCTCCTCCCTGTCTCACGCTGATGCCTGCCCCTCCAAACACAAACACCCTCCTCCTCAGGGCTCATTGCCCTCCTCCGGGAATAGCCCACCTGCCTCCTCTCTGGAGACTTTGAATATTGCCCGCAGACCTCTCTGTACTGAATATTCCATAGTCCCCAACAAACAGCCTGTTACAAACTATGCTACTTCCAAATGCACCCTGATATTATAATTTTCTGAAGTAAAACCATGCACGGGACAGCGTTCTAAAGATGCTAAAGATCTACACTAGAGGCCCTGGACCGAGGGCTTCACAGTGCGGCCTCCAAGGTCTGGCTTCCCTGTTCAAATTCAGATTCTACCACCTATAAGCTTTAGGACGTGGTGAGATGCTTGACCTCTCCATGCCTCAGTTTCCTTACCTGTAGAATGGGAAGAATGACAGTACTTAACCCAGGGGATAGCTGGAAGGATTGAATGAATTGAACAGATGTAAAACACTGAAAATAAGAGTGTTTAATAAATAACCCATGAGATTTGCCACTGTTTAACAGGGGTATATACATGTTGTCAGCTTGGCCCTGGGGTCTATGCAACCCCCTCCAGATCCTAGTTCCTTTTGTCCCCATTGTCGTCCAAGGGTCACAGGATCAACCCCAGGAGAGTGTGATGTGAGATCGCAGATCAGCTGAACCCTCCTCAGAGTCCAGGAATCGCTACTTCAACCCCCAGGCTGGAAGGCGAGCTCAGGGCAAACACCAGCGTGAGAGGAAATCAGCGGTCTCTCGAATTTCTGGAGGGCTCCGATTTTCAGAACGTCCTTCCTTCCATTGAGTTGAGACCTCTTCCCCTGTGTCTGGAGCACCCTAGTTTGGCTCTGCCACTGGGGGCCATGCAGAGATCTCTTGTGCCCTGGCAGCCTCTACTATAATGCCATCCAGTGTGTCCCCGTGCACACCTCTTCGTCACCAAGACATGTAGTTCTCTCAGCTGTTTCCTTCGTCATCCCCTCCCCTTGCATACAGACACGGTCCTGGCATAGCCCTCCTCATACTGAATGCAAGACTCCCATTGCACATAACTGCTAAAAGGCAGGCGAAGCTCCCACCGCCTCCCTCGTTTCTGGAGATGGGGTTCATGTTGACGGGTCTAAGAATGCCCTGGGTTTGTAAGCATGCCACCAACCACAGCCTCTTACATCCAGGAGATCTATTTCATCCCTTGATCTACTGGCACTGACTGCCTTCAGAATGAGGTAGTATGAGCTGGGACTCCATGGAAAAGGGTGCTGAGATCAGTTAGTAATGTCTGTCAGCGAAGTACAACAACAAGTGGAGACCGACATGTGTGTTGGCAGTGACGAGAACCTTTTCAAACAGGCTGCCATGGAGCCGTGTCTACACCATCCCATGCATTCCATCTGGTTCATCTGGGACTTAAATTAAATACCGTCAGGAAAGCTATAAGGCATAGGAGTAGTGCCCAGACTTCAACACTGACAAAGGGCTTGAAGCTGAACTCTGCCACTCACCAGGGGATTGACCCCTCATTCTCCTCTCTGGAAAATGCAAATAATAATAGTAGCAGAGAACCGGGTACAAATGAAATGCTGTAGGGAAGCAAGGCACTGGCCATTGTTTCTAGGTGGTCAAGGACTGCGTGTACTCTGAGTTTTTCCACGCTGTTCTCCCTGCCATCTTTGTGGCACCTCAATGACTGGTGAGCATGCTACCCCTCTCTGCCTGCAGGTCACAACTGAAATGTTACATCAGGGAGCCCCACAGTGGAAGGAAGTTTCTCTCTCAGACAGACACCGCTGTACCGATTGTGCCTGGAGTAAGGCTGCCCACAAGTTCACCTACTCACAGCAGTATCCGGTCTACCATTTCCCATACTTCTCATTAGGAATGTTAAGAGTTTGGCAGAAACCTTGGTGAAATTTACATTCCCTGCCTCTGTACAACCTGCTTTGGGTAGGACTTGTTATCTGTAGATTCTTGGTGGACATCTAGGATGGCCTCTTTTCATGTGAATGCTCACAAATGATGTTCGACGAGCCCTTGGGGACTCTCTCCTGCAAACCATATTAACATTGTGAGTCTAAACTGTACACCATTTATTTCGCTTTCGCAAGAGGACATTTGCCTAGTTCAGCCTTTGGCGTACCTTGCTTCTCCTTCATTGCTTCTCCACAGTGATCAAAGCGGGCCGGCACTCTCACTTGCAAACAAGTTGTCAGTCTGGGCCAAGGGAGCCCGAACCAGGTGAGGCAGCTGGCTTCTCTCTTATCACCTCCTCCATTATGTGGGTCTTCAGCTCCTCACAGAACAAGGTGTATGAAAACCAGGTGGGACGCACTAGGAAGCTGGTTCATGAGGAGGATGTCCAGAACAAAGGCAATTAAGTAATAAAAGGCGGCGTGCCAAAGGGTCTGGCTCTTCAAAACACAACGTGCCCTTGGTCTTCAAAAGGGGTGTCTTACAGCCCTTTGCAAATCCGTAATTTTGGAATTATGATTGCTTCTTTGTGCATGGCGGGGGGGCTCTTAATTTTCTTTCCACTCTGGTAACCAACCATCCTAGTGAGTTATTTTCATGAGGAGATGGATTTTATAATCACTTGTAGGAATGGCTGTTTGCACAGCAAGGACCAGAAAACAGTAAGTACTGAACACTGATATCAGGTGGTCACGAGACTCAAGCCCCAGGAAGAGACCGGCTTCTCAGGACGCATGATTCAATGAGTGTTGCAGCAAGAAGTGACTAGGGCCCTGTGCTTTAGGGCTCACTCCAAACCTTCAGATTCCAGCATTCCATATAGTACTTACTGGTCTTCTGACCTCAGGTAATATTATGGAAAATGTGGAAAGAGAAAATGATGCCTTTAGTATCAGATCCAAAAGCGGCCGACTTGCCAACTCTGAAAGTCCACCAATAGGGCAGCTGCGGGATGGGCTCTCCACACATGCGTCACTGGTGGCAAGGATGCGAAGAAGCTATCCTTAGGACCAGCGCAACCACTCATGCATCTGATTCTGCCTTCAAAACCCAGAGAAAGTCTGAATGGGAAGGGGTAAGACAGGAATGCCAGCCAGCATTTCTAAGCCTCAGGCCAAGGACCTTCCTCTTTGACCACGTTAAAGACCACTGCTTTGGGGCTTTTAGGGAGAGTGTGAATTTCTACTCAGTGCTTTGGTCCTGCCTCTTCCTTCCATCTTCTACATGTTAAACCCCCATTCCACAGGCAAACCAGATTCTGGTGGGCCAGTGCGTTCTCCAAGAGGTGTGTTGCCACTCAAGAGCTTGGCATCCTGGAGATTGGCCAAAAATTTACCAGATTTTATGATGCATCAAGTTAAATGTTTAGATTGGAGTGGGGTCTCTTTCAACAGACAGGATGGGCGGTGGCTATTTCAACCACATCTTCAAAGAGAGCTGGTGTCCAAGCTACAGAGGAAGTTAAGCAGAAACCTGGAACCTAACTCTGGAAGGCAGTGAAAGAGCCCTCGCTGCCTGCTGGCATCCCCCTCCCCAGGTGGTAAACAAAGCATGGGTGAAAAGGAGGGATCACGGGAGAAGTCCCAAAATGAGGGCAAGAAAGCTATTCAAAAAACAGCCCCATGGAAAAAACTTACAAATGAAACAGACAGATTTTCCCTTCAAGAGCAGTGAACTGGTGCAATGCCCCACGCAGTTGGGAGCAGCCCCGTGCTGAGATGGGGTCGGCAGAAGGGGCTACGGCTCTGATGTGCTTTAACCGCCCTGCTCAACTGTCTTGTGCACGGCAATACCCAGGAGCACTTGATCCCGCCATTTCCAACCCACTCGAAGTTGGCACGATGCCGTTGGTGCTCAGACCACGCTCCAAAGACCAAGGCGCTAGCTAGATGCAGTTTTAGATGTTTCTCCAGGGGAGGGGCTGCCTCGCGCTTCTCTGCCAGATTCTGGACTGGGCATGGGATAGTGGAGTTTTAGGGGACAACTGTCAAGTCAGTAAGGGTAGTTTGGGTTGGGGTAGGGGGTAGGAAAGGAGTGGGGTTTCTGGGAGCTTGCTCTGCAGATGAAGCCAAGCTCTCTGTGGACCAGCCAGCCAATAGCAAGCTGGCCTCCTTATTCCCCCACAGCTGTTGGAGCGCAGTGTCTGCCTCCCCTCAATGATCACAGAACCTGTGCCACAAAGGTGAACAGGCTCTTAATGAATCCAGACCTCCCCCGACCACAGAACCATCAACACAGACAAATGTAGGTTTGCTAGGTGTCACTTACCCAGAGAGCATGTGTGCTCCTGCTGGGGAGGCTCCTTGGACTGGAAACCAACCTGCATGTGCCTCTTGGCGATGGGCAAGGCTCCTGTCGTCTGGTCCTCAGTGTATCTGAAGCTGCCCCAGGGCAGGCATCCTACTAGACCTGCCACGTCCTCGTTGTGGGGACACTGTTACCAAGTTTGGCTTGCAAAGACCCATGACTGTTTCTTGTCCCTTCTTCGCTTTCACGGTCTACCCCATGGGGAGCTGGGGGAGCCGTGGCCATGGTGCAGGTGTGAGTTCACGCCCCCACCAAGTAGCACAGCCTGGTGTCCCAGGATCTAGTATCTCCCCATGGCTGTGTTCCCAAACGGCCCCACATCAGCCTCTCAGGGGCCCTGACAACCCTGAGATTGTTCCTGGCTCAGTTCAACACTGACCAAGCTCCCCTCCTTTCCATTCTCTCTCCTGATAATAATCAAAAGTGAGCGTCACCAAATCACTGTGGTTACTTAGCACCCGTCCCCTCTCAACACCACAGAAGTGTAGCTCTGATTAACAAGACCACATCTTTGCAATGCTACAAGTGCCTTGCGAAGAATATTGTAATATCCGTCCTTCTATATCCATCTACTTATGTATGTTTTTTTCCAAGAAAGGCCACTCCCAGATCCCCACACGGGGCCCTGACAACCACTACGCTCTGCTCAGACTTCAGCAACAAGGTGCATGATCTCAGGGCTCCCCTAGACCCCTTCCGCTGATCCTTTCTGACACTACCATCTGGCAAAACCACCACTTCCACACCCTCTGGGCCTGCAAATGGATAAAGATGAGGAGGGCTCTTTTCCCAGAGCGTGCCTTTGACGGTGCTGGTGGCAAAGTTCCCGGGTCTTCGAGATGTGCGGCCACCCTAGGGTCTTCAGTTTGGAAGTTTCTATCAGCAGCGGGCAGTAGATAAATGAGGATTTCAGGCATGACACCAAACACCTTGGGGAATGAGGCATCTCTTTGCGAGCTTGGGTTGCTATAAAAAAATACTGTCAGCTGGGTGGTTTATCAATAACAGAAATTTATTTCTTACAATTCTAACAGGCTGGAAGTCCAAGGTTAGAGTGCCAGCATGGTGGGGCTCTGGTGAGGGGGCTTTTCCAGGCTGCAAATGGCTGTGTTCTCTTTGTACCCTCATGTGGCAGAAATAGAGCTAGCTAGCTCTCTGGCCCCTTCTTATAAGAGCACTAATCCCATTCATGGGGACCCTCATGACCTAAGACCTGCTAATACCATCAGAAGGGGGGTTAGGTGTCAACATATGAATTTGGAGGGGTCAACAAATATTCGGTTCATTCGAGAACACTCCGTCTCTAAAGAAATCCGCATCATATACCCTTGCCATCTCCCACAGTCCTTCCAAAACCCTAGCCATGCGAGCAGAAGGTATCTTTCCAGGTAAAGGTAATTAAATCCAGTTACCAGGAGACCCACACGGGGAGGCCTGGGCCTCAGCACAGGCTCGTTCTCCTGTGTAAAGGGCACCACACCACGGCTACAGGCCCTGCTCGAAGTCTCCCACTGGCCAGGAAGGGTGAGAACTGGTCATCTGCTAAATAAGGCTAAATGGACTGTGGATGTCCCTTTCTGCTCTAAGAACCAGGAGAAAAGCCTCTTCGCCCAAGCTGCCGGAAGCTCTGGCAATCTAATGAGAAAACTGGATCTCGTCTCATTCCGGGAATAGTCTGTAACGTAAGGAAGTTCTGAGGGGATTTTGGAATTTGGTTCTTCAGCCAAACTCCGCGTTCCTCCCATCTCCTCCAACACCATCTCAGACAATGGCCTTTTAGGCAAGGAAATCCACCCGATAATTAAATGCAAAGAATTCCTGGGGCAGAGACAGACACTCGCAACAGCCTCCGTAGCCTTCCCTGTTACAGTAATGATGCTCTGGGGGCCGCAGACGGACGCCCCAGAGCCAGCTGGAGTTTTCATCATGGCGATAACGTCCAGCCAATGGCTGCGTGGCCCGGCTGCTTGGAATGCAGGTGGGACCACATCTGTCTGCTTACTGAAGAGCCTTTAATGCTTTTCCCTTCGTGCTCCCCTCCCAGGCCTGGCCTGGGCAGATCTGGGAAGGCCGTGGTCAAGGTCCTCTTAAGGACAGCGGCTCTGGGCTTTCCGGGCAACTGGAACAAGTGTTCCGTCCCCACATACAAGTCTGCGTCAAGGGCAAGACTGCGAAGGAAACCCTGGTCACTGCCGTGAGAAATCCTAGCTCAGGGCAGGAAAGCCCTGTGAAGACAGCCACCAGTTACAACATTCCTTACTATTCTGGACGCCGCACCTCCCATTCAAAAGTCGCATGTCTGGAAGAGGCCAGAAGGAAATTCTGCCTTTATGAAAGTCATGCTCAGGGCCATGCCGTGTGGGCACACGGAAGGCGTGCAGGGCACCGGCCTGCCTTACAAATCCTCCAGGCACTGCTGCTGCCTCTGACGTGGTGGGTCTTTCTAGCTCAGTGAGGACATGAGGAGGGTGCTTGTAAATTAATGTTCAAGACCCTGCAGTTTCCAGCAGCAAATGTAGAAAAACAATAATAAAATGAAAGGAAATGAGGCCTGAATGTTTTGCACAACTCTGGAATTTGGATAAGACAGCCGCGCCCTGTGGATGCTCGCACCGACTTTGATCCGGGGGCCAAACGCCGAGGAAATCGTCCTCAGGAATCCCTCCAAGCTCCTCTGCGTGAAACCTGAGAGCCCCGAACACTGCGAGCACCACCAATTACCCTTCAGTCTGGAGGGGGAGACTGCGGGAGGCCGTGGGAGCCGAGTGGGAATAGAGGAGGAGACCCAGAGAACCAGGGAGGAACCTGTCTGAAAACCCAGCGTGGGACTTGCCTGTTCTAGAACAAACCAGAGACACCTGGGCTTCCGCAGACCCCCTGGGGGGAACATACCCCACCTCCCACTTTCTGTTCTGGGACAAAGGCTGAGCCCCCTCCCACCATGTGAACACAACTACCCCAATCCCAACTAGAACAAAAGCATACTTCCCTGTTCCCCCTGGGATTTCTAAAGTTACGACATTTCCAGAAATCCTCTCTCCGCTGTACCTTCTTTATATAAGGCTGGCCCATCTAAGGTCTATGCTCTGCCTACCAGACTGAGCCCCGTGGCAAAGGGTCCGGGCAACAACCACGGCTGCCAGGGCCGTCCGCTGGCAGGCGACCTGCCTGATCACAACTGGCCTACATCCTCTCTGTGACTCCCCTACGCTGCACCGGGCAGCTTTCTTAATACAGATCACAGACAAACATTTCCCCTCTTCACACATCTGGATAATGGCTTTCCTTACTTCCTGTTCTGGGATGGAGACAATTCTTTTCAGATTACATTGTGTCGACTCTAGTTAGAAGAACATTTCCCCCAAAAGAGCTCTCTCCTCCTCTTTCCCTCCGCTCCCCAGCCCTCCCTAGACACTTGTCCACTCTCTCAGGGATAGGGATCAGATGACATTCCATGCTGTGCCCCAGGCGAACATGTCCCTAGGCATGCACCAACAAGACCTCCTTCCAACATCCACTGCCCCGAGCTCATTTGCACACTGTCACGTTCTGGCTGGAAACATCCAGAGTGCCTGGATCTAGCTTTTAAGGAATGTCTTTATGGGAGGATACCAAGGTTCACGTGGGAGCTGCCTGGGGCCAAGGATCCCCCTCGTTACTTCTGGGTGGCAGGCAGGGGCATCCCACCTGCTTGGTCTTCATCAGGGTGAGCAGGGAAACAAAGTCCCTTCTCTGCTCATGTTTCAGCGCTCCTTCCAGTTCTGCCAGCCAGGACAATGCCTCCAAAATACAGGGGGGGGGGGGGGGGGGGGGGGGGGGGTGTGTGTGTGTGTGTGTGTGTGTGTGTGTGTGTGTGTATCCAGGACAATGCCTCCAAAACACAGGGCATGGCTCCAGTGGACCATGGGTGGGTGTGTGTGTGCAGGTCTGAGAACCTGGCTGTGCCCCACACATTGCTGCAAATGAACCCACTTACAACTATTTGCATGTCGGCGGGGACACACGTGACTGCCCCAAACATAACTCCTTATCAGGACACTTGTATCTCTAAACCTCAGCCCAGTATTTCTCTTCCAAGTCCTAGGGACTCAGCACCTCTGTCCCTCACATTCCTCCCCTGGCCAGGCACCTGATGCTTTGTTCTGAGCTGTCACAGAGGTTTCCCTGGCAGGTGTCTGGTGAGCGGTGACAGGACTGACCCTGCCTACAAGGCCACACCTGTACATGGCTGGCGGGGTGTCAGGGAGGTGGCAAAAGACGTGGAATTCTGGGTGACTGAGAGGCGAGAAAGAGTCAGGGGAGCCAGATCATATCCAGCACTGCTGTGGCCCACCTGACAGTGGCCCAGAGATGGACGCGAGATGGTAGACGACGCCACAAAGTGACAACGAAGCCCCTGGGTCCCAGGAGCCATGGTTCTCCACCCTGGATGCACCGGGACTCCCTGGAGGGCCTTCCTCAGGGCTCTCTCCTCCAGAAGGCAAGTCCTAATTCCTCTAGGGTGAAGCTCAGGCCACCGCACTTAGAAATGCTTCAGGGGCTCCCCTTGTAGAGCTATGCCCACGTGTCCCCTGCACCAGGCTCCCAAGCTTCCCCGAAGAGAGCAGTTTCCAGAGGCCACAACACAAGGAGAAGTAAATTCCAGAACAAAAAGTCCTGAGAGATGGAATATGGAAGTCAGGAAAAAAAAAAAAATTCCAGGAAGAGCAGATGGGGAGAGCGCCCACCCTCAGAACAGGCAGAAAGAGCCCCCAAACCGGTTGGGGCCTGTCTGGAGGGCTTTTTGTAGATTTACCTGGGTTAGAGAAGTCGCATAATTTGGAAGGACTCAAGGCAGGAATTGATCTGGCTCAGGCTTATCTAGCAGAGCCTCCTAAATCCAACAGAAACAGAGATTTATTTTCTGCGAGAGAGAAAGCTCTTTGTTTCTACCTATAAAGATAGGTCTTCTTTTTTTTCCCTGTATGTGTGTGGCCGAGTGTGCACCATGCGGTTTCCTTCCCCTCTCTCCACACCCCATCTAGACAGACCTGTGCTCAGGTGTGCCCAGGAGCTCCCAGTCTTACCTGGTTGAGAAGGAAACTGTATGTTAGTGCTCTGGGTCTTCCCAGGCCCCAAATGTCTAGTTGGGACTCTGTGCCTTCCTGGTCTCCCACTGTCTACTACTTCCTCTGGTCCTGATCATGCCACCCACCCCCAACCCCAAACAAAAGGCATTCTCACCAGTTGTCCTAGAACTGCTTCCTTTCTCCGTTTTACACTCAAACTCTCAAATCACAGCAAACAATATATTCTAAAATTCCCGTAGAAGCATTATATTGATAATTTTAATATCCTACTAAAGTCACGGCCAGCTCCCTCCTTGATCCGTGAGGGTGTCATCTGATTTGGGTTTTGCTTTTCCCATGGGCCATCAGCACGGACCTGGGCTTCTAACCCTTGCTGGGGGGAGAGTCCTACCCATGACCAATCAGGGTTGGGCCTCAAAAGCACCCGCTTGCCCAAGAGAAACAAATGCTTGCTTCTTGCTGTCCCTCTTTCTCTTTAAAACCAAATATTGATAAACATCTTGGACACTGAGGTCTACCACAAGGCACCCTGTCCTGGTTTCTTGAGGGAAAACACCTGGGCAGCGCTGGCCCAGCTGGGCTTTATCTCTCAAGGAATGGCCCCCCAACTTCATGAGTTCAGTTATAACCACTAACAGCTGTCAGCTACAGCTCTCTGGAGGGAGAGAGGTCTGCCACTGCCATCTTCTTGCACTCAGGAGCTCCTCCTTTCTCCTGGTCACTGCAGGATGAAGGAGACTCTCATTTCTGGTTGGGTTTCTCAAGCTATCGTGGCAAGACAGGGAGACGGCTGCCTTCCCAAATGCACACTACTGAAGGTGACAGGCAGTCTTTCACCGCAAGGAGGCAACTAAGGTCATGGAGTCTCATCTGAAAATCTCAAAGTCGGGGCGCTCACTCTTGGCTTTGGCTAGGGTCATGATCTCGAGGTGGTGAGACAGAACCCCAAGGCCAGCTCTGTGCTCAGCAAGGAGTCTGCTGAAGACTTTCTCTCCCTCTCCTCCACCTCTCCCTCTCTTTCTCAAATAAATAAATCGAAAGAAGGAAGGAAGGAAGGAAGGAAGGAAGGAAGGAAGGAAGGAAGGAAGGAAGGAAGGAAGGGAGGGAGGGAGGGAGGAAGGGAGGGGGGAGGGAGAGAGAGAGAGAGAGAGAGAGAGAGAGAGAGAAAGAAAGAAAGAAAGAAAGAAAGAAAGAAAGAAAGAAAGAGAAAACCTCAAAGTCACTGTTATTATGGCTTCTGCATGGAGCCCACTCACCCTCCCAGCAGAAACATAGAATATAGAACCTCCCAGGTTCTCCACCTTGACCCTCACCAGGAATGGCAAATCCTTCAGACCTGTCCAAAGCCGGGGCTGCAGTCTTTTCCACCCTTTTCATTTCTCAGGTAATCAGAAAGCTGTTGATCATAGCTGAGGTACTTGAATTTCCTAAGGAAGTCCCGCTTGCTAACACGTTTGCTTTCTTCTGCAACTGGGACGCCACAGATTGTCATTTCTGACTTGGCTGGCAGCAGTCTGAAGGTATATATAGTTTTCTTCTTATTATCTATCTCTTAGAACATGGATTTTTACTTTAATAGTACTGATGTATGGGTATATTATAGAAGTGATCCAAATCATTTCAAGTGGAGATGAGAAATTTTTAAAAAGTAATACTAGATTTCTAATCTATTAAATACAAGCTAAATAATATCTACCCCACAGAACTGATCAATAGCATAAGGACTGCACAGCATCTAACACAGTAGGTATTCGGGAAATGAGATCCGATTTGACTTAAACATCATTAGTACATTATTAATTCCTGTCCGAAGCAGAATTATTGATATTACCATGGCAAGAATTTTCCATTTAATTCATAATTTAAAACCCACATAATTGTAGATCGGATTGAAGACAGTTTATGATACCAAAGAAGTTATTTTTCAACTACGATACGTAAAATACAATCGTTCATACAAAGAGACACAGAAAGAGGGAGGAAAAACACAGTTCCAGGATCTGGATGAGTTAATTGCTGAAAATGAGCCTGACATTCGCTTTGTGTTTTGACAGCCAAAGCAGGGAGAAAATCGGGTTAACGTATACAACTCTCATTGTCTGAGAAATGCAACGTGTACCTCACGTGGAAAGTGCATTTTTCTCCTGACACCCAGAGCTGGGGTAGCGGCTTGCACCAATCCTCAGATGACATACACTGGGCAGACAACAGAAGGGCCATCCTTACGAGCACCTGGGGGCAAAAGCTCACACCCAACCTTCAGAAGAGAAGTTTCACTTTATTCATATTAAATTTTAGAGACCAGTAGGTAAGCCCCCCTGGGGACTTTCTAGAGGTACACAGAAGGGTACTCTTTTTCATTTTCTAAACCTTTCACTGAGAAATTTTCTTGAAAGACATAGACCAGTGGCTCAGGTCCGCTGAGAATACCGTCCCATCCCCTCTTAGTGCACAGGTACTTAAGGAACGTACTTAATTTAACTTAAGGAGTTAAATGACTCCACCCTGTTCCAAAATATGCGACTGCCTGCAGGCTTCAGATCTGTGAAGCAGCCTGGCCAGGGGCTTCACTCGGACTACAAGCTGATCCCTCTTGTTAGGCCCCCACACAGTCTCATCTGGGGTTCTGAGCCCAGCTGGCCAGAAGGGTCTGCAGATGGAGAGACTGCGGCTTCGTCCCTTGGGGACCCGCTTCCCATTGCTCGCAAATAATCAGAGACAACAGACTTCCCCGGGAAAACTATAATCGCCCAACTAGGGGCAAGGCCAAATGCTCACAGAATTTACTGGCTTTGATGAACAATTAGGTGTTTGTTTTCGTAGGTAATTAGAGCGCGATAGCAAGCTATAAAGGGCCCTCCGCGAAACTGAAGCAGACTGTACCTAAAGGCTACTGGAGTCCGACTGAATCTCCCCATTCATCTCTGCAGCCCTCCTGCGCTCGGGCGCCAGCAGCCCCGCACAATCGCACAGGTCAGTGGGGAGAATATGGCCCTCTGTGCTCTTCACGTCTAAGGAGAAAGGCCTCTGTGAGGCACGTGTGTGCTCACACGCGGGTGCAAAAAGCACTCCAGCGTGGGCCCTGGCACTGTAGCCTGCATGGAATCTTGCAGTTCATATAAATAGATGCGTTCAAAAGTCCACGACAACCCACGTGTCGGAAAATGTTTTGACAACTGCATTCTCAGGACCACGAGGTCCTTGATTTTGAGGAACTAGCACGGGCCGGGTGGGACATTTGGCCCAAAGATGAGAAGAGAGGATGTTTGCCAAAGCCATACTGATTTACACTTTTCCCTCAGCAACCACTCTCGCCTACAGCTCCGCGCGTGTGTGTGTTTAACAAGTCAGAAATATGAATACATATTTGATTGTGATTAATTTTTTAAAATATTTTCTGGTTGTATAGGCAAAAAAAAAAAAAGTGTGGGCAAAGGGCTGTTGCCAATATTTTAAAAATACTGTCGAGATAAAAGAACTGTGTACTTAGAGACAACTGCTCATTTTGCTTCTTTTAGCTGATGACATAGTATTTCTGTCTTAATCCC
Organism: Procyon lotor; assembly: GCA_028646535.1. Taxonomy (NCBI): domain Eukaryota; kingdom Metazoa; phylum Chordata; class Mammalia; order Carnivora; family Procyonidae; genus Procyon; species Procyon lotor. Next base: position 13,492,265 of record CM053609.1, read on the forward strand.
GGGAAATGCACGTGGGATCACTATCACTCGCTGTGTTCACATTATGATACTCAGTAGGCACAGAAAAGCGAACTACCAAACCCATCTACGAGAGTGAAAAAAAATGAGAATGGGACCAGAGAAACAGAACAAGGCCAAAAATACATATGTAAAGCCACAGATATGGCTAACACTAGAGGCAATTGTCTTGTGCTTCTCTTTATAGACTGACTTTACCCTTGCAGAAGGCTGAGCTCACATTTAAGGTCCCGCACATCTTATTCCACAGGTCATTAGGAAAAAGCTTTGTATTTTTTTCGCCAAGAACTAGATTTCCATTTAATTTTGTTCTACCCAACCCAATATAAATTTTCCTATTGTTCTTCAAGCTCTGACATCCTCGATTTATGTATTTATTTTTTAAGTTCTCATGCAGTCGTACCACAATTTTTTTTCCCTCAGAGAAATGTAAAATAGACACCTACTGTGAGAGAAGTAGTAAACCCTCAGGCCACAGTTTTACAGTCGGCTGGCTTTCTGCCACCTGAGACTTCCCACAGGTGATCTCAATCTTGGGCCAGCCACTCAACCCCTCCGACCTTCTGTTTCCTCCTCTGAAAAGCCGGGAGACTGCCTCAGATCCTTTCTACAACATCTTTGGGCCCCAAGGTTCTATGGCTCTCCCCTCCTCTGGGAAGAATTTCCATGGACAAAGGCAGCAGCTGATAATTCTTTTACACTAAAACAATAACATTCTGCCTTAAGACAGTTGCACTTCATTGGAAACCAGCTCTCAAGGAAATAGAAAGCCAACAGTATGAAGATAAATCCCATTATCTGAACGATAGAGTGAATCAAAGATCGTGCTGGTCCAGGAAAGGAAATGCAACCAAAGAAGACACTCTGAGACAAACCTCTTTCCTCTAGAGTGCGTGTACTAAGAAGAGACACGAACATCTCAAGTCTCAGAGAGCACCTGGTCAGTAATCTCTCTGGGTTCCCTGAAGGACTGGGACCCAGGCGTGCTGCCCTAGGTCTGTGTTACAGAAGAAGCAAAGGCAAAGAGCAGCACAGTTTCAGAACTTTTGGAATCCAAGGAGAAAAAATATATACATATATATATGTATACATACATTCAGAAAGGAACTGGAAAAGGCAGAATGATACAGAGTCTGATACTTACTTATGGCCCAGCTCATGAGCGATGGTAAAGGCCAAATTGAGACCATTGTCTTCAGCAAGCACACATTTCCTCTTAGCACTGCACACGCCTCCCAAGTAAGCAATTCCTGCAGCAGAGACACAAAAACACATCCTCTTCAGAATGTGGGAGGCCCTGACCTCGCTGGGCCAGTCCCTATGGTCAACATCATGCATGATGGAGAGAGGAGGGCAGCCTGGAACGATGATGTGGCCACAGGGCTGCGGCCGTCATTCCCGAGATCCTGTGGGGGATGGGCTGGTGTCTACTGCTTTTGGATTCAGTGACAAAGCATTAATGATAATAATTACCACCGTGCAGATCTCCCAAGCGTTTAATAGGTGTCAGGTGATGTGCTCCGTCTGCACACATTATCTCGTTTCATCCTAATTGCCCGGGCTGGTGGTAACCGAGGGAGACCAAGGCTCGGAGGGGGAAGGTAAGTTGGAGAGGTGTGTGGTCGTGGGATGCTCTCTAACTTCAACATCCAGGGCGGGGATGAGGTGAGGACAGCGAGGCAAGGACCCCAGTGTGAAAAGCTGAAGGAGGGTCCCCCTCTCCAGAGCTGACCCTGTGCTTGCAAGCCCAGGGAGGGAGGGGACGCCTCCGTAAGTTCTGCACCCCGGGCACCTTCTTTCCCTCCTCACAATCCAAGCCCTGCTAGGGTCAATGCCCTCAGGGTGGGAGCAGGGAGCATGGGAGCCGCTAGGCTCACAGAAAGCCGGCCAGGGGAGGCTGTGCGTGATATTCGGAAAAATGTTTCAGGAGTCGTCTGGAGAGAGTGAGACCGGCACTGGGAGGAAGAGAGAGAGAAAGAACACCCTGGAAGAGAAGTCATCAGCGACGATAAGCCCCACAGACCAACTAACTCATCTCCACACACGCCTGACTAGGGTCCCTTGGCCGCTGAGACAAGAACCGAACCCAGGCCCCCTGATGGGAGGCAGGTGCAGGGGAAGGATGTGAGCGAGGGATAGGAGGCTGCCAGCCTCTGGAAGACGAAGAGGAGTTTTCTGGGGGAAAGAGGTTACCCCAGCAGAGAGGCGTGTGTGAACTGCAGGAGGGCCTTGGCTGGCTACATCTGAGGCACTGGCCACGCATCTGCAGCCGCCACTGCCCAGAGCAGCTCTCCACGTTGCCCATTAGCCCCAGCCGTCTCTGTACCCGGGACAGGCGTCCCTCGCTACCCAGATGCCCCCAGGGTTTATCTCAACGACAGGGGAGTCCACAGACCCCCACCCCCTCCCAGAGCTTGGGATGGAACCCCTGTGAGGACCAGAAGCTCCTGCACTCGCAGGGACTGCAGCCTCTGATCCCTTCATACAGCATGGGACGCATGAGTGAGTGGTGACCCAGGGTGGCTGGCGGGGCACACACTGGCAGTGGCTCAAGGCTCCCCTTGCAGTGAGTTCACAAGGGCTGTGGCTCCAATGGCCCCACGGCCAAGCACATGCTGCCCAGGGGCACCTGGTGACCAGGTGGATGGAGGGGGTCTCAGCCAGACTCTCCCGACCAGTGCTGCGCCCTGGGAGGGACGATGGCCACCGGTGCCGAGAGGTGCCCACTTTCCATCCACGATGCCATGCCCCCCGAAGCTGCATGCTGCCCCCTGTTCAGAGGGCCCCTTCCACTAACGTGCTCCAGGTATCTCAGGAGTGGAACTGGGGAGGGAGGGAAGGAGTTGGCAGAAGGTGGAGAACGGACAGGGGGAGTTAATTAAAAATGAACCTCTTTCCTTGCTCCCCCAAAGCAATACCTATCCTCTTTGTTGACACCAAATCCAAACGGTTTGGCTGCACACAGGACACTCCCTCCTTCCTCCCCACAGCCCCCCAGGAGCCCCAAAAGGCAGAGGGCTCTGTTCTGCAGAGAGATGCTGCTCTGGGGCTCAACTCACAGTCAGCACACCAAGCCGGCACCACAGCGCTTGTCGATTTTTATTTGGGAATATGCAACGTGCTTTGTCAAGGTTAGAAGGAAAAAAAAAAGAATGAAAAAAGAGAGAGGGAGAGAGAGAAAAGGAAAAAAAATGAAATGTTAGTTGGCCTCAAGATGTGTTTTCTTTTTTTTGCACGTGGACCTCATAATCCAGCAATGCAGACATTGGAAGGAGAAAAATGACAACCAGAAAGGACATGATCCGGCTTCTCGGTGCCTTCAAGGTCATTATTCTGGTTTTGTTTAAAAATGCTTTGTGGGTTGCTGCACCAAGTCCAGCAGTGAGTAGGTGGGATGCTTCTACATAGCACCAACGGTATGTGCGTGCAACACACACACACACGCACACTCTCAAATGCACACCCAGCAGGCCTCCCCTGGCCCAGGGCCTCAGCATCCTGGGTCAATGAATCAATCAGAACACGCCCCCCGGGAGAAGCCATCTGGTGAATGGGGAAGGGAGGCATGTGAAGCCAGCTGTGCTGAGCTTGCGGTCCCAAGAGCGGCTGCTGAACCAGCAGACTTCGAAGCCACACGAACACGTTCCTGGCCCCCACCGCACTCAGCACCCGGAGCCGGCAGGCCTGAGTTTCCACTGTAATTAGGTAACACGCAACATTGGGGAAACAGCTAAGCAAAGAGCCTTCCAATAATTGCATTTTAATTTTTCCAAGGCACAGAGGATTTTTTTTTAAGGAGAAAACAAAGGATCAGTTTATTTTAGGAGAAACGTTCTCACACGAAGGTGGATTAAGATCTAGTGCTTTGAATGCTGTATTCTAGTCATGCACAGCCTGGTCAGGAAAGTAAGCAAGGCAAAGTGCTTAAGAGAAGATGGCCCCTGAGACGGAGTGCAGGAGCCTGGAGCCTGGAGGACCCACGGTATGGAAATGCCTACAACTCACAAAGTCTGGAGAAAATCCCAGGTTGTGGTGAAAGTAAGAGCTGCAGGCAATAAACGGCAATTGAGCCATGAGCTTCAATGAGAAACAAAGCCCACCACTATTCCTTGTTCCCTGGAAAGAACGGAGGAGCAGTGGGCGGGGAAGGGGATGCTGAGGCTGTGGCACCAGAGGGATCTTCCTATGGCACCGGAACTCCCTACACCTACAGCAAGACCCTAGAGTGGTGTTTTCTCAAGCCTTTAGCCTTCCATGACTTACAATTCTTCACCAAAAAGCGAAGAAAAACAACAGAGAACTTATTTTTGAAATGTTAAAAACATCAATTCCACATGTTTGCAGAGCTCCTTGGAACAAAAAGGGAAGCAGAAAGGCAACTGGTATTTACTGGGATCACCTCTAGGGGCAAGCTACTACTTGGAATGCATGACCATCCCTTGTTCAGTGGGTATGGTTACTGGCCCCATTTTACAACAGAAATGGAGGCCGGGTAACCAGTCATGTGACTGACCAAGCCCGGACCCAGGTACAAGCAAAGGACTCTCTCTCTCTCTAACACCAACGTTCCTCCAGGTAAACCCTGAGCCTCCCTCACCAAAGCTTTGGTGACCAACAACGAGTCATCTTTGTGGGTTTCAAAGATTTTCATAAATCTTAACGTGTGCTTATGCAGAGATGGGGGTGGGAGAAAATAAGGGTTTCAGGCATTTAAGTCCAAACGTTTTTTAAACTAAAGATAAAAAAGACTGAAGAGATATGTGCAACAATATTAGTGGTCAACTCCACTAATAGCGCAGTTCGTTGAGGATCTGACTGTTGGTTTCAGCTCAGGTCATGATCTTGGGGTTGTGAAATCAAGCCCCATGTCAGACTCCAAGCTCAGCGTGAAGTATGCTTTAGATCCTCTCTCCCTTTCCCTCTGCCCTTCCTGCTCATGCTCCTTCTTTCTCTAAAAAAAAAAAAAAAAAAAAAAAAAAAAAAAAAAATCATCTTAAAAAAAAATCCAAAATGCCAATGGTAGAAATGAAGAGATGTAAAGATTTTTTTCTGATGCCTGGAGAAGTCTATCAGATTCAAGCAGAAAAACCAGAGTCTCCTAACCCATCTTCCAGCCACGTCAACTCATTGTGGACATTCTCCCTTCTCCCTTCTTTTCCTTTCCTTGGTAGGACTGCACTTTTGGAGAGGAAATTGGGTGAGGAGGTTTAATTGTTTTCTTTTTCAGTAGAAAACTGCATGGTGTAAGCACATGATTCTTAAACTCAAGAGTTGACCATATCCTTTCTAGATTAAGGAATAAACAACACACAACTGTATAAACTCTGATTTATCCAGCAAATTGTCACGTGTAAACAATTTGCAGCTGTTGGCCTTGCTGGCCATTACTCATACCTTCTTGGACTCTGCCTCTGAAAAAAACAGTCGAGTTTCTCCTACCAACTGCTCAAAGTACTAACACCAGCATGGTTATCACTGAGACACCATGTCCAATTACACGAAAGCAACTTACGTCTCTTCACTTGGCAGTCACAGTGGTTGAGACAGAGTTGCACACTCAGCCTTGTGGACATGACCTCACGCTGCTATAAACTTCCCCAAGTGGTTGGAGGTATGATCTGAATCTGCAAACAGCATTTAGGAGCAAATGTCTTAGAGTCTAAGATGTGACAAATGATAACTATAGTCGATTCTCATTATCTCTAGGAGTTAGATTCTGAAAAGTCACTGTAAAAAAAAATAAAAAATAAATAAAAAGTCACTGTGAACATGAAACTCTCAAATATGGAACCATCGCTCCTAGGGGACATACATGATTAGGTTCCTGTGAGCCCCTGGTCACAATGCCTTTGTCAACTGACCAATACATAATCTTGTTTACATGTGTTCCTGTTCAAAGACACATTATTTAATATATATTGTTGATACATTAAATTTGAATTAATGGCCAATGCTCCTGTAACTCATGCCTAAATGAAACTTAATCTTGTATTTTTCTCTGTAATACACACTGCAGCCCTTCTGTGCTTTTTAGAACACAAGACAGCACTTAAGCACTATTCCTGGAAGTCACTGTAAAAAGCAAAATCACCACAAAAAAAAAAAAAAAAGCACAAAAATGTAAAAAATATGGCCCCAGAAGACCATGGAAAGGACATTTTTTTTTCACAGTGTGAGAGTTGAAATGAGAAGGCCCTTATTCAACCTCATCTGTGAACAAGCATCTTCAGTAATTCAAATATTTTGCTTCTCTGCACACATCTGCAAATGACCACATAAGCACTATAAATATTGATTTTGGAGTTACAAATAAATTTTAGCGAGTAGGCAAATTCACAAATGCAGAATCCTTGAATGACAATGGACCATATTCTAAAAAATATGTCCTATCATCAGACACAATGGAGTCCTTACCAGTTGCAATAAATTCTACATTTAACTGTTGCATACATTTCTTAACTCTATATTACCTAAATGATTTGAGGACACCTGGGTGACTCAGTCGGTTGATCATCCAGCTCTTGGTTTTGGCTTAGGTCACAATTTAGGGTCGTGGTGTTGAGCCCTGCATGGGGCTCCATGCTCAGTGGGAAGTCTGCCTGAGTTTCTCTCTTCCCCTTTCCCCCTCTCCCCAACTCCTGCTCTAAAATAATAAATAAATAAATCGTAAAAAAAATAAATTATTGGATTAACTCAGGTCTATCCTCCTCTGCAATTTTGCTTCTGCGTTCTCTCCAAGGTGCACAGTCCACAGAGCCATCATCTTTGTGGTAAGTTACAGACCTCCTCCTGGTCCTGCACAGAGTGGGAAGAACCTCACATGTGCTGAAGAACAGGTAGAACTTCTCACAAACTGGGACAGAACATTAAAGGTAAGGCTCTGGAAGGCTGGCAGGAGAGGTGGCCTGAGTGGCATGGTCTCCCAGCTGGGGACCGAGGAGCACTGCTTTCCAGATCTGGCCCTATCTGTGGCTCTCTGCCCCAGCTCAGTGCCCCTACCTCCCAGGAGCACAGCTGGATAAGCCCTTCCAGACCTACCCTTGCCTTGGAAAATCCACCTTCAGTTTCCCTGCTTCTCGTTTTCTGGATCCCTGGAGGTTAGTTATGATGGAAGGAAGAGGAGTTAGCCAAGGTCTTTATTCCTACATCATGAACAGAGAGTGGGGGGCATGGCTCAAAGAGGGGCACTGGCTCTCTCCTTAAATAGGAGAGTTTCTCCTATTGTAGAAGCTAGAAGCTTCTATTGTAGAAGCTTCCACTGCAATTCAAAGCTACAGTACCTGACACTTGTTTACCGAGAACACTGATGACCGGAACAACCCAGCCATTTCGTCGAGGCTAAAGGAAGTAGTAAGTGGACAAAGTATAGGGAACGACTTCCAAGTCTGATCACTGAAGGGTTCAACATTCCTGATTTTGCCACTGAATACAAAGTGAGAGTAGCCAAAGCAATGCAGGACTTGCATAAAGACATTTAGACAGAACCGGGAGTCCAGAAATACACCTGCATATTTAGTCAAATGACTTTCAGCCAGGGTGCCAAGACCATCCAGTGAGGGGAGAAAAAGAGTCTTTTCAACAAATGGCGCTGGACCAACTGAAGAGCCACATGCCAAAGCTTGATTTCAGACCCCCTTCTTTATATGGTACCCCCCAAATTAACTCCAAATGGATCATAAGGCTAGATGTAAGATCTAGAACTATAAAGCGCTTAGAAAACACAGGAGTAAGTCTTTCTGACCTTGGGGTAGGCAAAGCCTTCTTAGGTATAACATCAAAGGCACAAGGAAGGGGGGAATGCCCATGCCAGAACATGTGTTCATGGATGTAGTCACCTTCCCCAGAACATGAGAATAGCTCTGTGGGGGTTGGGAGTGAGGTGGTAAGGTGGGGCGTCCCCAAGACAGACAATGATTGTGCTGACACATCCCAAGGAAGCTTCTCAGCCTTGCCCCTGCACCGTAGCTTTCTGTTGATCTGCCCAGCAGACTTTGTGTCACAGGCAAACTCGCTGAGCCTGTCCAAAGATCACAAGACCTGCTGCTTTGAGATAGGGGGTTCCTGATTATGGTCAGAGTCAAGGAAAACCATGCTCTAGGTTTCCCCACCACCTCTAGGACCCAGGGTTTGAGGAAGAGATGCCACCACCACCCCTGGTGAGGGAATCACACAGCCAAGTCCCCAGAAGGGACTGGAGCCACAGCTCCTGCAACGTTCTGATGAGTTCAGTAAGTGTAAGCGTAGGAGTCAACTTTCCCCGGAATTTACAAGTTCGAAGCAAAAAAGTTCATCCCAACGCTTTACTGCATTCTTTGAAAACCCAAACATGCTGGGACAGGGGAGGGAAGAGAAAGAACCTGATACTCAACAGACCACAACTGACGTGAGCCAAGTGCACAGAGAGGTCCTACAGATTTCCCCACCCTCCAGGCAAGATGGCACTCGTGTCCAGGGAGATGCAGAACACAGGAGGGGAACTCCAGGGAGTAAACTTAACGTTCCTCAAATAAGCAAGACACCTCTCCTTGGAGGAGCCCACAGCAGCTCAGGGGCTCTGAAACAGGCTTGGACACCCACCAAGAAGGGCTCCCAGCAGGTTCCCTTCAGGACATGGTGGGGGTCAGGGCCGGGGGGGGGGGGGTCTGTCCAGGCATTCTTGAAGATCTCTTACTTTGACAAATATTTCGTATCAAGTGTTTCCTGACTACCTGTACCTGAAGGCATCGTGCCAGGATCCCAAGTGGAACAAAAGCCACGTAGGCCGAGAGGGAAGCACAGCTCTGAGAAAAACATCCAAGCAAAAAGCCAGGGAGGCCGGTGGCGCCGGGAGCGGAAATGTCGTAAATCAGGCCTGGGGCCTGCACAATGGGCGCCAGGGTCTCTTGAGACACAACTGCCCCGGGGAGCTGAGCCCACATCCCGCTTCTCAGCAGCGTGGGCAGTGGAGACTGAAGCTGGAGCTTTGGCAATCAAATCCCCTGCGGCCTCCCGCTGCGGGTCACCTGTCATTTCTGAACACCCCCCACACGGCCATGCCCTCATTCTTACTTCGGTTCACTTGGCCAACTCTTCTGGGCGCCCGGGACCTCGGCTAGCTCCTGGAGCAGGAGCGTTTGCCCGCAGTACCTGTGAGTGCAGAGGAGCCTGTGAGCTCCTCTGCAAAAGCCCTCTGAGCACTCGCGTGTGCTCCCTGAGCGTGAGAGGGGCACAGACCTCCCTTCCTGCATCTACCACTGCAGAAGTACGACCGCCTCCTAAGCCTTCTCCTCGTCTGCAGCTCCACAACACTGCGTCTTTTCCTGCGCATGCGTGCGTGCGTGCGTGCGCGCAGGTCTCTCCGTGCGCACACGCTCAGCGTGTGGACGTCGTCCCGGGCACGTGACACGGGACAATTTTCGTGGGAGTTGACGCTGAGGGGCTACTGCCCACACTCCCATAGCAACGGACGCAGGCGAATTTTTAAAGCTTGAACGCATTCGTGTTTTTTGCATCGACGGCATTGCTTAGCGT
>CM053609.1:13502292-13523956 GCA_028646535.1 Procyon lotor
GGGTGGGGAGCTAGGGAACCAACCCTTCTGGGTCTTTGTGGGAACCTGCGAGCCTCACCAGGCACCAAGCAGGCCCACAGATTTCTGCCAAGCAAGGGAAAGGGAGCCTGGCTGCTGTTTCTGCTCAGTGAATCTCAATAAAAGCGGAACCAGCAGCAACGGGCATTCTGTGTGCCCAGGGCCAAGTTCAGCAAGCTGGAAAACACAAAGGCTGCTGTTCTTTTCACCTTGACTCATTCAAAAATTACAAGTGCACCAGCCAGGAGACACATGGGAGCTGTAGATGCAGACGTCCAGACAGTGGTTATGTGTGGGAGGAGAGGGGCCGTGACTGAGATGGGGCCCAGGGAGGGGCATCGGCTTGGCTGACAAACTCCAGTGCCTGACTCAGGTGGTGGTGGCAAAGCGGTTTCTGTTAGAATAATTCACTGAGTGACTGAAAAAGTCAGGTCTGGTGATCTTGTGGGGAACAGACACCAAAGGGGTATGCGTGAGTCTTCCCAGAGGCCAGGACTGTCTTATTTCTGGATCTGGTTTGTGGTCAGGCAGGGGGCTCCAGCCGGAAAGATCTACTGAGCGGTGCACTTAGGTACACTCTATGTGTAAATGAGATGCATGTAAATTTTATGTAAAGAGATGTGAAATAGGAAAGTATTAGCCTGATTCAGCAATGTGGGAATGACCAAGATTAGAGGCCAATTTAGATGACAGGAGTTGGTCTTATTTCAGGATCTGATGTATAACATGGTGACTACAGTTATTGAAAACAGTTTGCTAACGGAGTGGCACCTAAATGTTCTCACAAAAAAAAAAAAAAAAAAAAGAAGAAGAAGAAGAAGAAGAAGAAAGAAAGAAAATAAATACTCAAGGTGATGGATGTGTTAATTAACTTGAGCAGAATTCCTTTATAATGTCTATGTATATCAAATTATCATGCTGTACACGTTAAGTATATTGCAATTTTGTGTGTCCACGATACCTTAATAAAGCCAAGAGAAAAAAAGGAGTTTGCATGAAGAGCATTCAAGGGTCACAGGCTGATCAATTCACGGTCACAGGCTGATCAATTCACGGTGCTAATAATTAGTTCATTAGTCACCATGGGATTAAACGAGTCAAGGTCTGTTTTTATCTTGTGTCACCAGACGTCACCTGGATCACCTGCATTTCTCAGACCATATGAGCTGCTTCTAGAATTCACCTTCACTGTCCTGCAAGGACTCTTGCAACAATATATTCTTGAAAATTGCCTGAGACAGCCTTGATAAGCACCTTCATACTCATAGCTGTATTTCCACAGGAAAAATAAAATACGAGGTCATGCATAGAAATGTTTGCCAAGTTGGCAAAAAAAAAAAAAGGAAGAAAGAAAGAAAAGAAAAGCTTTCTCAGAATAATTAAGAATCCACATTTCTTGCTAAATGCTTAGCCCAGCAAAGTCACCCTCTTGGGGATGCAACGTGAAATCAAAGTGAGACCCCAGGACAAGGGTCAAGAGCAGCAGCAGGCTCACTTCGAATCCATGCTTGGAATCCTCTAGGGTGGGCCTGGCTTTCGGGCTGTGCTTGGGGGTGCAGGGAGGAAGTCAGGCCAAGCCCCAGGGCAGCTCTTCGCAGGGGCTCCCCTAGCACAGGTCTGTAAATCCCCCCATTGGCAGGATACTACAGCCCCTCAACAAAAGAAGTACCTAACATGGGAGTTGGCTCTCATTTGGATGTTGGCTCAATGATCACAGCTAGTCAACCTACCATGACAAGCCCTCCCTTCCGATGGCCTTGGGAGGCGCGGGTGGGGCTCTGCCTCAGCTGACAGGAAGCAGAAAATGACATCATTCCATTTGATTCAAAAACAAGACCGGGGCACCTGGGTGGCTCAGTTGGTTAAGCAGCTGCCTTCGGCCCAGGTCATGATCCTGGAGTCCTGGGATCGAGTCCCACATCGGGCTCCCAGCTCCACGGGGAGTCTGCTTCTCTCTCTGACCTTCACTCCTCTCATCCTCTCACTTTCTCTCAAATAAATAAATAAAATCTTTAAAAAAAAAAAAAAACAAGACCAAAGCCAGCCTCTTAGAAAAGGAATGTTGAGGAGAGCGGGGCCAGGAAGGCAGGAGGGCAGCAAGCACAGGGACAGGAAGCAAGCTGATCTGTTGCAGAGGGGGCAGACGAGGAAGATGGCCAGCTTCCCAGGTGGCACGAAGTGAGTGGGCTAAATTCCCAGGTTCTGCCTTTGGGTTGAAGGCATTTTGCTGCTTTATGAGTATAGATATGACTCATGACCAAGAGGCTACTTGTCTTAGTCCGATGGGGCCGATACAATGAGATACCACAGACTAGGTGGCTTATCGACAACAGACACTTATTTTTCACAGTTCTGGACGTTGGAGGGGAGGAAGCCAGTGGGGTCAGGTGAGGGTCCTCCTCCAGGTCACAGAGGGCATCTTCCCATTTTAGCCCCACGTGGCAGAGGGGGTTGTGGGGCTTGTTACAAGGGCACTGATCTCATCAAGCTTGAGGGCTCCTTACAACCTCATCACCTCCTAACCTCCTAACACTGTCACTTTGAGGATGAGGATTCCAACCTATGGGCTTGGGTACCAAGTGGGGGTGGGACACAAATGTTCAGACCACGGCAGGTACTCTGAGTTTCAGGATTATCCCAGGCTGCAAAAATAGTGTGGATGTCAGTGTCTGTGTCTACAATGTCAAAGGCAGAGAAAATGCATGTGTTTCTCAACTTTTAAGCAATTCCACACACTTTTGTGTCACGTCTATGCTGACAAAGGTCCCCCCTGTCTCCATCCCCAGGACCAGGCTCTCATTCAAGCCCTGCTGTGGCATTCTACTGAGGCTGGCCAGCCTGGCCATCCCAACTCACCCCAGACTCAGCCCACACCAAACGGGACTTGCTACACCAAACTGAGCCTTTTCGAGGCCCCGCCATCCCCCACTTCCAAGTTCAAAAGCTCGCAGATGCAGTGCCCCTCTCTTTCTGTCCCCCACCCCACCTCAGACATCACCAATCATTTCCTGCTGCTCACAGACTATGAGACTTATTCCCTTCTCTCTGGGTCCATGCCTAGACCTTCGCCATCACTTTAAACATGGTACCTCCTCACCGGTCACCTCCCCTGTAAATCCCCTCTCTAGTCCTCAAAAGTCCAGACTGGAGGCTACCCTCCTCTACTGATTCTACCCTGATCCTACCAGGCTCACTCCTCTCCTCCTCTAGAGGCCCAGAGCCCATCATGGTACCTTCCTGCAGTAGGAGCCCAATGCTTATGGTAGCCCAGGCATCTGAACAAAATTTCTATCTATAGAGACACAAAGCAGCACCTCTGGCAAATGTGACCAATGTGGCACAACGAAGGTTAACATGTCCTCAAAAAGTTCAATGAATGAATGCATACATACCAGCCCTGTCAGCTTGATCTTCATATAGCACCACCCTCTACTGCTTAGGAGAGGTCAACTGGAATAGGGGAGAATTAATGAGGAGGAAAGGAGATTGATGATTGGTAACATTTCTTGAAACATTTATCATGTGTTCATCAGGCCCTATGCTGAAGATTTCTTTGTGTTATCTCATTTTATACTTATAATCACCTGGTAAGCTACATACCACTATTGTCTCCATGGTACTATTGAGGTAACTACAGAAGTCGACAACTTGCCCAAGTTCCAGCAACAAGTGAAGGTACTGGGATTCGATCCCAGGTCTTTTCAGATGCCAACTGGTGCCCACACCCAGGATCTGGACTGCAGAAGTGATAGAAGTGGGGCCAGGACCACAGGAACTAACGAATTATGTTCTGCACCATGTCATACTGTATACAAAAACACACTCTAAACAGATTAAATGTATGAGTGTGAAAACAAAACTTTGACTCCATCAGAAGGAAATGCAGGGGGATGTCGTTATGATCTTAGAGTAGTTAAAACATTTTAAAGCAAGTCCTAAAAAGCTGCAACCATAAGGGACAGGACTGGGAACTCTAGCTAAATGTACACTGAAAATGTCTACCTGACAAAAAACATCTGAAGGTTAAAGACAAAGGACAGATGACCTGATGTTCAGCTCCAATGGCCAAGCAGAAATTTAAAAGCTGCTCTCCCTCACGGGTAGTCAGAAGTGCTAACTGGCCGTTCCCACCAAGTATGCTGATAAAACCCAGCAAGGTCAGCAGGATTAAAGACCCTCAGATGACATTAATGAGAGTATATGGGGGTAGAAAGGCTATTTCAGAGAGCAATCCGGCCTGTCCAGAAAAGTTGAACAATGCACAGGCGTTGAGAAGTGACTCCACCCCAGGAAGAGCCAGGCTGCATCTCCACATGGATGGGTCCCCCCGGCCCTGGTGACAGGAACCTCTGCAGCCTGTGATACACACATACACACCTGTGCGTGTCCACACATGTCCACCTGCATGACCACATGTGCACACACGCATATGCGCACACACACACACACACACACACACACACACCACTCCATGAGATGCAATTACCATCTTCATGGACGTGTGAGAAAATCAGGGCACCAACAGTGTGAGCCCCTTGCCCAGGCTCGTCCTACAGCAAGAAGAAGAATCCACTGACCTGAGCAGTCTAGCTGTGGGTCGCCCCTCTCCCAGCCCTGAGGGGGAGGGTGCCTCTGCTTCAGGGAACAAAAGGTGGGCAGGGGAGACGAACACACAGCCAGGTCTGTGCCTAATACATTCCAGGGGCTATAGGAGAAGTCTGCCAACTACTGTTCAAAGTTCAGGGAGTTTTCTATTAAAACATAAACTAAATAGGCTCTAACAGAGATGTCTTTAACCCTTCACACTGGGCAAAATCTGGTTTATGTGTGTGTATGTATTTCTTTCAAGAAGGTTTATAGCTTTTCTCAAATTTCCAAAGGGGTCCAGAACCTCAAAAAAGTTAAAAATCCCAGGATATAATCAAGGACATTCCCTAGGAAAAAATCCTTTCCAAACAGCCGAGTCAGACCCAAAGATCCTGAGAAAATTATCCTTCAGCCCTCGGGACTACCCAAGCATTCCTCAGAAGGTGATAACCACCAATGTTTCGTAGAATGTGCTTTTTTTTTTCCCCCCAGATCTCAACTGAGTGACTCATAGAGTAAAGGGGAGTAAGGGTCTAACTGCCATTATTCACCGACAATGCTACTTTTAAAAGAGCAGCCAAAGTGATGTAAGTGGCTGAAGGGGGTGGGGATTCTGTCAATTAAGAGTGTGTGCTTTATTGAAGAAACACTTTCAATTAAGTATTCATTCAAGTTATACTAGACGCTGTTGTTATAAGGAATGTAACAATGGAAGAAAAAAACAGCTGGGGGATAGGCATGCACACACATATGATTTACAAATACATAACCCAGAGTGTTGAAATACACGCACAGACTTTTCAAAGAAACCACTGTTTTGTTCTGACAAGGCTCCTATCTATCCCCCCGGGGGCTGCATTTAACTGTAGGACCTTTACTGTATCTTAAGAGTTTTTTATTGGATCAGGAAATTGCATGTATGTGGAAGTGGACTTCACACAGCAGAGTGCACATGACGTTTGCTACAAATTGTCTCTGTTTCCTACAAATGAGTATTTCTAAGAAATGAATGGGTTTGGGGTTAGTAAGAGTGAAAACTCAACATAAAAGCCATCTGTTGATTTTATTCCCCACTGGAAGGATACTGACAAATTACTGTTCTCGTTCAGAAAATTTATATCAGCGTCTGCTGTATCAGCTTCAAGGTTAAGGTCAAAGGACCGTTTTTCTGCTCCATCCCGTCCACAGCATACGTACCCTGAGGACCCCCCATGCCAGTGCCCACCAGCACAGGAACAGAACCAGAGGTTTGGTTTTCCATAAGTCATCCTCAAACTTGGTCTAACATAAACAACCAACCAAAACTTGGGAGACAAGGCAGGGAGAATCCATCCTATAAAAGTAGAAGTCCTTCGAGACCATCTTCTGAGAAAGTATGATATTGCACACACATTTTTAAGGCATTTCTTAACCACACTGCTGGCCTGGCCACCATCCACTCTTCCTGGTACTGGAAACCACAGAATGTTCTGGGTTCATCTGCCCAGCCCGCCACCCACATAGGACATTGAAATTATTTCTTCAGGCCTCCTGTATTGGGGTAACCTTAACTGGTTACCCCAACTCCAAATACGCCACAGACTTCCCCCAGGATGGGCTCAGATTATCACCATCGGAACAACAACATCATGGAGAAGTGGAGGTTTGCTGTGAAACTGTCCCATCCCACGTTCATTACTCTCCTGCAAAGATTAACTGTCTCTTAGGGGAATAGAACTACCCCCACTCCATTCTATTGTCCACTGATCTTTTGAACCTCAGTTTGGTATCATGAAATAAATATTACTCCCAATCCTCTCAAGAGGAGATCTTCCTTTCAAAAACATAATAACCCAAGAAGGCAAACTGAAAATTTCTGATCCTGTACTGTGCTGGGCAGGCTCTGGGTACAGCCAAAGACAGCTCCCATGGCTGGTTTGGAATGCAGAGGCAATCATAAATCAGATGGGATGGGTGAATGCAGAAATCAAATCCAGAAGGTGTCAGGACAAATTCTCCAAAGTGAAGCAAGACGTTGATGGAGGATCAGCTGTTCATGAGATGAGGTGACAATCTTTCTTGCCTCCTTTGTAGATTTCTTGTCTGGATCTTGTCTAGCACATCTACCAAATTGTTTCAGGCCCAAATATATGGCTTTCCTTCTATCACTCGAGCCCTGTGACTGTCCATTGGCCATGGCAGTGGGAACCTTAACTGACTCATAAAAGAGTCAGTTCTGACTGACTCTCCTCCCTTATCACCCGAGCTTATCCAGCACAGATAACTTCACAGATAACTCTGGAGTCTTTACACAGCCATCAGAGAGTTTGACAGCATCTGGGACACCTACACTGGCCATTGCTGCCCCTGGCGGACCATATGTCCCTCTAGTGGATAGCCAGCAAAGTCTTTGCAAAGTCAGCAAAGTAGCCAGCAAAGTCTGGCTGGTGTGAGTGACCAAGGCAGCAGAGGTACCTCCCTGGGATGATCCCTAAGGCCCTCGGCCTGCTCTTCAGCTAAGGGCAGATGGACCTCCCTGGAAAAAGCTTCTAGTGTATTTCCATTCTCCTGCTCAAACACATGTGTGTCACTGGCAGAATGGCCAATGAGCCCCACGAAAGACCCGATTTCTCTGAAGACTGTTCTCAACCTCAAAGTTATTGCTATACGATTAGGATGTTGCCTGACTCTAAGAGAACCAGGATTATGCTTAGTAAGCAGGGCTGACTTGGAAGCCATGGTTTCCAACATAACCTTGGCCGATCTTGGGGATATAAACCATGGGTAGATGTCTATTTGGGGCAGCTGATTCTAACCGGCTCGAGCAATGCAGCTCTGGACTCAGGCCTGTGTCTGAAGCCCACTCTGCCACTTACCACCTGGGGGATTACAGAAATGACTTAATCTCTCCGAGCATTCTTCCCTGTTTGTGAGAAGAGTCTAATACCTACCTAATGGTTTGAGGATTAAATGAACAATGAGAGTAAAGCACCTTTCCTATAGTAAACACTGAACAAGTATTATCTATTATAGCAATTATTTTCGACCAAGTCCAAAAAAAAAAAAGTTTAATGAAAAATATTCATCAAGCAAATCTGTGCCAAGAAGCATCTACCAATCTCTCAATTATAAGCTTTAGTTGCCAGTGTAAAGATGTGCCAAGTCTCTAAGTGCTTTTATCAACATGGTATTTGGGAAGCTGAAGACAGAAGAGTAACCAGCTGGGGGCTTGCAAAGCACCATCTTCAGTGGACTCAGGGCCACTCTATCTGCTCTGGGGGCAAGGATGTAGCTTGGTAGGAAGAGCTATGATGGGTCCTTCAGCTGTCTTAAACCATGCTGCATTTCCTCTCTCTTGCTCTAGACTCCCCCAGCAGACTCAATTTCAACTTGGATTTTGGACTAACTCTTTTCAAGTATGAAGATCAAAAGTCCCCCCTTTGGGGACACTTCTACCTGCCCAGACAGTGCTTGTGTCTGTCAACCTACAAGGATGCTTCATCCAGATGTCTCTGCAAGCCAACTGTCTATGTCCCGGTGCACCAAGCATGCTGGATAACTTCCCCATGCTTCATGCTTCAAAGGGAAAGAGAACCCTTTACAAAACTTTCTCAGGTTCAGAAATAGGTGAATTCCTAAAACTTGAATAAAGATATTTACTAAGATCAAATCTACAATGCATACTGAATGTACTCCTTGCAACATCGTGTTCTGTTCTTTCTCTGAGGTCACCTTGCCATAGGCTTCCTAGGTAACTGATCAAATACAATCCTAAAAATTAATAAAATTATATTCCTGAGGCAGGAAATGCTATTTTCAAGAGAAAGAGTTGATATTAAATTTGTAACTGGACTTGTCCTGTGGGGGTATGTGTTATAGTTCAGAAGCATGTTTCTGAGAGGAAACAAAGAAGTAGGATGTCTTGTATTCCACTGGAGAAAAGATCTGTCTGGCTTTCCTCACCAAATTGGTGTTCAGGCCAAGACAATTCAGCAGAGACAAGAACAGTCTTTTCAATAAATGGTGGTACATCAAGTGGAGTTCCACATTCAAGAAAATGAATTTACACCCCACCTTGTGTCATATACAAAAATTAACTCCAAGTAGACTGTAGACCTAAATGTAGGAGCTAAAATGATAAAACTTTTAGAAGAAAACTTAGAAGTAAATCCTGGTGACATAAGGTTTGGTAATGATTTCATAACTTTGACACCACAAGTACAAGTGATATGAGAAGACTGATAAGCTGGCTTTCATCTAAGTTGAAAAGCTTCCATGATCCAATGTGTACCAACACTACCATAAAAAGAGCAATACCCCGCCCTGGGGGAAAATACTTGCAAATTACCCACCTAATAAGGGAGTTGTATCTAGAATATATAAAGAATTCCTACAACTCAATAATAAAGAGGAAAAAACAATTTAAAAAGGAGCAAAGGTGCTAAATGGACATTTTTTTAAAGAAAATAGACATAGACAAAAAACACATAGACAATGAGGGTGTGAAGATTTGCTCACCATTAATGATCAGGGAATTGCAATTCAAAACCACAAGAAGATGCTACCGCACCTCCAGCCGAATGACTATCATTCAAAAGACAGGTGTTGGCAAAGAGGCAGAGAAATTCGAACCTTTGGAAGGTGCTGGTAGCTATGTAAAATGGGCAGACACTTGGGGAAACAGTCTGACATAGAGTTATCTCATGACTTAGTAATGCCTCTCCTAGTTAAATGCCTGGGAGACCTGAAAAGCCAACCACATAAACACTCATACATAAATGTTCGTAGAAGTATCATTTATAACAGCCAGAAAATAGAAATAACCCAAACACTCATCTCCTGAGGATGGATAAACAAAATGTAATATATCCAAGGAATGGTATATTCTTTAGCAATGAGAAGAATGAAGGACTGACACACGCTAAAACATGGAGGAACCCTGAAAACATTAGCCTAAGTGAAAGAAGCCAGGCACTGAAGGCCGCAAAGTGCAGGATTCCATTTAGAAGGAATGTCCAGAATAGGTAAGTCTAGAGAGACAGAAAGTAAATTTGTGGTTGGCTAGGGCTTGGAGGGGAGTAGGGGTGAGGAAAGAATTTGGTCTTCTTCCAACGGGGTCCGGAGTTTCTCCCTAGGGTGATAGAAAAATTCTAAAATTAAATTATGGTCAGAGCACCTGGGTGGCTCAGTCAGTAAGGTGTCTAACTTTAAGTTTGGGTTTAGGTCATGATCTTGGGGTCGTAGGATGGGGCCCTTACATCAGGCTCTGTTCACTGCAGGGTCTGCTTAGGATTCTCTCCCTCTCCCTCTAACCCTGCCCGTTTTTTCTCTCTCTCTCTCACTTAAATAAAGTCCTAAAATTAAAAAAAAAAATTAAACTATGGTCATGGTTATACAACTCTATAAGTATGCTAACACTGAAGTATATACATTTTAGACAGGTGAACTTTATGGTATGTGAATCATATTTCAATAAAGCTCTTTTAAAAAAGTTATCCTGCACTTAAAATTTTTATTTTAATCTTTTTTCCTAATTAAAATAATATATAACAGAGTAGACAGTCTCAAAAACACAGAAGAACTTGGAACAGGATAATAAAAACCACTCATAACCCTGTTCCTATATAAGGAGGCAACTTCACTCTCCTTAGATAAGGCTTTTCCCATTTTGAACCCAGGGTTGTGATGGCAGACAGAAGTGAGCTGGTGCCCAGCATGCTCAGACATCCTCAGTCTACATCCTTCAGGTGGACTCAGTCATCATCCTCAAGTGGGTTTAGGGGAGACAAGTAAGGAGAGAAACCAGGGAGAAATCATGGCAGCTTTATGCTCAGGAGATGGCCAAGGGAAGAAGAATTCTGACTGTTCCAGGTGGAAGTAAAAGGTCCCTTCATCTAATCTTGGGGTGCTAGAGACCCAGAAGTGTTCTGAAGCTACAAATGCCCCTTTCATACAAGATCTAAACCATTCAGCTAATTCCTCTAATTCCCCATCTCCCTCCACCATTTTCTAGCTTTGACTGAACATTGGTACACAACTTCTTAAATAATGTGTGCCAGGGGCACCTGTGTGGCTCAGTGGGTTGAAGCCTCTGTCTTCTGCTCAGGTCATGATCTCAGGGTCCTGGGATCGAGCCCCGTGTCGGGCTCTCTGCTCAGCAGGGAGCCTGCCTCTCTCTCTTTCTCTGCCTGCCTCTCTGCCTACTTGTGATCTCTTTCCTCTTTGTTGAATAAATAAAATCTTTAAAAAAAAAATAATGTGTGCCAGAACTTGTGATAAGCAGTTTCCACATGAATGCCCCACAACAATTTTCTGTGGTAGGTACAATGATTATTTCCATTTTGCAGAGAAGGGACCTAGACCCATGTGCCTGCCCTTATGACCTAAGTTCATAACCTATTCTTGCCATAATTTCTGATGTGTATAGTCTTATCCCCAATCTATCCACTCATTCACTTATTTAACTGGGATTGCTAACCTGATGAACTGAAAGTAAGACTTTAACCATTCTTCACAATGGGCAAGAGACATGTATCAATGTCAGGAGACTTCATAAGGGACAACAGATATGTCTCTCCACCAGGAGACTCCTCAACCATGGTCAGACTAACCCCAAGGAAAACGGGAAGCATGCAGTCACCTGAGGGTCGACCAGTTCCTCCTGTGTCTTTTTTTCCCCACCTCAAATAAATCCATCTCAAATGTGGGCACCTCTTGTCTTTGCTTCCCCCCTGCCCCGAACTATTCATTGTGAAAATTTTCCAACACAGAAAAGTTGAAATAACAGTCATATGATCAGCCCTACTCCTTCCATAAGAATCAATTAATGGGTAACATTTTCTCCTATTTGCTTTCTCCAGTCTTTTACTTGAGATTCAATTCACGTACCATAAAATTCATCTCTTGAAGTGTGTCATTCTGTGGGTTTTGGTATCTTCACACAGTTGTACACTCATCACCATGATCTAATTTGAGAACATCCTCATCTCCTTGAAAAGAAACTGTACTCATTAGAAGTCACTCCTCACTCCTTGTTCCCCCAGCCTGAGGCAACCACTAATCTACTTACAGTCTCTGATTTCCCTATTCCAGACATTTCATCTAAATGGAAATCATGCTGTAGCATGTGACCTTCTATGCCCTCTTCTTTCACTCTGCATGACATTTGCAAGATTGATCTCTATTGGAGCCTGTATTCATACTTTGTCTTGCTGAATAATATTCTCCATTGTGTGGATATACCTCAATTTGTGTAACGTTTGGGTAGTTTCCACCCTTGGGGTATTTATGAATTCATTCGTCAGGACCTCCATGTTGAATTTTTTGAGCAACTGAGGATATGCTTCTTGATTTCCAATTTAATACTGCCAGTTTGATGGGCAAGGCAAATCTCTGTGCTGTTCTTAAGACAAGAAGATGAGTATAAATCTTCTCAATTAAAATAATACACTAAATATTTTATTGCACTTTTCTTATCCTTTCGAGGAACTAGAAGAATTCCCCTGAGATAAAAGACAATCCAGTGTACTTACAGTTCTCCTCTTGAAATATATCCTCACTTATTCTACAGCCTGTCAGGTACTGGGTCAATCTTGACTATTTGCCAAAGACCCACATCATTCTCAGGGGATCAGAGATCCTCCCAGAATGTTGTTTCTAAAAGAGGTGCTAAAGAGTGTCTCTGTGTAGGTTTGTGGGCTGGCCTGAGAGCTGGTGTGAAACTATCCAGAATCCGATCTACTTCCAAGGACTACAGGCACTATTAGCAGGGCCTGAAATAAGGCCACACTGTCTCCTTCTGTTTGTGCTCAGGGCTGGTCGGACCTGGAGACTCCTTCTGCCCTCAAGCTGGCATGCAGGCCAACAGTGGCTTGGGGTTTCTGAGAAGCACCATGCAGGAACCACCTTGAGGGCCTTGGAGATGCTCT
Source organism: Procyon lotor (assembly GCA_028646535.1). Taxonomy (NCBI): domain Eukaryota; kingdom Metazoa; phylum Chordata; class Mammalia; order Carnivora; family Procyonidae; genus Procyon; species Procyon lotor. Next base: position 13,514,805 of record CM053609.1, read on the forward strand.
TGCCCCCTCCCCTGCCACCACCCAGGGGTCAGTCGAGACCCTTACAGTCTGTGACCTCGTCAGCCAACCAAGTGGTTAGCATATGGCCCGAACTGTCCTAGTCAACTAAATCATGCCTCAGCCTTATGAGTATGTTCATGACCCCTACATTCAACCCATCCATTTCCACTGCCACCATCTCCTTGTGGCTCCTATAGACTAATCCACATGGAACAATGCACTGAGAAGCACTAAGATAGATTCTGGGAAAAAGCAAAGGGTCAGGTCACCAACTGGGGAGATGCTATTTTGTGCAGACAGTGATCTGCCTTAAGTCTGGACATCTGTCTGGCTTTGGCTCACTCCTACTATCACGCTGGCAGACAAGCCAGATGCTCCTGTCAGCTCCCTGGGATCAAAGGGATCCTGGCACATTTGAACAGAAAGGTGTGACCAGTACAATGTGGTTTTGTTCTGCTGGATCTCATGCGGAGCTGGTGGACCAGCTGTCAGAGGAGGCCTATCTGATGGGCCTCAGCATTTGGCCGGGAGCGTGCAGTGCTTGGGTGACTGCTACACCTGGGCAGCCTTCGAGCGCTCCCCACAGCAAACTCACGGACTTGGGGCCATCTACTCTAGCCCATGGCCACCCCAGGGCTCAACCATCCATGCTTGGCTCCTTGGAGGGGAGGGGCAAGCCCGCCATGGAAGGCAGTGTTCCTCCACCAGAGGAATATGTGGAAATACTGAATTTTGGAAATATTACAATGACTGAGAGCTGCTTGTGGGCAGAGGCCAGGGAGACCGAATCCTCTTAAGCATACCAGAGAGCCCTGTGTGCTGGGAAAACCACTCTGTCCAGGAGTCAGTATGGCTGCCACTGAGAGATGGCCCTTCTAGGACAAAAGCCACAAACTCAAATGCCAGTAAAGACCAGGTAGGTATCCTGCAGGTGAAACAGGCTTCCTTGTCATGGTTTTGTGAACTGTGTTCTTTTGACACAAACACACCATGTTGGTATTGCGATTAGAAAGCAGCATGTTTCTGCGATTAAATCCTACCAAAAAAAAAAAAATACTTTCACATTTTTTTCCCCTTGAAACATTCAGCCTTCCTTACCCTATTTTTCTTTTCCCCATTTTTTATAAAGAAAGAAACATTTTAGTTTCCTCTTAACTACAGCACCACAAGGGAAACAACTGCATACATTTGCAAATGCACTGCACCTGCCATTCGCCAATGAGCACCCCCAGAGCAGAGAGACGAGAGGTCCCAGTGGGGACTGCGGCACACCGGAAACCACCTAAAGCCGGCAGCCCCTACTCCGCTCCAGCAGATGGTGGCCATCCGGGAACGTGTGGCTGGAGCTGCCAGATCCATCCAGAAAAGCCAGAGAGTCAGGGAAGAGAAAAAAGCACCGTTGTGGTTTTGGGTTTTTGTTGTTGTTTGTTTTTGGGGTGTTTTGGGGGGTAAATATTAGAAAACTACTAAGGACATGTTTGAGGCCAGATGCAACCCCTAGGTAGCTAGTTTGCTGTTTCTGCATGGGGCTGTATGACCAAATTCCATGTGTTGTCCAGTTGTGCTGGCCCTGAGTGGCTTTCGGGGGGCCAACAGCTGGACCCTGCCTTCCCATGAGGTCGGGAACAGGGCAAAGAACCCAGCCCCAAACAAGGACACCCACAAGAATTACCATGACTTCTGTCCCAGTGACCCACATGTGCTGGGATGTCTACACCGGCCACAGCCTTTTGGTGCTACTCAGCACAGACATGTCAACTACGAGGGTCCGAGTGGGGGAGCGTGGCTGGTGGGCGGGGAGGAGCACATGCACCTCAGAGGGGCTCCTACCCATGAGGAGGTTTCCGTGGGCAGCAATTTCTTCCTCTGCAGCCAGATGTTGATACCCCAGGGTAAAGAGAAGCGGCTGAGATACCAGACATGGTTACTAGAAGTTACTCAGTCAGTATGCATTCCAAGGAGAGAACTCAAAAGGATCTGATCCAAAAGAGAAAATGCTTGCCATTGTGAAGGGGCAAAAAATTATCCTTTCTTACGACGTCCCAGTTCTTCACCCCCAAGTGCAAAGGCCGAGAAAGGGCATTGTTTTCCCAGCATCCCTTCTGATCTGCATTCACTTTCCCTGAGGCTTATATTTCTGAAGCAGCCCCAAAGGGACACAGAAAGCTCTTTGTCAGGCACGGTCCATCTCAGGCGCAGACATTCCAGGGAGAGGGCCTCCCCTCAGTTCCAAAGTACGCCCCAAGGTGCAAACCCAGGCTCTGGACAGTTCTGCTCTCGGTCCCTGATGGGGCCACCCAGAGGTTTTAGGGGGCCAGAACAGCAAAGGGAGCTGTGGGACTGGGCAGGCAAATTCAAGAATCCCACAAACTTCATCACCAGAGTTCTGATCACCCTTAGGAGCATCCAAGGTCACTGGGTCCCCAGGTGGGGTGCAGGTCTACGAGGTGGCCTCGCTGGAACCCTGTCATCCTTGCCGGGCAAATCCACCACCAACCTTACAGCCTTAAGAACATGTCCTTTCCAGCCTGAATGCTACAAGAAATAATTTTTCTTCCATTTTCAGCAAAATAGGCAGCCATACTGTCCCACTGTTGGAAAAGTAACCATCTGAGCAAAAGCCTTCCAAGGGACAAAAATTTCACATGGGGACCTAAAAACATGCCTCTTTTAAAGCTTGGGGAGACATATAAAAAAATATCTCTCCATCAGGGCAGGAAGGGCATTTGATTTCATGAGAACCATCAAGTGCCAGGCCACAGCCCGAACCATGACCCAAGAGGGGACAGAGGGATCTACAGGAGTCCCCCCAGCCTGAGAGCTGCTGCACTTGGAGGGCAGGACGGGGAGCAGGGTCAGCCGTGGGGGTGTTCAAAGACAGAGGAAGATGGGTCCTAGGTCTCCAAAGACAAGCAGGAATCAGCCAAGGGTGGAAGGGGGGCAGGGCCTTTCCAGGCTATACCCCAGAAACATGAAAATGGAAATGGGTGGAGTTTGAGGGCCCATAACACCCTGTGGACTGGTACCGTCCACAGCTAGACCATCAAGTGAAAAGAAAACTTTCAGTGCCACTGAACTTGTGGCACGAAGCAATGCACAAGAGAAGATGTTCAAAGGAAATATGACCCTGGAGAAATCTAGTAACCCTGTCACCATGTTTGCAAATCTGGGGTGTGATCTGGAAAGTCAAGTGTAGGAGGCTTGTGGCAAAAGATGAGTTTGGAGAGGCAGGTGAAGGGGTGGACAATAAAAGGCCTTAGAGAACTCATCTCAGTTGGGATTTCACTCTGTGGGTGTGGAGGAAACCAGGGGTGAGTTTAATACAAGGAAGTGACAGGAATAAATGTAAATAGGAAATAAGCCACGGCATATCAGTCAGTCTGATCTAGCAGACAGCATCTGGTACAGACTGGGTACCAAGAAATAGGAGGCTGACCATCCAAAATTGCTGAGAGTCAATGGTGTCGACACATAAAAATGACAGTTTCACTTGATTCAATCTATGTGACTTGATGCAGTTATGTGACAAACAGGCAATGTTTATCATTTAATGAATAAAGATATCAGGAGGGCTGATCAGAAGAGGACGAGGTGTCTATGCCTGGCCATCTCCCTACCCCGCTGGTCCCCCAGGTGACCTCACCCCTTTCCATGGCTCCAGTCCCATCTGAGCACTGATGAGCCCTACCTGCCATCTCACCCAGGCAGCTCTTTGAAACTCCAGATTCACATCACAAGACTCTTGGGCACATCCACCTGGATTTCTCATGGTCTAACACTGAACCTCAGGCTCAGAGCCAGCACCAAATCACAGCTGTTTCAATTTGACCCAAGGAATGATGGTCTACCATGCTCGCTGCGGAGCTGGGGGCTGGTGGACCGACACCAAGACGGACATTCTTCATCACCCACCTACCATCCCCCCCTCCATCATGCCAGAAATCCTTACCAATTCATCTCCAGTTCATTGCTGAGTCATATCCATTTGGCCATATCAGATCCAATCTTTCCTTCATCTCCCCTGACATATAAATTAGGATACATTTGCTGTAAGTAACAGACAACCTGGCTAACTGTGGTTCAATCACAGAGGCAACAACCACTGCACAAAACAGAGGTCTAGGGGTGGGAGATTCCCGGTTGGTTAGCTAGCCAGTGGATGCATAGCTCTGGATGGGCAAGTCTGTGGCTGTTGGCCTTTCCCTTGTGGCCCCAAGAAGCCTGCTGTGGCTCCAGGCACTGTGTTGATACAGCAGCTTCCTATGGAAGAAAATCTTCCTCTGAAGTTCCCAGCAGGCCTTCCCGTAGGTTTCCCTTAGGCCAAATGTGGTCATAAGACCAATGTTGCAAGGGAGGCCATACGAGTGATCATCTGGGCCGCCATCACTGGTTTCATCCCCTGAGGGTGGGCACACAGGCAGGGGAGGTAGGAGAGGTGGTGTGGCTGTTAGAAACAAAGCTAGCAGTACCTTCCACACTGGCCATTCATCTTAGAACTGCTTCCTCCGGATCACCACCCACCTCTGATCCCTTAAAAGTAAATCAGGTCATATCATTCTGCCTGAGGCTCTTTAATGATAAATCACTGCACTGGATATAATCCACAACCCCCAATAAGCACCTGCAACTCTTCATGTGGTATGCCCTTTAACCTCCCTCTTGGCCTTATTTGTCACCATTTGGCTCCTTTTTGTCCCTCAAATGCAACAAGCATTTTTGTGCCTCAGAGCCTTCTGAAGGGGCCATCTCCTCATCTAGAACATTCTTTTCCAAAACCTTTACATGGCAGACTCCTCACACTTCAGGTCTCAGCCCTCACGGGACTCTCTCAGAAAGTTCCTGGTAAGTAACACTCTCTAATACCCTGCCCTTTGGTTTCACAAACCTTAGCACAGTTTATAGCACATACATATTTGTATGACAATTTCTTTTATGTCTGTCTCCTCAATCAGAATGTAAGTGTTCCTGACAGAGGAATCCTCCCTGGTTTTCACCACTGTAACTGTGGCAGGGCACTAAAGCCTGCTGTGTTGCTCATGCTAATGAACACTACTGAAGTCATGGTTGGTTAATTAGAGAATGAACAAACTGGCCCTTGAAAGATGGACTGGCCCAAGGGGAAGACAAAGGCTCAAGGATGGTAGTGGATAGGGTACTTTCTGCAGGAAGGCAACGTCCAGGACCGCCTGGGCTCCCCTCATTGGATGAAAGCACACAGGCCGACAGGCCCATTGGCCGAAGGCAAGGGCTTCAACTCACTCTGCTCTGACCTCCAACCACCTAGGAAGTTCTGGAAGCTTCCTGGTTAAGCCTGCAAGAGCATCACCGGAAGTGAGGCCTTTAGGGAGAACCACAGAGTATTAACAGAGAGAACCCTCAGGATGGTCTGAAGAGGAGTGAACCATTAGCAAGGACACTCATGGCAGGTCAATGCTGCCTGGCCTGGCTGGTGGCTGCCTTCTGACGTCCTCGGAGAGATCTCCACCTTCCACAGAGCCCATCGGATGAGTGCCCAGGACTGACGGTGGGTGAAATGGTAGCAGATCCTAGTGTGTAATGTAACTCTCTCCAGATATGGTTAGAGTTCGAGGAGAAATAGTCTATGCCAGGGATGTGTGTGAATGACTCCCAAACCCGTGGGGGCGGGGGCGGGGGGTGGGCTAAGGGAGGGGTACTAAGTCCAGCAATGGCTCAAGAGCAGACAGAGGCATGGAGGAAACTGCTTCAGACTGGAATAGTAACAGCATGCTAGGCAAAAAGCTCCAGAAAGATAGAAGGTCTGACTTTCCACAGTCATCTTCGCAATGTCCATCTCAAGCTGGCCGCTGGGGTAGCACATGAGTGACTGATACTGAACATTTCTACCAGGTCCAGCGATTCAGCAAAAGCTTAGGAAGTATTGGGTTTTTAACAGAAGGTTTTCTTGTTTAAACGAAGGTACTTCGTGGGTAACGGGAACACTAGGAACAAAGATAATTACAAAAGTAGATTTAAAAATACAGACACACTCGTGTGCACACGGAAACATATCTTAGCAGGAGCATCGAAGCCCCTTGTTTATACTGAACAATGCCAGACATGGGTGTTTTGACTCTGCCTGGCGACCCAGTTGGGGGGTCATCACTCTGTCTCCCAGCAGCTAGGGGATAAGAACCACACACAGGGAGGAGGAGGAAGGAATCGTAATGGCAAGGTAAGTCCTGGAAGGCAGCCGCTCTTTCCTCCCAGCACCGAGAATTCTGTTGGCACCGAAAGGAATTTCAAAGTTGGAAAACTTTCCCATCAGAGCACAGATGGAGAGCCCGCACATCCTAGGGGGGAAATAATCCAAAGCAGTCTTTAAGATAAATACTTCCATCGGGTAATTTAAGTGCTTTGTATCTAGTGATGGCGTGCCTCATTATTTCCAGCGCTGTGTTATGTTATGGCCCACGCTGCTTTAAATTCTGAACGTGTGCCATTTATCAAAGACAAGAAAATCCCAAAGGCACACTACTTATCATCAGATAATCCAGTGGAAAGTTTAATTGAGGCTTCGGTGCAATGCCTCTTGGCAATGACCCCTGCTTCTAACTCTCTGGCTAATTCTCGTTTCATTAAAGACATTTCCCAGCGTGCATGAGCCTCTTACTTCCTAACCCAGCCACTGGAACTGCGCAGATGACAATCGCTGGCTTATAGGAATGAGTGGCACCTCTCAGCGGCTGGCCTGGCTGGGATGGGAGACGGGCGCCCGTCCGGTGCCTGCAAGGACACCTTGTCCCACTCCCCAGGGACCTCCGGTGATCACACCATATTTTTCTAAGTGTTTCATCAGTTGGCCTTTTAGTTGGGATGAAAAGGCCTTCTCCAGAGCTGCCGTCACACGATGAGTCATTTCCCAGCATGCCCCCAGCTTTCTCAGGGCACAGGAGGTGTTTGGAATCATTTGCTTGGCTGGTCAGGTGCAGGCTTTCCCTGAACTCACTCAGTCTTGTGCAACAGGGTCTTCTCTCGTCTGCTGCTTTCCTTGTGAGCTTTGCGTAGACGTTTTCTGGCCTCCGAGTCAGCCACGACTGTATTATGTAATCTCGTTGTAATCCCCCCAGAGACTTTAGTGATGTATAGGAATTCCTCATCAGTTTTCTTCTTTGGAGCCCAAATTTGGGCTGAGCACAGAGGGAGAATAAATCCTTGGCATCGTTCTCCTTCATTAGTCTCCACGTCTAATTCCTGAACCTTTGTCCTCCTTAATAAATTGCACTTACTCTAGAACTTAATAAGTCAGCAAAAATGAACCAAGGAGGCCTTAGCCCCACCACTTGAACTGTCTGAAGAGTCAAGACTTGTTTTCCCTCAGCTAAAGTAAGGAAGGAATTTATGCTCAGAAGATGATAAGCAGAAAAACTGGGTTGGGCTGGGGATACCTGCCCAGAAGGCAGTTCCAAATTTCACTGCACACTTCAGAAGGCCAAACTTTCTCCAAGAGGGCCAGTCCCCAAACTAGCACGGGGAGCCAAACCCTCCAGGTGAGACCCCTGCCTGCAGCGTGGAGTCAGGATGGGAGGCTCGGCTGCTCCTCCGCAGCCTCCAGCCCACCCCCCAAACCTGCATCTTCCCCGCCTCCTCCAAAAGCAGAGGTGACATTCAAGTCCTGGGCGTGGACGCATCCGTGGGCTTTGGAAGCCAGAGAGAGATGGAAATGGTGCCAGATATGGAATGAATTCTCTGGTATTCCTAGACCAGCATCGAGTCACGCAGAGAGGTTACAAGTACTCCCAGGACGCCTGTTCTCTTCTTAATCAAAAACACACTGGTGGGACACAGATGCTATGTCAGTGGTGCTCCTCCCTGCTTGTGCTGGGAAACCTCGGGACGCCACAAGGGCTGTGTGGGCCAGCATCAGGCCCAGAGTCAGCAGAATCGCATCATTCCTCCCACTGCCTACCCTCCCAGCCCGCCACCTGACCAGCCGCTGCCACGGAGTGGTAAGGGTGATGCAGGCTAATGCGGATTGAGCACGCTTTACCTGCAGACCACACGCTGGGCTTCAGCTCATCTCATCCTTGCAACACTTCTGTGCAGACACCGTTTCCCTTGCCATTGGAGGCAGCACACATTCAGCCGATGGCCCACGGTTTCAGGGGCAGGAGGGCCACCTCAGTGATGCCCATGGGAGGCACACCCTTCTTAACCTCCAAGCCCCACTGTGTTGTTTTCTTTCTTAAAAGTGGAGCTATCTAAATATTTAACAAATATCAGTTGTGTCTGAAGCTCCTTTATGGAAGATGAACACACTGGAAGGTTATATTGAGCAGCTTTTTTTTTTTTGAAAGAGAGCGAGGAGAGACCCTGACACGGAGCACTATCTCATGACCTTGAGACCATGACCTGAGCCGAAATCAAGAGTTGGGTGCTTAACTGAGCCACCCAGCCTCCCCCAGGCATCGTCTTTTAAGATGGTAAGTGGGAGTCATCAAGGGAACTGAAAACCCCCTAAGGACAGGAGCCCTTAATCTCTCTGGACACCGCTGCCAATTTACCTGTTCAACAAATTTGTTTTAATTCATTTGTGCTCCTGCTGCAGAGGCCGGAGGCACATGGAGAAGCAAATAACCTGCGGTACCGATTAACTGAGTAGGGAATAGAGAGACTGCTTCCAATTCTCTCAGATGCTATCTGAACACAGACCTGAAGGAAGGAGAGAGTGAGCCTTCGAGATGGAAATAGGAGAGCATGTCATCCCGGCCCCAGCAAGAGCAGGTGCAAAGCCTTGACAGGTGGCAAGCCTGGCAGGGGAGGAATGGGGACAGGCACAGGCGAGTGAGGCCATGGGTACCGGGAGGTAAGGTCAGTAAGGGAGCCATGAGCCACAGTGCTCTCGGGCCTGCAGGTCCTTGGATTTTATCCCAAACTACCAGGGGAGTTTAAGCAAGGAGCTCACGTGATCTGCTTTATGTTTTTAAAAGAACCCTCTTTTTTTTTTTTTTTTAATTTTTATTAACATATAATGTATTATTTGCCCCAGGGTACATGTCTGTGAATCTTCGGGCTTACACATTTCACAGCACTTAATAGCACATACCCTCCCCATTGTCCCCAACCCAGCCACCCTATCCCTACCCCACTACCCCCCCCGGCCACCCTTAGTTCATTTCTTGAGTCTAGGAGTC
>CM053609.1:13532746-13552700 GCA_028646535.1 Procyon lotor
CTGTTGGCTGAGAAATCCAAGCTGAATTTGTAGGCAGCAGAGCCCTCACATTAACTGAATGCAACTTTGCTAACTCTCTTCAGGGCATGGCCACTTTTTTTTTTTTTTTTTCTTTTTTAAAGGCAGCCTTGGCCCAAAGAGTCTGAATCTCTGATTGCTAGATGCACGCATATTTGATTTCCAAAATTGAAGCCTTTCGTAAAACCTCACCAAAAAAAAAATAAATAAATAAAAATCACAGATCACAATTACGAGCCTAACTATAGATACCAATCTGACTGCTGAAAAACAGATGAACTTGCTGAAGACCTCAGGTCATCTGATTTGGGACAACTAACGTATCATTGATTGTTGAGCCTTCTCTTCTGGAAGCCTCTCAAGGTAGACACAAAGGACACAGTGTGGGTCAGCCTGACACTGAAGCAGCATGGGGTGGAGTTCTAAGGAAGACACATCAGACCTTATTCCCTCAATGGAGTAACTGCCCTTCGGGGACAGACATCTACTACTTCTGACAAGCAATTTTGAAGCAACACTGAGCCCTGACTTCTATAAGGTCAGAAGGAATAACAAAACAAAGCAGACACACCCACAGGAAAGCTCTCGGAAACAAACCCAAAGCTCAGCATTACTAGGAAAAACTTTCGTATATTTTTCTCAAACGGTACTTTCCAGCCTCATTCAAAACCCAGAACCTTTGACACCCCTACGATTCAAAACTGCCCTCCGAGTGAAGACCTAGCAACACCAGGAAAATGCAAAAAGAATAAAAAAAATAAAAAATAAGTAAACTGAATGTGCACCCTGAAGGACATTCCACAAAGTTTTTCAGTTTTTTAGCTTCAGCACCAGGATTGGACCAACCAAAGGTCCTCTACGGTGATGAATGTGGCGGGATAAAGGACAGCCAGAGGGATACATTTTGATGATGTTTTTTATACATACAAAGTGGTGAGATGTTCTTGCCGAAGCCCTAATGAGGCACGGCATAGTTCAGAACTTCTCCTCCTTGATGCCCTTATTTAATAAAAACCCAACAGGTGCAGTATTAGGACATTAAGCCCCATTCACCCTCGTCTCTCACTGGTTTCCCAGCAAATCTTCCTTCTGTAGCCTCACGGAGGCTGCCCTGCAACAGACTTCCAAAGCAGATACGTCATTCCCCCAAGACCTTCATGCTGGTGGGTGATGTTCCTTCTCTCACTTCCTCCCTCACTAAAAGACCCACTATGTGCAGGTCAGTGGCCACGCCCATGAAGCCCCTGCTGGGCTGCCCAGATCTCTCAGGAAGCTCAGTGCCAGCTCTGTGGGCCACACAGGGACACCTGAATTCAGGGACAGCCATGGGGACCTCCGTCCAGGACAGCAGGGTCCCAGTGCATGGACCAGTCTCAGAGCCCCTCAGTGGCATCTCCCTGGCCTTGTGTATGCAACATTTCATGAGGCTGGTGAGCGTGTCCATTGGCCTTGGTGCAAGATTATCACGTATCACGTCCCTTGACTTGGCAGCGACAGGGGAAAGGAGGCTTTGCCATTAATTAAAAAAATGAGAGAGCAAGCAAGAAAAAACACAAATCCCAATAATTAGAACTAAATTCATGAAGCTTAAATAAGGTTGTTGTCAAAAAAAAAAAAACAAAAACAAAAACAAAAACCACCACAGCTCAGTTTACAGCTAAGGGTAAGACCAGGACAAAAGCCGCGTAACTGAGATGTGTCTGTTTGTCCAGGCTACTCAGGTACCACCTACAGATGCCCAGAGGCATGTGTATTGGGAAGAGGAACGTGAAGGGCCAACCGAGGCTTCCAGAGGTCTCGCCCCTTCACACTCCTTCTTACCTAGGGCAGCTTTTTCCTCAGGATGAAGCAATTCAATGGAGGAAAAGCCGACACCCCCACAAAGGCAAGGTCTCAAATGTGCAAAGTAGGAACCATCCAGTGAGGGGGGAGCTGCTTCTCTTAGCGATGAAGCTGTTTTTCCAGAACCTTCTACGTTAAGTGTTGCCTTTTCTTCCCATATGTGTCCTCCTACAAGGTGGAGATCAGCAGGACCCCTGTGCTGCCATCCCTTCTCCTTCCATAGTGGCCCAAAGTGGCAGAGCTGGGAGGGAGGGTCTGTCAGGCGTGACTGTCTTACAGGTGGGTTCACTTGTCTGTGAACACAGGCCAGCTCTGACCCAATGAGGTGGGGCTTGATGGGGCCGCCCCCTCTCAGGGGTCAAGACCACCTCAGAGTTAGGGCCAGGGAAAACCCCCCTTGCCTATGTCAGTAGGACCCCTGTAATGTGAGCATAGTAAACTGCAGACACATGGGTTTCTTATATTTCAATCTTCATGAAAGGGTCAGGGATCCAGCGGGCACTGGTAATTCTGGACCGTCTGGCATCCATCCTTCCCCCTGGCTAAAGCACGCAGCCTGCCCTCCCCTCTTTGGAGAATCCTTCCTGGGCTATTGCCCCCCTCACCCCTACCCTCCCACCACCCTCACTCCCGGAAAGCTCAAAGAGCCAGAGCCTCCCTCACCCCCTGCAGGTGGGTTGAAGAGCCAGGCCATGTGACCTCGGGCAGGACTGGGAGCTGGTGACAAGCAGCTGGCCGTTGTGGCAGATGGAGGCCATTCCCACAGGCCCCACCACTGACCTCTGCCCAGCGTCCACGGCCTCACCTTCTGGGGCTGCCTGGGGTCCTGTGTTCCAACCAGATCTTCCACCTGCATGGGCAGCCCCCCTTTCTGGTAAATGCCCTTTTGCCTGTTCCTCACAATCAGGATCCTGGTCTGCTGAAATGGGTGCATGCAGACAGAGCAGGGAAAGTATGTTCTAACATAACCCCGAACTCCACTAGCCACCTCAGAGGTTGTTCAAATGAATCGTTCGAATTTCACTCTGAAATCTACTTTAAGCTGCTTTTTAAGATGGTAGTTAAAACGTTTACAACAGGGGCGCCTGGGTGGCTCAGTTGGTTAAGCGACTGCCTTCGGCTCTCGTCATGATTCTGGAATCCTGGGATGGGGTCCCGCGTCGGGCTCCCTGTTTAGCAGGGAGTCTGCTTCTCCCTCTGATCTTCCCCCTCTCATGCTCTCTCTCTCTCATTCTCTCTCTCAAATAAATAAATAAAATCTTAAAAAAACAAACACATTTACAACAGCAAGTTACCTCTGGAGTGATAGTGGCTGGGAGGGGGTGTGAGGGAAACTTTGAGGGGGCTGATGACATTCCATACCTTAATCTGAGCAGTGGTCTTGAGGACACAGGCATATGATTGAACAACAGTGTGGGTGTGCTTAATGTCACTGAACTGCACACTTAAAAATGGTTAAGACTTTACATATAAATTTTATGTTATATATATTTACCACCATTTAAAAAACAGGTTAAAAGAGAATTCAAAATGCTGCTTTAAAACTGTTTCAATAAATACAACCAATAAATAAATAAATAAATAAATTTTAAAAAAGCACAGGTAGAAATTAAAAATCCACCAAGATCTGTACCCTTTGCTGTATGTAAGTTTATACCCAAATCAAACCAAGAAAGCAAACAGAAAACACTCTTATGTGCCAAATTATAAAACATCGGCAATCTCCAAGCTTCTCTGGTCTCTCAAGGTGCCACATTATCCCATTTTCTGTAAAACTGAGGGCACAGCCCCTCCTGCTAGAGCCTGACACTGAGATCCAAAGGTAGCTGTTCAAAATCTCTCAGCACTGGCAACCACATACCTATGTGATTCAGATTATTTTTCCATTCCATGGAATCAAAACAAATACAAAAATAAGTTGGATGCTGGAATGACAAAATTATAGAGTTGGAATACAGATACATGGTAGCCAGGGGTTAGGGAAAGGGAGGGAGGGAAGGAGAAGGATATTTACAGGAGCAGCCCAAGGAAGCTGCTTGGAGGTGATGAACCAGTTCTAATCCCGACTGTCTTGGTGGCTGGATGAATCTACATACACAATAAAATGGCATAGAACCATATGTAGAAACATACCCCGAAATGAGTGCATGCAAAAACCGGTGAAACCTGAGTAGGATCTGTAGTCTAGCTCATTGCACTGTGCCAATCAATTTCCCGGTTTTGGAAATACACTACGGTTACATAAGTTGCAACCGTGGGAGAAAGCAGGGTGAGAGGTCTGAGAGACTCCTCTGAGATTCTTTGGCAACTTCCAACGATTCTATGATTATTGCAAAATAAAGGTAAAAAAAAATGCAGAAACAAATTGAATGAGACTGCTGCAAGCCTGCCATAACCCCAGCTTTCAAAATCTCTTCATGGACTCACCAGTGTTCTTCCAAACGGACTTGATAATAAGTACAAAGAAATTATGGCACGTTAAAACAAAAGCACCATGTAAGTATTTATTTTTTTTTTTCAAAGGAAGGGATTCATTTCCTTTGTTGAAGCTGAAAATAACCGTGGTATTGGAAAGAGCATGCAATAAGAAAGTATGAGACAGAGCTGGTTCAGCCTTGAGCTAAGCGGCTGTCACATAAAGAATGATTACAGCTGACCCATGCAATTAAAAGATTTTGTGGAGGAAATAAGACACGCACACACCTGGGAGGTCATGCAAGGACATAGGATTTCACCAGCAGTGTGCAAAATATCAAATGAGTAGTGTTGTGGACTGAATGGTGCCCTCCTCTCCCCCTAAATTCATACATTGCAGTGCTAACCTCCAATGTAAATGTATTTGGAGACAAGGCATTTAAAACAGTGCTAGGACTCCCTAGGAAACACAGGTTTTTTTTTTTAAACATTTGAATCCCACCATTATATATATCTGTCGATCCTATGCTGTTTTCCTACAATTCTAAGCACATCGCATTCAGAATCTTGCTCTTGGTGGTGCCATATTTCGACCTCCTAACAAATAAAGGTTCGTGCCCCAGCAGTCAAAATTGGAAACCATCTCGATGTTTCCTCTGAGAAGCAACCAGAAAGCAATGCGCCTGGTGCACAGCCCGGTGGAGGGGACCAGCCTCACACCCACACGGTCCCACTTCACCGCTTAGGCCACTGCTAACAATCAGCCACACGCACGAGAATGAACCAGGAAGCTTTGGTCTCATGACAACGGTGTGACTCTGTGCGGTCCCACACCTGCAGGAGTGACCAAGAGACTGGGAGCCAAGTGTGCCCCCAACCATGGTCCCCTTGAGGCAGCCTGGAGGCACCTCTCGTGGTTTCACTTTTCCTATCTTCCTCATTCAGCATCTGTCTTGATGCCTTCTGCCCTGAGCAACCTCGATGCTTCTCAGGAACAAAAGAGGAAGTCAAATGAAGTCAAAGAACCAATTTCCAAGAAAAGAGGCAACAGGAAAGGCAGAGGAAAGCTCCTCCAGACTGGAAGTGTTACTAGGTCTCCAGATTACCAAGGGGTTCAGCAGCCCCCTAAATAATGACTCTGCTTCTAAACTTACCAACGGTGTCACATGGTTCGTCTTTGTGTACGCAGAAATCTGTCCTGAAAAAAAAAACAAAAACACACAAAACACAAAGACAGACATGGTCAGGTATATGCGGTAGCCCCCAAGGACAGGAGGAGAAATCACTGTCAGCTACGCTTGACTAGTCGTCCTGCCCATAGCAATGCTGGACACTTGTCAAGAGTAACCTATCCACAATGTTCCCAACTGGAAGGCCCAGTGACCCCACCGAAGGCCCTCCTTTCAGAACTAAACTACTCCACCTAACACTCAGTTGCTGGGAGGGCTCCTTCCAACAACTGTGGAAGTTCTGGAAGAAGAGGTTTGCAAGTCATGCACCAGAGAAAATTCTTCAATATCATCAAACTATAGTGAGTTCCCCAAGTGACTCTACATGGGCGGCAACTGGCTTTGGATGCTGAAGTGACCATGTAGCATTTGCATGAGAAGACAATGGAAAGCGATTTCTTCAAGTTCTATCCTTTAAAGCTTCCCAGGATCCCCTGGGGGCGTGTGGCTGTGCGTGAAGAGCAAATATGCTCAAGAGCTCATCCAGCCCCCGGGGGTTCACTATGGCCTCGAGCCACTCATGTTTGAAACAAGAGGTCTGGGTCCTCTTCCAAAACCAGAGCATTCCCACAGTTAGGGGCTGACCTGACCACTGGTTGCCTGGGACCGGCCGAGCAAAGCAGTGGCCTAGTCCCCCCTCCCTACCCCAGGGCCCCATGCTCATCTTCTCAAGGGGGTTGTGGGGGGAGGGGGGACAGAAAATGTTAAAAGGTGTGTTCTGAAGCCATGTCCTCTCATTTCAAAGTTCTTCTGGGAAGGAAGATGGGACCAGCCAGACAAGGTGGGCACTAAGCCCAATTGTGAAAGAAAGTGGCAGGTGCAGGTTGGGCCACTTTTCCCCTTTCAGATACCCTGGCATCAATGTGTCCTCAATTCCTCTGCTACCCTCTGTCAAAATCTCTTCTCAGGGAAGGATCTGACCTGCCGTTCACAGCGGGCACGATGACAAGAGAAGGCAACGTGTCAATCTCCTAACCTAAGCCTGTCTGGTCACCCTTCTTTCTCCCTCGGCGTCAATCCCATTCTGAGGCACAGCATATTGTTGTATTTGCTCCAAATGGTGACACACACCTGACACCTCTCAGTGCTGGGTGGGCTCCCGTGGAAATGGAGCAGAGCCTGTGTGTTCCCAACTCTGGCTTTGCCTCGGGCTTGTGTGAGGTTTGTCAAAGATTCTGCCCACCACCTCAGACCCACAGATCTTCCTCGAGGTCCTGATCTACAGAACCAGATACACTGGGCAGTCTGTGAGCTCAGAGGAGAGGAAGGGGAAGCTTTGAAGGGGAGCTTTGAAGGGCAGCCGAGGAGAAGCTGGGGTCAATACCATCAGCAGCTCACATGGGTTCTGCTCACTGCAAGTTTCTAATTTTTCCTAACAAACTTGTATGTTTTGACAATCAATTTTATTTATTTTTTATTTTAAAAAAGATTTCATTTATTTATCTGGCAGAGAGGGAGAGAGATCACGAGTAGGCAGAGAAGCAGGCAGAGGGAGGGGGAAGCAGGCTCCCCGCTGAGCAGAGAGCCCGATGTGGGGCTCGATCCCAGGACCCTGAGATCATGACCTGAGCCAAAGGCAGAGGCTCCAACCCACTGAGCCACCCAGGTGCCCCAACAATCAATTTTAAAACCGTTTTAACAAAGGAAAAAAGGAAACCTTCAAGAATCCCACATTTGGCAGAAAAAAAAAAAAAAAAAAAGAACCCTACACTTGTCACAATCCCACTCTAAAACCACAGGAACTTTGCACAGGAAGGGAGGTGGGATAACCATAGGAGCCATATAAGGAAGCCTTGATTTTTTTCTGTCAAAGATGACCTTTCACTGTTTTTGTATTCTTTGGGTAAATACCCAGTCATGGTATTTAAAAACACTAATTCAAGGAGATACATGCACCCCTGTATTTACAGCAGCACTGTTTACAATAGCCAAGATCTGGCACAGCCCAAGTGTCCCTCGAGAGATGAAGGGATACAGAAGATGTGATGTGTGTATATACAATGCAATATCACTCTGCCATCAAAAAGAATGAAGTCTAGGGGCGCCTGGGTGACTCAGTGGATTAAAGCCTCTGCCTTCGGCTCAAGTCATGATCTCAGGGTCCTGGGATCAAGCCCCGCATCGGGCTCTCTGCTCAGCGGGGAGCCTGCTTCCCCTTCTCTCTCTGCTTGCCTCTCTGCCTACTCATGATCTCTCTCTCTCTCTCTCTCTCTCTGCCAGATAAATAAATAAAATTTTTAAAAAATTAAAAAAAAAAAGAATGAAGTCTTGCTATTTGCAATGACAAAGATGGAGCCAGAGAGTACAATGTTAAGTGAAGTAAGCCAGTCAGAGAAAGACAAATACCCTATGATTCCACTCATACATGGAGTTTAAGAAACAAACAAACAAAAATAAGCAAAAGGAAAAAGAGAGACAAACCAAGAAACAGACCCTTAACTACAGAGAACAAAGTGATGGTTATCAGAGGGGAGGTGAGTGAAAGGATGGGTGAAACAGGTGATGGGGATGAAGGAGGGCACTTGTGATGAACTCCGGGTGATGTATGGAAGTGACGAATCACTATATTGCACATCTGAGACAAATATAACACTGTATGGGAACCAACTAGAACTAAAAACTCAAAACAGAACATGACCTTCTAAAAGGCTAATTAGCAGGCAGCAGAAGGTGGCGAGGAAGCAGCAGTGGCAGAGAGAAAAACCAAACAAATAAAATTAAGGACACAAATATGCTCACTGCTCTGGTATCTGACCCCAACTCCACACTGTTGATGGGACACCCCTCCCATTTGAAGGTTTCGAACATCACACACACACACACACACACACACACACACCAATGCCTTGCTCCAGGGTTTCCCGGAGTGAACATAACTAAAAGCCTGGGCAAAAGGAGAAAGTGCACGTGACCATGAGTCCCACAGTCAAGAACTAAAGAGAACTGAGTAGAAGACGCTGCCATCTTGGAGAAAGCGCCATCTTGGAGAATGCCAGCCCTGCTGGCTGACAGGAGCCCTGTGTGTTCCCTCATCCCGTGGTTTCCCTGAAGGGAAGTTGGTGGTCTCAAATGATGGACCCTGCAACACCATCCATTGCTTCTCCTGAGGGAGTGGGAGGAAGTGCCGTCTGCTCACAGAGGGAACAGCCAAGCTCAATTACAAGCCTGGCTTGGAAGGGTGAGCCAAGATTTGAATCTTCTCTCTCCTTCCTGTTCAAGGTCCCTTCTCAGGAAACACAAGCCCTCCACTCAAAGGGGCAGCTTCATCTCCATGTAATCCTGCGCCCACTGCAAATTCATGGCAAACCCACACGCCGGGGCCGAAGGGTTCGAGTGGGGTCCCAACAGAGCTCTCCCGTCCTAGTCCTCTTACTTCCCACTGCTTGCTCCTCAAGAGAAGGCAGGCTGTGTGGACCTCTGTGACCTGGCGCATGGCGTGGGTGCGTCCGCTGTGTGCACAAAAGCTTCCTGCCCCCGACCCATTTACTGCTCTTCTATTGCCATCTTGAAAGGCTTTCTAAGATCCCACATTTGCATTTTGCACTGGGCCCCACAATTTTAGGTAGCTAATCTTGTGCGTAACCTATTGCCTGGCATACAGTTGGGGCTTAATAAGCAGCGGCTCCTTTATTACCGACCGACATATATTTCCGGACCACTTTCAACTTGCCGCACAAGCTTACCAGTGGACTTGTCTCCACACTGCTGGGAAACCTGAGAAAACGCAGTGCGATGGTCCAGATACTCCCTGAGCGCTCACCACCAGCTAGGCCCGCAGGAGACCCCCTCGGTCAGAGCCTGAAGAGAAGACCGTTCCTGGGAGTGGGATGGAGTGACACGGAGGGCAAGGTGGAGGGACAGCTGCAGGGGGACCTGTGGTGGAGCTCCGAGCCGGCCCTGCATGTTTGCTCGCAGTGTCTCCCAGAGGCACAGACCTGGGTTTGTGGGATGGGGGGGATTTCTTCTCTTGTGGACTCCTGAGGGAGATGCAGGGCTAAAGGCAAAGCAGTATCGGGTGCCAAAGTGCCGCCTGGACCCCAGTCCTCTGTGTGGGTCCCCTGTTGTCCTCAGTCTCCGTCCACTCAGAGGGGTTTTCCAGCCCCGGACACTGCTGTGGCTGCCGGAAAGTCCGCTTCCGTGGCTTCTGGCTCGGCAGTTTCTGCCGCACGTGATGTCATGCTCACATCTCTGCAGCTGGCCATCTGCAGAGCTAGTGGGCGTCCGGGAGAATGCACTCCCAGGCTCAGCCACAGCCCATAAGGAGCCAGGGGAGGGCGGGAAGAAAGCTTTGCATCGGCCAGTCTCGGTCCCGGGACTGGGGGACACTGGCCTGTAAACCCCGTTGGGTCCCTGCAGCTCGTGCTTAGACTCTCAGCTCAGATTACTCCAGGGGGAAAGAGCTGCCTCTCGAGAGCAGCAGCTGTCTTACACCCAAATTCCACGTGAAAACATCGGCCCCTTATTATCCCAACCGAATGAACTGCAGCTCTCAGCCTCTAATTATTAAACAATGCCTCTTGGCCAACTCGGCTCCCAGCCCCAACTCTGGCGCTGCCTCGCCCGTCCTGCTGGGAAGTCTTCAATTTCACAGCTGGGAGGACCCAGAGAGCGAGCTGGGCACCGGCCCATCCGGCCCAGCGGCTCCGCAGAAGCAGGCGAGAGGAAGGATGGGTGCTCAGGTAGTTCATCAGAGGTCCATGCGAAACCAAGAAAGAAAACCTCGGCTAACAGAGATGCGGGAGGCCTTTGCAGCTGGCTCTGCCTGCAGCGGAAGGAACTCTGCTCTTTGGAGCCACCAGACATGTCCCCTTCCTGCCCTTAGAACCACCTCCATGCATCCGGGACCACCCCTAAGGGCTTAATTAGAAAAATTCTCAAACCGTCTTAATGTGATTAAAATACACATAACACACAATTTGCTCTCTTAGCCCTTTTTAGGCTTATGGTCCCGTGAGGTCCAACTGCATTTATAATGTTGGGCAACCAATCTCCAGAACTCTTTTCATCTTGCAAAACTGAAACTATAACCACCTAACTTCCCATTCCCTCCTCTCTCCAGCACTCCACCGTCTCTATGAATTTAACTGCTCTAGGGGTCTCAGATAAGTGGAATCATACCCTATTTGGCTTTTTGTGACTGGTGTGTTTCACTGAGCATCCTGCCCTCCAGGGTCTCCCATGCTGTGGCCTGTGACCAGATGTCCTTCCTTTGTAAAGCTGAATAATATTCCAATACGCATAGCCCGTATTTTATTCACCCATTCACCAACAAAGGACACGTGGTTGCTTCCGCATTTTAGCTACTATGAGTCATGCGGCTGCGAACATGGGAACACCCATATCTCTATAAAACCCTCCTTTCAATGCTTTTGGGTCTATACTCAGAAGTAGGATTGCTGGAGCAAAGGGTAATTCTGCACTTAGTATTTCGAGGATGCATTTACTATTTCCCACCAACGGCGTGCAAGGGTTCTAGTTTCTCCACATCCTGACAATGCTCGTTATTTTCTGTCTCATTTGTTTTCAGTAGGAGCCAAAACCTAATGTAACCTAATGGGTGTGAGATGTAAAAAAAAAACAAACAACAACAACAAAAAAAACAAACAAAAAACAAAAAACCCAAAAAAACACAACTGACATTTTTATGCAAAATATTTCCCGTACAGTAAATAAGTTTGTTGGAAGCGGGAAGCAGAAAAGAGAGCCAGAAAACCTAACTGGCAGCCTTCTCAGGCCAAGGGTAGATTCACATCTGTCGACAACAGTGTTTGTGAAAAGGCTAAGCCAGAGGCTTCATCAACACTGATTTCAGTAACACTTACTGCCTCTGAAAAATAAAGGGGGGGGGGGGGAGGGCGCTACTCGTCCTCAAACAGAAAACGCTTGCCAGTGCATCCGTGACCCAGACAGGGAATGAAACTGCAAGAAAGAGATAAAAGATCGGGAAAGATCTCACAAACACCAGAATTGGTACATTTTATCTAGTTTGGGTACGAACCACTTTCAAAGTAGTGACCTTGAAAGTTTAGTTGTATATTCCAAAGATGATCTTATTTGATCATCTTCTTGAGGATCTCCCTTAATGAGCACTTAGAAAATCAGTCGTGTGAATTTACAGTTGCAGGTGGACATGGTTTCCAAGGACCCTACCCTGCTCTCCAAATCAAATCCGCTCTCAAAGGGTGCTACATAATACCCCAATGCTACAATTCTCAGGGTGCCTTACAGAAAACCCCACAGGCTCCAAAAACCATTTCAAAGTGCCTGGAGCCATGGTAACCTCTGGCCAGTGAGCACGAGGCCAGGGGTGGTGGTGACCATGAGGGGGAGTTGGTGCCTGGACGTTCCCAGCAATCCCTGGGGTGGGCAAACCCAGATCCAAAGCAAGAACCAGCTCCTGCTCATCGCTTGTCCTTGGTGCCTTGGAAGGGTACCAGCCGGATGGTAAGCCATCAGAATCACTGAATAGATTACCTTCTCACATGTCCCATTATACATTTAATCACAGCCTGTAAGAGCAGCAAATGCTCTCATAAGGGATCAGTGTGCTACAGAGCATATTGTAACCCTCTTGGGGTTGGCAATTAACGCATCATCCATCCACAGGGCTGACGAGGTTTGTGTCTGGTGTTTCTTGGTAGCAATGCACACATTCTGGGATTTTTAAGAGGAGGAGGTTTTGCAGTTGCCTTGCCTGGTGCCTGGGGATAAGGTGTCAGAACTTTCCCAGCCAGCTTCGGGATGTCACTGGGCCAGGGGCTCATAGGACGTGGCTCAAAAGAAACACCAGAGAGCCTTTCTGGCCCCTCTTCAAGGGGTAGGCTGTCTCAAGCTACCAGAATGGTAAAGTGCTCCTTTCCACAACTTTACCTCTGAACTCAGAAGGAAAAAAAAAAAAAAAGAAAAAGAAAAAGAAGAAAATCTATCATTTGAAAAGTAGTTTCCCTAAATTAATTTTTAAAAATTCCTAAAAATTCAAAATGGACAGATTCCTAGCAAGTCTAATAACATTTTGATATTTGAATCCAAAAGATTAAAATTATCAAGAAACACTTCTGCCCTATTTTGTAATGGGGGAGTTTTGGTGTGAACCCATAATGCATTCTACTTACATCGTGGAAGTAAAGCGACCCAAGTAAATCAGTTTTTCTTGGAGAGGTTTGAGACATGAGGGGAGAATGAAAGAGCCACATCCATGTGTTGGGGGTTAAAGTGTGTCCCCCCCAAGACAGATATGTTCAAGTCCTAACCCCCAGTACCTGTACATGTGATCTTATTTGGAAAGAGGGTTGGTGCAGGTGTAAGTAAGTTAAGATGGGGTCCCCCTGGGCTACACTGGGCCCTAATCCACGGACCGGAGTCCTTACGAGAAGAGGGAAATCAGGACCGAGGGAGGAGGCTAAATGACCATGTGATGTTTAACAGGAGAGAGTGGAGAAATGTGTGTACGAGACGAGGGATGCCAGAGATTGCAGGCCACCCCTGGGAGTGAGGAGGAAGGGCGCAAGGATCCTTTCCTGGAGTCTTCAGAGAGAGCACAGAGACCTGCCCACACCTTGATCTTGGACTTCTGGCCTCCAAAACAGTGTAAGAATACATTTCTGTTGCTTTAAGCCCCCCAGTCTGGGCTCATTTGTTACTGCATCCCCCTGGCAAGCTAAGATAACATGGCCGCTGCCTCCGTGGAAGGCTGTCCCAGTTTCTGTTGACCGCTGCTGGGCCCCTAGTGTCCCTCTCAGTCTGGAAAAGACCAGCTCTGTTGTCTAGAAAGCTCAGCTCCTTATGTGCAGCAGAACCTTCATGGGAATTCCCCAGACATCTCTACCAACTGCTGTTGTCCCAGAATTCCCCCGGGGCTGGAGCCGTGCACAGCACATGGGTGCCCACGTGGTCTCTCTCCCACAGGAAACTCGGGGTAGCCACTCTCCCCCAGACCGACAGCAACCGCAAGCCAGGCAAGAGGCAACCTCAACCACAGGTTAGCTCTTTCCCCATGAGCACTGTATCTGGTGCCCAGGAGAGGAAGTGGATACATCTTCTTGGAACCTTTAAGACTCTTGGGTAACTAGGATTTGGGTACTTTTCTTTTAATAATAACAACAGCAACAATTATGGCTAATGCTGACTGCGTTAATTTATCCCCATTTTACCGAGGAGGAATCCACAGCTCAGAGAGCTGGCCCACAGTCTGATTTCCAAGCCTGAATTCCTAGCAAACTTCCCTCTTTTCCTCTCCAAAGAGGGACACACCTTTCCCCTATTGCATGGGCTGCTACAGACCAACTCCAGCCTCACCTGGTAACAAACACAGCCGCATCCACTGGGGGCGTATCATCCTTCCCTCCTGGAACCTGATTATTGCCGAGGTACCGGGCTCCTCCATATTCCTCGTTCTGCCAGTGGCAGAAGCTCTCCAGGGACCGCTCACCATGGTGCCCAATGGACAATTTGGCCTGAAAGAAATAGGGGTGGCTGGGTAGGGGGCAGTTAAAGAAGCAAACACCCAGGGAAGCCAGAGTTTATGTTCAGAATTTAGTGTGAAGATAGCTGCGCTCTGGGACATCATTCAGTGATGTACTTCCCCAAAAAGCAACCCTAATGCAGGCAGGAAGGTGCACAGACCTAGAGAGAGGCCAGGGCCTTCTTCGTAACTTCAGATGAAGACTACGTTATTAAAGAAAAATATGTTTTTTTCTTTCCTTCTTTTTTTGGCATACTGAACTATGTACCCAACATAGCATCCGTCTCCCGTTTTCAAGTTCATTGCCCGATTCCATGAGTAACATCATTATGTGGGAATGCACTCGACTCAAAGACCAGAAAATGATGCTACAGTGAATCCAAATTTGGCCCAAGGATGGAATGTAGCTCCAGAGGGTAGCCATTGGTTTCCAAAGACCTCACCATCTAGATTTGCACACGTGAGTTGTGCTGAGAGTGTTCCAACACTCTCGGATGCACATAGGCCCAGTGCTCAGAGTTCCCTTGAAATTCCAAGCAGATCATGTGCACACCAAGCTACCAAGCTAAGTAACAGTACCTGCCCTCCTCCCACTGGACTTCCCCAGTCCCCGGCCCAGGGCACACTGCTGCCATCTGCAAAGCCTGGGATGGCAGAGAAGACTGACAACCACCTGCACTCCTCCTTAGCACTCCACAGCAACTAGGAAACTTCCAGACCAGTTACCCCGTCTGCGTGCTCTGACGGGCGTCCGTGGGGACTTACAGGCCGTTGTCGTAGCAGGACGAGCTTGGTAACCTGAATGTTCACCTTACTTCCAAGGCTCTGGTGCTGAAACATATTGTACACCTGTCAAGAGGGAAAATAAAGAATTAATAATGTAAATAAATTAATTTTAAAAATTAAAAAGATAATAAAAAACAGTGGTATCCTGGATGGGATCCTGGAACAGACAAAAGATGTTAGGTAAAAACTAAGGACATTTGCTTTAACTATTGACTCTAGTTACCAATAATCAGCCATGGGGCGCCTGGGTGGCTCAGTCGTTAAACATCTGCCTTCTCTCACGTCATGATCCCAAGGTCCTGAGGTGGAGTCCCGTGTTGGGCTCCCTGCTTGGTGGGCTGCCTGCTTCTCCCTCTTCCATTCTCTCTGCTTGTGTTCCCTCTCTTGCTGTGTTTCTCTTTGTCAAATAAATAAAAATCTTTAAAAAAAAATAATCAGCCAGAATGACAAAAAATAATCCAATGGGAAGAGGACCTGAAGAGACATTTTTTCAAAGAAGACCTACGGATGGCCATCAGACACACAAAGAAATGCTCAGTCACTAGGGAAATACATATCAAAACCACAATGAGCTATGACCTTACACCTGTCAGAATGAGTAGCATCAAAAAGACAAGAAAGAACAAGGGTTGGGAAGGATGCAGAGGAAAAGGAATCCTCATGCACTGTTGGTGGGAATGTAAATTGGTGCAGCTACCATGGAAAACAGTATGGTAGATCCTCCAAAAATTAAATGTAGAATACATATGATCCTGTAATTCCACTAATGGGTATTTACCTAAAGAAGATGAAAACACTAATTGAAAAGATGTGTGCACACCTATGTTTACTGCAGTATTATTTACAACAGCCAAGAAGGTATGGAAGCAACCCAATGTCAATCAATAGATGAATGGATAAAGAGGTAGTATACATATATACAGTGGAATATTACCAGCGTAAAAAAGAATGAGATCTTGCCATTTGTGATATGTGTGGACCTAGGGAGTATTATAATAAGTGAAGTATGTCAGAGAAAGACAAATACCACATGATTTCAATAATATGTGGAATCTAAAAAATGAAATGAGCAAACAAAACAGACTCTTAAATACAGAGAACAAACTGATGGTTACCAGAGGGGAGGTGGGTGTGGCTATGGGGGAAACAGGTAAGGGGGATTAAGAGGTATAAACTTTCCAGTTGTAAAATAAAGAAGTCGCATCATGGTGCGTGGGTGGCTCAGTCATTAAGGGTCTGCCTTCGGCTCAGGTCATGATCCCAGGGTCCTGAGATCGAGCCCTGCATTGGGCTTCCTGCTTGGCGGGAAGCCTGCTTTTCCCTCTCCCACTCCCCACACTTGTATTCCCTCACTCGCTGTCCCTCTCTCTGTCAAATAAAGAATAAAATCTTTAAAAAATTAAAAAATTAAAAATAAATAAAGAAGTCACAGAAATGAAAAGTAGAGCGTAGGAAATACAGTCAGTAAGACTGTAGTAACATTGTTTGGGGACAGATGGTGACTACACTTATCACGGTGGGCACTGAATAATGTACAGAATTACTGAATCTATACATTGTACACCTGAAATATAACATTGTGTATTAATTATGCTTCCATAAAAATGATAATACATCATAATTGGTCCATTAGTTATACCATATTATTGTAAGACGTTAATAAGAGGAGAAATTGTGTATGGGAACTCTCTGTACTATTTGCTCAATTTTTCTATAAATCTAAAACATAAAATTCAGGTGAATAAAGTAAAATTTCTTATAAGTAAATAAGACAAATTACACTTATTAAAAACTACATTAAAAGCATTAAAATATAAAAGTATATATTACTAAATATTTGTATAAAATATCAAAATATGAAATTACATATTCTATAGTTTATAAAATATTAAAAATATAAAAATATTTTAAAACTTGCATTTTTACAGTATAAAAAACCTGGAGAAAGAATAATTATATGAAATTTAATTTTTAGTGTTCATTAAGTCTTACTGGAACAATAACAAAAAATGTACATATAGGAAATATGACCCAGATTTTATTTAAAAGACCTTCCGAGGGGCGCTTGGGTGGCTCAGTTGGTTGAGCATCCAACTCTTGATTTCAGCTCCAGTCACAATCTTAGGGTCATGGGATTGGGCCCCATGTCGGGCTCCACACTCCACAGTGGGGAGTCTACCTGAGGATTCTTCCTGTCCCTCTGCCCCTCCCCCATGCCTACCCTCTAAAATAAATAAATACTTAAAAGGCCTTCTGAGACCCTAAAATCCCCATAAATATGAATTCCCAAAAGAAAGATGCATATGATAGGAAACTCTGGAATCACACCCACATGTGTACATATATACACAAAGCTAAGCTGGAAATCAGCTGTTTAAAAAAAACAAAAGGGCATAAAGAGCAGATCCCAAAAGAAAGAATAGGTATTAGATAATCCTGGTAGAAAACTCAAAACTCCCATTCTGGGCTTTTACGGGGGACATTGAAGGGGACCTTTAAGAAGGGGAAGGGGGAGGTCAATGCCTGTGGCCATCTGCCCCATGCCAGCCTGTGTTATCTCTAACCCTCATCAAAACCCATCAAAGTTGGTATCTCCACCACCTTCAGCGAATCAAGAGAAAGCCACCTGCTCAAGACCCACAGCCAGTCAATAATGACCCCAACTCATATCCAGGCTTGTTCAGACAATAAGGCCATATTCCTCCTTTATTCCCCGAAGTCCTCATTCTAACTACAGTGCGTCACAGAGACACGATTATAGTAACAAAATAGAATCTGCCCCTTTCTGTTTTGTACCTCTTGCTTTTAGAATTTCATTATAAGGACCTCAATATCAAAAAAGTCAAAGGAAAGCGTTTCAAGGGGAAGAGAGAGAGAGGAAATCTCAAACAAGGCAGAGGAATCAAAGTTGACATAGATGGAAAAGTCCACTGTATGTGAGAATCCCTGGTCCCTCTCCTGTAAATATGGACAAAGTAGGAAGCAGGCAGTATAATGGGATAGATCGCGTAGGTGGTAGAAGAAGATATGGAAAGAACAGGGCTGAGTCTTTTGAACACCTAGGGAGACACTTCTGCCTCATTGTGTCCTGGTTTTTCCTTTTTTTTTTTTTCCAATTTTATTGAGATATGATTGATATCCAACACTGTATTATTTTTAGGTGTACAACATAATCTGATACCATGAGATGATCGCCCCAAGAAGTTCAGTTAACACCTATCACCTCGCATAGTCACAATCTGTTTTCTCGTGATGAGAACTTTTAAGATTTATTACCTTAGGAACTTTCAAACATATGATACGGTATTGTCACCCATAGTCACCTTGCTGTACGTTGCATCACTAAGACTTATTCTCACTGGAAGCTTGCGTCTTTTGACCCTCTTTGTCCATTGCCCACCCCCATCTCTGGCAACCAGCAAACTCTTCTCTGTATCTAGGAGTTCAGCCTTTTTAGATTTCACTTGGTTTTGAAACCTCTAGTTTTGTTTTGTTTTGCTTTGCTTTCCCCTGACAGAATCTAGAAAGGAGAATTTCCCAGCAGGGGCATTAGAACATTCTACTGTGTTCTTCAGCACATCAGCAGCAACATAAGACAATAACCAGAATGACCGTGTAGGCACGGTTGATTCAGGCCACGTGAAGCCAGACACGGCATCTGGTACACGTGCGTCAGAAGCCGGGCACACACTATGTTTGAGCATCTGTGTGACAAAGGAATTAGCTGTGTCATTGCTTGGATCTTATTCTTTGAGAACTATTATTATAACAAAAGAAAATCTTTGTGTGACTTAATATTCTTTCCCACAAGGAAAAATAGAACACATTTAGTTGTTCTGTTCTTATGCCCTCCCCCAAATTTATTCCTCCAAGAACAAAACAGCAGTCATTTTTTCTTTTCTTTTTTTTTTTTTTTTTTTTGCACTGGACCATCTGTAGGCCAAATCTGAAGTCATGTCTTAATTACCTATCCCCAAACCTGGGTGAAGAAGAGGAAAACACATAACTTTTTCCTTGTTTTGATATTTTGAGAACCACCCAATGGCTGCGACTCAAATTCTTCCAGAAATATTCAGCAGTAGGATTGGGCCCAAACTGGAAAACCTCAATTCAAAACATGAAAAGTGGGAAGAATGAAAACCTGCAGTTCTGAGGGAGAAAATTCAAGCCACGCAGGATTTCGAGGTGCAATCTAATCATTGCCTAGAATATCAACACCAGCAAAAGGGGTGGTTAAGGGCTATTATTTAAGGAAGGTTTAAAGGAATAACACGGCAAAGCAATTTTCAATGGAATTGGGACATGTCACAGAAAAGCTGCATAAAGACTGCAAATTTCTGGAAGGAAAATCTACAGGGACATCCTCCCTTGGCAGAACCTTCCATTTCCTCCTCGTTGACCTGATGATAGTTCTGTGCATCCTGTACTACCCTACCCCAAATACTCAGTCGCTTCCCTTGGGGCTAACGCTCAAAAATGAGGGGCGATGGAAGGAAGGGGCTTCAGGGGCTAAGAGGAAGGGCTGGGAGATGGGACAGTTTAACGGGTACAGACTTTCAGTTTTGCAAGACGACAATGTTCTAGAGATGGGTTGCACAACAATGAGAATACACTTCCTACTGAACTGCACGCTTACAAATGGCTAAGATGGTAAATTGAACGTGTATCTCACTGCAATTAGAATTTTCTGAATTCATTTTTTGAAAGTCGCTTCACGCTCTAGCGACATTCTCCAGCAAGCCCGAAGGCAGGCATTGCCCCTAGACGTGTACCTGGGGTCCCCATGTCCTGGAAAGTAGATCTGGGAGCCGGACCAATGCCAGAGCACCTCGTCACCTGCGGCGAGTTGTCCCACGTTCCTGCAAAGCGTGTCAGGGCACAGGGCAGACGCACAGGATCTCCCGGGGGGCCCCAGAGCCAAGCCAGGCAAGCCAAACGCAAATCTGATGACAGCCACAAACACAAAGCAGCAGGCCCCAAAGTCTCCTCGTCTTTTTTCCTCCATGGAAATTCACACTCAGGAGCAGTCCCGAGGCGGCCGCCACATGATGTTGAGGGGGACACCTGGTCGGGTGAGGAACAGTATGGCCAATCGTCTGGAAATTCTGTCTCCGGCATCCAGCTCTGGCCGCGTCCTGGCAAGTGCTCAGAGCCCTGGCTGCATTTGTCACGTTTCCTTGGCGGGGGGGGGGGGGGGGGGGGG
>CM053609.1:13561049-13595163 GCA_028646535.1 Procyon lotor
TGCTAAGGCAGGGTTGGAGGGTGGGTCCCCCCAGGGAGCAAGGGGCTGCACTGTGTCTCCATCCACCAGCCTGGGGAAGAGTCAAGGACACAGCACTCGTCCTGGATGCCGACGGGAGACTCACCATGTTCATGACGGTGAGAATGAACCTCTGGGCGGCCTCTGCCCCGTGGTACTGCACCATGTCAGCGTCGGCCACCACCAGGGTCTCCACCGTGTGCTCGCTGGTCAGCTGGATGGCGTTCCTCCGCTCCCGCCAGTCCCGAGATGGCCTGCCCCTCCTTGGTTTCTTCTTTTCTAGAAAAGGACAGAGACATCCATGCAGTCCTTGATGTTTTGATTTCCAAAACCATACAGAGAGGGGGCCTTCTGTTGAGCCTCCCATAGGGAATGGTCAGTCTCCAGCGGCCAGGAGCTGGACCTCCACCATCGCTGAGGGGGGTGTGGGGGGTCGGGGGACACCTGAGCTCTCACTTCCCACACCGGGAGCCGAGGAGCAGAAGGGGGCTCACAGCTGTCTACATCGCAGCCAAGGACACCAACAGGACTGCCAATCAGGGAGGAGAAAACCTGTCCCATCAGAGGAGAGCAGACAGCAGTGTGAAGTCCGTGGAGGGAAAGGAAGCCCAGGCCTGGTGGGGAGAGATCAGAAAGCGCCTCGGGTTAATGGCAGAGAACCAGCGAGCTTTCTGGAAAGGGTTACACTGCTCAAGGCTGCGACCCGGGGAGGTCGCACTCTGGCTGCTGTTCCGATGGTCAGAAAGAAGGAGCCATAAACATTAATAATCGCAAAGCCTTATTTCAAAGAAAAATAAAACATCAGAAAAGCAAATCTCATACATGCACATACTGGCCAAGACGGGTCTGTTCCTTAACCCAGGGAAGGGTCATTGCTGACTCTTTAGACAGACTCATTCCCTCTCAGATCTGACACCAGATCAATAACAGATAAGCCACCACTGTTATCAATTAGAGCCCAAATCAGAGTATCTGGGCAACTCCAAGCTGCTCGGTGAGGGTGAGCTCAGCTTTGTTGGCGAAAACCCCTCTGACCAACACTAAAGGCTGATATGAATAGCACGCATTTTCAGGATCCAAATGTATGTGAACGGAAGGGCACTTCTTAAACTTGGTAACAAATTATTTCCATTTTGAGCCCTAGACCCTAGAGAGATGACAGACGTCATCTCTGCTACAATTGCCACACAGTGAACCCAGGCTCCATACGCACAAACCGGCTTCACAGAGTGACTGGATCCTTCCAGAACCGAGAAAACACACTGTGAAGCCGCCTGAGGTATGCACCATCGTAAACAAACAAGAATACTCTGTGCCATACAATTTACAACTGTGAAAAACGAAGAGCACGCTAAGTGTCCAACACAGAGAAAGCCAGCCACGGTGAAACGTGGCTAGGAAAGGCACGTTGGTGATGATACAGCTAAATTGTGATTTTGCAAAGATTTAGCCTACAATTACTGTAGCCACCCCACCCCCTCGCCTGCCCCAGAAAAAAATAAATGAATAAGTAGCCAGACAACCAATTAATGTAGGTAGAACACAACTAAAACATGAATGGAAGGGGATGTGTGATCTTCATTTTCCTTCTTTTCTTTGTATTTTCAAAGTGTCTGTGAGGAACCAGAATTACTTATTTAAAATAATGATGTTGAGCTTGAGATAAACACATATGTCCTTTCACACTCTCCACAATACAGGAGGCATGGGGAGCAAAGTACGTTAGCTCATGAGCTGGAGAAATGCAAGCTGAAAGGCTCAAATGTGTCGGTCCCATCTGTCCTCATCCAGATCCAGGTCTACCTCCCAACAAGACTTTGGGGCCTCAGCAGTAGGATGAGGGAAGAGTCCACGCTAGGACAAAAGGCGAGGTCTCCAAAGGCACTGCCTTACACGTGGGCAGAATGGAAGAGGCCTCTTGTCTCTCTCAAGAAGGTCTCTTTACACACTTAGGTTTTGACCCACCTTCGGCAACCCGCTCATCTCGGAGCCCAAGGAGGCAGGCACACGGGTGATCTCTACATTCTGGGTTCAGGATGCTCGCCTGCCAGGGGCTCCCTGCCTGGATCGGGCCAACCCGTCCCACTTGGATTTTCTAACAAACCCCCTCGATCCCGTTTCAACACAGTGGAAGTGAAGGGCAACCCGAGTAAGGGCTCTGTTCTCGCGAGCACAGCCACGTTCTCTCCCAGCCACGTGGTGCTGCCGCTCCAGCTCCTGGGGTGGAGTCCCCCACAGGGCTCCCTGCTCAGAGGGGGAGTCTGCTTCTCCCTCTCCCTCTGCCCCTCCCCCTGCTCATGCTCTCTCGCTTGCTCTCTTGTAAATGAATAAAACCTTTAAAAAAAAATGCTGCACTGTGCATCACTCTTGAAGCACAAAGTTGGACTACTAACACCTGGACCACAGAGGGCTACTAAACAGGGTGTCCTACAGGATGAAATGCTATGGGCTAACACCTGCCCAGAATACTAAGTCACAGGTAAAACACAATGGTCAGGAGCTCTGGGTTTTGTTTTGTTTTCTTTTTTTTTTTTTTTCTGTGCCTTTTAAAGGATTTTCACTATAGCTATCCCATGTGTTTCCTTCATGGCCCCCAGCCCCTGGCCTAGCACGTAGTGTGGCATAAATATTCACTGGACAAAAGCACCCACGGATGGATGGATGGATGGATGAGTGAATGAGTGCATGAAAGGAATCCCTGTTTCCCACATCACAAAGCTGAAGTCAAGCACTAGGCAGTGGTGATTTCGGTCCTAGAACCCAAAGCTCACCCCCTCTGCTGCTCTGACTTTCCCCACTGGCTCTGCCCGCAAGTGCCAACAAGCCCCTCGCTGCCATCTGAGCAGCAAACCTAACAGGAGGAGGACCGAAGAAAGCTCGGCAGGAAAGGGCTCTGGGTGGAACATCATGAAATCGATGCTGCTGCTTCTGCTGCAGGACCTACCCAGGAAGATGGGGCACAACTTTTCTGAGCAACCCTCACTGACCGTGCTCCCTCCACTTGAAGGGTCTCTGGCTTGTTCCAGGGCCTCCAGGAGCTACTGTGTAATTATACCTCCCAGCTGCCTGGGGACCTGCCGCAAGGCTGCCTCACTCCCCTCACTGAGCGTTGCTACTGGGGGCTGTCAGGCCAGAACCACATCAGGCCGGCCGGTGACATGCACCCCAGTGCTCTGTCCTGTTCCTGCACTCAAGGGACATTTCAATCAAGAAGCCTTGATTCAAATTCCTGTGGCCTGATGGGTTTCAGGAATTCAGAATTTTTCAGATTTTGCAAGGCAATCTGGTGGGCATGCCACGTACTGAATACCACTTTCAAATGAGGTCTGGGGCAGTAAGCTGTTATCGAAAGGCTCTACTAAAAAAAAAAAAAAAAAAAAGAAAGGCTCTACTATTTCTCAGTGAAATCAATAAATGGGGGGTCAAGAGAGACGCTTGGTAGCTCTCCAAGGTCAGGGCAGGGCAGGGCAGGCCTTCCACAAAATGAGTGTCAAAAATCCTAGATTTGGTGGGATGCCTGGGTGGCTCAGTGGGTTAGGCACCTGCTTTCAGCTCAGGCCATGATCCCAGGGTCCTGGGACTGAGCCTCGCACCAGGCTCCCTGCTCAGTGGGGAGCCTGCTTCTCCCTCTGCTCTTCATCTCGCTCATTCTCTCTCTTTTCCTCTTTCTTAAAATAGATACATTTTTTAAATTCTTTGAAAAAAAAAAAGAAATTTCTATATATTTATGTAAGATACCCCAAGTCTTTTTTTTAGAGTAAGAGAAGAGAAAACCACAAAGAAAAAACTAAGGGCACTCTAAATGTGGTGCTTTTAGAATATTCACATTATTATTGAACTTAAGAACTTGGGGACTACTGAAAATGCTCAGTAAATACATAAACTATCATTTTAGTTATAAGTTTTGCACTTGGCAAACTAA
Organism: Procyon lotor; assembly: GCA_028646535.1. NCBI lineage: Eukaryota > Metazoa > Chordata > Mammalia > Carnivora > Procyonidae > Procyon > Procyon lotor. The sequence continues at coordinate 13,564,990 of CM053609.1, forward strand.
AAAAAAATCTCAAAACTTCAGCTGTGAATTATCAAGCTCTGTATGAAATAGACGTTTCTTTAGTTTAAAAATAAAGAGTCTTTAGATATTTACCAGGGAGAAATAACACACAGATCACAAAATATTTGGTGTGAGAGCTCAACAGCCAGAAGAATTATTCTGTGATTCTACCCATGGCATTTCCAGGGACGACCTCAGGTGACCTTCATGCCAAGAGAGGAAAAACAAGCCTGTACCAGCTACTGAGGCAAGTTAGAGAGAAAACAAATAGAGGACACAGGGGCAGCTGCCCAAGGGCACTGGGCCCTTTGAGACCAAGGACAGAGGGCACTTCAGGCCGAGAAATCCAAGACTGGTGCCAATGCTAGGAATTAGGTCCCGGGTATCCAACATGCTTACTGAGTTAAAGGACAGATTCAGACTTAAACTTAGATAGATTCAGTCACTCAAGGCAGAAACATAAGCTTTTCTCCTACACAGCACTCAAGGTCCTCTGCACCTGGGCACAAGGGCACAGGGGACCAGCAAGACTCTAGAACCGGAAATTCACCTAGCCGCCCTGACTGTGGCTTTTCCCCAGCCCTCTTGAGGACAGGGTAAAGGCAATCCTATCAAAAACCCTTGGTACCATCGTGCTATGTTGCAAAGAATTTACCTGTGGTCAGAGGAAAGCCACCTGCCCCTCCTTCTCACCTTGAAACACCGACTGTGATCTGCGCCAGGGTGGGCTCTCCAAGCCTTCTGTGACTGCCTTCAAAACCAGAACCATCACACCCACCCCCCAGGTTTGCAGCGATTAAGTGAAACACTCACTGAACGCTTACTACGTTCCCTGGACTGTTACGATTCTTCGATGAATGAATGGCAGGCACCTCGATCATGATGAGGATTACGATGACAGCGGCAGTGGGCAGTGACCCAGTGGTTAAGGACACGGTTTTCAAGACAAAACAGCTGCACTCAAATCCTCCCTGACTGTTTTGTCTGACCTGGGACAACTGTCTTGCCCTCTCTTTGTCTCCGATCCCTCCGATCCCGAGAGAATCGCGCCCCCCCCCCCCCCAGGCTGCTGCGGGAATCCCAGATGCAAGCTCTCAGCCCAGCTCCTGGCTCACAGCATGTGCTCAGGAAAGCGTGGCTTGACGACTGTCGTCCTTCATGGAGATGGAACACGAGAGGCACCTGTGGAGTCTGCAGGCAGGGTGTCCCTGTTGGCCGTGTGACCCAAGCACGTCCCCTAAGTCTCCCTCTCAGTGTTGGTGAGGTGAGGAGGAGACGAGGGAGCCACGGGGAGCTCAGAGGAGCAGGTAGAGAAGGAGGCAGGGGTCCAGGCTCACCATCCCAGGAACACAACTGCCCGCAGAGAAACCTCCCGAAGCAGTGAAAAAGTCCTCCCAACCAACCCATAACTGAGGTGCAGAGGATTTTGGTTTTTAAGGTAAGACCCCTCCCCAAAATCAGATCCAGCTCGCGCAGATGGAGCCCTGAATGGGGACCTAAGGACAGAGGGTGAGAAAGACTTCAAGGTCAAGCTCCCTCATCCCTCTGAGCACAGGAGATTGAGGGTGACTCACCCCCAAAATAGACAGACTGAAATTAGAGAAATAACCAGAGAAAAGAAAATGCAACTATAAGGCAGCTTTGCTGACAGACACCAACCCAAGGGCCCCAGGCCCTTGGCTCTGTGCCCACACTATGGGGATCCCCTCCCCGCAGCCAGAGTCACAGACTGTCACCATGCAAACCTCGAGAGGAGCAAGCTGAGGCACCAAGAAATTTGTCAAATTATCTAGCTCTGGGCCGCCAACCCACTTGACTGGGATTCCAGGGATGACGGTCTAACCCGTCTATTCTGCCTTAGAATTTGGTTCTGAGTTTCCTAAAATCAGGGAGAACATTTTTTTTCTTTTAAAAGATAAACATGTTTGCTTGTCCGTCTTCTCACTCTCCTCCGACGGGTGGGAGGACATCCTTCCCTCAGGGAAAGGCAATATTTACCTCACACCGGCCTCTACAGTAAACCATACCAGTAAGACTTAACCCAGGGGGCCTCTCAGTGATGGCCAAGGCCAAGTTTTCAACACATGTTTTATGGCAAATGTGATCACGAATTCTGTTTCCTTTTATCTGATAGGAACCTTCTCTCATACCGAACGGCCTAAAATTAAACACTCAGCAAAAGGAATTCCGGAAAAATCCCACCGTGTGCTCCAAGTCGGCAGCCTTGGAGGGTTTCTCCGTGCAAGGAGGGCCTGGCAGCCAACCTGGCATGGGGAGGACACGAGTGGGGCAGCCGAACTGAGAAAGGGGAATTGGCCTGAGAGAGAAAGGACATGTGAGGTCACAGATGGTGACAGGGGCTTCCGGAATAAGAGGGAAGCTGTTTGGGAAGCTGGATCCACTCATTCGCCTCATGGCACAAGCCCCATGAGGGGCCTCCCAGCAACCCACCCCGGGCGCCGAGGGTCTGTGGCTCTCCCGGCGTGGGCTGCCCAGGCGACCACGTGGGCCCTGTGAACAAGCTGTTGGTTTTTTATTTTTTATTTTTTTCTGTGCGTGTCACCTCAAAAATGAATTCAAAGCTGGCAAACAGAAGTAACGGTGGGACTAGCAGAATCTCTCAGATTAGATGGAACAGCAGACCGGGGCCCTGGGGTCCGCTGACAGTGCCTGGGAACCTGTCTGCGGCCCGTCACTCGTGGGACACCCAGTTGGCCAACATCGAGGGGCTTGGGGTGCCCCCCAAATCCCCTGCTTGCCCCCAAACTCACAGCTGTTAATATCCACTTTGCAGTCTAACGTGGGTCCAGGCTTGTCTGCTGGACCTGACTGTGAGCTCACGGACCCAAACGTCATCCCCCGGACCCTGCCACAGCGCCTACCCAGCACTGCCCCGAGCATAGGAGCAATTCAAGAATTACATGTAGTTAAATGAATTTTTTTTTTAAACTTTTTGAACTCCTCATGAATGTCAAGATGAATTTTTAGGGAACTTCACATAAATTGTCCTAGAATTACATTCCCATAGGTGCTTCCTCCACCTAAGAGGGAGGTAGCAAAGCCGGTCGTGAGAGGCCCACGGCTCCACCATCTGACAGAGCTGGCGAGAATCTTCCGGAGCAATGGGGGGGGGAGGGGCGGCAAGTTCCCTCATCGAGAAAGCAAGGCAATGATTACTCCTCTCCCCGAGGGCAGATGTGTGGAATAATGAAGGGATACGCGCTCAGCCTCTAACACAGAGTCAGATCTAGAATGCCACAGATCGTGCGGCTAGTCTGAGTTCTCCCCCTAGCATTACTCTACTAGGACTACGGTTCACGGGTAGGGTCTAAAGAGTCATTTCTACACTTTGCCTGATCCCAGAGACAAATGGGGAACTCCAATGCCTTTCTGCACTCTATAGGATCTGATCGCTCATATTCTCCGTCGACCAGCATCTCTCATCTAGACACTCATCAACCAACTTGTTGCCCTGGGTATTTCTTGCTGGGCAGGGGGCATGAACGGATGTCTCCAAGGCCATCCTCAACCAGGCAACCAGAAATTAAAATATATAGAAGCAACAGTCTCCAGAAGAGGGAGTAGCTTGTCGTTCCTGCTTGACAACCGATGTAACCTCCGAATGTTCCAGAATGGAGGGGCATTTTGCCGTTCCAAACATGACAGAACTTAAAACATGACTGTACGTGAAATCAGCTGTCGAAACCATGAAACATTCATAATATTTCACATAGGCTAGAAGAATGGAAATCAAATGCTTTTCATAAAAGCCTGGCAAACGGGGTGAGTCTGTCTCCTTGGGGGAGACACCCGGTGCTGCTGGGAGCAGGCTTTCCATACACAGACCCACCCCAATGCACCTCCACCACAGCACGAGACACAGTAAGATGTATGGTTTCACCTGTATGTCCAATAGCCCCACTGTCCTCAAGTAAGCAGCCACGGGGTATAAAGAAAACACCTTCAGGCTGGGAATTGGGAACTCTAGATATTCAACAGGGCCTGACCTGGATGCCCTCAAAGGGGCCAGTCAACAGAAAAGTCACTGTTTCCCATGCACCAGGAATTTGTCTTTTGCCTCTCAGCAGCTCTACCGCACTCTGCTCTGGGGCTGGGAGTCTGCAAACTACATTTCCCAGACTCCCTTGCCAGCTGGCTTTCTGGGAAGCTCTGCCAACAGGAGGCGCTAGAGGGATACCAGAGGGGGACCAGAGGGGACCAGAGGCGGGCAAAGGGACTCCTAGTGTTTTCAGCTCAGGATGGCATTGTTCCAGGAGGACTGCAGGACAACAGGGCTCCAGCCTCCAGCTCCTGGGACACTCCCAACCTAGCTCCCCTACCCCCCTCAGCAGTACATCCATAGGGACACCAGCTTGGCTAAACGCCTTGGTGGTCTGAAGCCCCCTCAGACCCTTGCCCCAAGCTCTTTGGTCCCAGAAATGCACCTCTTCCCTTGTCTTTTTTTTTTTTTTTTTTAAAGATTTTATTTATTTGACAGAGAGAAACACAGCGAGAGAGGGAACACAAGCAGAGGGAATGGTAGTGGGAGAAGCAGGCTTCCTGCAGAGCAGAGAGCCCGATGCGGGGCTCGATCCCATGCCCCTGGGATCTGACCTGGGCCAAAGGCAGGTGCTTAATGACTGAGCCACCCAGGCACCCCACCTCTTCCCTTTTCTTAACCCAGTCCTTGGGTAACGGCTGTTTCCTGGGTCCCCCTAGTTCCCCCTTCTGCTCATTCTGCTCAGACTTGGTCACTGATACAACCAATTCCACGCGAAATTCCTCTGCTGGAAAACACCGCGGCAGGGTTTCCATTGTCTTGACCAAATGCAAATGGGTAGAGCCTAAAATGAGAGGATCGGTCCTTACACTACTTTCTAGATTTCACTGGAGCGCCAAGGATTCTTCCCTGTTCTGGGACTAAGGATTTATTTATTTGCCATGGGCGTCCTGGATGGGCATTTCTGCTCTGCCATACACAGGAACATTGCCCTACATTTGGAGTCACCATTTAACAAAAATCAATCACTAGGGGGTTTCGGGCGGGGGGGCAGTACAGACATCGCTGCATGCCATCGATCTCTCCAAGGATCCATCACAGCCACATCCCAGGACCTGGGGACCACGGTGCTGCACATACTCTGGAGTCCACATGGGCAAAGCGTGGGAGGAGGAACCATCAATAACCAGAGAGCCAGTGGGGGGCTTTCAGGTGTAATTTCGGCAGTTTGCACCCACAGACATATCCACACTGTGCTTTGCAATAAAACCATCAGTTTTCCCCAAATTACTTTCTCATCCCTTTCTTTTTGTCAACCAAAGCAAAAGGGTCTGTTTCTAGAAAAGTGAGCCTTTCCAACTGGAAATGATGGTTCCACATGTGCAGAAGAGCTCCTGGCCAGGTGAACTTCTCGGCAGCTGCAGAAATCCAACATCCTTGAAAAATAATGGCCTTTCTCTCTCTCTCTCCCTCTTTCTCCCTCCCTCTCTCTCTCTCCCTCCCTCTCTCTTTTTTTTTCAAATAGGAAAAAAATAACATTTACTCTCCAAGTATGAATTCCTTAAATAACTTCCCCCAAGGCCAAGTCATTTCATAAAAGGCATTTTTTTTTCACGTAAATTCCTTATAAAGAAAGGTGGAAAATAAGAGTTGTGCTTTTTTGAGACTTGGGGGTTATTATATTTTATTTCTTCATGGGGAAGATCCCAAGTGAAGAACTGATTGACCCTGGGATCCGAAATCAGTCCCTCCACCAGGCAGGAGGTGTGCTCCACATCCCGGCCCTGGGACACAGCAGGGCCAAGGGCAAGAAACACATGCCACCCCTCTGGACCTTTCCGCCCATGGTCAGAGTCATGTAGGTACCCAGTAGCCAAGCACCACTGCCTGTGGGTGAGGGCGAAAGGTATTTATTCAGCCAATGAATGCTGATGGGGAACCTCCTGGGTGCTAAGCACTGCCACGATGTAGGTGACCGACCTCTAGAAGTTAACCAAATGCACAAATATACAAAAATTTATAAATGTAAGACATGCTTGTTAGAAAGAGTAGATCACACAATGACAGAATATAAAGGAGTGGGATTTAGACTGGGTTCCATGGGGAAGTGACACGTGGGACAAAATCCAAAGGACAGGAGTTAACGTGGGGGTGGGGAGAGAGAATCTGGAAGCAGGTGAGGCAGTGGGAGCAGCATGAGCACAGACCCTGGTGACACAAGGAGGCATGGCATGTTCTAGAAACTATGGGGCGCCGAGACAAAAAGAGAGTGTTCTGGGAAAGAGGCTTGCACAGAAGCCAGTGGCCAGGATGCAGGGTCACATGGCATGTGTTTGGGGCTTTCTTCTTCACCCCAGGAGCTGTGGGAAGCCACTGAATGTGTCACCCTGGCTGCTGTGGGTAGAACAGATTCCAGGGGCCACCGTGGAAGGCGGGGACCCCGGCTGAATGACCAGGACAGGAGCTCAGGTAAATGGTCCCCACACCTGGACAAGGGAGGCAAAGTGCAGGTAAAAAAGAACCCATCGCATTCAGGAGGTTGACTTAGAAGGGGACGCCGACACTCCTGGGGATATTCGCGTGAGTACGAAAGAAGGGCCACCAAAGATCATTCCCACTTGGAATGGGTGTGCTAATCATGGAGTTAGGGACCACTGCTTTGAGTTGCAAGTGTTCTTGAAGCACCTGAATGGAAGGGTCAAGTTGGCTGTTGGATGTGCAGCCTTGGAGCTTAACAGCAAGGTGAGAGTGGAGAGCAGCACTTAGGCATCAGCGGTCCCAGACCAATCCCTCAGGGACCTCGAAACCATGGCTGGCTGGAAGAGCGGTAATCAACGACATAGCAGGGGGCAAAAGCAGGGGGTGGGGGCCACACGGGGTGCAGGGAGGGCAGAGCATGGAGTCACGGGAACCAAGAACATAAAGTCACAGGAAGGAGGGCCGCTCAGCATCTCCGACACAGGAAGAGAACCAGGTCAAGAGGAACTGGATACAAGAAAAGGGGGTCTAAGTGAGAGATCCCCTGGGGGAAGATGGGGGAAGGGGAGCTGAAACCAGAGCAGGGACGGGTGAAGAGGGGGTGAGGAAATGGGGCAGATGTTGGAGAGGTCGGGGAGCAGAGGAACAGGGAGACCGTCGGAATGTCCAAGAAGCGAGGGACCATTTCCCTGAGATGGCAAAAACTGGCACATCCAAGGGGGAAACCCAGGCCCACAGAGGACTGCCATCTTCTCTCAATTTCTACCCCCCTTTCCCTCTCATCGCATCCACGAGCGGGAGTCCACAGACCCCCAACCAGGGAGAACAAGGCTTCTAGCACACCCACCTTACACCAACAGAGAAAAGACAGCCCCCGTTCACCAGGTACTACTAGCCCAGCCCCAGATCTGTAGCTGGCCCTGTGCTGGGCGCCCCCCTCGAGGGAGAGAGAAAAGTACGTAAAACTTCACAGTCCTGTAAACACCCCAAGAATGAAAGAACCATCCAGGCAACAGCACAGAACTCTTAGGCAAAGCTTGCTCTGCATTAGAAGAAGGGGAGGAGGGAGCACCTGGGTGGCTCAGTGGGTTAAAACCCTGCCTCCGGCTCAGGTCATGATCTCAGGGTCCTGGGATCAAGCCCCACATCGGGCTCTCTGCTCAGCAAGGAGCCTGCTTCCCCCTCTCTCTCTGCCTGCCTCTCTGCCTACTTGTGATCTCTTTCTCTCTCTCTCTGTATCAAATAAATAAAATTTAAAAAAAAAAGAAGAAGAAAGGGAGGAAAAGCATATTTGCTGAATCAGGAAAGGACAGAGCTGCACCCCCAGGAGAAAAGCAGCAGGAAAAAGGGAAAATGCTGGTTAATACCATCTGGGAAGAGATGCTAGGTCTATTCCAAGAAGAAGGTGTTAGACGGGCCAACACGGGGTACCCTGAGGGCAAGGCAAAATGCTGCCATTTCACATTCACGTCACGTCCACCTGAAACCTTGTCTCAACCCATTTCAAATATTCAATGTTCTTGTAAAAGATACTGTATTCATCTGCTAGGGTTGTGCCCTTACCAAGAAAACAACAGACATTGATTTCTTCACCCTTCTAGAAGCTGGGGGTCTGAGACAGGTGTCAGTGGGGTGGATTCCTCTTGAGGCTTCTCTCCTTGGCTTACAGATGGCCATCCCACCCCTGTGTCTTTGCAGGGCTTACCCCCTCCCCACTGGCCCCCCTACCCGTACCCATCTGTGTTCCAATTTCCTCTTGTTACAAGGAAACCAATCATAGTGAATTAGGGCCCACACTAATGACCTCATTCCTACTTAATCACTTCTGTAAAGACCCTCTTTCCAAATATAGTCATATTCTGATGTGCTGGAGACACCGCAGGGAGACAATTCATCCCATGACAGAGAGATATCCATCGTCTTTCCTGCCTTAGGAAGTGTGCACGGGGCACGTCACCTTTGTGTGAGATGGTGTGCGTATAATCATATTTCAGGACAGTGGGGGCAATTCCTGTAAAGGCACAGTCCTTGCAGGGGTCCATCGAGATGCATTTGGCAAATCTGAAAAATCGTTCTATGCAAGTGCTCGGCATGATCACGTGCTTTGAGTCTTGCTGAAAGCATATACATGGGCCTACTGGAGTCTGACAGTTTTATCTTCTAAATTGATGGAAGAGAAAAAAAAAAACATTCCCCAAACACACAGCTTGGGGGAAGAAATTAATTAACGTGCTCATGTTTCAACCAGAGCAAGACAGGGCAGACAAAAGCCTGAAAAGAAATCGACCTGTCTTCTGCACCTGGAGACCCCCCCCTTTCCCCCCACCCGGGCGGGCGTCGGAATCCTGGGTATTGTTTCTTTTGACAGATGGTCTTTCATCTTTGACAAGGAGTACAAGAAACTTTAGATAGCTCCAAAATTCCTCCACCTTTGTAAGGGCAGGCCACTCGATGGAGCTGGAACTCCAACGCAAAACTGAAATAAAGCTAACGGCTCCATCCTTCTACCCATCCCCCAGGGCCCCTGTAGCACTCAGCATACCCTAGAGTGATGGGCTGGACATCTCCCTAAGCTTCTGGCCTTTGAGGGTGGAAGCTGCCCACCTCTTTCTCTCCACCCTGGCAAGGGCACCTGGGACAGAGTCCGTCTTCGGCTGCTCTTCTGGAATTTATACACGAAGGAGAGAATGAAGTGAACGAACAATGAGCAAATGTTCAAACAACGCTTTCGTCCTCTTTTTAGAGGGCTAGATAAAAAAAAAAAAAATCTCCTTGGCCTTTGTAGGGCCCTTGGATGTCAGGGGTTCTTCCAGATGTATTAAATTCCCACCTATTTCCAGAGCAGTTTGCAGTTAGACCTCATTCCCTCCCCTCCAGACCTCTTAAGTTTCACAGAAGCCCCAGATGTCTCCTAACACACGGAGAAAGGGGCTCAAAATACCCGACACACAGGCCTAGAGGTGGGAAAACAAGTTCAAGTGCTCCTCTTCTGGTCAGAACCAGCCACCAGACTGTGCTGCTTTCCCAAGCAAAGAGCTCCCTTCCCGAATGTCCAGGACACTCTGGGGCAGAAGGACCCGCCCTCCCTGCACATTCGCCTGAGCATGGCCATGGTTCTCGGGGCACCAGGGTGACTCTTCCTAATGAAGCTCCGACCCCCAATCTTCCAGTGCCCCTAGCAGGTCACCAAGACGTGGGCTGTTGCACCCAGGGTCAGCCATCTCTTGGACTTCCACATGCAAAGCAGCCTTAGGCCCCACCAGCTGCGCAAACCAGCCAAGCAGTGGAGGGGGGTGGAAACCCCTGTTAGGCCAATTCACATGTACACGAGGACAGCCTCCACTGTCACCCTACAGCTTCCTCCAAAATCCAAGGAGGCCCCCACATCATCACACCGGCCTTCAGGAAGCGTCGCGTCTCTATCTGGACATTCTGGCCTCCGGACATGTCGTAAGGACAGTCATGTGACTAATGAGGCTCTCCTTGAACCCCTTCATCTACGTCGCAACAGCACATTTCTATTTTCTTTGGAACACTTACTAAAGCTGGTAATGATTTAATTGTTCTGTGTTTAATATTAGTCTCTTCCCAGGGCACCTGGGTGGCTCAGCTGGTTAGGCGTTTAACTCTTGGTCTTGGCTCAGGTCATGATCTTAGGATCGTAATACTGAGCCCCCTCACCTCCAACGTCAGGGTCCATGCTAGGCATGGATGTGGGATTCTCTCTTCTCCTCTCCCTCTGTCCCTCCCCCACCCCCATATAATATAATATAATATAATATAATATAATATAATATAATATAATATAATATAATATAAGTCTCTTCCCCTAGACAGGAAGCTCAATGAGAAGACGAACTATGTCACTTTATTCATCACTGATAACCTAATGCTTAGCACATAGTAGCTATTCAACAAAGAGCATTACAATAAGCAATTGAAAGAGCAAATGAAAGAATATTATGCACTTGTACTAGTATGGTAAATATTTTCACAATTTTATCACCTTTCACTTGTGTTCGATACTTAAATCTTTACCCATGATTTTAAAGTAATTTCTTAGCTATGGTTTCTGAGTCTTTGTCATTGAATAGAGGATTTTAATGCCTTGATATTTATTGTAAAAATTAATAATGTTTGAACTATCATATTTTTAGTTCTTTCTCTCCCTATATTTTCCTATGTGAACTACATTTCATTGAGTCTATCTCTAGTATTAAGGATGCAGTTCTGGGGTGCCTGCGTGGCTCAGTCATTAAGTGTCTGCCTTCAGCTCAGGTGATGATCCCAGGGTCTTGGGATTGAGCCCCGCATTGGGCTCCCTGCTCAGGAGGAAGCCTGCTTCTCCCTCTCCCACTCCCCCTGCCTGTGTTCCCTCTCTCACCGTCTCTCTCTCTGTGTCAAATAAATAAAATCTTAAAAAAAAAAAAAAGGATGCAATTCTACTAGTAAGTTATCTTTACAATCTTGAGAAACATTCTTTATATAACTTTCGGATTATCAATGTCAACATAGAATTTTGGCTTTCCCTTTTGTACAAAAAATAATTTAGTCTCTTTTTCCTCCCATATTCCTTCCATTTCTCAGATTTGTAAATATTTCTTAAACTTGAGGTACAAAATATTAAAGTATTATACTTTATATTTTACATCTCTTAATTTTTACAACAGCTTTGTTGAGATATAATTCACATACAGTAAAATTCACCCATACTGAGGATACAATTCAATGGTTTTACCATCATCACAATAATAGAACATTTTCATTATCCAAAATGAAACTGCATATCCATTAGCAATCTCTCCCTATCTCTGCCCTCCCTAAACTCAGACCCAGGAAACCACTAATCTACTTTCTGTCTCCACAGATTTATTTATTCTAATCATTCCATATAGACAGTGTTTTCAATGTTCATCCATATTGTAGCAGGTATCAGTATTTCATTTCTTTTTATTGCTAAACAAGATTCCATTGTATGAATGTACCACATTTTATTTATCCATTTGTTAGTTGACAGACACTTGGTTTGTTTCCACTTTTTGGCTATTGTGAGTATGACATTCATGAACGCTATGAACGTTCATGCAGAAGTTTTTATGTGGACAAATGTCTTCATTTTTCTTGGTCAAATGTTTTTCATATTCTAGTCCTTTCCCCATTTTTAAATTGAGTTTTCTTTTTTATAATTGAATTACAGAATATATTCCAAATACATTGAATTGGATATAAGAATTGGAGAAATCTTCTATCATGTAGTTGTCTTTTGCACTTTCTTGATGATGTTCTTTGAAGCACAAAAATTTGGGAGGTTACCTGGGTGGCTCAGTCAGTTAGGCATCTGCCTTCAGCATAGGTCACAATCCCGGAGTCCCGGGATCGAGCCCTGCCTTGGGCTCCTCTTGGTGGGGAGTCTGCTTCTCTCTCTGCCCCTTCCCCTGCTCATGTTCTTTCTCTTTCTCACTCTTTCTCTCTCAAAATCTTAAAGAAAAATGAAGCACACAAATTTTTATTTATGAAGAAGTCCAAGTTATCCATATTTCCTTTAGGTTGCCTTTGTTTTTTGGTGACATGTCACAGAAATCATTGTCTGACTCAAGGTCACAAAAATTTATACCTATATTTCATTCTAAAAGTGTGATAGTGTTCGCTCTTGTGTTGAGGTCTTTGATTTCCCCGTGATTTTTCAATTACTGCATTTCACGTGCAAATATATTTGCATCAGTTAGTTGAACTTGACTATCTGAAGCCAGTTTCAATCACCAATATCAGCTCTTTATATCATGACTTCCCTATGCGCAGTCTCAATTTCACTTCAGCACAGAATCATCTGCAATTGTATCTTAAGGAAATTCTTCTTGGAAGAAGGACAAGCAGGGTGTGTAGTTTCTAAATTCTTACCCTCAGTTGCCCTTACACTTGATCAGCAACTTGTCTGAGTGTCACATTCTGTTTTTTTTATTAACTCATATTATTTGTTTCAGGGGTACAGGTCTGTGATTCATCAGTCTTACACAATTCACAGAGCTCACCAAAGCACATGTCCTCCCCAATGTCCATCACCCAGCCACCCCATCCCTCCCACCCCTCTCCCCTCCAGCAACCCTCAGTTTGTTTCCTGAGATTAAGAGCGTTTTATGGTTTGTCTCCCTCTCTGGTTTCGTCTTGTTTCATTTTTCCCTCCCTTCCTCTATGATCCTCTGTCTTGTTTCTCAAATTCCTCATAGCAGTGAGCTCATATGATAACTGTCTTTCTCCGATTGCGAGTGTCGCATTCTTAGGGCACGATCACCTCTCACCCCAGCACTGCCACCTTGACTCCATGGTCTTCTGGGACTTACTATCTCTAGACAACTCTGAGGCCTGCCAGATTTTTGTTTCTCTTGAATAACTTTTTTTTTTTTAATTAAAGAGAGAGAGGGGGGCACCTGGGTGGCTCAGTGAGTTAAAGCCTCTGCCTTCAGCTCAGGTCATGATCTCAAGGTCCTGGGATCGGACCCTGCATTGGGCTCTCTGCTCAGTAGGGAGCCTGCTTCTCCCCGCCCCCCTCTCTGCCTGCCTCTCTGCCTACTTGTGATCTATCTCTCTCTCTGTCAAATAAATAAATAAATAAATCTTTTTAAAAAAGAGAGAGAGAGAGAACAAGTAAAAGCTGGGAAGGGAGGGGCAGAGCAAGAGAGAGAAAATCTTAGGCAGGTTCCACGCTCAGTGGAGTCAGCTCAGAGTCAGCTCAGTGTGGAGACCAACGCATGGCTCGATCTCATGACCTTGAAATCAAGACCTGAGCTGACATCAAGAGTCTGACGCTTAACTGACTAAATTACTCAGGCGCCCCACTGAGTAACCTATTCTGTCTGCTTGAGGATAATACAACCTTTATTGTGACTCCTGTAACTCACAAATTTTGCAATTTTGTGAGGATAAATAACTCTGGGTCTATGCATGTTAATTTTGACTAGAACACAGAAAGACTTTTATCCTGTAAACTAGGTTGTTGTTGTTGTTTTTGTAAACCTTCCAGAAAGTCTTCATTCAGTATAAAAACCTTTGATCAGTGCTCCCATTCTAACTTGGGGGAGGTGCATTCAGGATTCCTTCTTCAGAGATACTGAAATTGGGTTTCCATTTTCTGCAACCCATTTCTATCCCTTCTTTCTCACTACTTTCTTTCCTTTGGGTCCCAAGGAAGCATCTCCCATGTATTCTCTGCATCACCATTTCAAACAGGTGATGTTATTTCTGCCCTGCACTGCCTCCTTCCTGGGCTTTAATCTCACTGTAACAAACTTCGCTTTATAAGCTTTCATTACCTCACCAGCTCCCTTTTATGTCCAGGCTATTATTTTTACCTCATTCTGTGGTCCTTATGTCTTTTGCTTCTTAGAAGCCCTATCTTTCTGCATCCTTTTCACAATACCAGCTTTCTAAGATTTACTCTGGTCCTTGAAATAAATGCTTTATGCCTGGCCAACTCTGCCAGGCTGCAGTAGGATCAGAATCTCCACAGACAGGGGAACTATATGTTCTGAACTGATAGGACACTTCAATCGGATCAATAGACCTTCTGTCCACAGAGCCATGCTAGATGCAAAGAATCAGCAGCTATACACCTTGGGCCACAGGGCTGTCCTGGAGTTGGCCAGAGAAAGGCTACAAAATGCCAGCGAACACCAACCCAAGAAAGACAGATGACCAGTTTCCTAAGTAGACCAAATCCTCTGAGTGTCGGAGCCAAGGAAAAACAAGTAGAAGCGGGAAAATATTTTTGTCTTGCCCTCCTTTAGACAGGCAAGGTGTGACCCTTTGTCAATTCGGGCCCACCATCTTTTAGAGTCAATGGAAGGTCCTCACTGATTTTAACAAGAAATTGCTTATTTCCTTCATTTTTCTAAGGGTGTTTTGTTCTTTTCTATCTTCCTACAGGTTTTCCTTGGAAGAGCTGCTTTAATAAGCACCTAATGGTCCAGTGTTCAACCCCAGGTCAAGCTGCAAGTGTGCTTTGTGATACCCTAGTCAGCCAGAGGTTAATAAGAGAGCATTTCCATGGCCTCCTACTCTGAACGTGTCATCATATCTGAGGGGATTTATTTTAATTTGCTGCCACTGCAGATTATAACAAACTCATTCATTCCGAATGTCCTAAGCTCTGTGGCGTAGTCTTTATAAGAGGCTCAAAACGTCCTAAGCCCAATGGCTTCAGCATCCAATTCCTGGATGAGAACACGGCCGCATGACGTCTCCCGATGCTGGCAATGTGTTGGAAGCTGAGATGCCCCAGAACCTCCTTAGGACATTCAGAGCAGACACACGTGCTCCTTATGTAATGGCAAACTGTTCTGGATACAGGGTAGCCTCTTCAATGCCTCCCTCCCTTGCCTCCATGTCCTTTTCACCCATATTTAGCACACACCCTCTTTTGAGTCAGGCTTGTGTCACTTGTGCTCTGATCCCGGCACATCTGAGCTAACCATCTATACCACACAAGACGTGCTTGCACCCAGTGGCCCTGGGGCCATCCTGTTGGAAAAGGATGCCTTCCTCAATGAAGTACACTGTCATCTTCTGTCTCATGTGATTCCAGTTACTCATATCCCTGGAAATCACACTGGTTTTTCCTTTTCCAGAAGCCTCTAAGAGCAGACAGACATAAAGTCACCAGCCTAGCAAGCAATCTTCCGGGGCTAAATTCTGCCACCATGTAATCGTGGCCATTTCCAGCAGACCTCTGTCCTGGGGTGACCGCCCTGGGTCATCAATCAGCACAGGGGTCTGGATTAGCTCCAGATATGCCTTCCATCTGCAATCACACCTGGCTACATGGCCCCAGCAGGAGCCTCAGACAGGGCACAGCGGCCACATGAGCTCACGGTTTGTGACCACTCCCACTACAGGTCAGCTTGTTCCTTGCCTGGGCGTCACCCAGGACGAGATGAAAGTCCGGCCAGGGAAATCCACAGGTCAGCTGTTTTTGTCACAGCAACCTGCTTCCCAGCTCTGGGGAATGGCACAAGTGAGTTTTCTTTCTGGAATGCCCCCTTCTCCAGTTATCCTGGTCAACAGGAGAAAAAAAAAGCCCACACTTCCTGTCATGCCCAAGAAATCTTTAAGGAATATCAGATCATAGACTGTACTTCCAGAAGATCCACTTCAGTGCTGCCTAAATTAAGTCATCACCTTCCATGGTGGCACTTCCATGGCACACTGCCACAGGCAAGCTAACCTCAGATTTATGATACATAGAATTCCTGACTAGAAGAGCCAATTTTATGAAAACATTGGTTCCCAACCTGGCCATTTTTCTCTTTCAGTCCGTGAGCTGCTAGAAATAGCTACTTGTGCAACACTTCTGGGAAGAGAGTATGAGGAGCTCACTGGGGAAAACTACTAAAAAAAGTTTGAAGATCTCTAGAAATTTTCAATAAGAGCATACAAGAAATGAAGAGACATTTATTCGAGAGCATAGACAATACCACTGCAGGAAGAACAAGGACCTGTGACATCTGAGTCACCACTCCCTCCCTCTCACCTTAGCCCTGCTTGATGGAAGCTCCACTCTGGACAAGCAAGACCAAGAAGATGAGCTCTTCTTCCCCTCGGCCAATCAAGGGGTAGGGTACTTCACCAGGAGGGGCAGGCCGCCAGCATTTCTCAACCCCTCCAAGTCCAAAATGAAGAGTGCATCAAAGAGGTTGGGCCTCCCCTCTTTCAACTTGCCCCTACCCCTCAGAAGAAAAAGGCTTTATCCAAGAAAAATACTGGAGGCACCAATCACCATCCCATCAGCTTGCTCATAAGGCATATATTCCACTCCAGGAAAGGCAAGCTGAGACCAGAAACTACCAGTCCTGCCAACTGCCCAGAGTAGTGGCTCTGAGATTTTTCCCAGTGACAAAGGCAGTATGCTTTCCCCAGAAAACCGGTGTTACTTGAAACAGAGAGTAGGAAAGTTCAAATCCAAGGGCACTCTCCAGAAACAATGGAGATGTTAGCGGTAAGCAAATAGGAGGCTGGAAGCTTCTCTTAATTAAGAGCAATAAGCTAAATGATGAGCCAGCTAGTTCATCAGAGAAAACTGGGGGAAAAAAGACAACTAAGGACAGCCCTCCTGGGGTTAGAACACACCTCAAAGGCTTGCCACAAAAAATGACACCTAGGTGAACTCAGATCAAACTTGGAGCAATGTATGTTCCAGGGAACTGCTGAAAATAATAGAGAAATTGGCCCACAATTAGTGAAGCCTACCAGCTGGGTGTGATATCAAATGAGGCAGACAGCTTAATAGAAAGATCAGGGAAAGAGAAAGTCAGACAGCCCTGTTAAAGCCACTGTCACCTCCGAGTGACCACATACATGACATAACCTGTTTCTTCCAAGGAACAAAACTGAAGGCTTCACTCTGCACAGGAAAAAAGACATCACCAAAATAGTCCAAGTCACTAACAAATAAATAAGCAAGCAACAAAAAGGCAAGCCCTGAAAAAAGGAATAGGGGAATCGGTATACGGGTTCCTACCATTACTACCTAAAATGTATAGTTTTCAACAACAACAACAAAAAAAAATATGAGACATACGAAGAACAGGAAAGTATGACTGATATGAAAGAAAAAAGGCAGGCAATAGAAGCTGTCTGAGGGAGCCCCAATGAAAGAAATAAAAGGCAAAGACTTAAAAACAGACACAATAAAAATGTTCAAAGAGGGGCGCCTGGATGGCTCAATTGGTTAAGCATCTGACTCTAGATTTTGGCTCAGGTCATGATCTCAGGGTCATAAGATTGAGCCCCATGATGGGCTCCATGCTAAGTGAGGACCCTTCTTCTCTCCCTCCAATCCTTCCCTACTTGCACATGCATGCTCTCTCTCTCCCTCTAAAATAAATAAATCTTTTTTTAAAAAAAGTTTAAAGAACTAAATGAAAATGTTTAAAGAACTAAATATTTAAAGAGTTAAATGAAACCACGCTTAAAGAAGTAAAGAAAGCTATAATGACAATGTCTCATCAAATAGAGAATATCAATAAAGACAAAGAAATTATTTTTGTTGAAGAACTAAATCAAAATCCTGGACTTGAAAAGTACAACAACCAAAATGATAATTTCACTATAAGGGCTAAAAAACAGATTTAAACTAGAAGAATAATCAGCAAATTTAAGGATATACTGATAGAGATTATATAATCTGAAGAATGGGGGAAAATGAACAAAACCTCAAGAGAATATGGGATAACATTAAGCACACTAATATACATGTAATGGGAATGCCAGGAGAGGAGAGATTGAAAGGAATAAAAAATAATGGCTAAAAAAAAAAAAAAAATCCCTAAGTATGATGAAAGACATGAATCTACACATCCATGAAGCCCAACAAACCCCAAGTAGAATAAAAGTAGAGATCCACATCCAGACTTACAGTAAAAATGATGAAAGCCAACAACAACAAAAAAAAAGATAAAATTTTGAAAGTGGGAACAGAAAAATGAATAAGAAGTCTCAATAAAGTCATGTATAAGAAGATCTCAATAAAATTAACAGCTGACTTCTCATCAGAATCAATAAAGGCCAGAGACAGTGTGATGTCATGTTCAAAATGCTGAAAGAATAAACTGTCAACCAATAATCTTATACTCAGCAAAACCACCCTTAAAAAAATAAAAGCAAAATAAAGACATTCTCTAATAAACATTAACAGAGAATTTATTTATAGCAGACTTGCCTTGCAAGAAAGTTTTTCAGGGGTGCCTGGGTGACTCAGTGGGTTAAAGCCTCTGCCTTCAGCTCAGGTCACGATCTCAGGGTCCTGGGATTGAGCCCCACATCAGGCTCTCTGTTCGACAGGGAGCCTGCTTCCCCCCTCCACCCTGCCTACTTGTGATCTATCAAATAAATAAATAAATCTTTAAAAAAAAAGAAAGTTTTTCAGACTGAAAACAAATGACTCCAGATAATGACTCAAATTGGGACCCTCGGAAAAGACTAAAGATGTAATTATAAGAGACACAGAACTATATATTTCTTCCCCTTCTTCTCTTAATCGATTTAAAAAGACATTGTGTAAAACATTATTTATATAGTTATATTGCCAGGCCTCTCACATGTAGAAATATAACATGTTTGATGATCCTAGGACAAAGGAGTCAAGTGAGCGTAAAGTTGTCTTGGGGGAAAGAAAATGATACCAGATGGTAACTCGTATCCATAGAAATAAATGAAGAGGATTGGTAATGGTGAATAAGAAGACTGATATAACAAACTGTCTATAATGACTTGCTCAACTTTCTTTTCTCAACTCCTTTATCACACACAGAATTATATGAACAATCTGATAAATTAAGATAAATTATATAAAGACATCGTACTGTCACGATTGTGACATATATGTATGTACAGATATATGATATATACCATGATATATATGTAATTACATCTCTATTTCTATATCAATATTTATATCTATACGTATAAGGGTAGAAGAGAATAGAGCTATATAGGAATAACATTTCTATATCTCACTAGAATTAAGTAACAACCTGGAACAGCTTCTGTATATGGTAATTTCTATAGCAATCATTAGGAAAATAACTCAAAAAATGCATAGTGAAATAATTAAAGGAATTAAAATGCTAGTCTGGAAAATATTCACTTAATAAAAAATAAAGTGAAAGAAGAAACAGAAGAACAAAGACAACATGTAGAAAATGAAAATTAAAATGGCAGACATAGGGGTGCTGGGTGGCTCAGTCAGTTGACCATCTGCCTTCAGCTCAGGTTATGATCCCAGGGTTCTGGGATCAAGTCCTACATCGGGGTCCTTGCTCATCAGGGTGTCTGCTTCTCCTTCTGCCCTTCTCCCTGCTTGTGCACTCTCTCTTGCTCGCTCTAATAAATAAAATCTTTTTAAAAAATGGCAGACATAAGTCTAACTACATCAACACTAACATTAGAACAGATTTCAAAAATCCAAATAAATGCAGTAAGGGAAAGGCATACTTTAAATGATACAAACAGGAGCGACTGGGTGGCTCAGTGGGTTAAGGCCTCTGCCTTCAGCTCAGGTCATGATCTCAGGGTCCTGGGATTGAACCCCGCATCAGGCTCTCTGCTCAGCGGGGAGCCTGCTTCCCCCTCTTTCTCTGCCTGCCTCTCTGCCTACTTGTGATCTCTCTCTCTGTCAAATAAATAAAATCTTTAAAAAACAATAAAATGATACAAACAGGTTAACAGTAAAATAATGGAAAAAACATGAAAACAGCACCATAAGAAAGCAGGAATGGCTATAGTAGTATCAGGCAAATTAGATACTTAAACCTAAAATGTTACTAGAGATAAATAAGGACATTTTATAATGATAAACTGTTAATTCATTCAGAAGACAAAACAATTATAAACATACCTGTATCAACAGAGCTGCTTAACATATGAAGCAAAAACAAAAAGAATTAAAAGAATAAAAGGTAGAAACAGACAATTCAACAATAATAACGAGAAACTTCAAATCAGTAACTTAACCTTGACTTGAAGACATGAGAAGGCAAACAAAATCCAAAGGAAGCAGAAGGGAAGAAATAACAAAAATTAGAGAAAAAAAATTAATGAAATAAAGAATAGAAAAACAATAGAGAAAAATCAACTAAACCAAAAGCTAGTTCCTTGAAAAGTTCGAAAAAATTGACAAACTTTAGGGCGCCCGGGTGGCTCAGTCAGTTGAGCATCCAACTCTTGATTTTCGCTCAGGTCATGATCTCAGGGTCATGGGCTCAAGTCCTGAGTCAGGCTCTACTCTTGGCATGGAGTCTACTTGGGATTCTCTCTCCTCTCCCTCTGTCCCTCCCCCGATGTGTGCATGCTCTCTTGCTCTCAAATATATATCTTTTTAATTGACAAACTTAAGCCACACTGGCCAAGGCTTTGTGGGAAGATCCAGATCATCATGGGTAAAAGAGAGAACATTACTACTTATCTTACAGAAATACAGAAGATTATAAAGGAATACCATGAACAACTTTATGCCAATGAATTAAATAATGTAGAGGAAATGGATAAATTCCTAGAAGTAAAAACAAACTACAAAAACTGATTCATGAAGAAAAACACAATCTGAATAGACCTATTATAAGTAAAGAAAGTGAATCTGTAATTTAAAAATTACCCACAAAGAAAAGCCAGGCATAGATGGCTGACTGGTGAATTCTGCCAAATACTGAAGCAGAAGTTGATACCAATTCTTCACAAACTCTACTAAAAAAGAGAAAAGAAGAGGACACTTCCCAGTTCATTATATGAGGCAATATTACCTTGATACCAAAACGAGACAAAGACGTGACAAGCAAAGACCACTACAGATCAATATCTCTTATGAAGATAAATAATAAATTACTGATTTATAATTTGTAAATAAAAAACACTAGTAAACAGAATCTAGCAATATATGAAAAGGCACATATGTCCTGAAAAATTGGGATTTTATTTATTCCCAGGAATGCAAAATTTATTTAACATCCCATTGTAAAAAAGTAATACAATGTAATATCTATAAAACCATGTAATTCCCCTAATGGAAGTAGGAAAAACACTGGACAGAATTGAACAGCCCTTCATGATAAACAACATCAATCATAATAAAAATACTCAGTGAACTAGGAATAAAGGAAATGACCTCAACCTGAAAAAGTCTCTACAGAAAACATACAACTGACATCATCCTCAACCATGAAGACTAAATGCTTTTGCCCTAAGTTCAGGAAAAATAAAAAGGATGTTCTTTCTTGGCATTTCTATTCAGGATTGTGTTGAAGGATCTAACCAGGGCAATCAGACAAGAAAAAGAAATAAAAGACATCCAAACTGAAAAGGAGGCAGTAAAGCTGCTCTATTTGCAGATAACATGACCAAATACATAGAAACCTCTAAGGAATCCACTATAAACTATTTGAATAAATGAGATGAATTAATACTGAATTAATAAAAGATCAAGGGATGCAATATCAATAAACAAAAACCAATTGCTTTCTATAAAGTAGCAAAAAAGAAACTGGAAATGAAAAGAAGAAACAATTCCATTTACAACAGCATCACAAAGAATACAATGTTTAGGACCAGAGGTGAAAATCTTACACTCTGAAAGCTAAAAAACATTGCTGAAAGAAATTAAAGAAGACCTATATAAATGGAAAGGTATCCCATGTTCATGGATCAGAAGACTTACTACTGGGAAGATGGCAATATTCCCCAAAGTGATCTACAGATTCAAAGCAATCCCTAGCAAAATGCCACCTGGCTTCTTTACAGAAATTGAAGAAGCTGATCCTAAAATTCATATGGAAATTCAAGGGACC
Source organism: Procyon lotor (assembly GCA_028646535.1). Taxonomy (NCBI): domain Eukaryota; kingdom Metazoa; phylum Chordata; class Mammalia; order Carnivora; family Procyonidae; genus Procyon; species Procyon lotor. The sequence continues at coordinate 13,586,797 of CM053609.1, forward strand.
CAGGAAAGGAAAGAAGGAAGGAAGGAAGGAAGGAAGGAAGGAAGGAAGGAAGGAAGGAAGGAAGGAAGGAAGGAAAAAACACCCTTTGTAATAGTTACAATATATTCTTAAAAAGGTAAATACAAGGGCACCTGGGTGGCTCAGTTGGTTAAGCATCTGCCTTCGGCTCAGGTCATGATCCCAGGGTCCTGGAATCAAACCCCACATTGACCTCCCTGCTCAGCAAAGAATCTACTTGTCCCTCTCCCTCTGCCCCTTCCCCTGCTCCTGTGTGCTCGCGCTCTCTCTCTCTCTCTCCCCCCACCCCAAATAAATAAAAGCTTAAAAATTTTTTTAAAGTAAATATACACCTACTTTATGATCCAGTCATCTCACAACTATATATTTATCCAAGAATTAAAAGAAAAAGGTCCATAAAAACACCTGCAAACCAATATTCACAGGAGCTCTATAGTATAGCCAAAAACTGGAAACAACCCAAAAGTTAATCGATAGGTGAAATGGATAACGTGGATTATCCAAGGAATCAAGCAATGGTATACTACTCATCAATAAGAAGAAATAAACTATAGATACACACGAGAACATGGATGAGTCTCAAAATAACTGATAAGTGAAAGAAGACATTAAGAATGCATACTGTATGCTATATAATTCCATACATTCAAAATTCTAAACAGTGGATAACCGATCTAGTGGCAGAAAGCTGATCAGTGGTTCCTGAGGAGGGGAAATGCTGGGAGGGACAGGGGAGAGGCTCCAGGGGGCACAAGGAAAGTTAGGGGTGATGGAAATAGTCATTACCTTGATCGCGGGGGTGGGGAGTGCTTCACTGGTGTATTCATGCATCAGAACTTACCACTTGCACATTTCAATCATGTCCTTAATCTGATTTCCTTAAAGCTACAGGCAGGTAACTGACTGATAAGTACAATCAATGGGGCCATACCACACTCCTGATACAAAACCACACTCCTGATACAAAGCCCCACTTCAGTATGGCCACCCACAGGCGATGGCCCAACAGTTTCCAAAGAAGTGAAGGCTAAAGAGAGGGACACCTGATGTTCTCTCCTCCCTTTGGAAGTGGGAAGAGAGTTTGCCTCTCCTCATGTTGTCTGGGACCTGGGACCCTCATCATTAGCAGCATCACCTGCCCACAGGTCTGTAGAGATGATCTGGAATAAGGCCTCTAAGTACTTCTATACTGAGAGTTGGGGTTCTGTCACCAGCCCCCTTGCATCTGGATGCACTGTGACTGCTTCAACCAACAGAGGACAGTGGAAGCAATGCTCTGTGGCATCAGAGGGCAGAGCTAAAAGGCTGACCAGCACCTGCCGGGTTTGCTGGAACTCCAGCACTTGGAGCTCTGAGGGGCCACATAAGAAGTGTAACTACCACCATGATGTGAGGAGGCTACGTCTCAAGCCGAGGCCACCTGCAGATGCTCTGGCTGATGGTCCTACCTTCGAGTGATTCCTTCTCAGTGTCAGATGTCAGTAAAGGGGTTTCCTAATCACTCTGGCCCATCCCTCCACCCCAGGTCCGCCTTCAAATCCTCCCCAGGCTAGAGGCTCAGCCGCCACGGAGCAGATCCAAGCGGTCTTCTCTAGGCCCTGTCTGAACTCCTGATCCAAGGAATCTATTAGTATATTAAAAAGGCAGTTTCAGCTTCAGGGTAATCCGTTACAAGGCAGTAGGGACCGCTGCAGATGGAAATTCAGTAATTTGCTGGGTTGCTCCCAGGCCAACCTAGGCAGAAACTCCTATGCCCTGCTACGCTTCCAAAGCCCAAAGCACCCATCTACGTCTCCCGAGCCCAGCCGGACCTAGGGACCTGGGTACTCCACAAGAACACAGGCCCGAAGCACTGCTCTTAGAATGGTCTCTCACATAGGCAGCTTGAACATGACTTCTCTTCTCCACTGCCCTCGGGAGAAAGGGACAGCACTTTACCGGCCCTGGGGGCAAAGACCCGGGGTCCATGTAGTTTGACTGTGGCAGAAAGAGCCCAGCACTCAAGGAAGGATAAAATGAGGTAATGGATATTAACATGACAGACACAATGCTGAGTGTGTGGCTGATGTCCCCCGTGTCCCTGCGGAATGGAACACAGCAGGAGCTCCCACAGACCCTCTGCATGCGGGGCTGCCTTCGGGGTGAGGAGCTAAACCAGATACAGCCACACCTGGGAAGCCATCTTGCCCACAGGGAAGAGCACCCACGAAGACGGCCCGATTATCACAGATTTGATCTGGACAAACAAAGACACTATTTTATGAAAAATTCAGAAGTAACCCACAAGTACATCCTAAGGCTCTGGTACCTCTCCTGCCAGAAACTTCTCCCTTCTGCAGAAGGCTTCCCTCCAGATTTCCTCAAAATGGTCAGCTTGCGTACTTAATTTAAAGGTTGGTTCCCTTTGCAAAAATCTCGCTTTTTAAAACAGCTTTTCGGTGAAGTCTACTACCAAAAATGTGACCGACCCCCCCCCGGAGGAAAACAATCTCTGCTTTTTCCCCCCAACGTGTGCAGACACATCACACACACACACACACACACACACACACACACACACACACCACAAATGTTTCATGGCGGAGCCTTTTCAAAAAGTTAATATACAACATTTTATTTTTATCTGGCAGCCAGGAATGACGTTCGGCTGTTTGGAACAGAGGCTGCGAGAGGCTGCTCGTCCCAGACAACTGGAAGGGCGAGAAACCCACAAGAGGACCATTGTGAATTACCGAACCTCCAAAGATAAAAGCAAGTGGCCAAAGGCCCTTGTTCACACGCTGGTCAAAGTCTCAGGCCTCCTGAAGAGAGAAGAGACTGCCCTGTCGCTCACACTGGTGGTAATTCAGAATTATATTCTTGCTGCAATTTAAGCAGCTTCCTTCTTTTTTCCTTTTCTTTTCTTTTTTTTTTTTTTTGCTATTACTAAATGCTTTCCCTTTTTAGGTAGTTACTGATGCATTAGAATTCCAAGCAACTGTTCTTTAATACAGTTGAAACTGGAACACCTTCCAGAAGTCTGTATTGTCAGCATTGGAATCATGGAAAAAAAAAAAAAGTCATGGGAAACAAAAACAGAATCCCAGCTTCACTCTCCAGCTTTGCTCTGGCTTCCCCTCCCAGCTTGCTCTCCTCACCTGATGATCCCATGTGGGATCCCCGTGGGAGCCAGACCAGGCAGCAGGGAGATCTGCCCCATGGGGACGCAGGGACAAGTCTCATTTACTTGGACACACACCTCAGGTGCTGAACGAGCTGGTAAGACAAGGTGAAGAAGCCACTGGGGTCAGAGCCATCAGTCCCCGCTCTCGATTCCTCCCAAGTCACCATGTCCCCAAATCCAGCAACCATCTGGCCCCTGCTGCCAGCATTGTGTTTTGCTGGGGTACCTGACTTTTTTTTTTTTTTTTTTATGACGGAGGTGTCCCAAAGGAAATGATGCTTTTGATCACATGATGCCCATTTTCTACCACGGCGGGAAGCTCGGCACCAACAGAACTTCTGTCCTGATGCTGCTGCCCCACGGCCCTCCGCCGGGGATCTCACCAGGGGTCAGCCCAAGATGGAGCCTCCGCCACAGAGGAGGTCTGGGGGAGAGGCCCCTGCTCCAGGTCATGCAGCACGTATGCATTCGGAACCAGGCCTCGAATCCAGGCCTCCCTGACCCCAGGCTCGGTACTGACTATCCTGGCTGCCACGGAGCCCTCGCCGTATTCCCAGGCCCTACAAGGTCCTGGGCACACCCGCAGTGCAAGAGAGACAGGTGACCGACACAGTTCACCTCCCCTGGCATCATCTTCTAGGCACATCCCTTTCAGTCCTGCCGTGTTTGACGCCCAGCTCAAGCCTCACCTGGAGGTGAGCTCTCTCAAATTCCCCCTTCCCATCCCGTCAGTGCCCCTGCCCAGCCCACCTGGGGTTGGGTAACTGGATTCTGTGTGGCTTAGCCCATTTCTTTGAGCTCTTTCTCACGTTCTCCACCACCCACCATGGCATCCCAAGAGGGACTGGTCTTCACAGGATGAGGTGAACACAGAGGAAGAGGAAATTTGGGGGGGGGTATCCTCAGAAGGGCTCTCAAATGCACTTCCTAAATGCTCCTCTATGGGTATGTGCCATATAAAACTGGAAAGGAAAGACTGTAGTATATTCCTCACAGTCTGCAGACAATCAAGTGAAAATCTCCGCCTTCATACGGGATGGACCGAGACGTGAAGACCCTACCGGGGCCAGGGCTGGGGAAGGGTGACAGGGTGGGGGAAGCAGGAGGATCCGGGGCAGATAACCTGCTGGCAAGGCACAGTCTCTCCCCTGAGGGCCTGAGACACAGATGCTCACATCCCTGGGAACAGCCAAGACATCACTCGCCGCTGGAAAATGCATATTTATACTGAAGGAGACAGTTTTTCAAACTCAGAGACAAGCCAACAAGGCCCCTGACAGAAATTAATTGAGGGCCTCAGCCTCAGTGCTTGTCCTGCATACTCGACACCAACGGAATGATTAAGTGCCTCACAGAAAGGGGACTACCAGTCCAAATATGACTCAGACGGTACCCTCCGGGACAGAGCAGGCATGAAACACAAATGCTCAGCTCTCGCCGCTATCCACCGACTGTCAGCTCCATGCAAGGAAAAGGCACGGTGTCAAGGTCAGGAGGTTGGAGACAGTCAAGGGAAATCAAAACTCACCCAAGAGCAGAGTCAGAAAAGTAGCAGCCGGTCTTGGCGGTGATGGTAACAGTTTATTTTCTGGGAGAAAGTGGTCTTTGCTTAAATGCTGACATAAAGAAAGCTCATTCCCTTTGTGAGGACCCAGAAGGCCAAAGACGGGCTACCTAGGGGACCCAGGGGAGTGGGGCCTATAAGCTCCGTCTATAAATCAAGGCTGTCCTCTTGGAGAGAAGGAAAGCCTGTTTTCCCTTACCCAAGCCCTGGGCCTGGGGTCTGACATCAACACCCATGGCAGATGTGGGCGGGGTCTCTGTGTCTCTCCTGCTGGGGGCTTTGGCCCTTTGCAGCCCTTGACCCTCCCCTCCCCCACCCCCCGCCTGCTATTTTCTGCTCAACTGGGCGGGAACACTCCCGGCTTTACTGGGCTTTTCCCCAGTGGTTCACTGTCCGGTTCTGTCCAAACACAGTGACAAGGAGTTTGATCTATGACTTGCTAATGGATTGAGAAAGGTACGAGCTCCTTCAGCCTGGAGGCACTCTGTGCAACTCCACACCCGTTCCAAAGAGCAAATTCCCTGTGTGTTCGTGCACAAGAAATTGCCCGTTGCTTCGAAAGAAGGCTGTGCAAAATGAACCCGCTGCATTTGTGGCTGGAAATCACCCAAGAAAACTGGGCAGCAGATGTCCTGATGAGACTTTCTTTTTTTTTTTTTGCTGGGCTTTTCCATGAGAAATTAGTGTACTGAAAAGGCTAGACTTTTCTGTGGGGTGGTGTTGGGCGGTGGGGGGGTGTGAAGGGGGAGGGCGGACGGGAATACAACCCTAAAGTCATTTCTTAAATGGACCCAACAGTCACTCCGAACCCAGCAGTCTGTTCCCCTTCCCTTTCTCTGTGTCGGACTTCCTGGCGCGAGTCTGCCTGCTGGGAGGGAAGCCGGCCGGCTGGCCGGGCGGGCTCCTTTGCTCAGTCACACATTCTCTCCTGCTCTCTCCCTTGGAGGGAACATGAACGCTGCTGATTCAAAAATCAGACACTTCTGCAGGAGTTGGCAGGGCCCAGATCCCCACCCCCACCGGCCCTGGAACACCAAGTCAGCAGGGCCACCGGCAGGCCCAGCCGGCCTTGCGCTCGCTCCGGCTGCCTGGGCTGCACCTTCTGGGGGTCACAGTCCCTGGTCCAGCCTCAGGGTTGGACCCGCTGCCAGGAGCTTCCTTGAGCCACCTGGACAGCCCCAGCCAGCATGCACTTTAAATAATAAACTATGCATTCTTGATCCGTCTGCAGCTCGAGGCAGATTTTCCTATTGAAGCTGGAGGCCTTCTCTGCTTTGAGTTACTAAAGTGGGGCGGGTGTGTGTTTCATAAGAGGCACAGGAGACAACTGGGGAAAATACACCACTCCTCTTCTGAGTCCTCTGCCGGGGGAGCCGCGGGGGCGGGGAAAGTGGATTCAGACACACACACGCACAAAAAGTATCCTGGTCTCCTTTCTTTTTTTTTTTTTCTCAGTGATGGAATTTCAGATTTCCTTCCTCAATCAAGAAACGGGAATATTCAAGAAGAGGACTGATGTGCTTGCTTAAAAGACGACTGGCAGAGGCACACACGGGACTGTTAAATAAGGACTGCAATGCTCAGACTTACGGGAGAAATAGGTTTCACAGAAACACTGGAGATGTATTTATGAACGTGAAGAATGCCCTCCCCCCCCAAGATGTCCACCACCTCGTCGGCCCTGGGACATGTGACTATGTTAATTTAACATGGTTAAAGGGGACATTGCAGATGGGATTAAGTTAAGGATTCTGAAATGGGGAGATTATCCAGGATGATCTGAGTGGGCCTGATGTAATCCCGTGTGTTATTATATAAGGGAGAGAGATTTGACTACAGAAGAGAATCATCGAAGGGATGCAGCATAAGAAAGAATCCACTGCCCATTGCTGGCGTTGAAGATGACGGATGGGGCTGGGAGCCAAGGAACACAGGCAGCTTCTAGAAGCTGGAAGAGGCAAGGAAATGGATTCTCCCCCAGAGCCTCCAGAAGGAATGAAGGTCGGCTAACATCCTGACGTTAGCCCAGTGAAACGGATCTCAGACTTCCGACTTCCAGAACTGGAAGATAATATATTTGTGTTGTTTTAAGCCACTGAGCTAGTGGTCATCTGTTACAGCGGCAACAGGAAAGTAATACGAGTCTTCCTTCCAGCCGGAGGGCCTTAGACACAACTGAAATGACAAACAGCTGATTGAGGCAAGTGTGATATTCAGAATGCAGACAAAACACCTCTGGATTCTAGAAAACTAAGCAAGCCAATCAGGGTGGATTTCCGGGAATAGGTAACATCTAAATTGGGCCTCCAAAAATAAGATGGGCTTTCAAGAGCAGTAAAAAGTTCGATGCGAAAGGGTCATTTCACACAGTTCCCTAAGCCAGAATACATCTTTATATCCCAAGGGCCCTGTGACCTAAGAATTCACAATCTAGTTGCAGCCATGTTAAATAAATAATTACTTAATACACCAAGTAAGGGGAACCTTGATGCACTCAAATTTGAAACCTAGATGAAATCTGCTGGGGAAATGCAATTGACCAAAACTGATCCCATTAGCAATACAGAACTTAAACCAATTATTTAAGGAAAGAAACAGGGAAAGTTAGAAAGGAACTATAGTCACAGAAAAGCTCGGGGCTGAGCTGGTTTCCCAGGGGACTGCACCAAATGTTCAGAGCAGACTGCCTCAATGAGTCATAGATTATCCCAGTGTCTGAAAACAAAGGAAAGCTTCCACGTTCTTTTATTTTTATTATTATTTTTAAGATTTTACTTATTTATTTGACAGAGACACAGTAAGAGAGGGAACATAAGTAGGGAGAATCGGAGAAGGAGAAGCAGACTCCCCAGTAAGCAGGGAGCCCGACGTGGGACTCGATCCCAGGACCCTGGGATCATGACCTGAGCCGAAGGCAGATGCCCAACGACTGAGCCACCAAGGCACCCCTTCCACGCTCTTTTTTTTTTTTTTTAAAGATTTTATTTATTTATTTGTCAGAGAGAAAGAGAGAACACAAGCAGGCAGAGACAGAGGGTGAAGCAGGCTCCCTGATGAGCAAGGAGCCCGATATGGGACTCGATCCCAGGACCCTGGGATCATGACCTGAGCCGAAGGCAGAGGCTTTAACCCACTAAGCCACCCCAGTGCCCCCCTTCCACACTCTTTTAAAAGCTAGTATATATTTGATACCTAAACTGAGGACTAGCATATACACACACGTGCACACACACACACACACAAATTATGAAGCAATATCGCATATGAATATAGATCCAAAAAGCCTAAATAAAGCATTAGCAAAGAACAGTATCACATTAAGGAAAAAATACACTACGACCAAGGGAGACTTATAGCAGGAATTCAGGGTTGGTCTAATACTAGGATATCATTTACATAATATACGATCTTAATACATCTAAGGAGAGCAATCATATAGATGGCTGTCTCCCCAGTGTGGCAAAAGCCTCTAGCAACTTAAGTATCTATGCCTCATTTAAAAAAAATTACACTCGCAGTGGCCGTATCTGAGATGATTTGTGCATCAAAAGAGAAAAGTAAGTGAAACGGGGGGACCGGGGGGGGGGGTGGAAATGAACCATGAGAGACTGCAGACTCAGAG
>CM053609.1:13595263-13613930 GCA_028646535.1 Procyon lotor
AGAGAACCTTATGGTCTCACTTACATGCTGAGCGTAAAGAAAAACATGGAGGGCATTGTGAGAAGGAAGGGAGGGGTGAATGGGGGGAAACCAGAGGGGGAGATGAACCATGAGAGACTGTGGACTATGAGCAACAAACTGACGGTTTTGGAGGGGAGGGGGGTGGGGGTTGGGTGAGCCGGGGGTGGGTATTGAGGAGGGTACATATTGCATGGAGCACTGGATGTGATGCAAAACAATAAATCCTGTAATACTGAAAAAAATAAATAAATAAAATTAATAAAAAAAACTAATGCTCTACTGTATAGTGACTAACATAAGAATCAAGGGATGAATCAAGGGATGCTGAAACTAGTGAGCGAAAGTCAGATGAAGAACAGGATATTTACTCAGTCTCAAAAATAACCCACAAATTTTGGCTAATTCCATATGGAAAGATAATAACTCTGTATCAAATTCGCCTAGAAACACAACCTGAACCAAAGTAATAAAAGTTGACGCCCAATAACGGGACAAACCACAAAGCACGTGCCTCCTGAGAAGCTGCACTGGGAAGAACACAACATCACTTTGGTGGTATTCCTGCTGAAAATACATAACCTATGTCCAATCACAGAGAAACAGCAGACTAAACCGAATTTAGAGACCGCCTACAAAAGAAAACTAGACTGTACTTGTGTTTTTTAAAGAAAGGTGAAGGTCAGGAAAGACACGTACTAAGTGATTGAACCAGACTGGATGAGACTAAGAACACAGTAACCAAATGCACTGTGGGACTCGAGATCGGATTCTGGAGCAAGAAAAGAAAGCTACAGAAGACATCATTGCGACTATGAACAAAATTTAAATAAAATCGTACATTAGATAATGAATGAAATTATGTCAATGTTTCACATCCCAAGTTTGCTAAACATACAGTGTTAAGAGTTCTTAAGAAATATAAATGTAAGTATTCATATGGGGCGCCTGGGTGGCTCAGTCGGTTAAGTATCTGCCCTCAGCTCGGGTTATGATCCCAGGGTCCTGGGATCAAGTCTCCAGGTGGCTCCCTGCTCGGGAGGGAGTCTGCTTGTCCCTCTCCCTGTTCTCGCTCTTTCTCTCTCTCTCGCTCTCTAATAGATAAATAAAATATTTTTTTAAAGGAATATTTATAGATAAAAAGATAGTCTGCAAATTAGTCTCAGGTGGTTCAGGGAAAAAGTGTGTGTGGGTAGGGGGAGAGCACTGGGGAGGGTGGAAGAAGGAGGGGAGGGAGAGAGTAAGAGAGAAAGAGAAAGCACATGACCCGACAAGTAGGCAAAAGTGTTACCCATCGGTGCATGTGAGTAATGGGTATACCAGTGCTCTCCGCAACCATACCAAAACAAGAAGCTAACAAAAGTATGGTGGAATACAAGGAAAGAGGACAAGGATGTGAGAGCAAATAGTTCATTTTGAGTCTGATGACGGAGAAACATGGGGGTCAGAACACTGGGTATTAGGCTGGCGGAAGTGGGCATCATCACCCAGGGATCTGGCTCGAAACAGCCACTCACAGGAAGCAAGTGGTGACAGTAGCTGGTGGTTGGACATATGTAGCTGAATCACCGGAAGATGAAGGGCTCAAGACCCAGTTTGGGAAGAGAGTGGTGCGGACCACTCCCGCTGGAACCAGATGAGGACCCCTCGAGAAAAGGCCTCGAGAAAAAGGGTGGGCAGCAGTCAGCACGAGGGCCCCCTTGGAAAGCGCTGGCATCTGGAGGCCAGGAGAGAGCACAGGGGCAAGCAGTCCTTGAGGGCAATGCTTCTGCAATGCCAGGAAGCTAGGCTAAGAAAATGAACCAGGCTTGCATTCTGAGGGGGACACACCAGTCCCCGAGCCCAGCTGGTCCCAGAGATAAAAGGAAACTGGAGAACAGCAAAAGAAGGCTCAGAAGGCCGGCCCAGAGGCCCACAGGTGGGCAGGCAGCTGCGGGAAGCACGACTCCCACCTGGGCACCAGGTCCCACCCTCCAAAGCAACACGCCCCTCGCCACACCCCTGGCCCGTGTCTGGACACCCCCACTTCACATTGCAAACTCAGAGCATCAGTCCGGTGGCTTGGCCCTGCCTCCCAGAGTGGAGGAAACTCCCTCCACCCTTGCCCCGGAAGCACCACGGGGAAAGAGAAAGTCCTTCCAACAGGAACTCCCTTCGGTGAGCACGGGAGAAAGGGCTGATATCAGGACTGACCCTAGAGCCCTGGCAATCAGTGTTCCGCTCCAGGGTCGGCAGTCACCTGCTGGAATGTCGCCTCCACGAGGGCCAGGACCGGATCAGGTCTCTCGTTTACCAGAGGTAAACCAGGCCAGGACCGGATCAGGTCTCACCAGAGGCAAAGGGTCTGACACAGAGTCAGCATCAAATAGACCCTGCCCGAGCGAATAAACTCCTGCCTCGGATAACAGGGCCTGTGACAGGTTTTGACACAGAGACCTGAACATAAAGGAGACTCAAGCCAACTTAGGGAAAACATACACAGACATGCAGTCATCGAAAGCTTAACAGCATAGAGAACGGGATTAATATTTCTACAGAGATTCATCCAAACACTGCCCCCGGGCCTCGTTTATCCATTTTTTCCCCCTGATTCTCCATCAATCAGCCCAGAATCAGAGCCTCCAGAGGGAACCCCAAGAGCCCAGGTGATTTCCCCAGGGGAGAGGGACTTCCCTTTCGGATGGCCTTCACCTCCAGCCTCTAGGAGGCCCATGTGTGCAGGGCTCTGTCTGCTCCTTTGGAGATCTTGGGGCTACTTTTGCTGAATGACCCAATTTTTTAAAAGAAGGAAAGATGGAAGAGTGAAGGGAGGCATATGCCTCAGATCAACTGATGGCTCATGCAGGAAGAATTTTTCTTGACTGAACATATAGGAATTTTTAGAGGGTAACAAGCTTTCTTGAATTCTTCACATTTTTAAATGGTTTGGGGCCCCTCCCACTGTGTGCAGCCTCCTAGCCAGGACACCTGCAGGACCCTCTTTTGGTATCCTCCCTCTAGTGCCCTGTCACCCCAATTTCTGCTCCTATGGCGATGACCAGCTCGTGCCAACAGGGGCCTTCCTCAGGCATATGACCCTGGCCTTTCCTTTTTGGCAGGCTATTCCACCTAAAAAGCCTGGCTGGCTTACACAAGAGCAGCTGGAAATCTGGGAGACAGCAGGCGTGGATAACACTCCAGCTCCCCAGCATCCGCACCCTGGAGACCATTCTGGACGCTTCCACGCACTTTTCAGAGTGGCTGTTGTAGGAACTGAGCTCCTGCTGCCCACAGCAATAACTCTAGCCTGCTGGCCTCCCACTGGACTTTCCACTGGGCTCCGCTAAATTGCGCCCTTCCCCATCTCTGTCTCCTGCTTCCTGGGACTCTTCTCTGTCTCAAACCAACCACCTACGCTCAGGTCCTCATCTGAGGCCTGGCTTTTTAGAGAGCCCCCTCGATGGACCTTTCCCACAAAGAGTTGACGCCTTGTGTTTTAATAACACTTTCTACTTAATGAAAACCCACTAGCAATAGCTCATTTAACTCCCAGCAACCTGGTGAAATGAAAACATTGAAAAAAGTACTATTTCTCTTTCACAGATAAGGAAACGCAGGAGTAAGAGAAAGCAGAGGACGCCGAGCATCTCTGCAAATTGGGGAGCAGCGGGAGACCTCGCCCACAGCTGCCGGGCCCTGTCCCCGGCCGTGTCCACTCCCAGGCCACCTGGGCGGGCAGTGTCCATTTCACAGAGTCTATCAGGCTCCAGAGGCTAACATAACTCCACGGAGTTATACAGCCTCAGGGAATAATAATGGCAATAATTACAATAATAGTCGAAGGAGGAGGATGACTTTATAGAGCGGTTTTACTGGGTTTTAATTTTATTCTTTCCAAGGAGCGATTACCAAGCATCCTCCTCCCACCCAAACACCCCAAATGAAAATCCGAACGATTTCTTCAGTCATCTGTCTTAAAAAGAAATTAAAAAATGAGATCAAAGGGATGAACGCACCATTCATAAAAAGCAAACGGCAGGATCGGAGACTCCCCCCGAGCTGGGGAGAATGAAGTCAGAGCAGCCAAGACCACTCAGGAGGCCAAAGGGGCCCCGTGGGCTTTTCTACGAAGACTCTCAAGTCCAAGAAACACTTATCTGGTGATCTCAGAAGTGCCCCCTGCGAGTACCAGGCAGCCAGGAGATGTGGATGTGGACCCCAGCCCCAAAGGAGGCAGGAGGTCTGTCTGCGGCCCCCCTCCCCACAACCCCCAGCCTTCCAGGGAGCATCCCCACTCAGACGCTGGCTAACACTGGCGCCAGGACCCTCCAGAGCAGGCAGGCGCACATCAGGAAGGCCACCGTGCACCCAAGAAATGCTGCCAGGTCCTTACGGGAGCCCCCTGCGGCCCAAGGGCATAAACTCAAGCTCCAGAGAATGTGAGAATCATCCAGTCTATTCTCTGAACAACAATGGCAAAGGCAGTAGTACGTGTGCTGGAGGTTGGTGAGAGACACAGTGAGTGACTTCGGTGCCCTAATTTACCAGGTATTAATGGGGAGTTTTTGTGTTTTTTTCTAAAGCTACTGTCCAAGGTTGCCTTTGTATTCCTTTGCCATGGGCGTTTTGTTGGGCAGAAGCTGGGCACAGCCGCCATTCCCAGATGTAGTTTTGTTTTTTGGTTTTTTGGGTTTTTTAAGATTTTATTTATTTGAGGGAGAGAGGGAGAGAGTACGTGCGTAAGCACAGAGGGAGAGGGACAAGCAGACTGCCCCACTGAGCAGAGAGCCCGACGTGGGGGCTCAATCCCAGGACCCCCTGAGATCATGACCTGAGCTGAAGACAGAGGCTTAACCACCTGAGCCCCCTAGGTGCCCCCTAGTTGTAGTTTCTGAAGTCTGACCTTCATGATAGAACAATGTTAGTGGAAGGAGGACCCTTGACATGAGGGGCAGGGGCTGAAGCAGCAGGAGCCAAGAGGGAGGCTTCTCCAGCCTGGGGAGGGCCTGCTTGGGTTTTCTGAGCAGGAGGGAGGCACCTCACCCTTGCAGCCCCCAGGTGGTGGGCCCCAGGCACCACAGCACCTCTGCAAGGTCCCTGTCCTCATGGATGGCACAGGTAGGTCGAGAAATTTCATACCTGGAACAGTTAATGACTGACCTGAGACCTCAGTGACCCAACCATTGGCCTGAAGGGCAAGGGCCCAGTGTCACACTGCCACCGTGATATAAGACATGTGGCCAGGAACCCGGAGGGGCAGGGGACCTGCACCCACAAGCACAGGGAAGTTCAGGGAAGTTTGTCTCCGTTCACAGCTCTGAATGCCAGGGGAATGGAGGGCATAGTGTCGGGGGGTAAGTTGCCCCAGCCTGTGCTACACACAAACACGTTGTCACTCTCATGGTACAGCTTTCCTAAGGAAAAAATGTTAAAGTAGAAATCACATTTGGGCTTGTGAAAGAGTCCTGGGGTACCCAACAGAAGAGCAGGTGAAATTACTCAGTAGAGATTTTTCCATGTCCCAGCATATAGAGCACTCCCCCAGAGAATAGGGGAGGGACACAGCAGTCTACACTGAGCTCAGAGTACAAATCACAGTCCAGGGGTGAGTGGATGGCTCAGTTTTTAAGCGTCTGCCTTTGGCTCAGGTCATGATTCCAGGGTCCTGGGATCGAGCCCCGCACTGGGGTCCCTGGTTGGCGAGAATCCTGCTTGTCTCTCTCCCACTCCCCCTGCTTGTGTTCCCTCTTTCGCTGTGTCTTTCTCTGTCAAATAAATAAATAAAAATCTTTTAAAAAATTAAAAAAATAATAATAAAAAAGTCACAATCCACGTAAGAAAATGGTCCACTATGAGAGTGGGCCCATAGGACAAACAGCAAGAGCCGCACCCCAAGAAACTTAGAAGGCGGACTAATTCAAAAAGACTTCAAGCAAATTAGGGTAAAAAAAAGTGCTCAAGGAGGGGTGAAGTCATAATGAAAGAATAGGACACTATGAAAGAGACAGGTAGAACTGGGACAGAATCAAATATAACTTCTGGAAATATAGAGTCACATCACTAAAACTGAAAACCCAATGATTAGATTACATGGAGAATTTTTAGACTTCGTTTAAGAGAAATCTGGTGAAATGGGAGACCAACGAGAAGAAATGATTCAGAATACAGAATAGAAAGAGACCTAATACGTTAAAAAAAAAAAAAAAAAGTTAAGAAAACCCAGAGAAAACAGGAAGGTTCACATTGGCTGAGTAGGAGTTCTAGGAAGGGAAAGAGAGGATCATGGGGAAAAGGCACTCCCCACTGACCTGAGGCTGGGCCTGTCTCAGAATTCACAGAAGCCATGAATCCTCACATCCAAATAAATCACAGTGGGTCTCACATGGGATAAATATGGCAAAATTCTGCCACAGACACACCGCAGAACACAAAGATAACATTGTTTAGCCTGTGGAGAAAAAAGGACAGATTATTTATACAAAATCTAAAATCGAATGGACAGAAGACCTTTTGTAGCAAAGACAGAAGTCAGAAGACGGTGGAAAAACATCTTCAATGTGTTGAGAAAAGATAACACTCAACCTGGAAGTCTATGTTCAGCTAAACCCCCACTAGGAGTCCTGGTGAAATAAAGGCAGTTCTGGGAAAACCAAAGATAAAAACTGAGCCACTCACACACCCTGCTTGAAAAGGTTAAAAAAAAAAATGAATAACCAAACAAAAAGCAGGAAGAGACTCATAAATACAGAGAACTGATGGTTGCCAGAGAGGACGGAGGAGGGGGATGGGCAAAATGGATGAAGGGGAGTGGGAGATACAGGTTTCCAGTTCTGGAAAAAGTAAGTCATAGGCATAAAGGGCACAGCATAAGGAGGGTGGTCAATGATACCATAACAGGGACGTAACGGTTCAGGTGGTGAAGGGTTACTCTTGTAGAGGACACAGCATAACGTACCAACTTGTCAAATCACTAAGCTCTACACCTGAAACTAAAGTAACATTGCATGTCAACTATACTTAAAATACTGGTGGTGGGTATTGAAGAGGGCACATATTGCATGGAGCGCTGGGTGTGGTGCGTGAACAATAAATCTTGTAACACTGAAAAAATAAAATAAACATACTTGGGGAAAAAATAAATTAAAAATAAATTTAAAAATAAAAAAAAACCTTCATAAACATATGTAAATGAGATAATGTAACAGTGCATTAATAAAAAAAAGATTCTAAATGTAAAAAAAAATAGTTAAAAATTTTTTTTTAATTTTTAAAGATTTTATTTATTTATTTGACAGAGAAAGAGAGAGAGAGAGAGATCCCAAGTAGGCAGAGAGGCAAGCAGAGAGAGAGGGGGAAGCAGGTTCCCTGCTGAGCAGAGAGCCGGATGCGGGGCTTGATCCCAGGACCCTGAGATCATGACCTGAGCCGAAGGCAGAGGCTTTAACCCACTGAGCCACCCAGGTGCCCTAAAACTTAAAAAAATTTTTTGAAGAAACATTCTTTCAGAAGGACGTTAAACACAGAAGAGCGAGTTACAAGAAATAACACTGAGCAGATTAGTTGGCAAAGACATAATTCTAACTGCAAAGAGACGTGATGATGAAAAATAAATAAATAAAACAAAGAAAAAAATACATGATTATGATGACTAAGTAGGAGGAGGAACAAAAGCAAAAGAGAATGGGTAGAAATAACAGGTAGAGTGAACGTGAAGGCATTTGAAGGCTCTTACATCGTGAAGCACAGATACCTGGTGCCTTACAGACTTCCCTAAGACAAATATATTTTCTTATCTTTGAAGATAACAACCAAAATGTGGAACAGATTATAAGCTTGCACATCAATGGAAGAAAGAAGGGGGAATTGAGACTATCAGGTGAAGCCAAAAGAAAGGAAGAGAAACAACAAAAAGAAACAGAAGCAAAGGAAAAGCATGAGTATTGCCAACCAAACACAAAACATAAGATGGTGGAAATAAATGTAATTATGTCAGAGACAGTGCAAATGTAGAAGTACTAACATCGCCAGGGCACCTGGGTGGCTCAGTCGGTTAAGCTTATTCCTTCGGCTCAGGTCATGTTCTCGGGGTCCTGAGATCGAGCCCCACACTGGGCTCCCTGCTCAGCAGGGAATCTGCTTATCTCCCAGTATCTTTCTCTCTCTCAAATAAATAAATAAAATCTTAAAAAAAATACTACCACCACCAATGAAGAGAGAGATATTCTCAAATTAGACAGTTTTTAAAAATTTGAGTACATAACACTTTAAAGAAACATATATAAAACATCATGATAGAGAAAGACTGAAAATAAAACTAAGGAAAAGGAAACATCAGGCAAAAAATTGACCAAAATAAAAACTCTGGCAATAATAGGTACACATAGCTAGGAGGCCAGAAGTTTTACTAGGGATAAAAAATGGTCCTATTACATGATAGTAAAAAGACTAACTCACCAGGAATATGGCTCCTACAACTGAATACAGCAAACAATACTGCCTCATAACATAAAGTGAAAATTGATAGAACTGAAAGGTGAAATTGGCCAAACCACAATAGTTACGAGATTTTTAAAATAGCTCTAGTTAAATCAATCAAGCAAGCCAAAAATAATAATAGGAGTGATTTGGACATCACAAGTTTGAGCTAATGAACATATACACAGAACACCGTTCACAACAATTTAAGAATACACATTCTTTTGGGGCGCTTGGGTGGCTCAGTGGGTTAAAGCCTCTGCCCTCAGCTCAGGTCATGATCTCAGGGTCCTGGAATCAAGCCCTGCGTCGGGCTCTCTGCTCAGCAGGGAGTCTGCTTCCCCCTCTCTCTCTCTGCCTGCCTCTCTGCCTACTTGTGATCTCTCTCTGCCAAATAAATAAATAAAATCTTTAAAAAACCCTCTAAATCACAATGCAAACCTCAACCATTACCAAAGAATCAGTATTATATGGAATGCGATATGGCCAACAAGCTTCTACTAGACCTAACCCTCCTGTAGAGAGCAATCATAAATCTGAACAAAATACAAAAACCCAGTGATCTGAGGACTAGAAGGTGAGCCAATGCAGGAAGATGCTGAGGGTGGAGGAGGGATGGTGGGTGGTCAAGGCTAGGAAGAAAAGAACAGCCCAGGGGCCTAAAGGCAGGCCTAGTCATATTTTATGGGGCAGCTTAAACTCCAGTAGAAGATCCATAAGACAGAGTTCAGGGCAACAAAGGGATGAGGCAGTAACTGAGGACATACTGGAAAGGCATTCCCCTAAATGAATTACGGTATGTTGTTGTAATCATTCTATTTTATTATTGTTGCCATTAATCCCTTTCTATCCCTAATATATAAATTAAACTTTATCATACGTATATACATATAGGAAAAAAGAGTAGATAGAGGGTTTGTTACTATCCATGGTTTCAGACATCTACTGGGGGTCTCGAATGTATCCCTCAGGATGGTGGTTTCTTCCAGGGAGTAAGTCAGAGAGATGATATGGGATGGGGGACATTCAGTCATATCCATAAATTTTTAATTCTCTCAAAAAAGAAAAAAGTTCTGAAGCAAATACAGTAGATCTTAACATTGGGTAAGTCTGAACGCCGGGCTTATGGACTTCTGGTTTTTCTATTGTGTGTGTGTGTC
Source organism: Procyon lotor (assembly GCA_028646535.1). Taxonomy (NCBI): domain Eukaryota; kingdom Metazoa; phylum Chordata; class Mammalia; order Carnivora; family Procyonidae; genus Procyon; species Procyon lotor. The sequence continues at coordinate 13,604,896 of CM053609.1, forward strand.
GTTTTTGTTTTTGCCTTTGTTTTTGTTTTTTGACTGTTTTAAATATTTCAGAACTAAAAATAATTTAAACCCACTGCATTTATTTGCTTCTACACTGTCTGCCTCTCCCACCAAACCATAATCTCCTCAGAAGCAGGGACCATGCCATGTCAAGCTCACCCCAGTGTGCCCAGTGTCTAGGGGGTCAACAAATACTTAATGGCCAAATAAATGAAAAACAAGGAGAAAAATGTAAGCATATGACCTTCAAGGGCAACTTCTGGTCTAAAAACACTAAGATTCCTTGATTTCATTGCAGATTTGTTCAAGAGGCAAGAATGGCGGATTCAAGAAGAATAATGAGAGCTTTCAGGTCCTAGCTCAGTGCCCTGTAGGGTTTCTCTTTCTTTCCTACTGAATACAGAATAAAGGCATTTAAGTGGTCCCCTGAGGAGGAAGAATAGGGGTACAAATAATAATTACAAGCACGGCAGCTGCCACAATAGCTAAAATTTGCTAGTGGCTAAGTGACAAGTTGCACAGTATCTCCTGTAACACTCACAAAACCACTAATAGATAGATGACATCACTTAGCTGCAGACGATGAAACTGAAGGTCAGAGTGGCTCAGTCCTTTCTACGTTGTCTGACGCTATGCAGCTCCTTCAGTATTTATCAAGAAAAATATGTGAACAGATGACCAGCCAGCTATGACCTCTATTCTAATAGAAAGGGTCCCTTTGTACAGCTTGTTTCTAATTGCTCCTAAATTTGTTTTTTTTACCTTTCAGGTATTTGTGAGGTCTTTAAAGAGGTAATTAAGTGAAAATGACATCACCAATAGGCTCTAATCCAGTATAACTAGTGTTCTTATAGGAACGGGAGATTGGGACACAGACGTGCACAGAAGGAAGACCATGTGAGGACACAGGGAGAAGGTGGCCATCTACAAACCAAGAAAAGAGGCCTTGGGAGAAACCAACCCTACCAACACCTTGATCTTGGACTTCTGGCCTTGAGAATTGTAAGGAAATAAATGCCTACTGTTTAAGCCACCCAGGCTGTGGTACTTTGTTCTGGAAGCCCTAACAAATTACAACAGAGACACAGAGGTATCAAGGGACTCTTCCGGGGCCACACCCAAAAAAGACAGAATCAAGCATCTAGCACTATTTTTCTTTCTTTCCCCTGGAATAATACTTAAAATGTTGGTGTCTGTTCTTCGACTTAACATTTTTATCTCTCGACAAACACTTAAAAGATTAAGATGGAGAAACTCAAAGTAGCATTTTTAATTTAATTTATTTTGGGTTCTTCTAGTTGAGATGCCGAACAACATGGCAGACCCTCACCACCACTGAAACAACAACAACAAAAACACTGAATAAACCATGAAATCATTTTTTTGTAATTCCCTGGAAAGCTGAGGTCTCGAAGAAGTTGGGAGTAGAACCAAAATCTCAAAGGTTCTGAGGGACTGAGCCCTTCCTAAGTGAGCACAGACCGGAATGTATTCCCCGCAGCATAAGAGGGATGCATCAGATCTGGAGTCGGGGTGCCCTGAATCCACTCCACCAGACTTTTGCCAATATGGTGGCCTGCAGGAAGTTGGGACAAGGACGGAGAGCAGAATGGTACCTCCACGGTGACATGGGGGCTGGGACCTAAGCTCTTCCGGTCCTGCCTCAAGACATGTGAAATCAGTGGAGAGCGGAAAGTAGTCAAGGTTGCAATCCAGACCAACCCGTCTCAGCTCCCGATTAAACAGCAGAGTTGATCTCCTGAGCCCTGCTGCCTCATTGTCACTACGACAGAAGCCAGCTGAGGACAGGCTGGCAGAGGGAGAAACAATTGCTGAGGAGCCCAGGCTGGCCAAGCCTACCTGAGGTCCAACCTCCCGCTCTGCTCTTCGGTTCCACGAGCCCGGGACACCAATGCTGGTGCCCCCAATGGGTGGGTAAGCCAGTCTGATTTCTGTCATTTCCAACCAAAGGAATCTTAATGGACGTACAACACGAGTCCCAACCAACGCCTTATTACACATCATAAATACAACTGTCAGGCGAATTAGTGCATAAATTGGCAATACACAGTTTCTGAAGAGTTGTGGCATCTTCTACATCCTCACTAAAATTCACTTTACAACACTTCAAATGAACCAAACAATACTACAAAATAACTACAATGGTTCTCTAAAACAATCGCTAACAGAACCTAAAGTAGACATCAGTGTCTTTGTAGGCACCATTGCTGGACAGTGTATTTGTGCTTTAACGAACACACTGAAACACTGTAGGATTCCGAATTTGACAGTGCCTTGTAGGAAGTGTTAATATTCAGCCACCTACCTCAACCATCCCCATGTAACATGGACCATGATGGAGGAGACAGACACTGAAATTGTTACTAAAGCCCATGAAAATGGGGAGATTCTAAACTGAATCCAAATGGCAAAATTAAAATAAGCATAGAAGACAGATAAAAAGTTTTGAAGATTGAGAAATGTTTCAAACTATCCAAAGTACCATTTTTGCTGCTGAGAATAGCCCCCAAAACCTCAAAAACTCATGATGTGACAAAAAAAAAAAAAAAGAAAGAAAGAAAGAGGAAAAAAAAGAAAAGAAGAAAAAAAAAAGTCTTGCAGACTCCCTATTTTTCATGCCAAGTTCCAATCTGGAGTGACACCTTATGAATCATTTTATAAGGTCCTAAAAATAAGGAGCTATAAAGGTAATAGGATCAGCCTATCCTCTCTCTGGGAGCCCAAAGTCTGCTAGAAATGCAATCTCAGTAGTACCTACAAGAAGGCAGTGGGTCCTTCCAGGTGGCTTTGTGCCTGGGCTAGTCCCTCTGTCCATCTAGGGAACAGAGGGGCTTCCCACAGTTCAGCTCTCAAGTAAATTAAGTGCTTCATTGAGGAGAAAGAATCATCAGAATCCTCACCTACAAGGCCAGCTGGTTACTCCCAGGCCAGGTGCAAGGTTGGGGTAACACGAGATCCAAGGCAAAACACAAGGACACCTAGGACAGCCATGTTTAGCCATAAAGAATGTGTTCCCATAGGAAATCCTGGATGACTCATCTCATTCCTATTTCCAGGAAGCCAAAAATGTATCTTGCTGGTTTCCCAGCAAATTGGCTTTCTCAACTTCTCAAGGAAATTTCTAAGTTCCTGGGAAGTCAACCCACTCTCGATAGGACCTGACTGTTTTATTGGCTAAACCTATTAGAAGGCCCACGATCTTTCTCAACACGGCAACAAAATTTCTGGAGTATTTCACCCAAAGCAAGAAGGACTAGAAGGAAATAGATACCCTTCTCTGGCATCTGTGCTCCTACCCAGGACACAACCCCAGTTGGCCCCACCTTCCCTACCCACATCACACCGCAGAGCACGATGACGTGAGATGGGGCAGCGAAGGGGAGAGAATTTTTTAAGCACATTCAGAGATTTCTTATAAGGCTGCTCTTATTTTAACGCCGTTTCTATCACATCCTCCCCACCCAGGTTTTGTCCATTCCATTTCCGTCATTAGAGGCTCAACACTCGATCAAAAGGATGTCTTAAAACCCGCCTCAGGGACAAAAGTGCAAACCCGAACACAATTTATCCCGCTGTCAGCAATCCGGGGGGGTCACGCGTGCCCCTCAAGAGGATGGCGGGAGGTAATGAGACAAATATTCCTCAGTATCATCTGCAAGCACCCCGGGTTTCCAATCCGGACTGGCAGTCAATGAGCACCAGCTTGAACAGAGGGAAAGGGGAGAATAAAACGTATTTGCCATTGGACTTCATGGTGGGGCCCTGCCGGGCGGTTCTCATCTGAAACCGCCCCCCTTCCGATGGCCCACCGGTGCTGTTACTCAGGTTTAATACCCCTCAGGGCACTGGTTCTCGCACCAGCTGAACATCAGGAACGCCTGGCGAGGTTTTAAATCACCAGATGCCCAGACTGTGCTCGGGACCAGTGAAAGCTGCCCTCCGGGGACAGGACCCAGGCGTGAGTAGTTGCTAAGCCTCCCCAGCCGTGAGACCCACTGCCTTGGCCTCATCCTCCTGCATATTCAGATTAAGCGGAAAACGCACAGAGATGCAGAATGACCAACAGTCCTTTGAAAGAAGATTTAAAAAAAAAAAAAAAAAAAACTCTTTCACCGAGACTGTCAGGGGGCTGATGTTTCAAAGAACACCCCAACCTCAGGCCCAAACATACAACCGGCCAACTCCCCCAAGCCCCTGCTTCCGATTCAAGAGCGTGTTTCAGGTATGGGTCCTTTCCTGCTGAAGTCCAGCTTCCCCTACTTTTGTAAGGGGACAGGCAGAAGCAAAGCCAAACCCTTGTGTATGGCGGCATTCTCCATCCCTCGGAGCTCTCCTGGGGTTTCAGAGATGGCCCAGGCTCAGCAAAATCACCTCCACTATCTCCCTGCCGCATGCAGACCAGCTAAGAGGGCAGCTCCCTGGATGAGATCCGGCCTACAGGCACCAACCCAGCTGAGCTGCAAGGCCTGCTCACATATCCCAAAGCTGTCCTAAGGGAGAGTCCTAGCATGGATGTATTTCCAAGGTCAATGGAATACCAAACAAGAGACACCGTATTTTTTTTTTTAATCCAAAGGTAAGACTTTAAACTACAAAAGCACAGCTCCCAAAAGTCAGCCATGGGGTCGTGTGCCCTCCGGCCAGGGAGGAAATGCCACCTGTCAGCAGCGGTTTATCCGTCTTCATCAGGGGATGCCCGCAGGAAAACTGCTGGTGACACAGCAGTGGCCAATTTCTGTGACCGTGAGATGTTCTTTGACACCTGACCGTGAGTCCACAGTCGCTCGAATAGAGAGAGGCACAGAATATAAGAACCCTGGGTTCTCACCCCAAAATCACCTCTAAAAACACGGACACCCCAGTCACCCCCCAGACCAACTGCATCAGGACACTGGGGGACAGGCCGGTGCCAGGCATCGTGTAAAGCAATGGTTCCTACACTTGAGCATGCATCAGAAGCACCTGTGAAGAGACCAATTCCTGGACCCCCCTCCCCAGCTTCTGATTCAGGAAGTCCCGGCTGGGCTGAGAACGTGCAGATGACAGGGTACCAGACGGCAACACTGGTGCCGCTGAGAATCACGGTTTCTGAGGCCCCCCAGATGCAGCCAGGCCTGAGGACCTCCACCCTCCCCCCACCCCCACACTGAAGAGCCAACGCTGGCCGGGGAGGGAAGGAATTGTCTTTCTAGCTCTGCCACCCACCTAGGGTTTGATAAGAGAAGCCACCGAGGTGTGGAGGACCTCAACTTGTTCCTGATCTATACAACCAGGGCACTGCATCGAGGAGATCCTGGGAGCCTTCCCTTTCCAAAGGGCTTCTAGATAGGAAATGCTAACACTGATCCAGACAGAAGGAGAAAGACAAAAACAAATCAGCTTCAAAATACAGGGGAAGGTAGATGGTTGCTCACGGGACTTGAGTGCATCTGGGGCCATGCAGTGGTGCACGAAAGACATGTGCAGTCAAGCATGCTGTTTCCCAGACTCACCTGTTAGAACCTGGCAGAGCTGCCCAGGGCCCTGGGCCTCGGTGGAGGGGCTGGGTGCCAAGGACCATTTGCGCCTGACCAGATGCTCTCGTTCGCTGAGCGGGCCCTGGGAATTGTTGAGGGGCTGGATGAGCACCTGCTCCTGCCCAAGCTGGATGAGGCCAACCTGCCCGAGAGAGGAAAACGGGACATGAATCACCCTTGTTCATGCACGCCCATGACCCCAACAACCCGAGGGCAGCCAGGCCGCCTGGCTATGGCCTGGGCCTCATGTCTGGGCTTTTGCTTTGCAGGGTGCTCTGATTCACCGAGCCCAAGAAGGAGCTTCTGTGGGGACTTGAAACAGCTGACCCCGTGGCTATGTTGGGGAGCGGGGTGGAGCGTGGGGAGAGGGGTGCAGAGAGAGTATACAGCAGCACCCACTTTGCGGGTTCACTTTCAAAAGAAATGTATTGTTTTATTAGTAGTAAAAGGAAACTTTCTTTTAAAAATCATGTTTAAGGGGCGCCTGGGTGGCTCAGTCGTTAGGCGTCTGCCTTCGGCTCGGGTCATGATCCCAGGGTTCTGGGATTGAGCCCCACATCGGGCTCCTTGCTCAGCAGGAAGCCTGCTTCTCCCACTGCCACTCCCTTTGCTTGTGTTCCCTCTCTCGCTGTGTTTCTGTCAAATAAATAAAATCTTTAAAAAAAATAAAATAAAATAAAAATCATGTTTAAAATCATCCTCCAAAAGTCCACTTGAGGAGGCAATGCCCAAAGTATTGGGATGAATGACAAGGACATCCTTAATGAGGGGGAAAATATATATATATTTTAATCCCTGGGGATATTGAGAATGAAAGAGGATGGAGCGAGTCCAGTAACATCAATAGCTTTGTGGCAGGGGATTTGTCCATTCTTTCAGAACGGGCAGTATTTAAGAGAAATCGACAGAGTCTATCCAATGGATTAGATCTGTGATTCTAATTTAAAGTTCATCACGGACTTAGATTTGTGATTTTTAAATCTTAGTAGGTTTAGAAGCAGTGTTAGGATGTGTCAGAGAACTTAAGACTTCCCACGTTTATAGGACTGACTTCCTGGGTTTGTAGGAATCACTGAAATACTTAGCCAACCAGAGAACTTGGAAAGGGAATTGACTATGTTGCATTTCTCAATGCATTTTTAAAGGTTTCAAAGTTGTTAATCACCAAATTTACCCTGAGTATTACCCAAAGTTTCCTGGAAAAGGATTGCAAAAAAACCTGCGAGGTAAGGGGGATTAAGAGTACACTTATCTAGATGAGCCCAGGTAAATGTATGAAATTGCTGGATCATACCGTACGCCTGAAACCAATATAACACTGTCAATTATACTTCAATAAAGAGTTTAAAACACTTGCTAGATTAGAAATAGGACACAACTTGTATATTGAAGCAAAAACTCAAGAGCTAAGATTTTTAATTTACTCCTTTAACAGAGTGAATCTTAATTCTAAAATACACATATATGGTGCAGAGAACTCTTCCCAGCCCTTGGAACCAATGCTGACCCATGAAACCAATTTGTGTTCCCTCCCTAGGATGCCTGCTGCTAGCTTCCCTTCCCAGATGTCAACAAAGCAAGGCAAACCTCCCGCAAGGAACCCCACTGGACCCCAGCCTGGAGGAGGACCCGAGTTTACACACTGGGCCACGTGGCCCATGGCACCTCCTCCAGGTGGATTCCCAGGACCACCCTGGCTAAACAGAGTCCAAAGCTCCAGCACATCAGTCTTCAGCTGAAATGAGCATCATCTCTCTTCTCTTCCCCCCACGCCTCTTTTCTAAAGGCTGCATCACATGGACGCCATGCTTCTCAAAGTCCACTGCATGTGAAAATCACCCGGGCATCTTGGGTTGGCCCCGAGAACATGCGTTTCTAAGTCGCCCCCACATGACCCACACCCCTGCTCTGCAGCACAGCAAGGCCTCTGGTCTCAAGGACAGAGCTCACTCAAGCCAAACGGCAAAGCTCCTCGACAGTCGGAAAGGATGCCTCAACACCAAGCCTCTCTGAAGGTAAACCAGATCAGCTCGTAAGATCGCCTCTGAAATACAGGGTGAGTCCCCAAAACACGGGGTGAGACCCTACTCATGGCTCCTAGCAGATTTCAAGGTTTCCATTTCATTAGAACTTCTGCCAAGAACAACTCCGAGATTTTACTGCCCAAATAAAAACCGTCTTAAAGGGGCACTGCATGACCTGCGGGAAGGCAGGGCTTTCTTCCCTCTCCTTGGAAGCGAGGACTTGAATTTGTTCATGAAGATACTTTGGGGAGACAGAAGGAGTGGAAGTAGAAGGGGACTGTGGGGGGGGCACGCAGAGCCCCGCTGGGGCTGCACCTAAAAAAAGCCTCAGTATGGAACACACACCTCACTATGGCCAACACTTCTACGGGTTGTGATAAAGTTGGCAGGTGGGGCACAGTGCATGGGATGAGCCCCACATGGAGGGAGCCCCGTGCTCCCCGGAGGACACGCTCACCTTGGACTCTGCCTCAGATGCTCTGGCTTTGGCAGGTCACAAGCCCCCTGGGGTCTAGCACTTTTAAGGCCAGGTACCCGTTCGGTCTAGGGTTTGCCTTCACAAGCTACAGTGTAAAAGGCCAGGGAACGGGAAGCTCTCGGGCAGTGGGACACAGGGGCATGGCACGCATGCACGTGCACACCCCAGCCACCAGCAGAAGTAGCCCCTTCGCTGTGGCAGGTCCTGTTTGCAGGGACCCACATGCTGGGAGGACAGTGCTAACACTGGTAAGATGATTACATGGACTGACGGACTGGACTCTGCCTGGCAGCTACTTACCCTCCTGGGACCCAGCCTGCATGCACACGGGCAGGGACTAGCACCAGGGAGCAAGGAGGCCCGGCACAACCCTCATCCTGGGCAGCCAGCCCAAGGAAGGACTTTGCCCGCCCCTCCCCCAGTCCCAGGCTGTCCCGAGGCTCCCTGATGTGTCTCTTCATGCTCCTCCTGTCATCGCATTACCAATAATAAAATGTGCTGCTGAAAAGTGCCACTTGTGGTCCCTACACACACACACACACACACACACACACACACACACACACACACACACACACACACACACACCATCTAGCCCCAGGGCAAAAACTTGCCAGCCCTCCTTATCCTTCCCCGACCTTCCCTCTTCCTCCTCCCTGCCCACTGCATTACAGGGCATTTGTCACCACCTGATCGTTTGTTCCTTTGAGAGGGGATCACAATTAGCTCTTGTTTTTTCCAGTATCTGCTGCAGAAGTTACTCAAGAAAATGCGAGGAGAGAATGGATCAGAATGGAATAGACTAGCACGGCCTTTCTGCAGGCCCCCTTACTCACAGGCTCTCATCCCAGGCTACACGGGGGAGCCATCTGGGAAACTCTGGATGCCCAGGCCCCACTCCAGGCCAACCGAGCCAGAATCTGTTGGGGGAGGGGGCTGGTGGGGACTTGGGCACTGGTACGAAGAGCTCGCCAAGAGATCTCGAGGTGCAGTAAG
>CM053609.1:13614430-13659202 GCA_028646535.1 Procyon lotor
GCGGGAGGGGGGCTCACTCAGGATCCCAGCCCCAAGCGCCCGTGCAGCCTCATTTCCTAAAGAACATGGCCATGCATCTCCGTGCAGAGGCGGGCGCGGGGAGAGGATCAGCAGTGGCCATGCACGGCTCCCTCCGACCTACCGGCTGCACAACCGTCCCCCCTTGCCCACGTCCGGACCCAGGCAGCTGCAACATTTCAAAGCTCAGGAAATAAGCCCCAAGAATGCAATCAGTCTAAGATGTCTTCGGTTTATCGTCCCATCTCGTGCTTTTTTCTTTTTTTTTTTACAATGTTGCCAACTACATTAAAGTTCAGATGCGGAAATCTAGTTATGGACCGTAGGTAGGACGCTGGGAAGAATTGCGTGGCAGCCCCGATGCCCGTGAGCAGTGGGGGCAGAGAGTCACTGGGAGGCCACGTCAATGTCCTTCCAAAGGAAGAGGGGCAATATTTAGAATTCTCCCATCTGGGGTCTTCCCTTCAAATCCTCCACACCTCCAAACTTTACACTGTCTTTTCCCTATTTTCCTTAATGTCCTTAATATCCACTCAACTATTTTTATGAGGCTTTAAAAATGTGTGTGCAGGGCGCCTGGGTGGCTCAGTTGGTTAAGTGTCTGCCTTCAGCTCAGGTCACGATCCTGGAGTCCCAGGATCAAGTCCCACATCAGGCTCCCTGCTCAGTGGGGAGTCTGCTCCTCGATCTGACCCTCACCCCTCTCAGGCTCTCTCTCTCTCTCTCAAATAAATAAAATCTTAAAAAAAAAAATGTGTGTGTACATTTTCCAAATACATTTACACTGTACACAATGAGTTCTTCAGTAATATTTAGTGATGAATCTCTCAGAACTCCGTGCCTTCGCCACACCTGTACCAATATGATGATGCAGGACACTGTGGTTAGGTCTACATGCTCCCCTCCAAATGGTCTCCATACCATGCTATTCCTATTCCTGCCCCAGAGGATTCCTGTCTGGCTGCACGCAATCAGGGGATGCTGTATTAACAAGCTAAGCGATTTTATAATCAATCAAAAGAGAGTTTAATCATTCCAAAGGAAGAGACATCAACCTCCCAAACTGTCCCTTTCATCAGAGGAGTCACGGAAAAGCAGGCTGCCCTGTTGGTTATGGAGTTCCCCAAAACTCTTCCAGGCCACCTGCTCACTGACTGACCCCCGCCCCACTCTGCTCCTATCATTTTACCCCCACAGAACAGAGATGAGCATTCTCGCAAAGCTCCTGAGTAGACCACAAATGATGTGCCACCAGAACGGCCCCCTATGCTTCAATCCAGCTGACCGGCCAGAGCCTGGTTGGGCTGGGCCATCAGGTCTACCTCAGGGGCCAACCAGAATGACAAACCCCATGGAGGGTGGCTGGGACTCCAGGGAAAGGCCACCAGGAACATCCCTGACTTCTCTCTCTCCCCCTCTGGGGTGGCCTGGCAAATGAGTATGGCTTCTTCAAGTTCCACGGCCCAGAGCTCCCAGGTGTCCTGTCTGATCTCAACATTTCTCTCGGTGCTGGCCCTCGGCAGGCCACAGCCTCAGCCCAGAAGGGAGGGACAGAGTCAGGTGGGAGCACTCCCCGGAGCTTACATTCATTAAGGAAGAAGGGCCACCGCTCAGCAGACCAACCCCACGGGCAGAGGCCTCCCCCCACTCTCTGTCCTCATGTGTGGGGATGGAAAACAGCCCCTTCATCCACTCATTTTAGGCTTTTTCAGACCCTGACACTCAGTCTATCCCTTCAAGTTTCCTCTCTGCTGCCCGCTCGGGTGAAGTCTAACCTGATTCCAATTCTGCTGGCCTTCCGGGCGCTGGCTCCATTCACAGGACGCAGCTGATCCAAACTTGCACAAATTCTCTGGGGGCGGAAAAACCTGCCTCACGTACCCCAAGTTCATTGCTTTGAAATTGTATGGTGATAGAAACTCTTCCAAAAACTTAGGTAATGTCTAAGGGCTCCCTGAGACGTAAATAAAACGAAGAAGCATAAACAGAAAGCAATTAATACTTGCACCTAGGGTCTCCGAAGAGCCAAAAAGTGCAGTTTGCATAGCTTTTCCAGATTAGAGAGGGAGACCACCACCGGCCTGCGCCTCTGCCCACAGCCAAAGCCGAAGACGTGAAATGGAACACGAGATTTACGCTTCATGCCCCATAAGCAAGTAACGATCTACTCTAATTATGCATCTGCTTTAAACAGATATCAAGCCTCTCTGGGGGCAGCACAGACGCCATGCAAGAGGGACCAGAGCCTGCGTTCCCCTGCACCGAACACTCTCTGCTGAGCCATTCGGGAGATGTTTGATGCATTGGGATTTAATTGCTCCTCGACGTCGGAATAAAGTTTTATTGAACACAGCCACATCCATCTGTTTATTTACCATCTACGGCGTTTCTGCACTCAAAGGATGGCATGCACTTAGCCGTGACGGAGACCATATGGCCCACGAGGCCTTAAATATTTCACTGTCTGGTCCTTTCCAGAAAAAGTCTGCCAACCCCGGGCTCTACATGACCTTTAGATCCAAGGTGGCTTTGGAATGCTCCCATCTGTGGACATCAAAAAAATCTCCTCCTTGCTCTGGCTCCTCTCCCACACTGTGCGGTTGAGGCTGTCCTCATAGTCACACATGCCCCATTCCACTACCCGGGGCAGTGATGGACTCAACGTCACAGCCCACCTGAACCGTCCCGAGCACGTTCGAGAACCCAAATCCAAGCGAGGCAGAGGGCCCCACAAACTTGGCCAGCCTGAGATCCTGTTGCTTTCCCTTTCTGACACGTCTCAGGACTACCTTGCGACCAAGAGGTCCACTCCCAAGTCACCAGGCGGTCTCTCCCTTCCTGCCTTCGGCACTTCCTCTACAGAGAGCGCTTGGGAAGATGAAGAAGAGCCCGACGTTTTGCTCACAGAACAGGATGAACACGGCAGACTAAACACCAGAAGTGTCTGCTGCTGCAGGAATTTTAGAATCTCAAGTCTTAGAGGTCCACGGGCAGCTGGTACACGCTGCACGCAGGACTCTTGGCGGGGTTCCTTTATCTGAGGCACAGCGCCCTCACATGGTGCCGAAGGGAAGCACAGTCTTCCCGACCACGGAAGAACTGAAGTGAACCCTCCAACGGCTCACAAGCTCAGATGCCATCTGTGCGAGGGCCCCTGCGTTCAACTCGGTGAGGCTTTGGAATCAATGTTATCCAGATTTCCACCCTCAGCTCTTTCACAGATAGCTGCTCCTCGCTGGAAACTTTACACCGAGAAGTATAAACTCTGACCTCTAGAGAAACTCACCAAACCGCAGCAAATGGGATTCAGATGTTTCCATGTACAGTACAGGGATGTGACCTAGACTTTAAACACTTTGGCAAAAACAGGAAAAATGATGTGGGCCTTCCAGTCCCTCCCAGAACATGATACAGCCTTGACCCGAGTCCTACGGTGATCTGAGCCTTTCTCACTCCTCCTTAAGCCTCCTCACCCGCAGCCCACATTCTCTGCCCCTGTTCCACATTAGCTCCTAACAGGCTGCCTCCACGGTCCGTTTTCCTTGTTTAAACGAAGACACCAGTTTCTCCCAGCCCAGCAAAAGTAGATCACATTCTGATCAGGACTCAGAAAAATCCTGCGAGGAGAACCAGTGAAAGCCAATCCTAGGAAACTACCTCCCGAGATCCTCTACAGAGCTGGGAGGAAAGAAGTCTTACATAAAGACCTGGACCCCCAGGCTCTCCGGCTCTGCTGCAGATTCTCTAGGACTTGGTCACATACTATGTGGGTAAGGGCTAGAGAATTCTAGACGGTGCAGCAAGAAAAGGCAGAGGTGGGGGAAGCAGTTTTCTTCTGCCAGGGAAGAACGGACACAAAAGAATATCAGAAATCGCTTCCCCAGAGGCCAGTCATGGTAGAAGATACGGAAACAACCCGGCTATCTCATGCTCTGAGCCATACCAGGCTCTGTTGGGGGCAGCCCATCTGCCAGCCATGTGCGCTCCTAGGGGGCAAGATGGAGAAGCTGAGAAGCTAGCGGCTGGGCACCAGCGTACAAGGATCGAGTGTGAGCACAAGCAGGGCAAGGGTGCACCAGGACGTCTCCCTGCCCCTCCAAGCACTGCACAGGGGCTTCTAAAGCAGCCAGGCAGGACCCCCACGGTGGGGTAGCCGCTGCCCCAGCAAGCGAGCTTCTGGGGACCAGGAACAGGGTCTCATCACCAATGTAAGCACCCCCCCAGACCTGGCTGAGCGGGCCTGCCAGACACAACCTGCTCCTGGTATAAGGGAACAAAGGGTATAACACCTCCTCTCTTGGTTCTCAGGGTTCAACTAAGAAGAGGTTAGTGGCCTGTGGGGACCGTCAAACTTTCCTTTTCCGGTTACAGAAAGACTCAAGAGGACAGAAGGGTGGTGAATGCTCACTACCCTACCCCCACATCCAAGAACAGATGAGATACACACCTAGAGGTGTTCCCCAGGACACGCACACATACACACCTGTGCAGGTGCAAATAAATTTGGGGGAGATGCACCTCTCCGTCTAGGGACCTCACAAGGTTTCATGACCCCCGTATCTGTGCTCCCCAGGGCAGACTGTTGCCTATCCTCCCTGTGCAACCCCAGAAGAGCACAGTCCCGGTGCACTTCAGAGGTCCGGCACAGCCAGTGGAAGGCACTGGACGGTCAGACGCTTCCCTCTCACCCTCTTTGCTCAGAGACCCCTTTGGAAGGTCCGGACGGTGGGAGAGTAACCCTGGAGGCCGAATTTCTCGCCCAGGCGCCGCCACCCCCAGCCCAACCTGCCCCAGGGACCACCCCCGGCGCCGCGACAGATCCACGGGCAGACCCGGAGGGGGCGCAGGCAGTACCAGGCCGCCGCCGGCGCCGCAGGCGCTGAGCGAGACGAGGGAACCGGGGTGGCCGAGCACGCGGCCCGAGTAGAAGCACAGCTCGGCCGGCCGGCCGCGGCGCCCGGCCGCGCCCGCCTCCTCCACCTCGAAGCCGCGGGACAGGAACCGCAGGTCGTGGCGAAGCTGCAGGTACAGGTCGCGCCCGAAGGCCGGCAGGTGCAGCAGCAGGGCGCGCTCACCCGGCCGGACGCGCGAGGCGGCGGGGGGCGCGCGGGGGCGCCGGCGCTTTCGGGGCCCGGGGGCGCCGGGCAGCGGCGGCAGGTGCACGTCGTCGGGACGCACCCGCCGCGGCAGCACCACCTCCACGTCGGCCGCCCCGTCGCCGACAGCTGCGGGGAGAGAGGAGACGCGTCAGCGCGGCTGGGCCCGCCCGGCCGCCCGCCCTCCCTCCGGCCGCCCGCCGCGCTCGGGGTCCAGCGCCGGGCACGCCGCGCCAGCGCGGGGACAACGCGGCCCCGAGCGGGCGCTCCCTTCCTTCCCCTCGCCGCGGCACCTCCGTGCCGGCCAGCGCCTCCGCCCGGGACCCGCGCCACCCGGGGAAGGGCTCCAGCGCGGCCGCCCGAGCACCTCCGGGGACGACGGCGCGGCATCGGCGCCTGGAGAGCCGGCGGCTGCGCGGCCGCCCGGGAGGCGCCTGGAGCCCGGTCGTCCGGCCGCGGCCCGCACCCCCTCGGCCCCGAGCGCTGTCAGCGCTCCGCCGCCGGCCCCGGGCCGCGCAGGCAGGCGGGGGCCGCCAGGACGCCTCCGGAGGGCAGGAGGAAGGGGGTGGCCGCGAGAGGCACGGGCGAGGAAGGGGCAGTGGGCGAGGGAGCGCTACCTGTGCCCGGGTCCAGTCCCCAAACCAGCAGCAGAAGCAAGGGCAGGACGAGAGGAGGCAGCAGGGCGCCGTCACACATGGTACTTGGGAGGAGCAGCCCCCCGGACGGTCGCGGCGGAGCAGGAGCACGCGAGGCGGCGGCGCCAGCCGGAGTGAAGCCCTCCAGCCTTTGGAAAAAGTAATTAGCGCTGCGGACAAACCCAACGTGGTAAATCCCAGGCCCCGCCTTCTCCTCGGAAAACAGGAGGCAATTGGGCCCTCGCTTTCCCCTGCCCCGCCTCCCCCTCCCCCATTGGCTAGGACGGGTCTGAACCAGAGTGCGTAGTTAGGTTGTAAGCACTTTCTTACACGTGGTTTCTGGGCAGTGGCGGGGACGCGACACCAGGTGGCGCCAGGGAGCCCCCGGAGCAGCGCTATCCCGGAGGCCCTCTGAGGACACCTGACTGGTCTTCAGAGTTTGTGCTCCTTGTCGCAGTCCTCTCTGACCCTGCTGCCCTGCATCTCAAGAAGACAGGCCAGAAATCGTCCTGGACAACCGGTGTCATCCATAAAAGCATGTTCTCTCTACATCTAGAGTAAAACTAGTTCGGGTTGTTTGTGGCTGGACATTTTCTGGCGCGCCTGAGTTTGCACCTGATGGCTAGGTATAATGCAGCAGTGTTTAGCCAAAGGCTTCGCATCTCCTGTCGCCTTTATCCTCACAGAAACCAGCAGTACAGGCATGATCACACCCTCTTACAGACTGAGAAACTGAGGGAGAGAGAGCTGAAGGAGCTTGCTAGTTACTGGTGAGTTTGTCAAACCAGGAGCTAGAATTCGTGGTCCAGGTGCTGCTGACGACAAACAGCAAGCAAGATGCTGCAAGGGCAGGCGCGTTTTTTTGGGGGGGGGGGGCTCTAGGAAACTCACACAAAGTGGCAAAGCCTGGACTTCCAGCTGAGCTCATTCTTTTCCCACCAGAATATACCTGATGTTTGCAAGTAAGATGATTCTTTCAGCTTCGTAAGGGGCATCTTGTAGAAAACAAAACAAAGCAGAATTAACCGAAGGAAGCCTAACCATTCTTGGGTCTCCCCCTCTCCCTTCCTCGTCCTGTTTTCTGTTTCTGTTTTCTCAAAACAGGTTACCACGGTCCTACTGGACTCTGCTCAGGGCCTTTCAGAATCTAAACTGTATCACAGGATTCTGTGTCATCAGAAGAAATCCAGAGGTGAAAACGGTCCAGCTTCCATGACATTTCATTAACCCAGGGAGTGGACTGTGTCACTGGTTCTCAGTAAAGCCTCCCACTTTTACTACAGCAAACTTGCTGCGCTGCGGGTCCTCCAGGGTGTGGCTGATGGAATCCTCTTCTGCTCTGTCGACCCCTGCCCTCCACAGGGGCTGGCCTCTGCCATCCGCTGCTCCGGGGGCTGCCCCTTGCTGCTGGGTACCACATGCATCCACATACGTCCAAAAAAGCCTTGGCGCTTTTCCCCTCCTCCTTGACAGCAGCCTCAGCCGGGTGCTGATGGCACAAGAAATCATGGGGAGCTTTGTGGGCAGCTTTGTTAGCAAAAGAGTGACCTCACAGACCTGCCCCGCAAAAGCCAGAGAGCAGCACCTCTTTCGCACCCTTTGAAGTCATCCTTGTCAATCTATCAGACGATGCTCTGATGCATGAGTCCATAGGACCACACAGACTAAAGCAACAGCGAGATACTGTCGCATCCCCCAGACTGTCCAAAACCGAAGAGCTGGGAAATATCTAGCTTTGGAGAGGACATTCTCCTGCCCGTGGGTGGGAGTGCAAATTGGCAGGGCCACTTTGAAGAACAATTGGGCAAACTGTAATCCAATCTAAAATATACACACCCTCCAACTCTGTGATCCTATGTCTGGTTAACTACCACAGAGAAACACGGGTGTGCATTTAAGAACGTTCACCACAGTGCCTTGTTAAGAGCAGACACATTGAAAACCTGAATGTCCATCATTAGATAAATGGCGGCTAGAACACAAGGCATTGATTAAATGCAATAAGCTCATATTTACAACACCACGGAAGGAACTCCAAGACTGGTTGTCGTTTTGGTTTTTTTTTTAAATCAAATTGGGGAAGAACGCACATGATAATTCTTCCATAAATACACACAGTATTAAATCATTTGTATGGTAAAACCCCCAGGAGAAGTCTGGAAGGATCCCCACAGAACTTTTTTTAAGGTTTGATGTCCTTTTTATATTAAATTGCATGAAAGGATGCCATTCAGGGTCCAGACAGGATAATTGCTACCATTCTAGGTATTTTGAGCAGGGGGAATTTAACACGGAGAATTGAGTACAAAAGTGAGGAAGAGCTAAATGGGGAAATTCAGTAATTATACACTGCGCCTGCCCCCATGGTGCATTCCAGCCCCGGGGGCCTCTGCTTCCTGCTGCATCATTGAAGACACCATCACAGTTGGTTTTGGATCTACCAGATGTGTGAACTAGACCAGGGCTCCATGCCCAGTGCCACACCAGCAACTCCCAACACCTGTTGCACTGGATCCTTATCTCTGTTCCTTGCCATCTAACCTCCTGCCAGGACCTCTTCTTGGCAGAATCTAACAGGAAGCCTAGGGGAGAAACGTCAGGGAGTCACAGCATGTAGGTTGCAAGCTTTCAGCCTCAACAATGAAAAGCAGCCCTTAGAAGCGAGCATGTGGAGCATGTGGAGCTGAGAGACAGACTTTTCGAAAGGTCTTAATCTGGTCTAGATGAGTCTGAATTCCCTCTGCCTCTCACCATTGTGTTTCAGCCTCCCTTCCAAAATGATCTAGTGTTTCAGTGCAATTCCTATCAAAATTCCGTTGGCATTTTGCACAGAAATATCAAAAACCCAAAATCATATGGAAACACAAAAGAGCCCAAGAAGCCAGAGCAATCTTGAGAAAGAAGAACAAAGATGAAGGTATCCCACTAATTGGTTTTAAGCTATATCACAAAGCTATAGTGATCAGAACTGTAGGGTAGTGGCATTAAAAATAGACACAGAGACCAATAGAACAGAATCCAAAGCCCAGAAATAAACCCAGGTGTATAGAGTCAACTAATATTTGACAAGGCAGCCAAGAATACTCAAGGAGAAAGGATGGTCTCTTCAATAAATGATGTAAAAAAAACCTGATATTCACATGCAAAAGAATGAAATTAGACCCCTGTCTTATACCACTCACAGAAATCAACTTGAGTTGGGTTAAAGACTTAAACATAAACTTGAAGCCATAAAACTCACAGAAGAAAGCACAGGGGACAGCTCCTTGGCACTGTTCTCAGCAGTGATGTTTTAGGATGACACCAAAAACACAGGAAAGCAAAACCAAAAATCAACAAGTGGGACTATGTCATTTTCTGCACAGCAAAGACAACCATGAACAAAATAGAAAGGCAACTCCAGAATGGGGGGAAAATATCTGCAAACCGTGTATCTAAGAAGGGTTTGGCATCTAAAACATAGAGGGAAATACTACAATTTAGTAAAAAAATAATCTGGGGCACCTGGGTGGCTCAGCAGGTTAAGCATTCGACTCCTGGTATTGGCTCAGGTCATGATCTCGGGGTCATGAGATTGAACCCTGCGTCAGGTTCCACACTCAGCATGGAGTCAGCTTGGGAGTCTCTCCCTCTGCACCCTCCTGCCCACCCTGCCCCCAGCTCAAGTGTGTGTGCTTTCTCTTTCTCTCTCAAATAAATAAAATCTTTTAAAATAATAATAATCTAACTTTAAAATGGGCAAAGGGCCCAAATAGACATTCTTCCAAAGAAGACATACAAAGATGCTAATATCACTCATTGTCAGGGAAAAGCAAAGCAGAACCGCATTGAGATACCACCACATACCTGTTAGGCGGTTGTCAAAAGGACAAGCGATCACAAGCATTGGTGAGGATGTGGAAGAGGAGGAATTATATGTGCAGTGTTGAAGGGGGTTTAAACTGGTTCAGCCACTAAAGAAAACAGTGTGCGGGTTTCTCAAAAACTTTAAAATGGAACTACCCTATGCTCCAGCAATTCCGCTTCTGCATAGACATCTGGAAGAAGTCATGACACCAGGTGAAATAATTCAGTCAGAAAAAGACAAATAATAAAAGACAAGTCACAAAAATACAAATAGGATATAATCCCATGTATATGAGGGACCTAGAATAGTCAGATTCATATACACACAGAGTAGAATGGTGATTCCCACAGACTGGGGAAGGGGAAATGAGAGGCTGTTTAATGCATACAAAGTTTCCGTTTGGAAGTATGAAAACGTTCTGGCTTTGAAAAAGTTACCATTGGCTTTGGTCTCAATTCATCTTAACACACAAAAATAGCCTTGTCTTCATTTTGTGGAAGGGCAGGGCTTAATCCCACTTCACAGATGGAGCAAAGGGTTCAGCAGGAGCTTAAAACCAGAGGAGCAAGCAGACAAAAACCCTACAGATGGCAGTGCTCATCTGAAAGGGACTTAAGGGAAGCCATCCTCTGGGTCTGGCTGTCAAAACAATTTGTTGTGCTCATTGTTGACAAAACTCAACTTTTCAGCTTGCCCACTTGTTTCTTGTCAACAGCTCTATTCTGGGGAGCAGTGGTCTTTCTGAATCATGTTGTCCAGCAATGGACCCCCAGCAGGTCGGGTAAATTGCCTCTCTTGGCCTCTGTCTTCTGACACTTCACAGTGACACTTGGGTTTGGATGCTGGTGGCCATCAGAGATCGTCATTGTTTGAGTGAACACAGGACAGACTCCGCCAGGACCCACCGTTTCCAAGTCCATACTTAGAAATTGAGAGCCCAGGACCCAGACCAGGCAGAGGATAAAGAGAACTGTAGGCACTGAAGCCAGATAGGATCTTGTTGAATTTTCCATCAGGGCTTTCTTGAGTTGGTAATTGGTGAGTCCAGGGGCCTTGGACTCATGTGCAAGCTTGATCTGCTTGTAGGTGGAAGAAGGCCCCTGTGACCTAAAGATCAGTAAGCATCGGTGGGATGTTGCAAGAGGGTGAGTGAGGGGATTCCACAACACAAGCCTCCTCTTTGAGACTTAATTTACTTGGTTCTTGAGGCAAGGAACCTCCCTCTCGGTCACCCATGAGATGCCACATCCTCTCCAGCAGGGGGCGTCCAGTATCAGTCTTGTCTTCCTAAACCAGAATTGGTGTGAAATGCAGCCATCCCTGCTGCAAAGGCAAGGTTTTTTCTGATTTATAATATCACCCTTTCCCTGGTGAGCCTGGTTCCCGGCCTGAAATGCAGCTACTTGGCCGACATCCTAATCCTCTGAGTGAATCTTGCTCACCTCTCCCTGTGGGGTCTGCTCTTCTCTGGACCTCCCTGGACCGCAGGGTGCTGGCTGCCCGTTTGCTTCACCAGGAATGGGTGCCCTTGCCACTTGCGGCCATTCCTGCCTCATTCCTGTCTGGAAATTCCTGCTGTGCTCCATTCCTGCTCACCCAAACAGGCCTTCAGGGCCATAATGCAGAACAAGTCCAAGTTCCTACTCATTGGAAAAGTGATTTTTTTTTTAGTCTAGCTATTATTGTTCGATCAAGGTTGCTACTAGCCATACCTATTCCCTGTATCTTGGCTCTACCCAACCCCCCAGGTTGTCCCCATGAGGTCTCAGCCTGCCCAGAGCTGAGTGTCCACCAAAGCCTTCAAGGGTCTCCATTGTTGAAAAGACAACTTTCTCTTCATGTCCTTCTGAAGGTCACCAGAGGCACCATCTGCGTAGGAGGCAGCACAGGCAGCCCCCACATGTCCCAATTAGCAGGATGAGGCCCTTTAGTGTCAGACATGAGTGCAGGGTTCATCCCACCTGTTTTCTTTCCCCAGTGAACGATTGAAAAAAAGCAGTATTATTTTCTGTTGGTCTGCAACACGCCTTTCTCTTCGATGTCTTTTTCCTCTTTCAGGCTTGAGGTTCTCTCCCAGTTCTTCCTTTGCTCAAGGAAAGCAGTTAGTCAGAGATACTAGGCTAAAATGTGATGCCAGGACAGGATGGAAAACAGAAGCGGCCCAAATTTATATGAAATTTTGGCAAATGCAAATGATGGTGGCTCTGATGGGTGTGGTAATGATAGAGTATTCCACAGGTGCCAGCTGTCTGCAAACTCAGACAAAACCTAAGTTGGAATCTGTGATGGTTTTAAAATACACTTGATCCTTGAACAACATGGGTTTGAACTGTTTGGACCCACGTATATGCAGATCTTTTTCATATAAATACACTACAGTGCTCTATGTGTATTTTTTCTTCCTTATGACTTTCTTGATAACATTTTCTTTTCTCTAGCTTACTTTATAGTAAGAATACATACAGCATGCAAAATACGTGTTAATTGACTGTTTATGTTATTGATAAGACTTCTGGTCAACAGTAGGCTATTCTTAGTAGTTAAGCTTGGGGGAGTCAAAAGTTATAGGCAGATTTCCAACTAGACAGGGTCAGCACCTCTAACCCTCATGTTCTTCAAGGGTCAACCATGTATCTGCTGATTATGACCCTCTTCCCCTCACAGGTGGAACCTAACTCCCCCACTTGGAAAGTGTGCTATACCCATTGGCTTGCTTTGAACAAATGGAATGTATTGGGCAGAATGGAGTGAGGCTTGTGACCACTGGGCTACATCATAAAAAGAATACACTCTTTGCCTGTTATTCGCTCTCTCTCTCTCTCTCTCACTCTCTTTCATCACTTTCGTGGAAATCAGTGACTAGGTCCCGAGGTTACTCAAGCAGCCCAGTGGAAAAGCCCAATGAAAAGGAAACCAACTTTCTGGAACCAACTAACTAGTCATGTGAGTGAATCACTTTGAAAGCAGATTTTCAGGGCACCTGGGTGGCTTAGTTAGTTATGTGTCTGACACCTGAGCTCAGCAAGGGTCTTGATCACAGGGTCCTGAGTTCAAGCCCTGTGTTTAAAAAAAAAAAAAAAGAAGAAGAAGAAGATTCTCCATCCTTTGTCATCAACCTGCAGATGACTTCAGATCCTATCCTTTGAGCCAGCCCCAAACTTTATGAGCAGAGACAAGCCATCCCCACCTCCCATACCCTGGCTGAATCCGTGACCCACAAAAACCAAGAGAAAATAAATTATAATTAGTTTTTTAAGCCACTAAGGTTTTTTTTGGGGGGGGGGCGGGGGGCAGGAGAGGAGTGGATAATTTGTTACACAGCAATAGCTAACTGATACAGACTCATAACACATACTAAAATTAACTCCAAGATAGATCAAAGATTTGTATGGAGACATTCGTTTGATGGTGCCATGCAGGAGGTGGTCATTAGTTCAGTCTACTCAGAAGCCACCTGCTGGGTGAGCAAGGTGACTACAGTCACCAGAGCAGCCAGAGAGCTGGTTGGACCCCATCCATGGCTCCTTCACTAAGCCTTGGCCCAGATCCAGGGATAAGAATGACTGGCTTGTCTGGCAAGAAATGGGTGTGGGTACTTGAATCCATGCCTACATGTGTTTGGCACCCTTGAAGAGAAACAGAGAGTCTCAGTACCCAGAAGTACCCAGAAGGTAAGTAGAAACACTAAAAGAAAAAAGAAGAAAGAAAGTCACACAAGAAGGAGATAGAATCATAACACATGCTTGGCTCTGCCCAGAACAACTTGTACATAGTCATCATCATGTAAACCCTGTGAGATGATTTTCAACTGTTCCAATCAACCGGAGAGAAATGCCAGAATAAATCATTCTGGCTACAGAACCAACTGTAAAAATTATCACCCTGGAAAATATACAAAGAATAAGCACCAAAGGAAGAGAGGTAGAAGTTAAAAAAAAAAAATGAAGAAAAGTATAAAGGGTGAGTATCTATCCTCCCTTTCCAAAGTGGAGAAATCAAAAGATACAGCCTATGGCTAATAAGATAAGAAGTAGAGGGATACATATATTTTTTGAATTACCAAGGCAACCAATAAAAGAAGTAAAAATCTCTTCTGTTGGGATAAGAATGTGATAAAAGGGAGGTAAATCTTATCCACTGCAGCAATAAATCAACTGATATATGTAATCTTGAGATCTAAAAAACATTGGTATAAGAATAGTTTTTTAATGAAATGAAGGAAACCATCAGAAAAACTAACAATAGAAATAGTTAAAGGGGAATGAGTCTGCAGTTGGAGTTGGAGGAGATGTCACTGTTTCACACTTCAAGAACTTTCTTATCATTTGCTTTCTTTGCTGAATGTAGTATTTGGATTTTTAAAAAATATCTTATTTATTTATTTTAGAGAGAGAGGGCAAGTGAGCAAGGGGAGGTGCAGAGGGGCAGAGGGAGAGGGAGAGATCATTTCCAGCAGACTTTGTGCTGAGCACAGAGCCCCATGCAGGACTTGATCCCACAACCCTGAGATCATGACCTGAGCCAAAACCAAGAGTCAGATGCTTAACCCACTGAGCCACCCAAGGACCCCTGCAAATGTGGTATTTTGAAAAAATTCAATCTTTAAAAAAATTCCAATGTGTTTCCACCTTTAATATGCTTAACATATTGCTTCTGTGTTTTCAAGTAGGGTGCATTTGTATAATATAAATTAACCCTGTGAGGGGAAAAAAAATTCTCTCTCATTACCAGAGAGGAAAAGTGAACTGAGAAATGCTAATGACTTGCCCAAGATGACTTAGTAAATTATTTCCTTAAGAATTTTAACTCCTTAAAACACTGATCACTTCCGGGTCAGTCAGTTAAGCATCAGACTCTTGGTTTCAACTCGAGTCACGATCTTGGGTCGTGGAATAGTCTCTTCGATAAATGGTGCTGGGAAAACTGGACAACTACAAGCAAAATAATCAAACTAAACTACTTTCTTACACCATACAAAAATATAAACACAATGTGGACTAAAGACCTAAATGTGACACCTAAAACCGTAAGCATCCTAGAAGAGAACAGAGGCAATAATTTCTCTGACATTGGCCATTGCAACATTTGTCTAAGATATGTCTCCTAAGACAAGGGAAACAGAAGGAAAAATAAACTACTGGAAGTACATCAAAATAAAAAGCTTTTGCCCAGCAAAGAAAACCATCAATAGAACGACAAAAAAAAAAAAAAAAAAAAAAAAAAACCCACAACCTACTGAAGATATTTGAAAATGAGATCTCTAATAAGGGGTTAATGTCAAAAATATATAAGGAGTTTATACAGCTCAACACCAAACCAAACAGAAAAACAATCCTACTTAAAAAAAAATGGGCACCTGAGTGGCTTAGTCAGTTAAATATCCGACTCTTTTTTTTTTAAAAGATATTATTTATTTTTTTGACAGAGATCACAAGTAGGCAGAGAGACAGGCAGAGAGAGGAGTGGGAAGCAGGCTCCCTGCTGAGCAGAGAGCCTGATGCGGGGCTTGATCCCAGGACCCTGAGATCTTGACCTGAGCCTAAGGCAGAGGCTTTAACGCACTGAGCCACCCAGGTGCCCCTAAATATCTGACTCTTGATTTCAGCTCAGGTCATGACCTAGAGGTTATGAGATTGAGCCCTGCTCCCCCCAGTGTGGAGCCTGCTTGAGATTCTCTCTCTCTCTCTCTCCCTTTGCCCCTCCCCACCCTCCTCCCTTTCTAAAAACCAAAATCAAATTAAAATTAAAATTAATTAATGAAAAATGGGGAGACGACCTAAATAGACATTTTTTCCAAAGAAGACATACAGATGCCAAAAAGACACCTGAAAAGATGCTTAACAGCGCTAATCATCAGGGAAATGCAAACCAAAATGACAATGAGATATCATGAGATATCACCTCATACCTGTCAGAATGGCTAAAAAAAAAAAGGTAAGAAATAACAGTAACAACAACAATAGCAATTGTTCCTCCAAGCATTGGAGGAACTGGAATTTTCATACCCTACTATGAGCACATAAAATGGCACAACCACTTTGGAAAACATTTTGGCAATCCCTTTAAACGCTAAACATCTGCCTACCCAGCCATTCTACTCCTAGGTATAAAAGCTTATATCCATACAAAGACTTATAAATAAATGATCATGACGGTTTTGTTGCAATAGCCAAAAACTAGAAAGAACCCAAATGCCCATCAACAGGTGAATGGATAAATAAATTGTAGAATACACAATATACAGAGGTATGTTCACATAATATACAATGAAATATACTTGGCAATAAAGAAGAACAAACTATTGATACATTCAATGATATCAATGAATCTCAGATAACTCACTAACAAAACCAGAGGGCAGCATCCAGGATCCCATTTATTAAAATTCTAGAAAATGCAAACTAATGTGTGGTGACAGATCAACTGTTGTCTGGGGAAGGGGCAGGTATAGGGAATACACGGAGAAGAAAATATAAAGGGATAGGAGGAATCTTGGGGGAGTGATAACTACATTCAGTATATTGATTACAGAGATGGTTCCACTGAGGCACATCTATGTCAAAGTTTATCAAAGGTATGGGTGAGGGGCGCCAGGGTGGCTCAGTCCATTAAGTGTCCGACTCCTGATTTGGCAGGTCAGGATCTCAGGGTCTTGAGATCCAGCCCCTCCGGGTTCCCTGCTCAGCAAGAGAGTAGGTTTGGGATTCTTGTTCTCCCTCTGATTGATGGACAGATCGATCTATCTTTTTTTTAAAGGTACACGTGAATCCCTGCAGTCTGTTGTACATCAACTCTATCCCACTAAAGTTTCAAAAGCAATGTTGAATTTAAAATGCAAATTATGGGATAAAAGTTTGATGATAGCTTTATGTAATTAAAGCTCAAAACAACACTGTGTGAAGGCAGAAAGCAGACTGGGAAGACACACCTTAACTATGTAGAGTGGACTCCTAACGGGGAGTGAGAAATGAAGGATTAAAAAGAAAATGATAGAGGAGAAGAAGAGAGGAGCTTTGGGGTGCCCCTAAGACGACAGCTTGCAAGTAAGATTAAGTGGAACCTGCAATACCAAAGTCCTGGGAGGTGGGGAGGGAGAGGAGGAAGGGGGCGGCATGGTGCAAGGGAAAACTGGAGGGAGGAAGGGAGAGAAAGAATTGAAGGCAGGGAAGAAGAAAAATAAAGGGGGAACGGTGCGGGGGCGCAGTCAGACATCCTGAGCTTTAAGAGAAAAGGAGTTTGTAGAAACGCCTCTCTGCAAGCTGGGCTCGGCAAACTCGCCCTTGGCCAAGGGCCAGACAAGGCCTGGGCTACATCTAAGGGTGAACTTACATGGTTATCAAATTCCCCTTCCCTGGAGCCTCTGGAAATCGTTGCCAAGAACAGAAGGGGGTGGGGGGGCGAATCCATCCCTTTGTCTTTTTTCCCCTTGGACCTGATTTCGTGATTTCCTCGGTCTTATTTCTCCCCCGGGACCCTCCCGGCCCCAGCTGCTGAAGGGGTGTGAGACGCGGGAGTCGGGGGGGGCATAGGGCCGGACCAGGGCAGGCGCGCTGCGCGGGGGTCCCCAAAGCCGCAGAAGAGACCCAAAAGTGGGGATGCAAGCCCAGCTTCGGCCCAAAGCCGCTTCCGGAGGGGCCAGGGCCAGGTGCGCCGCCGCCGCCTGGCGCGGGGAGGAGAGGCGGGGTGGCGCGGGTCCCAGGCCCGGCCCTCTGCTTTCCCTGGTGCGGCGGCGGCGTCCCCCTCTGGCGGCAGCCGGTCCCCACCCGCCCGCTCCGCCTCCCCGGGCCGCGGAGCAGGAAGTTCACACACGCGAGGAGCAGCCTCTGCAGAAGCGTTTGCACTGCTTTCCACACCGGCCTGAGGGGCGGCGCCGAGGGAGGCCTTGAACTTGGCAGGCGCGGCGGCTGGCTCTCGGGGAGGCCTGGGCATCTCCCACCCTTTTCAGTCTGGAAGTATTTTTATTGGTCAAACGGGCGGCCAAAGGCACCCCGGGGATCTTCCGAGTGGAGAGACGGACAGAACCAACCACCCAGGGACCAGGGAGCCGAGAGATTACCGCGCAGGGGAGAAGGGCTGGTGGGGGGCGGGGGTTAGAAGAGAGGAGAGGTGGAGGGGGAAGCAGAAGGGAGGCTAGGAAAGCGCGGGGTGGAGCGGGCGGAGGAGAGGGCGGGGCTGAGGGGGAGTTGGGAGGAGCCAAGAGAGGGGGAAGGGGAAAGGGGACCTCCTGTCTTCTCCGTCTGAGACCTGCTCGCCCTCCAGGGCTCTCCCCTTGTGCTCGCTCCTTCTTCCCGCCACCTCATCTCATCTCTTTCTCTTTCTGACTCTCTGGCTCTTTCTCCTTAGCTCTGCCTTCCCCTGCCGCCCCCTGCCCCCATTGCCCACCCCAATCCCTCTCTCTTGTGCATCCCTCTCCTCTGTCTCTCATACATTCTTTTTGGTTTGCTCTGTTCTCCCCACCCCCCCCCAGGTCTGTTGTGCATGCTTGCACCACCATCGCCCCCTCCACCCCCCCAGCGCTTTCTTTGACTCCCAGTGAAAGCCGGACACGGGAGGTGCCAGTCATGGGGTCCTGAAGAGGATGAGCTGGCTCCCCCTCTTCCCCTCCCCCACGGACCCCAGCCAGGCATTTTCCCTAAGGGTTCTCATCAGAGTGACCACACTGACCACTCTGCTCTTGGATGTCCATCCTGGATTCTAAGCCCATAATTGGACTTGGTTTATTAAATTCCTCCAGAATTTTTTTCCTTTTGGAAATAGGTGTAACAAGGTCATTGTCATGGCCCATTTAATAGAATAGGGGATCAAAAATACCCATCATTTACCCCCCTATCTATTTTGTCTCCCTATGCTAAGTTCCATTGCTGGGAGGGGAAGGAGCCAAACTTCCCTGACATTATTTACCTTGCCAAAATCCCAACCTCTGTTTAGACTTGACATCACTGCTACAGTTACAATTAGTCTCAATTTATTATTAAAAAAAAAAAAAAAAAGTTGAGCTCCAACAAATTAAGAGGAATTCACCAAGGCACAAGATAGCGGAGAGTGGAGCTTGGAGTGTTTTTCTGTTTGTTTTTGTTTTGTTTTAAGATTTTGTGTATTTATTTGAGAGAGTGAGTGAGAGAGAGAGACAGAGAGAAGGAGCAGGGGGTGAGGCAGAGGAAGTGGGAGAAGCAGACTCCCCACTGATCAAGGAGCCAGCCCTGGGGCTCAGTCCTGGGACTCCAGGATCATGACCTGGGCCAAAGGCAGATGCTCAACCAACTTGAGCCACTTGGAGTGGTTTTGACTCCAAATCTCAACTTGCTCATTCTTGCCTACTTTATTTTTAAACAGTAGAATGTATCCTATAGACAGAAGTGTCCAGAAAAGGTGTATGTACACTCAACAAATAAAATGAATACCCATGAACCTATCACAGCCTATGGAATAGAACACTACCAATTTCTCAGAAGCCACCGCACCCTAGATGACTGCACCTCCTTCCCCACCAATAGGCAACCGCTCTCTGGACTTCTCCATTCATTTTGTATTCTTTCTACCTAAGTATGTATCCCCACCTAACATGTTGTTGGCTTTTAGAAAACCAAATAGCAGAATAGCCCTGTGCGGGGCAGGCTTTCTGAAGAAAAGGAGCCAAACGGAGTCCCAGGTCATAATTTGTTTGGTTCTGGCTCCCCTGAGAATTTCCCAGGGGCCTGTTCTTGGAAAGTATCACAGCAAAATCATGGCCAGGTCCTGGAAACACAGGACTTACCACGCTCAGCTTACAAGGAATGACTGGGTATTGGTCTATCCTCAGTAGTATGAAAAGGAAGGAGTGAGATGCTTAATAATTTTAGCTTCTAGACGGGCCATGGCTGCTGGAAGACAATATTCATAGGCCTTTTGCATTTCTGCAAATCTTAAAACATGGATCACTTTTGTTCCAGACTGAACACTGAAACACTTTCAGCTCCAGAAATATCTGAGAGTGCCCCTTCTTGTGGTAATTGGTTCAAATATGAACCAATGGCCAAGCCAATCTCATAGTGGTATGTGGTTTATTTCTAGAAGAAAAGATAAGTGGTAGAGGGAAAGAGGGATAAGAAGAACAAAGGTGTGCCTGGGTTGATGCATTGGGTCATTTCTGGCAATTTTGCATATCAATTGAATTCTTGCTAATTAAATTGTGCTTTAAGTGCAGGGGAACTATTTCAACGATAGCTGCAAAGAAAGTTTTCACAGGAAGTTTGAGGGTTGTCCAGATTTTCCCCTTCAGCCTAATTTCTGAAAGCAGAAGCTTCAAATAGAACTCACCGATTACTGGGAGTAAATAAACTTGAAGATTCATTTTCAATAAAAATATATAGGAATGCAGGTTATGATGTTGATGTTACAAGTTCTATAGGATAAAATGCGCATCTCCTGCTTGGTTTTCAAGCCCAGCCCTGCCATATCAAGCTGGGTCACTTTGGACCGTGGACTCTTACCTCTAGGATTTGGCTTCTTCTTCTTAAAAACAAGAGAATTATGCCGTCAAGATAATGGCGGCTATATATATTCAAATCTCCAAACACATCTTCAAAAAAGTAATCCAGAACAACATGAAGAACAACCTTAGCTTCACAAAACCCATATCCTCAAAAAATCTAGGAGACAGAAAAGGTCCAAGTTCGTCATGTAAGTAGAAGAATTAACACTAAATCCCAGTGAGTAATCATGATCTCACCAGACACCTCTGAGGACCACAGGTATCATACATTAAAAAAACAAACAAACAAGAAAAACCACATAATGGAAAAGAAGAGAGCTAGCAATAAGCCTAAGATTGATCTCAAATTATTTCCAGAAAGAGAATAGAATGATCCTGAAACAAGTCTGGCAGACCAGACCACTCACTACAACCTGACTGCCTTGGAAGGACATCACTTCAAGATACACTTTGCACATATTTTCATGTGAATCTCCTAGGTGCTTAACCTTAGAGAGTTCCTGGGGTAGCTCATCATAGTGGGTCCCCCAGTATCGCTAGGTTGTGACTGCACCATTTTCCTGGGAGCAAAATGGAAGAAGTGACCTTCTCAAGAACAGGCAGACCTTGGGATCCGTGATATCTCGAGTTTCTCGATGAAATTTGTTCTCGAGTTAAAATGAGAGGGGGTTTCGGCAAAACGCAAGTGGAACCTAGCCGGGTTCCTCTGGTCCAAGATAGAATTTGGGACATTTGCCAACTTGAAAACATCTGAGCCTGTCATAACCTTTTCTTTCTCAAAAATCCCTCAAGGCCGCCTATAGGTGAGAACTTACTTTGTCCGGCTTGGGTCTCGGTAGCAGAGAGAACTTTCCGTGGTAGCCCATCCTAGGACAGGCAGGCGGGCTGGAGACTTCTTCACCAGGGGGACCTGTTAGCTGCATCCTACAGACAGATGTCAAGTGAAGGTCTGCCTATCCAGAGACAGTAAAGCCACTTAGAAGATGTGACTTTGGAATCAGGACACATTGGTTGGTCTGTCAGGAAACACGGAGGCTCTCGAAGCAAGCAGCTTGGGAAGAAGGTGCTCTTCCTTGATGTGGCTGCTCATGTTCTTAGCGTGTTCCTGAGAGTGTGACATAGTGACAGAATCTGCTGGGCAACTGGTCATTTTCTCAAGAACACTTGCTTATCACATTCTTTTAAAAATCTTTGCTAGAGTATAACCCACATAAGAAAAAATGGTAAAAACATTAAATGGAAGGCTCAGTGAAGCATTACAAAGTGAAACCCCACATAATCAACCTACAGAAAAACAAGAAGAACATTGTCATCCTATCAGAAGCCCCATTGGCTTCTGCTATCATTGGCTTCTGCTATTCATCACCGCTATCCTAACTTAATGCTACGGTTTAATTTTGCTGGTTCTTGAATTTTGTATAGATGGAATTGCACACCATCTAACTTCTTTGACTTAAATCACATATTTGCTAAATTCGTCCACGCACACATCAGGTACAGCGGTATTTCCTTTTCATTGTTGTTGATTCTTTCACTGTCTAAAATTACCCCAGCTCATTTTTAACAGCTTTATTGAGAAATCATTCATGTACCTCAAAATGGACTCTTTGAATGCATACGTTTCAATTTTTTAGTACATTCATAGGGCCGTATAGTCATCACCACAATCTAAGATTAGAAAAATTCACCATTGTGACATTGACACATCCTGTCACTGCTAGCGGTCACTTTCTATTGCCCTCATGACACACCATGTGAAGATGGGCCAAATGACCCATCTTTGAGGAAGACGCCAAATGAAGATCTACATTTTTGTTTCTGTGGATTCACCTATTCTGGGCATTTCATGTAAATGGAATAAGTCTTTTGTTGTGACAAGCTTCTTTAACATGGCGTAATATTTTCAAAGTCCTCCCATGTTATAGAATGCATCAATACTTTTTTTATTGCCAAATAATACTCTATTCTATGGCTGTACACATTTTATTTCACATTTTGGCTATCATGAGTAATGCTGCTATCAACATTTGTATACAAGTATTTGTGTGTCCCTGGATTGGAAAACAATATTTTTAACATGCCAGTTGTTGTATAAAGGAGCTAATCTACAGACTCAGTATAATATCCATCA
The DNA here is from genome assembly GCA_028646535.1 of Procyon lotor. NCBI lineage: Eukaryota > Metazoa > Chordata > Mammalia > Carnivora > Procyonidae > Procyon > Procyon lotor. The sequence continues at coordinate 13,636,629 of CM053609.1, forward strand.
AAATCTTAGTTGACGTTTTACAGAAATCAGCAAGGTGATTCTAAAAGTCACATGGAGATATAAGGGATCCAAATAGCACAACAGTTTTGTAATGGAACAAGATTAGAGGAATCACACTCCTGATTTCAAAACTTACTACAAATCTATAGTAATCAAGAGTATAAGGATAGACACATAGATAAATGAAGTAGAACTGAGAGTCCAGAAATAAATTCAGAAATAACTCTAATTTTAGCCAGTCTAGTGCATGTCTAATTGTACATCAATACTGATTTTAATGTCCATTTCCCTAGTGACTAAAAAATGTACATCATTTTAGATTTTCTTGGCCATTAAGATGTTTTCCTTTGTAAAGTGCCAATTCAAGTCTTTTGCCCATTTTCTATTAACTTGCTTTCTCTGGTTGAGTTTTAGACTCTCATCACATATTGTGGATACGATTTTTTGGCCAGATACATTATTACAAATATGTTCTCCTGCTCTTTCAGCATTTTTTTCACTTGTTCACCAGTGTTTTTTGAAGAGCAGATATTTTAAATCTTAATATAGTCCAATTTACCAATTTTTGCCTTTATTGTTAGTGTTTTCATGTCCTACTTGAGAAACATTTGCTTATTGACAAATATTGAAGATATTGATCTATTTCCTTCCAAAAAATCTAGATTACATCCTAAAAAGCTAGAAACCATTCTAAAATCTAGAAATTTTTTCAAAACCTATGTTTTCTCCTGAAGTTATTTTACCTTTAACATTCAGATTCATTATCTGCAGGGCTAATTTTGCACAAAGTGCAGGAATGGGATAAAGATACATTTTCTATATGTTTCCAATTGCACCAGTATTATTTATTGAAAATAATTGTGTCAGTTATTAATTTATTGCTTCTAATCTCCAATTTCACCTTTCAATTCCTTCTCTGCAGTAGTGTACAGAGTTCCTTCAATGGTTCTCCATTATGGGAGCACTGCATTACCTTTTCTGGCCCGAGAGTGCTGGAGGGATCCTGCAAGGAGAGGGGCCTCTCCTGCTGCTTCCAATGGCTGCATGCTCAGTCAGCAGGGTGAGTGTCAGGACATCCCATGGTGCATGCCTAAGCCACATGTCCAGTATGTACCCTCCCTCAGCAACTTGGCAACACCAGCCCGGTGTGATATGCGCCTTTCCCTGGCATCCTTGGTGACACCGAGCACTGTCAACCTCTTACTTTCACCAGCATCCCTGCTCCCTCTGCACACTATATGCTTGGCCTCCAGCTGCGGTTCCCCTGCAAGCCAAGGGTTGCTTCCTGCTTACTCAACAAGTGGTCCACCTCTCACTAGGGCAAACCAGAGAATTCTGGCATCCAGGGAACACAAACCATGCCTTCTCTAAAAAAATCAGAACCCCTGCTGAGAATGGAAACCCCCTTCCAAGTTCTCCTTCTCCCAAGTCCTCCATGAGTTCTCTTGCTCAGCTCCGGGCTCCCCTTAAATCTTATATTTTCTCTTGTATCATGGCTTTATAAAGAATTTATAAAGAATTGGGGCTCCCAGGTGGCTCAGTGGGTTAAAGCCTCTGCCTTTGGCTCAGGTCATGATCTCAGGGTCCTGGGATCGAGCCCCCATCAGGCTCTCTGCTCAGCGGGGAGCCTGCTTCCCCCTCTCTCTCTGTCTGCCTCTCTGCCTACTTGTGATCTCTCTCTTCTCTGTCAAATAAATAAATAAAATCTTAAAAAAAAAAAAGAATTTATAAAGAATTAAACTTCCCTCTTGAGGTCCCTATGTGGTTTCTGTCTCCTGATTGGACACAAACTGATACAATAAACATCATTTCCCCATTGCAGTTTGGGGCAGCTTCCTAGACACATTGTGGGTCTGTGGCTGGACTCTGTCTTGCGCTGTCTTATGTGTCTTTGTCTGACTTTGAGCCAATAACCACAATAATGCTATGAGAGTTTTGGTACTGAGGTCCCAGAATTCTTTTGTTATATTTGTTTCTCAAGTGTTTGAGTTTTTATGCTGTAATAAATGGCTTACATTTAAAAATTTTTATTTTCTCCCTTTTTGTTCCTGATGTATAAAATACAGACGATCCTCGACTTACAATGGTTCAACTTAACATTTTTTTGCATGCTCAGGAGAAACAGTATTTCGCCTTTTGAAGTTTGATCTCCCTCAGAGCTAGTAAGATGCAGTATAATACTCTTGTGATCCTGGGCGCTGGCAGTGAGCCTCAGCTCCCAGCCAAGCACGAGGATAAACAATCCATATACTCACCACCATTCCGTCCCCAGAGAGCCATTCAATGTTCACTCTTAGTATGATATTCAATAAATTACATGAGATATCTGACACTTTATTATGAAATAGGCTTGTGCTGGATGATTTCTTTAATTTTTTTAGCTCAATTTAATTAACATATACTGTATTATTGGTTTCAGACATAGAATTTAGTGATTCATCAGTTGCATATGACACCCGTGCTCATTACTTCATAGGCCCTCCTTAACGCTCATCATTCATTTACCCCATCCCTGCACTCACCTTCACCTCCAGGAACCCTCAGTTTGTCTCCTAGAGTTCAGAGTCTCTTATGGTTTGTCTCTCTCTCTGTTTTTGTCCTATTTTATTTTTCCTCCCTTTCTCCTATGTTCATCTGTTTTGTTTCTTAAATTCCACATAGGAGTGAAATGTACAGTATTTGTCTTTCTCTGACTGACTTATTTCACTTAGCATAATACCCTCTAGTTCCATCCATCTCATTGCCAAAGACAAGATTTTGTTCTTTTTGATGACTGAGTAATATTCCATTGTATAAATACCCTATATCTTCTCTACCCATTCATCCTTCAATGGACATCTGCGTTCTTTCCATATTTTGGCTATGGTGGACATTGCTACTATAAACATTGAGGTGCATGTGTCCCTTCAAATCACTATGTTTGTATCCCTTTGAAAAATACCTACTAGTGCAATTGCTGGGTCACAAGGTAGCTCTATTTTTAACTTTTCAAGGAATTTCCATGCTGTTTCCCAGAGTGGCTGTACCAGTTTGCATTCCCGCAAATAATGTGAGAGGGTTCCCCTTTCTCCACATCCTCACTAACATCTGTTGTTTCCTGATTTGTTAATTTTTTGTGCTGGATGATTTTGCCCAACTGTAGGCTACTGAAAGTGTTCTGAGCCCATCTAAGGGGAACCAGGCTAAGCTATGATCCTAGGTGTATTGAAGGCATTTTCAACATAGGATGCGGTTTTTTGGGGATGTATTCCCATTGTAAGTCAAGGGTAGATCTGCACAATTGACTTTTGTAGGTTGACTTTATGTTTAGAAACCTTAGTAAACTCACTTACTATTCTAATAGCTTATAGGCAGACCCTTTGAACTTCCTAGGTATATAATAATATAATTATAATATAATGAGAATAATGATTATTTTATTTCTTCCCATTTCTTCTGCTTTTTGATTTTTCATCATAACTTATTCACTAGCAAGGACCTCCAGGACAATGCTGAATAGGACTAGCGATAAAGAGCATTCTTGTCTCACCCTTGATCCCAGTGAGAACGATTTCAACACATAACCAAGGAGCATGTTGTTTGGTAAAGTTTTTTTTTTTTTTTTTTATAGATGTACCTTATCCAGGTTAAGGAAACTTAATTCCCAATTTTCTAAGAGCTTTTTAAAAAATTCATGAACAGGTGTTAAATTTTGTCAAGTGCTTTTTAAATATCTAATAAGAGTATTTCCCCCATCTGTTTTTTGTTTGTTCATTTGTTTGTTTTTTCTTTTCATAATTTCCTGGAGCGCTTTAAACTTTTTTTTCCCTCATTGCTGTCCCTCTGTTAGATTTAAATACTACAGATATATTGTATATCTGCTTATGTGCTATATGACCTCAGCTTCATACTTAAAAAGAGAAAAGCTTTTTCGCTCTATACAAGCCAATTTTCATCACTTTGAGAGCAGTATCATCTCTATTGAGAACGCATATGATAAGATCATAATATTATTTGTTTCTCATTTATTCTTGTTAATGTGATAAATTGCATTAACTCAATTTGGAGTGTTAAACCCTGATCGCATTCCTGGAATAAGCCCCACTTACTCATGAGGTATTATTTTCTATATATATCATTGAGTTAGTTTTGCTAATATTTTGGTAAGCATTTTTCATCTATGTTCATCAGAGAGATGGTGTGTAATTTCCTTTTCTTACAACATCCACATCAGTTTTGAGATAAGGATCGTACTGGTCTCACAAGAGTGCTAGAATATTTCTCTTTTCCTATTATCTGGAAGAATTTATGTGTGATTAGTGTTATTCCTTAAATATTTAGGAAAGGTCATCAAGAAAGTCATCTGGGCTTGGGATTTTCTTTGTAGGAAGGTTTACAAGGACAAATTAGGTTTGTAAGGAGGATTTTAATATTATTATTCTTTGCAAAGGACCAACTTGTAGCTTTGTTGATTTTTCTTTTCTTTTTTTTTAAGATTTTATTTACTTGTTTGACAAAGAGAGTGAGAGAGAGAGAATGATTAGGGAGAGCGGCAGAGGAAGAGAGAGAAGCAGACTCCCAGCTGAGCAAGGAGCCTAATGTGGGACTTGATTTCAGGACCCGGGGATCATGACCTGGGCCAAAGGCAGACACTTAACCTACTGAGCCACCTAAGACCCTCCACTTTGTTGATTTTCCTAATGCACATTTATTTACTGCTTCATTAATATTTGGCTTGGCTTTATTATTACTTTCCTTTTTCTTACTGAAATTTGATTTCTTCATTTATAGCTCTTTCAGTGACATCTAATATCACTGATTTTTTTTTTGCCTTTTGACCTTTACATGTATATGCATATAAAGCCAAAATTTCCTCCTGTCATTGATGTAGCCACTGCCCACATGTTTTGATCTGTTATGCTCTACTTCTTTTTTTTTAATGCATTTTAAAATTAACATATAATGTATTACTTCTTTCAGGGGTACAGGTCTGTGATTCATCAGATTTACACAATTCACAGTGGTCACCACAGTACATACCCTCTTCTTTATCATTCATTCTAAAATAGTTTCACATTTTTGTTTCTAACTTTTGACACATGGATTATTTATGAGCAGAGTCTTTAATTTCCAGGCAGATGAGAATTTTCTAACTATCCCATAGTTCTGGTTTCTGCTTACTACACTGTGGGTGGGAACATACTCTGTCCTGTTGAAAAGAAATGTATCGAGCCTTTCTTTCTGGCGCACATATAGTCCCTTTTAATCTGTGTTCTATCCATGTTTGCCACAAATGTGAGTTCTGTCATGGCTTGGTCAAATGTTCCCTGCGTATTAATCAGGTCAAGTTTGTGGATTGTCTTATTCAGATCTTCTATACCTCTATTTTTCTGTACCTCTGTTCCTCTTTTTTTTATGCTCTGTTATTAAGAGAGAGGTCCATCAGTCTTACACGTTAGCAAATTTGCCTGTTGTCATTTTAAACTCTGTCAAATACACCTTATTACTTTTGGATAATTTTATGGAACATTTGACCCTTAAACAACACAGGTTTGAATCTCATTGGTCCACTTACATGTGGATATTTTTTGTATAATAACAGTATAGGACTGCAAATGTCTTTTTCTCTTCTTTACTATTTTCTTAATAACATTCTCTTTCTCTAGGCTCTTTCTCTTCTCTTTCTCTAGACTTTACTTTAGATAAAGTATTTTATTTTACTTTATTAATTTATTGATTTTATTAACTAACTTTTAATTATTTAAATTTAATTAAACTTATTTAATTTAAAGTTATTTATTTTAAAATAAATATATTAAAATACTTAAATAATTATCAAATTATTTAAAATTATTTAAATGAAATTATTTTTAAAAATTAATTAACTAATTAATTAACCAACTTTATTGATTATTTATTTTACTTTATTTTAGAATTCTCTAGACTTTATAACATTCTCTTCTCTTTCTCTAGACTTTATTGTAAGAATACAGGACATAATGCATATAACATGCAAAATATGTGTCATTGACTTTATGTCACCTGCAAGGCCTCCTGTCAACAGGAAGCTCCTAGCAGTTAACCTTTGGAGAGTCAAAATTAACATGCGGACTTTCAACTGCACAGGGGTCAATGCCCCTAATTCCTGCATCGTTCAAGAATCAACTATAAATTATGTCCCTTGCTTTAAGTTCCCTCTTTCTACATCTTGGCATTTATTTATTTTTTCTTTTTTTCTCATTTATTTATTTTAAATTTAAATTCAATTAATTAACATAGAGGGTATTATTAGTTTCAGAGATAGAGTGCAGGGATTCATCAGTTGTCTATAACCCCCAGGGCTCATTGCATCAAGTGCCTTCCTTAATGCTCATCACCCTGTCCCCAAAATTCCCATCCACATTTCTGTATGTAAAGTGTATCCCTGTAAACAGCTCATAGCAAGCAAATAGTCTGCATTTGGGTCACCCCTGTTTCTAGAAACTCCTGCGGGGCTTTCCTTTGAGAACTTGGGGTTGTTTTTTTTCTCCCCAACACTTGGTGCCACATAAATGTCCTCAGCATTTTCTCCTGCTGTGCGGCTTCAGAAGTTGACAAATGTCTCAAGGGTCCCACTGGGTGCCTGCACATTTCAAGTCTCCAATCTTATCACTGCAGCCCCAACCAACCAAAAAGTCATGCTGAGTTCTTTGTCCCACAGAAACAGCCTTCTTTATGCCCGGATTTTCTGACTCTCACTTGGCCCAAATTGGGAAGTGTCTCCAGGGAAAGACACATCTCAGCAAGCCAGTGTCGACTCTCTTCGGAGGATGTTGGATTCTGTCTCCCATGGCCTCTGTCCCTACTGGATCTTTTCTGTCCCCCAGGCACTTCCTCTGCTTTTCTAAAATTTTGGCTTTACTCTTTAGCTTCTTGGCCACACGCTTTTAGAATTCACCAGATGTCTCCAGGAAACTCTAGCCACGAGTGTGAGGTTTATATTTCATGGCTCCCTGGTGCTGTCAAAAGCCCTTTGGCTTCTCTGGAGACCCCCCACTGACCAACCTCCACCTCCCCCCACCCCCACCCCTACCACCCTCTCACCCCCCACTCCCAACACCCCCAACCCCAGCAGCCCTAGTCCTGCCCCAGCAAATGCCCCCAGGCGAGGCAGAGGATTCCCAGCTGCCTTCTGAAAGGTCCTGTCTTCCCTGAACTTCCAACTCTCTCCAATCCTCATTGTTTCCACAGCTCCCCAGTGCTTTTATACACAGGATTTAAAAATATGTTCAGGGGCGCCTGGGTGGCTCAGGTCATCATCCCAGGGTCCTGGGATCGAGCCCCGCATCAGGCTCCTTGCTCCGCAGGAAGCCTGCTTCTCCCCCTACCATTCCCTCTGCTTGTGTTCCCTCTCTCGCTGTGTTTCTCTCTGTCAAATAAATAAAATTAAAAAAAAAATCTTAAAAATATGTTCACCTTTTCTAGTTGGTTCTCAGCAGGAACATTAGTTGGCTGAGGCCTGCTCCATCCTACCTAGAGGCGGAGGGAGAACTATATTGATTTTTTTTTTTTACTTGCAATGTTCATAAAGTTTTAAAAACTTAGTGAGGTAAAATTGACACATAATAAACTTCATATATTAAGATTGTGTGTGTATATGTACTTCAGATATAGATACACCTGAAAACAAGACCACAATCAAGATAATAAATGCATTCATCACCCACAAAAGTTTCCTCAGACCCCTGTGTGACTCTTGTGTGACCTCACTCAGGAACCCCTCTCCACTCTCCCCTTGCCTCAGGCAAAACCATTAATCGGTTTCCTGTCACTTTGGATTAGTTTGCATTTTCTAGCATTTTCTGTAAAAGGAATATCAGAGTTTGTGCTCTTTCTTTTTTGGCTCTTGTCACTCAGGATTCAATCTTCCAGGTTGTCCTGTGTATTCACACTTGCTGAGGAGTAGTTTATTAGGTGTGGATTAACCCAAGCTTATTTATCCATTCACCTGCTTGTTGACATTTGGGTTCTATCCAGTTTTTGACCATTATAAATAAAGCCTTTATGAACATTCTTATTAAAATTTTTATTTGGGGGCGCCTGGGTGGCTCAGTCTGTTAAGCGTCTGCCTTCGGCGCAGGTCATGATCCCAGGTCCTGGGATAGAGCCCAGCATCAGGCTTTCTGCTGAAGGGGAAGCTTGTTTTTCCCTCTCCTTCTGCCCATACCCCCTACCTCCTGTGCTTTCTCTGTCTGCTATCTCTCTCTCTCAAACAAATATATAAATAAATCTTTTAGAAAATATTTTTATGGACGTATGTTTTTATTTCTTTGGGGTAAGCATCTAGGAGTAGAATGACAGCTCATAGGGTAGATGAGTATTTAACTTTTTAAGAAATGAGCCTGGTGGTGGGTATTGAGGAGGGCACATATTGCATGGAGTACGGGGTGCGGTGCATGAACAATTAATCTTGTAACACTGAAAAAATAAAAGTATTTGGGGGAAAAAAAAGAAAGAAAGAAAAAAAAAATGCCAACTGACTTTCCAAAGTGGCTGTATCATTTTACAATCCTGCTCTCAGCAGATGAGATTTTCACTTGCTCACATCCTTGCCAACACTCATCATCATCAGTCTTTTCAATTTGAGAAATTATAATACATGTGTGGTGGTGTGGTTTTAGTTTGCATTTCCTTAATGACTGATAACGTTGAGCATTTTTTTTTACACTTGCTTATTTGCCCTTCATCTATCATTTTGGGTTGAGGATCTGCTCAAATCTTATGCCCACGTAAAAAATTTGGTTGTTTGTTTTCTTAATATTTGGGCTTGAGACTTCTTTATGTATTCTGGACACAAGCCCTTTATTAGATCTGTGATTTGAAAATATTTTTCTCCCACTTCGTCGCTTGTCTTTTCATTTTCTTAGCGATGACTTTTGCAAAGTAAACTTCTTAATGTAATGTTTTGTAATGAAATTACAAAATTGTAGTTTTGTAATGAAATCCAGCTTATCATTTTTTTTCTTTCATGGATCCTGCTTTTGACATTGTATCAAAAAAATGTTTGTCTAATCCAAAAGTCACAAAGATTTCCTCCTATGTTTTCTTCTACAAATTTTTTTGTTTCAGATTTTACATTTAGATTTATGATGATTTTGAGTTAATTTTTGTATATTGTATGAGATATGGATCCAAGGTCTTTTTCTGTTTGTTTTTTTGCATGTGGCTAGCCAATTATTTCATCACCACGGTGCTGAACATTAATTTTTTTAAGTTAAACCAGCCTTGCTTCTCTAGAATAAACTGAACTTGGTATGATGTATTTTAAAATAAGTCTCTCTGAGTTCTGTTCATAATTTGCTTAGGATTTTCAAATTCATGTTTGTGAATCAGACTGGCGTGTAATTTTCCTTTCCCATGATGTTTTTTTGTGACATAATCAAGGTTATTATAGTCCCTTAAGGGGAATTGGGAGGTGGCTTCTCCTTTCCAATTCTCTGTAAAAGTATAAATTGATTGGTATTATTTATTGTTTAAATATTTGGTAGAACTCACCAATGAAACCATTGGATCTACAATGTTCCTTATGGGATGGTTTAATTTAATGTTTACATAGTTATGGGATTATTTTATGGAGACCCCAATCCAGACCCTGACTAATTGAGTGTAATCTCTTATCACAGTGCAATTCGGCTAGAAATTGACAATAAAAATATTACTAGGAAATGTAGAGGTGTTTGGAAATTAAGAGATACACTTTTTCTTTTTCTTTTATTTTTTTAAGAAATACACTTCCAAATAACCTATGGGTCAAATTGAAGCCATAATGGAAAGTTTTAAATTTAAAAAAAAATTTCCTTGGAAATTTAAAAAATATTTTGAATTAAATGACAATGAAATTACTATGTATTAAAATTTATCAGATTTAACTAAAGCCATATCTGAAAGGAGAACCTGTAATAAAACAGAAAGGCTGAAAAATGTATAAATAATCGTATCGAAAAGTTAGAAAAGAATTGGGGCGCCTGGGTGGCTCAGTCATTAAGCATCTGCCTTTGCCTCAGGTCATCATCCCAGGTCCAGGGATGGAGCCCCACATCGGGGTACCTGCTTGGCAGGAAGCCTGCTTCTCCCTCTCCCACTTCCCCTGCTTTTGTTCCCTCTCTAGCTCTCTCTCTCTGTCAATTAAACACTTAAATAAATAAAATCTTTTTTAAAAGATTTTCTTTTAAAAAAAAGTTAGAAAAAGACTAGAACCCAAAGACTAGAAAATAAAAGATGAGAACCCAAACAGTTAAAGAGGGTATTATAAAGATAATAGTAGAAATTAATGAAATGGAAGCAAAATATAATATAGATAATCAAGAAAGCCATCTTTGAAAAGACTAATAGCATCAGTAAACTTTTGGAAGACTCTTTTAAAGAAAAGACACACATACACACAAAAAGACACAAATAACTACTATCAAGTTATTTATCAAATTATCAAAAGAAACATAGCTGCAGTCCTACAGATTTCAAAAGGATCCTGAAATGATAGTATGAATTTGTTTATGCCAATAAATTTGAAATTTTGGGGCGCCTGGGTGGCTCAGTCGTTAAGCGTCTGCCTTCAGCTCAGGTCATGATCCCAGAGTCCTGGGATCGAGCCCCACATCGGGTTCCTTGCTCGGCAGGAAGCCTGCTTCTCCCACTACCATTCCCTCTGCTTGAGTTCCCTCTCTCGCTGTGTTTCTCTCTGTCAAATAAATAAAATCTTTAAAAAAAAATAAAAAAATAAATTTGAAATTTTAATAGATAGAATGGACAAATAAAATAATGACTCACTTAAAAATTAGGTGAGTTTAGAATTATTAAAGAAATGGAATCCATTATTTAAGACTTTCTAAAACAACAGGCCAAGCCAAGGTAGCTTTACCAAAGGATTCTAACAAACACCTAAGAAAGGTCTGATGCCAATCTTCTTCACATTCTTCTGCAATAAAGAGAGATAATATCCAAATTTGTTAAGGAAATTATAAATGATGACTAATGGTCCCGTGACCGTAATGAGGATTCTAACTCTGTGTAATATCTTCCTTGCTTGCTCTGTGTTTGTGTGGAGGGGGCTGGTGTCTGTACTAATTTCAGTTGCATCTTGTTACTTAGAAGCATGATGTTGTTATTGTATGGAATTCTACACACCTATGCAAGGGCCAGTGTGGGTGTTGAGTTGTCAGATGGATAGACTGTGCTACTTATTTACCTATTACCTCTCAGCTCCAAATCCCCCTTCTAAATTCCGTTTCTAAACTGTAAACTCTGCCAACTCTGGTTCTTTACAAACTACATGTCCCAGACCCCCTTGCCAATTGCTTTCTTGTTAGGTTTGCTGGTAGGAACTGTTAGGAAGGAGCTAATTGGAACTAGTTAACTAATTAGTTAACTGGAACGCAGTAAGAAAGGAGAAGGGAGCTCCTTCCTATTTTCCAACTTGCATTGGCAGCAGCCGACAGCCTGGCCCTAGGGCTCAGAACCAGCTTCAATGGAGCCCCTCAGAAGTGCCAGCAAGAACCAGGCAATGCCCCTCTGAGAAAGAGAGCACCAGCCCTCGGCCTCTTTCACCTCTCTGATCCCTTGGACTGACCCATTGGGCCTTAATGAACATGTTTTGATCACATCAGTGCAAAAGAGCATCGTTCTTGGAGAGCAGTCAAAGGGCATATTTAAATCTAAGTTTGCCATTTATTTTTTTATTTTTTTATTTTTTTAAAGATTTTATTTATTTATTTGACAGAGAGAGAGAGGTCACAAGTAGGCAGAGAGGCAAGCAGAGAGAGAGGAGGAAGCAGGCTCCCTGCTGAGCAGAGAGCCTGATGCGGGGCTGGATCCCAAGACCCTGAGATCATGACCTGAGCCGAAGGCAGAGGCTTAACCCAATGAGCCACCCAGGCGCCCCTAAGTTCTGCCATTTACAAGATGGGTGACTTTGACCTATATTCTGGAAACAGAGCTTGGACTATTTCTGGGTTCAGTCCTTCAAAATACATCTCATTTAATCTTTACAACATACCTCAGAGAAAGGCATTATTCTTAGAGTTAAGACAGTTGCGGCTCAGAGAAATGAAATTTCCCCAGGCTGCAGAGCTCCTAAGTGGTAAGCTGTGACTCCAAGTTGGGGCTGCCAGACTCCAGAAACCACACTTTTTACACTTATTTCACTTAGCCCCCTACCAGCCCCTGTCTCCTTGTCTGTACACTGAGGAAGTGGATTTCATTGCTTGGATGAAATTATAGGAAACATCACAGATGAAATTGTGTAAATTTTTTTTTTTAAAGATTTTATTTATTTGACAGAGAAAGAGATCTAAGTAGGCAGAGGCAGGCAGAGGGGGGGGGGGGAAGCAGGCTCCTCGCTGAGCAGAGAGCCCGATGCGGGGCTCGATCCCAGGACCCTGAGATCACGACCTGAGCCGAAGGCAGAGGCTTTAACCCTCTGAGCCACCCGTGCGCCCCGAAATTGTGTATATTTGAATCCATTTTTTTTCTTTTTTAAATCAGTAATGTCAGCTCTGTACTTGAACTTGAGTCGTAAATCCCAAGCAATGCTCTACTTGTGGGTCCAGCCTTCCAGTGCATTTCCTTGTTAGCCACCCTGCATGGTCCATTGAGTTCTGGAACTGTGTCATCTGACCTGTTGCTCTCCGTTGTACTTGACCCCAGGGAGGCTGTCACCACCCAGGCACCCCTGACTTCTGTCTTCTTAGATCAAGTTCATATGCCAGGATCTCAATGTAAATGTTATAGAACCTTTCCCTTTCCCCTCCCACGGAACAGCAGCATCAAAAGGCCTTGGAGCAAAGAGACTTTGAGCCCCAACCCAGCTGCCTCTATGGGGGATAGAGGGGACAGGATGTGCATGGAGTCCGCTCCGCATGTGCCCCAAGAGGTCTCCACCGCGTCTGCTTTAGCCCCTGGAGTTGGTGCGGAAGAAGCCCAGGGATGCAGCCCAGGGGGTCCTATCTCTCGCCAGGTTTGTTCACGAATGTCATTGCTATAAAAACAAAGGATGCCCATGGAAGACCAGTTATTTCACATGGCAAAGAGCACCTGTTAGCAGTGAGTTCTGGGGCACCTGTCTACCACCCACCAAGGAGAGCAGAATGTGCGAGGTGATCCCCAGCGCTGAAGAATGGCTGGCCAAGGATCCCAAGTGCTTTTGTCCCAAATCCCAGATGAATAGCTTGGGCACCCATGGCATCTGCCCAGGGACAGATGTCTTCCCGGAGCAGCCCTGGTTAAGGCTCTTTTATTTATCTCTTTCTCTCTGTGGCCTATTCTCTCTGTTGAAAAGCTTGTGGATTTTGTCTCAGTACTCCTCACCCCCCCACCGCCGCCCACAGCCCCAGGAGCCTTGCCCCTTCTTCTTAACAGGAGCTTGAGGGCCACCTGTTGGAAGGTTTTATATGCAAAGACAAAGGAGACTGACAGACTGGCAAGGGCCTATTGAAAGCAACAGGTTATGTAAGGGGGAAGCCTCCAGATATCAGCCCTGGGTGGATAAGCAGGTCTCAGCTCCACTGGGACCCAGGATGGATTTCCTCAGCCACTGCCTGACATTCTCGGCCCCAGCAGTCTTTGCTCACCGCCTGATATGGGCTGAGTTACTTCCTAGCTCACAGATACTGGGGCTGAACGGGGACTGCTCCCAGAGACCCAGGGATGCCAGCAGGAAAGTCTCTGGGGATATATGGCTACCACTGGGGGAAGGGGGGGAACAAGCCAAGAAAACTACCAGAGTAAGTGGCCACTTGCAGGGAGGGGTTCAGAGCCAAGACTTGAGGGGAAGGTGTGGGGTTTCCTGTTCAGATTTCAAGTGGAAAAGCTTCAGCCCTTTTGTATGGATACTGTGTTCTGACTGACCTCTGCAGCTTTGGCAAGGCGCCTTTACCCAAAGGTAAAGGAAAGAGCCCGGAAGGGATTGAGTATCACATGGTTGCACTGGGCAAGTCCTTTCCACTAGATGAACTTAGGTTTTTCTCCTTTAAAAATGGACCCCTCCAATAATCTTCGGTAATGGCCTGTTGTTTTTCTAACACCCAGGACAGGAAGTAAAGCTCCACAAAATCATCTTATTGAAGGGGTTAGTGGAAGATGGAAGATAAAGCATCGCCTTCCCCAGAGTCAGCAGAGAGTGGGTGAAACCAGCACCCTCCCCCATAGAGTTGACCTCCCCACATCTTTCTTTGGTTTCCCCTTCTGCAATTCCAGAACATATGGGCATTTCCAAAAGAAAAATCAAACCTAGGGGCACAAAAATCTTCCTAAGTGGTTGTGGATTGAGTAAAATATAAAAAAACTTAACAATTTAAAATATATTGGTGAACCACAATTATCTTCTCTTTTTTCAAAGGAGCACATCCACAATCAGGTAGATAGGAAGCCTTCCATATGAGAAACTTGAACCAGTTTCCCCTTCCCTTTCAAGACATCCACATGGAAAAAGGAGGGACTAACCTTCTTTAGACCCCTGCTAGAGCCAGACTGTATCCCATGGCCCCTGGTCTGGGTCACCTTGAGCAGGAAGGCTCCCCCCAGTTTCCTGGGATGAGCCAGAGCTCTAATAAGACTGGAAGCTCTGAGGCTGTAGTCAATATCTGAAATTATAACCTCCCACATAATGTGTATAAAGATAATCTTTCAGAAATCTAATATGGTTGAAAAACTTCCAGATTAGCAAAAGGGAAACACATCTGCATAGCTGCTGCAAAATAATCCCTACAGAAAAGACAGAAACGACAGGAGAGTTAAAAATCTGAAAATAAGAGAGAACTTAGAACAAATATAATTGTTATATCAATAAATATGAATGGAATAAACTTATTTATTACAAAAGAAGACTTCCAGACAAGATGAAGTCAATGCACTTCTTCCTATTCTGTCCACTAAGTACAGTTAAAAACCCTGGATAGTATACCTCAAGCAAGCATGGGAAGACACCAAAAGGTGGAGAAAAGAAGGCAGACTGAATAGGGGCCTCAGGACCCAAGTAACAACATGGTGGTGACTTCGTTGGGTTTTCCTTCAGCCTCATAAATCCAGGACTGAGTGCTGGTGAAGCTGGCAAACCATCAGTGTCAACAGGCACAGACAGTCCTCCAAGAACTCTGTTCTCTTGGACAAGAGACTAGGAAAGGGAGCTTAGCAAAACAAAAAACAATGACAATAACTCCTTTACCCTACATGGTTTCACCCCTACTTTTGTCAGCAAAGATCAGGGAAGAAGTCTAGATTTTCAGCAACTGAAACAAGGCATCCTGGCCCCTTCCCTATGCTGGACTATTATCACTCAAGGCAGAGTGAGGAGTTGGGACATTCACTACCCTCCAATGATAATGAGAACACAGCCCACTCTGTAGGGTCAGTGGAAACCACATGGGGAAGCCATGAGGTGTCCTACTAGCCAGGGTGGCGTCATCATATCAGCCTCTGTCTGGTGGGGAGCCTAAGAAAATAGAGTGAAATAACTAACAAACGAAAGCCCAAAAAAGATGAATGTAGCTGCAGGGACCTGTGGAAATATAATAAATGATCTAACACATGTATCATTGGACTCCCGGATAAAAAGGGAAAAAAGAGAGGGACTGGAAAAGTATTCAAATAAATAATGACTAAAAAATTTCCCAATTTAGTTGAAGATAGAAGCCTGTAGATTTAAGAAGCTGAGCAAACACAACACAGGATAAATCCAAAGAAATTCATATCGACATGTGTCATAATCAAACTTTTAAAAACTGAAGAAGGCAAAGGGCACCTGGGTGGCTCAGTCGGTTAAGCATCTGCTTTTGGCTCAGGTGAGGATCCCAGAGTCCTGGGATTGAGCTCCATGTCAGGCTCCCTACTCAGTGGGAAGCCTGCTCCTCTCCTCCCCACTGTTGCTCTCTCACTATCTCTGTCTTTCTCAAATAAATAAAATCTTAAAAAAAATAAACAAACATTAAAAAAAAAAAAAAACCCTGAAGATAAAACTTAAAGCCTGAAGAGACAAATGACACCTACCAATAGGGGACAGACAGTTAAAACAAGGACAGATTTCTCATCAGAGACCATAAAAACCAGAAGGAAGCGACGGAGCATTTTTCAAATGCTGAAAGAAAATAATGATAATTATGTACTTATTTAGTTATTTAGTTATTTATTCCATAATTCTATATCCGGCAAAACTATCCTTCAAGGATGAAGGGAAAATCAGAACATTCTTAGCTGAGGGAAACAAGAAAATATCAGCTCCTGCCCTAAAAGAAAGTCTGAAGAGAATTTTTAAGACTGAAAAATATAATGAAAGAAGGAGCCTTAGAACACCAGGAAAGAAGGGAAAACAAATGGGCTGAGTAATGATAGTGAATATGACAGTCCTCCTGTTTTCAGCTTTTCTAAATTATGCATGATGACTGGAGCCAAAATTCTCACATTACCTGATAAGGTTCTCAAAGTATGCAGAGGAAATCATTAAGGCAATTAATATTATAAGTAGGGGATGGTAAAGGGACATAGAGGGTAGATTTTCTTTCTTTTTTTTTTTAAAGATTTTATTTATTTGACAGAGAGAAACACAGCGAGAGAGGGAACACAAGCAGAGGGAATGGTAGCGGGAGAAGCAGGCTTCCCGCCAAGCAGGAAGCCCGATGCGGGGCTCAATCCCAGGAACCCAGGATCATGACCTGAGCTGAAGGCAGACGCTTAACGACTGAGCCACCCAGGCTCCCCAAGGGTAGATTTTCATACATCACTTGATTTTGGAAAATGTCAACACTGTGATTAATTATGCATGTACAGTGTCATATATGCAGAGGAAACGATAAAGTACACGATAAAAAAAACAGCAAAATAAAAAAAATCCTCTAAATTTCTTTTTATAAATTCAGCACTATATTTCTATTAAAAAAAACATTAAGGAGAACACAAAATAGGAAACTACACAGTGGCATTTTTATGAACATCTACACTAAAATCTTCAAATATTGGCCAAAAAAGTTAGTAAATTTAAAAATAACATATGGTGACCAAGAGGGGTTGACCCGCTTCATACCAGGCTCATCTAATGGTAAGAAACTAGTATTATCACATTAACAGACAAAAACAATGATTAGATCAGCACTCCAAGAAATGAATTTCAACACCCATTCCTGATTTTTAAAAATTGAAGAAAAAAAAAAAAAGCCTTAGGAGGAACTGAAAACTTACCAGATGAAATGTCTGACTGTCTCAGTTGGTAAAGCATGTGACCCTTGATCTTGGGGTCATGAGCCTGACATTGTATATGGAGCCTACTTTAAAAATAAATAAATAAAGGGGCACCTGGGTGGCTCAGTTGGTTAAACATCTGCCTTTGGCTTAGGTCATGATCCCAGGGTCCTGGGATCAAGTCCCTCATTAGGCTCTCTGCTCAGCGAGGCACCTGGTTCAGTAGCTTCTCTAAATCTTAACAAAAAAGGACATAAAAAAGTAAAAATCTTTTCTTGCAATAATAATCAAAAAGATACATCAATATTCAGAGTTTATATGAACAAAGCCCCTCAATTCTAATGAGAGACAGGAAAGAGGATTTAAATGAATAAGAAAACAAACCTTACTCTTCCACAGGAAAACTCAAAATAATTTGTCAACTCCCCTCAATGAATTATAAATTCAAAGCAGTCTCAAAATAGCATGCCATCAGGATTGGAGTTGAGGGGAATGGAATCTACCAAAAACAAAACAAAACAAAACAAAGCAAAACAAAACAAAAAACCGTTGAATTCATCTAGCTTGTAATAAAACAAATGTTGGAAATAAAAGTAAATAAAAGAAAACCATGAGATGGACCCATAAAATTTGGAAATACAGGAGTAAATATGGGTCACTGACCCAACTATTTTAAAGCCAATTATAAAGTTTTTACTAATTAAAGCAATTTGGTATAGGATGAGTACTTTGGTGAAACAGAATGGTAAGTTCAGATGGGAATTTAAATGCGGTATTTCAAATGCAAGAAAAAAGAAATAGTAGTTAGCAATGTTTGAAGAACAATCAGCAAATCATTTAAAAAGAAAAAGAATTCCTCCCTATCTTACCTCTTATACCAAAATAAATGCCAAAGAATCGATAAATCCATGTAAGTTGTAACAAGAAGCATGAATGACTTTGTGGATATATTTGTTCAGAGAAGACTTTTCAAGCAGGAAGCAGACTACAGAGACCATTAAGGAAAAGACTGATATATTTTACTACAGAAAAAGTTTAAATTCATGTATGCTCCCCCCACCCAAAATACTACACATAAAGTCATAAGACCAAAGGTAAACTGGGAAAATTTTATATTACATATGACAGGAAAGAAACCAATGTCCTTAATTTAGAATGAGCTTAGAGAAACCTGTAAGGAAAAGAAAACTAACCCAGTAGAAAGATGGGTACGCAAATAGAAGAAACACAAATGCTCCATCTCATTCACACTAAAGACATATGAGTCATAACAACAAAATATCAAAATTCTTAGACTGGAAAAAAGGTCAATGGTTGATGGTTCCCATTTCAGAGAAATGGCAACTCTCAAACACTATCAGAAATTAAATGTGTACATAGTTTTAGAAGGCACTTTGTATCTACTGAAAGGAAAACTGTGTGTGCCCTTTGACCCAGAAATCCACCGGTAGAAATTTACCGCAAGGTAATTATGAACTATAAGAAGAGTTAACATTTATTGAGTGCTTAGTATATATATGAAGGTAGGGTATAAAATGCATTATGTGGATCACCTTCTTTATTCCTTAAAAATGACACAGTGTAAAAAGTTCTGTGAACATCTTACAGATGGGTAAACTGAAGGCTAAGAGATCCAGAGACTTGCCCAAGATAAGGCAGTAAATAACAGAGTAGGGATTTTAACCCAGGCAGCCTGGGTTAGATACTTGACCCCGAGCCTGCTCACAGTGATATTATAAGAGCTAAAAACTAGACAAAATTCAAGCATTCAGCAATATAAGACAAGTTGATAAGTTCCTGAGGACTACCGGGCAGCTCTTATAGAAATGAATTGGATCTATGTGTACCAATATGGAAAGATCTCTACAATGCATTGTTGAGGAAAAAGCAAGGAACAGAGCCATGTGTAAACTCAGCAAGCCGATCTTTTGTGTTTAAAAGTGTATTGTATAATGCTGCATAGCCTACCGAGCCTTAGTGCAAATTGGTGAAAGGTGTCTTCTTCTGGGGGTCCACGGTCTCGGGGGCATACACAGAAGGTGCCTCTGTGCCTTCATCTTCCCCCTCACTTGGGTACATTAGAGTTTATGTGGATAAATGTAATGGAAGTATATACATGGATAACATAAGTATATACTGAGAACCCGAACACCTGCCCCCACACTCGGTCTCCATTAACATGACTATTTCATTGTCTTCGTTAGCATGACTTTTATTCCAGAAGACTTCTGCCAGGCACAGGACTGTATTGTTCATTTCAGGACCTTTTCAAGACCTATCAACTCTTTAGTAGAAAGCATCAACAGATAGAATTGCATAAGAAACTTACAACTTTTGAACGCTTCATCTCCAAATCTTTACCTTGTTGCTTTCACCAGTCCTAAACAGTTATATCCTGATCTTTAACTTATCCTTAGTTGGATCCTAATCAAGGCTGGGCACTGAAAGAAACATAACCCAACTTCAAAGTCTCAGAACAATCCGACCTTGCCCTTCCTCAGTGAGCGTGGCCAAGCCTCTCTGGGGGCTCTGTCTTAGCATCAGGATGTGTTGAAGATGGTTTGGGAAGCTAGAGTTCGACAACAGAATCATGCTAAAATAGGCATATGGATGTTTCTGGAAAGAATCACAAGGAACTTTACGAGTGCTTCCTTTTTGGAGAAACACTGTACCCAGTTTTTCGCTTTTCATTTGATACATTTTTACATTATTTTTGCATTATTTGAATGCCGTAACTAAGCACATGTGTTACTTTTATTACTGTTATTTTCAGTGCCAGTTAGGATTATCTGGTAGTGAGATTATGGATTTTTGTGTATAAGCTACTTTTGGTGTCAAAACTCTTTTTTAAGGATTCTATTTATTTGAGAGCAAGAGAATGAGCAGGGGGCAGGAAGGGCAGAGGGAGAAGGAGAAGCAGGCTCCCCACTGAGCCGGGACCCCAATGCAGGGCTCGATCTCAGGGTCTCAGGATCATGACCTGAACCAAAGGCAGACACCTACATGACACTTAACTGACTGAGCCACCCAGGCACCTGGTATCAAAAGTTTTTATAAAAAAGAACAGACTAAAAAAAACCAAAAAACAAAAACAAAAACAAAAAAAAAACCAGACTGTGGTCAATAATATCAGCTGTCTCAGAAAGGCAAGGACTTAAAAGTAGCTAGCTTTTTCATTTTAACAACTTATAAAAAAATTATAATATACTTACAGGAAAGCATACACATCCTAAGTATATGGTCTGGTGATTTATCACAGGCTGAACACACTCAGGTAACCCCTATCCAGGTCCAGGACAGAAAGTGATTGGCACCCCGAAGCCCGCTCTGGCCTGATGCAGTCATGGGGTCTCCCTTCTTCCCAAAGGTAACCAGCATCCTGACTTCTACCGTCATAGATTGGTTTTGTCTGTTTTTGAACTTTATAAAAAATGCAGACATAAATTATGCATTCATTTTTCCACCAGATTTTTTTGCAAAACAGTAAGATAGTTAAGAAGCCACATGTTGCAAATACTATTTCACTTCCATTGCTACATAGTATCCCGTAATATAAATATACTACAGTTGACTTATCCATCCTATTCTTGATTGGTATTTGGGAAATGCCCTGTTCAGGCTATTATCAACATTGCTGATAGTGTCACAGAACCCAGACTGGATCCTGATAGAAGAACCAAGCAAGACATAGAAACCGATTTTTCTAAGCAGGTGCGGAGAAAACAATTATTTTCATTTTCTTATCAAAAGCAGACCAACAATTGGAGAATAGTTTGTCTTTTTGAACAGAGAGAAAGCAGATTTTCAATCTTATACAAATGTACTTTAAAATCCATTCATTTCAATCTTGATCCGTCCTGATATCTAAAATTCTGTTCCAGAGTTTTTCCTCCATAAACCTTCTACAACTTTCCTTTGCATTTAGATTTTTGTCTCAAGCTTTTCTCCCCCCAAACAACCATCTCATTTAGAACAAAATTACTTCCTTTTACCTTCAACAAAAATGCATTCCCATTCCCTATCTTTCTTACATATCTCCTACTTTTCCATATACAGAGTTGTTTCCCTTATTTCCATCAGTCTTAGTTACAGTTAGCAGAATTTTGCACTCTTAGAAACACCTTAGTCCCCATTGATGACTAAGTATTAACCAATTGTTAACTGTTACTAGAGAATTCTTTAGATGGCAAATTTATGAATCAATTAAGCACAAAACATGTTTACCAACAGATTTAAATATCCTTAGTTCTTTGCAATAAGAAGTCAAAAGTATAAACCTATGTCCAGCAATTAATGACTTAGTGCTTTCCTACTTGGAAAAAAGACCTAGATGTCCAATGAATTCAATTTCATTTATCATCCAAGCAAAACTTGGAAGTTTTAGTTTGCCAAAGACTTTGAAAGCTATTTTAACAATCACCCAAGAAAACTTCGAGACAATTAAACATCAGTGTAGTCATCTTTTTGCCAACGAGTTGCAACAGACATAACATGGGGTTATTTGACCTTCAGTAAACCTTGATAGAATAAAAGTTCATCTATCTTAATTAAACCAACAAACTTAGTTTAAATACTGAATTATGTTCCATCTGGATCCTCCCCATGGTCAATTTTCACCTAAGACATGTGGGGAAATCTGGGTTGGGTGGTGTTACGTCCAGGGGGTGCTCGTCTTGCTCCTTGACAGTGAAGGGAGGAGCCATGGTGCCTGAGGCACCCAGGATGGTCTGAAAGCCAGCAATGCAGCCGCATCCAAGGTGGTGCAGAAATAGTAGAAGGGGGATGGAGAGGTGGAAGAGACAAAGTGCTGCCAGAAGGCAAAGAAAGGGTTGCAGGTTCAGGAGCTTCTCAGCCCCAGAGAAGCAGACACCATGTTTTCCCGCCAACAAGTGGGGGGTGGATAGGCAGTCCATTTGGGGCCAGAAAAGACAGGGAATTTGGGCAGCTGCTTGGGAATATTCCTTAAAGTCCCCATCCTGAAGGACACCTGGAATCATGACCTGAGCAGAAAGCAGGCGCTTAACCAACTGAGCCCCCCAGATGCACACGCCCCCTCCCCAAACGTAAGTATGAGAGCTCTTGTTATTTTACATGCTGTTTCTGTCTGGATCAAGTTTTCTGTGGGCTGTCAGAGCTGCTAAATCAGATATTGCCCCACACATGCCACTTAGAAGAAGCAGGAGCACTATGTTCCTGCAGCTCAGCTTTAGGCCCCTGGTCAGAGGAGGACTGTGGTCCCCGCACTTCCTGACAGGCTCACCCTTGTCCACAGCTCATCCCTGTTGCTGCCCTTGATGCCCCTGGGCAGGATCTCCCATCACGATAGGCTTTGCTTCCTTACAGCCTTTGTGCTCCTTTACTTGGATTACAAATATCCTACTTTGGTCCTTCCT
>CM053609.1:13659702-13682286 GCA_028646535.1 Procyon lotor
GAAGAAGGTATTTGCAAATGACGCTACAGACAAAGAGCTGATATCCAAGATCTATAGAAAACTTTTTAAACTCAACACCCAAAAACCAGATAATCGCATCGAAAAATGGGCAGATGACATGAACAGACACTTCTCCAAAGAAGACATATAAATGGCTAACAGAGACATGAAAAAATGTTCATCATCATTAGCAATCAGGGAGATTCAAATCAAAACCACATTGAGATACCACCTTACACCAGTTAGAATGGCCAAAATCAACAAGACAGTAATCAACAAATGTTGGAGAGGATGTGGAGAAAGGGGAACCCTCTTATACTGTTGGTGAGAATGCTAGTTAGTGTAGCCACTTTGGAAAATGGTGTGGAGAATCCTCAAGAAATTAAAAATAGAGCTACCCTATGACCCTGCAATTGTACTACTGGGCATTTACCCCAAAGAAGCAGATGCAGTACAAAGAAGGGCCACATGTACCCCAATGTTCATAGCAGCAATGGCCACAATTACCCATATTTTATTAATATATTGGCTCTCTCACTTAAAATCTTGGTTCTGTGTAGTCTTGATCCAATTCTCCATACATTTTCTCAATTGTAAAATGGAAGCAATGATTATCCATCCAATTCATTCAGTAAGTATTCACTGAGCACCTCCCAAAGTGCTAGCTGGCACTTTATGGGAGCCAGGAAGAGAGCAATGAATAAAACTGGCCCAAATCCCTAAAGCGGTAAGGCTCACATTCTTGTACTTGCATTCACAGGGATTTCAGGAAATAATGTACATCAGAAAGCCTCTTTGCCATTCTGGTTTGCTGGATCTCTGAGCAATTGTGTGCCTTATTCTGTACTCTC
The DNA here is from genome assembly GCA_028646535.1 of Procyon lotor. Taxonomy (NCBI): domain Eukaryota; kingdom Metazoa; phylum Chordata; class Mammalia; order Carnivora; family Procyonidae; genus Procyon; species Procyon lotor. The sequence goes on from CM053609.1 coordinate 13,660,554, forward strand.
TCAGCCTACAATGTCCTTCCCTTTTTTAGCTGAAATTCTCTTCACCCACCAAAGCATGGGCACCTCTACAACAAAGGTCTCTGTGCTCTTCTGATCACCTCTCAGGGTAGAGCAATTCCTCTAGGCTCCCCCACTACCAACTCCTTGAGAGCATTTGGCTTGATTCAACCTGCCTTGTGGCCACAGCTGCTCGTTCAAGGTCATTCTTCACTTGTTGGCAAGCCTTCCGAAGGCAGTGGCCATGGCATCTTCATCTCTGTATCCTCCCTCCCCCTGTTCCTGGGCCTTCCTCCTTTTACTAGATCCCCTGTTAGGAATTTGTCAATGTCAGAAGTAGCAAAGGAAACGACTCAAAAGCATCTCCGTTATATATTCTACCAAAGAATGTGAATAATGACTTAAATATGGAATTATTCATTGTGATCCCATTTGTGGGATTGTGATCTCAATTGTGATTGAGATCTCAATTGTGATTGAGATCCCATTGTGATCTCAATTATTCATTGAGACAAAACAGGGAGTGGGTATAGCTGACCTGAGATTTCTCTGTTCTTCAAGTTCAAGGGAAGGCACACAAAAGAGGGTCCTGGCCAGAAGGGACCACATGTACGAGGCCCTCCAGTGGGAGGCATTGTGGAAAAGTCAAGAGCTAAGATGAGACCAGGCAGCTGAAGGGAGAGGAGTGGCAGGGAGGGGTGGTGTAAGATACAGGAGCAGAGGTGACTGGAGACATCTCCTGTTGGCTTCTCAAGTCATGGCGTCGGGAAGTTTTGCTGGTTTTTGAAAAGGGGAATGATACACCCGGCCCAGACGCATCAGAGCAGCGTTCCCGGGCTAAGGCCACTTTTCTTGCCTCGTAACCTGCACCCAAGTCACGGAGCCTCCTGATCCTTGGACAGGGTGGAAATCACCCTCCCCTGTGACTGGGAGGCTGCAGGGAGATACACAGGCAGCTCTGCAAACTGTAGCATCCTAAAAATGGAAGAGACCACCATTAAAATGCAGATGCCTCCAGTGAGAGCCAGCTACTGCCCTGAGGGGAGAGGAAAGGCAAGGGCCCCAGAGTGGAGAGGAAAGGAAAGGGCTCTGGGGCTGGCTAGCTGAGGATCACGGCTCCCCTGAGGTCTGCAGCAAGTGACATAAGCTCTCTGGGCATCTGTTTCTTCTGTGAAGTGAAAACACCACCACTCCTCTCATCAAATCCTTGTGCGGGCTAAAGGAGTTGACAGATGGGAAGAGGAAGTACTGGGAAAATGGTAGTTCTAACTATTGGCCGTGACTCCCGCTCTGACGATGATTTTTCTGCTTTTTCCACCGCCCCCTTCCTACAGTGAGAGCAACACCCAGGGGAGCCTGCAGCTGAACTGCCTAGAGTTTCTGCCTTGGGGAAGCTGTGCTGGCCAGAACATTCTGTGTGGGAGGACAGAGGGGACCAAAGTGGAGAGGGGCTTGAAGGGGTGGCTGCTGTGGCCCCAGGGACAGCAGGTCAGGGGGCTGCGGTTACTCAGTCAGGACCTTTCTCTATCAGTCTGCGTCCTCAGTAAAGGATGGTCCAGTCTCTCAATCTCAATTCTTCCCTTCTTCTACTAAGAGTGGGAAGGAGGGAAAAATAAACATCTCCGTCCTTCTCAATTTTGTCCCAAACACATGCGTGTCACGTGTGCAAGCACACGCATGAACATACGAACATTCGTTTCCCTTCTGGGCTACATAGAATTTCTCCTTCCACAGAAGATGCTCAGAGACTCTGTGCTCCTGGATTCCTGAAACCACTCTGCTCTGTCCACTGGCCTTTAATTCATCCAAACGGATACAGTACGCCCGCGACCCTGGATTGTGAACCTCAGACTTTTCCCTCTTTTGTTTGCTTTCCCACCTTCCCTCTAGCAATCTCTGGAGTTTCAGTGGCTTGAAAAAAATCACATGGTTGGTCTAAACAGTAGTTGGATTTGCTAGGCTAGGTCCTGCCACCAAAAGTGGTATTTTCCTAATGAAAACTGGAAGGTGAAGGTCCTTTTCTCTCGCTAATTACCAGGGTGTGCGTTAAGCCTTCTCAGGCTAACAAAGACTGGTTCTACTGGTGAGTAAATTGCCTACCTTGTGTTGCAGGGATGTCTTACATTTCAAAGTGACTGTGTAGTTGAAGGAAACTTAATAAATACCCAGGGAAGGCAAATTGTGCCTGCTTCAAGTCGTCCAGTTTAGTAATTTAGTTGGAACGTATCTGTTCTGTGTCTTGGTTCTTTCCTAAGTAGCCATGTGATCCTGGGAATATCTTAACTCCTCACCTGGACTATGAATAGGGGGTCTACATGCTTCAACAATGCTGATGACCTGAGACACAGAAGGAGAAAGGAACTGTTTCAGGTAAATGACAACTGAAGGCAAAATATGATCCTGGGCCAGACCCAGGAGGAGGGGGAAAAAACCACACCGGATCAATGGACAAAACTGAGACAGGGATGGTAGATTGCTGTATTTCCGGAAATTGACAACTATACTGCGATTCTGTAAAAGGATCTCCTTGTTCGTAGGAAAGGCCCAGTGAAGAATTTAACACTAAGCGGGCATGATGCTTGCAACTTTCAAATGACTCAGAAAACACATGTAGATACATACATACATATATGTGTGTGTGTGCGTGTGTGTTGGGACAGAGTGAAAGGGATGAGAGAGAAGAACACAAAAGAGAAAGCAAACAGGCCACAATACCAACTAGCAAGTCTGGGTAAATGCAATATGCTAAAGTTCTTTGCAATATGCTTGAAATTATCCTATATGCTTGAAATATATTTCTTTTTTTTTTTCCACTTGAAATTATTTCTAAATAAATAAATGAATAAGGGAGTTGGGCTAAATTCTGGGTAAGGTCCGTTATCCTAAAGTGTTACAACATGAGAAGGGTGATTGTTGGGAGCTGTCCTTTACATATTTATGAGCAGCAGAAGTAATGAGCATGCGGGGTTCCAGGGAAGGAACTCCTGTGAGGGCGCACTGTCGAACGAGACATTGAACAAACACAGGTGGTGAAATTCATTGTATCTTACACAACGTGTGAAACTGGAAAGTCTCGTTCCGAGATACACATCTGCAGTGGTGGCTCAAGGGAGTGGCCCCCACTTCAGCAGAGCCACTCTCACATTGCATGAGCCCTTCCTTTCCTCTGGTGGCTGCGTGTCGGGCACTGTGCCATCCCATGAGGGCACAGAAGCCCACCAGGACACCATGACACCCAGGCTCTGCCCCTGACTCATTCAGAACCCAGGCTCCAGGCCTTATGAGAATGGAAAAGGTCCACTGGGTTCTTACTCTTGTTTCTCCTCTGATGAATGTCAGCTAAGAGGACTGCTGTATGCTTCTAGCTTTGTCTTGTCTTTTCTTAAAACTGCCCTCTCTCTGATAGCCATGCCAAGTACTTATAGATTCACATCACCTACAGAATTCCTTTTCACCTGAGGCTTCCCATGGTACTGTTTTCCTATGCCAGTGAGAGCCAGATCCTCGAGAGCTGAAGCCTGAAGTCCACTGAATCAATGGTGGGGAATATATAGTTACTGTAAGCATGCGTACCCTTGCAGGTAAGGAAGTTCCTTACTTGAATATTATTCACCTTTAGAAAAATTTTTAAATTTTTTTAAAAGATTTTATTTATTTATTTGACAGAGAGAGAGAAAGAGAGAGAGATATCTCAAGTATGCAGAGAGGCAGGCAGAGAGAGACGGGGAAGCAGGCTCCCTGCTGAGCAGAGAGCCCGATGCGGGGCTCGATCCCAGGACCCTGAGATCATGACCTGAGCCAGAGGCAGAGGCTTTAACCCACTGAACCACCCAGGCACCCCACCTTTGGAAAATTTTTTTGAACATCCAAAACACAGGTCAATATTAATATTCTTCAAATATATAGGTAAGGCGGTTGATACAAAGATCTCTTCTACTGCCCTTATGAACTCCTCCCAAAGGTTAGGAACTGCGTCTCCTACATCCAGTGTATTCCTCACAACAACTAGGTGTGATGAGTTCAAGAAACGAAGCAGTGAGCCAGCACCAATCCTGTAAGCTTCAGTTGATTCAGTATGCCTTTCCTTCAGCGGATCAGCCTGGACTATACTGTTATCTGCCCTTGTGGTTTATGAAGGAAATTGTCAAGAGGCAAGGGAGTTGTTTACCTGAACTGGAGAAGGTCTTTCTAGCCTAGTGATTTCTCCCGCAGTATTTATATGATATTCAAATAGATGGATACATCCAATAATTCAAAAACAGAGAAGCCATTATTTTAAAACAACAATTGCAGGTGTGGCTGGGTGACTGAGTTGGTTAAGCATCTGCCTTCGGCTCAGGTCATGATCCCAGGGTTCGGGATAAAGTGCCGCATCAGGCTCCCTGCTCAGTGGGGCGTCTGCTTCTCAATCTGCTCCTTCCCCACCCCCTCCCACTCAATGCACTCTGCTCTCTCTCTCTCTTCCCCCCGTCACAAAAATAAATAAATAAATCTTAGAAAAAAAAGATAAAACAGCACTTGGGAATATCGTGTAAAAAATATAAGCCTGAGATTTAAATGCTTCTGAATAAAAATGCAAACAAATGAGGTAACTAGGCAATTAGATTAAAGTAATTTGGCCCAGGCCAATTGGAATCCCTGCCTGATGTTGAGAGGAACAGTGTTGTAAAAAAAAAAAAAAAAACATGTAATTACCACTTGCTGACACTGATTGAGTGAGAACTGGCTAAATAAGATTCCTGAAAAAAAAAAAAAAAAGCAGAATGAGAGAAGAGGGGACAGAGTACCCACACAAAAGAAACTCATCAGAGGAAAGTAAATAAGCTTGAGGCTGGGGAAAAGGAAGGGAAAGTAAAAGAGAGGGAAAGGCAAGTGTAATGTACAAGCTCTGGTTCTTTCTCTCAGTTTCCAGATAAATTTCAGATGGGTCAGCATTCTCCCCACTCGGCCCTTCATCTTACCACAAAATATGCAACAAAAGTCGCTGTGAGGAACAGAGCAAATGGATGGCCGCTCCCCTCCCGTGGTGCCTCAGAAATGTCTGAATCTTGAAATAGGTTTTTCATCCCCACATCGTTTGGTCCATAGCAAATTCCCCCCAAAACTGAACTAATAAAATATCCTTGGAAAATGAATCTATGCCTACACATTTTAGACAGATGGTTGGAGCGAGGCTAACGACAAGGAACTGACTTTTCCTCTTTGGCACCACAAGATGATCGTGGAACACGTTCAAGCTGATGGGAATGCTATTTAAGCCAGGGTAATACACCACAATGGATTCTTTAAAAAACCATCGAGAGTCAATCTCTCAAACTTCCAATGGCTTGCTGAGGCTTTCCTCAGCCTTCCAAACAATGAGGACCCGTCAACGTCAGTGCGGAAAAATTTTTACCAGCAAAAAAAATTTTTACAGTCAAGTCTGTTAATACTGGTTTATTTGCAATCGAACTCCCTGAAGACAGCAAACGGTGGTATTGGCGGCCCTCTGCAGTGGGCTGGTGAATTCAGGCAAGTATCAAGATCAAGAAAATGCCAAATGCGTGCAACTAATTCTTCTCGAAATCCAGAAATGCTGGCAAGAGAACGACTCCTTAAATCTAGGATTTTTAAAGTTGAGGGTGTGTGGGAAAGTAACACGCCACCTCCACAATCACTCAACCCCAGTACGATGCTTGGTTGTTTTCTGGGCAAGAGGAAGCTTGCTTGTTGATTTAAGACATCACAGGAATGTCTGAGGTTAATGTCCTTCGTTGCTAAATCAAAAGTCAACCACAGCAGCAAGACTGTGAAGCTTCTCAGAGAGTTCCCTGGACTGCGAGCTTCCATGGTGTATGGTTTTTCAAAATATGCCCATGAATTCTTTGAAACTATTCCCGTGGAGAAATGGAGTCTAATTTTCCTTCCCCCAAATATGAGCTGGACTTAGTCACCTGGATCCAATGAAGAAAATGAGGTTGGAAGTTGCATGATGTGAGTTCTGCAGGTGGCTTATGAAAGGACACCCAGCATCTGCCTAGCTCTCTTACGTGCTGCTCACCCTTGAAATCCAGCTGCCATGCTATGGGGAGGTCAGGCCCTGTGTAGGGATTCCTGCCGACAGGCCCAGCGGCAGTCTCAACCAACAAATCAGCATCAACCAGTTGACTTTAAACGTGCTACTTCAACCGTGTGGGGTGAGGAAGTCTTCAAGAAAATTCCTAACTCTGGCCACATCTGACTGTAACCCCAAGAGAGACCACCCTGTTGAGGCCAGTCAACTCCCCGAACCATAAGCCATAATAATAATCAATAAATATTGTTGTTTTAAGAGAGAGGTCTGCAAACTAAGGAAGGCCTGGTGATAAAACCAGGCCTGCGACCTGTTTTTCTCTGGCCTGTGAGCTCAGCTGGGTTTAGTACATTTTTAAAGGGTTGTAAATGAAACAAAACAAAGCAAGGAATAATATATGACAGCGACCATATGTAGCCCTTAAAGCTGAAAATAGCTGTTCTTTGGCCTTTTACAAAAAAACCTTGTTCAACACTGTCCTAAGCCGTTAGGTTTTCAGATGGTTTATTACATAGTGACAGATAAACCGGAACACATGGTACTTCTGGAACATAAGAAGAGGCCATCGGTGGGCATAGCTGCATTCAGGGCATCATAAAAGTCACACTGAAAAGCCACAACTCAACCATTATCTGGAAGTCAATACTAGCCTATCAATAACTGCTACCATACAATATTATAATTTCACAAACACATGCGCTCAGCCAAAGCAAAAGTGGGGGTAATGTGATTCATCAATCAAGGAGAGTATTATAAACGTGTGTCTCAGATTTGATTCTAGATTAAATTTCAAATTCTTAGAGACGTATTAATAACTTCACTAAATGTAGCTGGCATTGGCCAATCCTTACTATGTTCCGGACACTATTCTGAACTATTTCATATGTATTACTTCATTTAAACCTGTGACAACAATTATTTCCATTTTACAGATGAGGAAACTGAGACCCAGGGAAATGATCTAACATGTCCAAGATTGTACAGGTCATAAGTGTGGAGCCAGGATTTGAATCTAGGCCTGACTAGCATCCATGAACTTAATTACTCTGCTGCTCCTCTCTGGAAAATGTCTAAGTAAGACATCGGTCTTGGTTTAAGTATGTAGCTGGCTTCCATAGGGAAGTCTGACCAGACTTCCCTGCAGGCTGGTCAAGGGTGTCGTCCGCCCACTAGGAATCAGGTCTGGAAAATAGGTCTCCTTCTCTTTTCCCTGGGACCCAGGATCTTCAGCAACACCAATACAACTTTTCTGTTGAGAGGAACTGAAACACTTAGACCAGCCCCAAATAATGGCTCGTTATAAGTTCTTTCTTCCAAACTATCAAAGACCTTCTCACTCTTCTCCTCCATTTCCTGTCAGTCAACGTATGGAAAATCATGCTTGCTAAAGGGATGATTGTCAGCAGAGACACAATATTGGTTCTCCATTGCCAGCCCTTGGCTAAACAAAATCAGCAGGCTGATCAAGCACCAATCAATATGAAAAGGATATCCAGACCATTGTTAAGCCCAGTCAGTGATCATGGAAAATGAAATCAGTATCAGTTTTCTCATCTGTGAAATAGGAGTGATAAGACCTTATCTTTATGATTTGTTGCACAGATTGGAGCCAAGACATACAAAGGGCTTAATCCAGTGTCTGGCATGCAATTAATGGCGGCTATATTTACTATCTTTTTAACACAGAACATGCCTCTTTCAAAGAGCCGGTGATTGACCAATGACATTTCAATGAATAGCTGGAAAAGCTGTTAGACACAAAGAAAGACCCACGATCGTGAAATGAGACATTGAGTAAGAATCACTGCTTAACCCTGGGTTGGGTTGCACATGTTTGACCTCCCTTTATCATAAGCCTTTTCCATATTGGAAGGTGTTGTTTTAATTATTCATAAAAATGGCTCCCTCCCTTTATTTTCTCCCACTGAACTTGGCACACACACCTGGGCATCAATGTAAGAAAGAGATTTCAACAACATGCCAAGGTGACCTCAGCACTGTGACCAAAGGCATGGCTCAGCCCCTCGTCTACTCACCAGAAGGGAAAGATGATGAGGCGGCTGATGAAAAATATGGTAGAGAAGATGAGAAACAGGGCGTTACAGGTTTGCTTCCATCCGGCATAAGAAAACATCTTAGCAGACTGAAAACAAAGAAAGCAATCGCATTCAGATAAAGTGAAATTAGAATAAAATCCTTAAATTAAATATTTATAAATGAAATGATATGATGTCCGGGATTTGGTTTAAAGCGGTCTGTGGGAGGAGGGATGGGGGAGAGGGATGGATGGGGAAATCGACAAAACAAGGCTGGCCATACTGACTACTGCTAACATGGGAGGATGGGCCCACTGGGCACGTTATGCTCTTCTCTTTGTCATTTGTTGGAAATTTTTCATAATACAATGTTTAAAAAACAGGTATGTTAAAATGACTGCACTACTACTCCTGTCCTTCACAAGCACTACAAGTTAGCACAATGAATGTTAGCATGCATTTCATTGAGGCACTGATTTATTTTCTCCACTTAACTGGTTGGAAAGCTGGATTAGAGAAAGGTTGAGATATGACTGAAGTCGTGGGCTGGGCTGGGCTGCACACATTGCAATCAAGGCAGCTGGCAGAAGGGGCAGAGTGAGGAGGCCGCTCTGGGGACCATGTCCTGGTTGAAATAAAATTGCAAGCACTCGATTTTTCCCCATTTACTTTATGTTACTTTACACTGCCTGTATGAATTGTATTGAATAAAAGAAATTACAGAAAGTGTTTAATGTGGTGGTAGAAGGTTAATGGTTGAGAATTCTCTCTTGCATTATCTAGTGGAGCCCAGGGCAGCATGGGAAAGTGTCTGGACTTAGGGGTGGTGGGAGGTGGGTAGGAACTGCTGAGTGTAGGTCATCCCTCCAGAAGCGTGACTCAGGTCTGCGTGGTTTCCGGACTGAAATTGGCCTGGAAGCTCAAAGCCATTCTAAACCAAGAAGGGCAACATATTCATGCTTCAGGAAGGGTTTACATTGCGTTTTCCATACTCTGCCATATTTACTGTGGGGTAAGGATATGATCAGACTGTGGAGTGGCAGGGGGCCCAAAAGGGAACAGCCTCAAATGTGGAGATGGAAGGCTAGTCTGCCAAGTGGTTGGGAGATGGGTATGGGGAGCCAGGCCAGAAGTTCAGTGTGCCTGGAATGGAGTGTGAGGGTTGTATGTAGAGTCAGAGGCTAGGCTAGGGTGGCTAGCTAGAGATGTGCACAGGCAGGAAGGGAGTGCACTTGTGAGGGCAAACTAGCATCTCTTGGGTAAGTACATACATGACATATTCCAGGCTGGGCAAGGATGGAGATCCAACAGTTACCCTGCTCCTTCACTAAGCATGAGTCAAGATACTGTTCAAGTGTTGGGCCCTGCATCCAAACTTGAACGTGTGGGAAATGAGAGGATCAGGAAAAGGCATGAAGAAGGCAGAGGTTCCTTCTAAGTCAGAGTTGTGGATGCTGAGGCTGTTTCTCCTTGCAGAGAAAAAGCTAAAAAATTACCCACACCAGCTGTCTTGAGGAATATGAGAGACCAATAGTCACCATCTTTAGGAGGGTCTCAACAGGGGCAAAAGTTGTACCATATCCAGCTTCCATTAGAACTTGCCCAAGAAGACAACCACTAAAGCCAACTACTCGAGGAACCTGTGGACTAGGCATCCTTGGAGGATATCAGAAATCGGCGCCCATGCCACCACTTAATGTTGCCTCTTCCCAGCTGGTGGAAGGTACTGGCCTTGCTCATTGAATCGCAGGCTAGATTGTGGTTTGTGAATCAGGAATGATTCATGATCATTAACATTAGGCTGTTCTCATAGTTTATCCACGAAGGGACCTCTGAGTCTGACATTTCATTTTCCTTCTGTTTTTTTTGTTTTTTTTTCTTCACCTCAGAACCTCAGATCGTTTTCCAACGGTAATGAGCTAAACCTCACAATATACCTTAAGGAGTAGATATGACTTCTCATATTACTGCTGAGGACAGAAAACAAAGCATTAAGTGATTCGCCCCAGTCACCTAGGGAGTTACAGCATGTCAGTAATGGGGTGGGGGAGGGTGGGCAGGGACAACCCAGAGCTTATTCCCAGTTTCCACATCTAACTCCCTTTTAACAACACAATGAAGCTGTTTTTACAGTGGACATATACCAGAGGCTAGAGGGCTTAGAAGCAACAGAGTAACATCAAGTGCTTAAGCCATGGCCAATGTGGTGTTAATTACAGGCAGGGGTACCGAGATATGATCAGAGGAGGAGGTCATTATAACAGATACAGCTACATTCAGACAGCAACACGTGGGAAAACTGGCACAATCCTTCTGCTAAGCCATTTGCTGTCCCGAATAATCTTGACCTTTGGAATGGGATTTACATGTCTAATGGCAATTACACAGAAGAAACAAAATTTTGTACACATCTAATATTTTAACAGTAGCCAGTGGCTTTGAAATGGCTTCAAATGACTTCTGGTTACATCTAGAGCAGGGTTTAACAAACTACCGTCCAGCCAATGGGGTAAAGATAGTCACCCCTTAAGGATGGGTTTCACATTTTTAAATGGGTGCGAGAAAAGAAAAAGTAAACAATCAGAAAAGAAGACGATATGGCAAGAGATCCTATGTTGCCCACAAAACTGATTTACTATCTGGCCCTTCACCAAAAAGTTTGGTGAACCCTGATCTAGAAGAACGAGATACTATCAAATTGAATTTCTCCCATATCAACTTATATTCATCTATTAACCCTTCAAGAGGCAATCCTGAACATGAGATGGGCGAGCATCATTTTCCTCAGCTTCATTATAAGTGAAGGTATTTAGAGGACAAACTTATGGCTCTGGATATTGTGGCCCTACGTACAACAGGAGAGCTGGTGGGCAAGAGGGCTGCTGGATCACTGCCTCGGCGCAAACAGGAACCAATACATAACAGAGACAAGTAGAGAAAACACTCCTAATTTGCTTTGTTTCTCATGTTGTGTGTTGCTTGGCACAAGGAAGACTCTTGTTTTAATGTCCCCTGCTCCAGAACATTCCTTCCTTAGAAAATAAATGCCATTTGAATAAACATCAGCTCTCATTCTTTAAAGCTGGAGGAGGATCAGTGTGGGGCCAGGGTGAGTCTCCAATGGGTATTCAGCTTTGGCTTAAGTCAATATATGATACCATCCGACATTAAGAATCCATAATCCCACAAATCCACATTTTCCTTTTAAACGATTAGAGCTCCTTCCTTCTCCAAATAGCTCAACTTACTTCCTGAGCTAGTATCTGCATGCAACTTTTACAGGTGGAATTCCATGTGTTAACCTCTCTCAAGTACTGGAGAAGACTGGAAACTATACACTAAAAGCTTTCGTTTCTCTAAGCTTGAAGGGTCTGAAGACCCAGAGACATCCTCTGACTTTGGGCGTTTTCAGGGCAGGGAGCCCTGCTAAATCACTCACAGACCATTCTTCCAGTGAGGACTCCCAGAAACCCAAGACGTGGTATTGTTATTACTTTTTTAATGGCAAATGTTTACCTCCAGCCAAATGTCAGCCACATCATGCACAATCATCACGAGGGTCCCACTGCGAATATAATTAGCGCACCAAGAAAAGCTCATCAAACTAATAGCAGCCAGGTGGTGGATGACATGAGCTAGAAAATCCTATATAACAAGAGGAAAATGGAAGCTATTAAGCAAACGCAGTTATTTCCTAATCACTGGAAGAGATAACAACAATAACAACAACAACAACAATAACAATAATAATTTTTAAAAACCAATAACTTTTTAAAAATTAACATATAATGTATTATTTGCTTCAAGGGTACAGGTCTGTGCATCATCAGTCTTATGCACTGATAAGACTGATGGTGAATTGAGCTCACCATAGCTCATACTCTCCCCAGTGTCCATAATCCAGCCACCCCATCCCTCCCACCCTTTCCCCCCAGCAACCCTCACTTTGTTTCCTGAAATTAAGAGTCTCTTTTGGTTTGTCTCCCTCTCTGGTCCCATCTTATTTCATTTTTTTCTCTCTTCCCTCCACAATCCCTCAGCCCTGCCTCTCAAATTCCTCATATCAGAGCAATCATATGATAACTGTCTTTCTCCGATTGACTTATTTCGCTCAGCATAATACCCTCTAGTTCCATCTGCATTGTTGCAAATGGCAAGATTTCATAAAAAACCAACTTACATCTGAATGTTTTGAAATTTGTAAAATGCTTTCATTTTAATTCTTAAACACAATCCTTGTGAGGGAACTAACACATACTATCCTCACTGATGAGGTCACTTAACTTTGGGACAGTTTTGAAGTTGTCATCTAAATCCTAACATCTGCTCTTCTTTCCACTGCCCCACAATGGATATACATACACATGCACACACACACACACACACACACACCATATACATACACACACATTCCTGTGTATATTTACATCTATCCTTTATTCCCTAATTCCAAGAAGGGGGAAAGACAGATACACAATATAACAAAATTACACAACCATTAAGATAAGAGTTACTGCATATGAAACCAGTAACAAATGAAAGTGCAATATTACTAGCCCTGGGCTAAAGAAAGCTACCACAATCAAGGATAAATACTTAAATGTTTTCTGCAAACAAAATATACAAATGGCCAGCAAGAATATGAAAAGACACTCAATCCTCATTAGTTGTCAGGAAAATGTAAATCAAAACCCCCATGAGATACCACTTCATCCCTGCTAGGTTAGATATAATAAAAATGATGAACTCTAACAAGTGTTGGCAAGGACATGGAAAAACTGGAATACTTCTATGGTGCTAGGAGGAATGTAAAATGGTGCGGCATCTTTGGCAGTTGCCCAAAAGGTTAAATATAGAATTATCATATAACCCAGTGATTCTACTAAAAGAAATAAAAATTTGTCCATGCAAAAACTTGTATATGAATGTTCATATTCCATTATTCCTAAGAGACAACAACAACAAAAATCCCAAATAGCCATCAAGTAATAAATAGATACATAAAATGCAATCTATCCATACCAAGGGCAATTATTTAGCAATAAAAAGGAATGAAGGACTGATACATGCTTCCACATGAATGAACCTTGAAGACATTATGTTAAGTGATAGTGCCAGACACACACAAAAGATATATTATGATTCAGCTTATATGAAATATACAGAATAGGCAAATCCATAGAGATAGAAAGTAGGTCAGTAGGTTGCCTAAGGCGAGGGAAGTTAGGAGAAATGGGGAGTGATTGCAAAAAGGTACAGGATATCTTTTAGGACATCTTTTAGAAAATATTCTAAAGATGATTGTAGTGATAACTGCCTAACTGTGGACATACTCAAAACCATTGAATTACGCACTTTTGATGACTGCCTTGTACAGTGTGTGGAGACCTCGATGAGGATGCTTAAAAAAGAAAAACAAAAACTTAAAGATTTCAGTTTCCTCGTAGCCAGAGTAAAAGAGTATAAACATCGTACTACTAATAATGGCCTAACTTACTGAGCACTTACTGTATATCAGGAAGTACTTTGTATGGGCTAATCTGCTTAATCCTCACAACAACCAGAGAAAACAGAAACTATTTTTAGCTCCATTTTACAAATGAGGAAATCAAGTTTAGGGAGTTTGGCCAGATAGCTTGAGATGTTAGTGAGTGGTAAAGCCAGGAATTCAAAGCTGGGCATTCTGACACCAGAACCCATGCTTTACCCACCTTCCAAAAGTTTTTGTCTCTGAAGATATGTATTTACAAAATATATGACATATATTTACATTTAATTTTTGAAAAGGTACCCAATGCACTTGTTGATAAAGAGAAACCAACTACTGTAAACTCAGATGGGGGAGAAAGACAGGATCATTATAACATTGACCCACCTTAGTATATCTATGAAGACCTTTCAGAAAGGGATGATTTTCAATTCTCTCCCTTGAGAAAATGACTCAAATAATTACATTTGATGTATTCTTAGCCCAGACTAAAATTAATGACAGTTCATCTACAGCTATGACTGAGTTTTATGGAAAAGGAGATTATTTCTATCAGATTTTTTTCATAATATATTCTTATACTTGCATTCTATAAGTTTTCTTTTAAGATCTCCTCTTCACTGGAGTTGATTAAGGCCCGTAAGTGATGGGTAGGGCACACGATCATGCACTCAAACATTTAATCAAGCTGGCTTGGCTTTATCTCCTTAATACTGAGTTCAACTTAACTTTATCACACAAATTTTGCCACAAACTGACTTTGTAAATAGAGTGTAGCATATGGAGGTATATGCCAATAGTATTTATTATTTGATCTGAGTTGCTAACATATGCGATAAAATCTTGTGATTGCATTGAGAATCTAATAGGGTTTTCGGTATCAGCAAACGGTTCAACAAACACCTCACTTTGTTAACTCAGAGGATACATTTTTTTAGCATCCCTGTGGCTCAATTTCCCTACATCTAAAGCAAAGCCAAGCGTGCCCAAAGCCAAGTTTCCTCCTGAAGATCTTGGAGGAATTAAAGACAACATGAATTCAAAGTCTTTGAAGACATCAAAGAATTACATAAGGTGGTTTATAATCAACTAAAGGATGTGGCTGAAGAATTAAAACTACTAGCACCTATTCTGAGGAACAGCAAATGTCCAAACCCAAAGGACAAAATAGACCACATAAAGGAGAGTTCTCTTCTTACTGAACTAGAGTGGAGCTTCCAAGTGAAGAGGTCTATAATGTTTCACTGCAAATACTTATTGAGGCACCAAAACATGAGCAAGATTTGCACCATTCTATAAAGAGCAAAAAGGCTAGGAATTGAAACTAAACACACGTAAGAAAACAATTTAAAGATTAGGATTGTGGTCAGGGTAGGGTGACAATTTTTGAAAAAGTAGATAAAGTAGCTCTGTAAATAAGATACTTACCTAGGGGCACCTGGGTGGTTCAGTCGGTTAAGCGTCTGACTCTTGGTTACAGACTCTTGGTTTCAGCTTAGGTCATGGTCTCATGAGGGTCCTGAGACCGAGCCCAACATCTGGCTCTATGCTCAACACAGAGTCTACGTAGAATTCTCTTTCCATCTTCCTCTGCAACCCCCACAGCCCCCTTACTCTCTCATGAGCTCTCTTTTTCTCTCAAATAAATAAAATCTTAAAAACAAAACAAAACAAAAAAAAGATACTTACCTTCCTCTTGACATCAGAGCCAAGGCTAAATATCAGTGACCAATAAAAACTCATCTCCAAAATGTAGTACCAGTACTGGGACGGCAGCAAGGGCTAAGGAAAATGAGAGTATTCGCTATTTTGGTATCACCGTATAAACGACTCATTTTTTTTTAAGATTTTATTTGCTTATTTGACAGAGAGAAAGAGATCACAAGTAGGCAGAGAGGCAGGCAGAGAGAAAGGGGGAAGCAGACTCCCGCTGAGCAGAGAGCCTGATGCGGGGTTCGATCCCAGGACCCTGAGATCATGACCTGAGCCGAAGGCAGAGGCTTTAACCACTGAGCCACCCGGGCGCCCTTAAATGACTCATTTTAAGACATTAAACTATTGTTTAATATGCTCCACAGAATTCCCCAAAATGATGATACTTTAAGATTTCGATTTCTAAGGGGCACCTGGGGGGCACAGTTAATTTACTGTCCAATTCTTAGTTTCAGCTCAGGTGGTGATTTCAGGGTCATGAGATTGAGCCCCACCTCAGGATCTATGCTCAGCATGGGGTCTGTTTAAGTTTCTCTCTCTTTCTGCCCCTCCTCTCTCTCTCTCTCTTTCTCCCTCTCTTAAATAAATAAATCTTAAGAAATATTTCAACTTCTATGAAGAAATCAAAGATAATATTTCAAGGCATTTTATTTCTGAAAGGGTAGACAAGAATTCCAAAATCAAGTTAAGTGTTTTGTTTAAAAATTAATAAAACTACAACAGATATAATTGCCTTATTTTAGGTAACTGAAAGTTAAATCAGGGAAAACAAATTCAAAAATCTCTACTTAAGAATATTGATAATTTTGTTTTCCTATTCCCACATTTTAGCTTGTTTTATGTTTCTTGAATACTACTCAAAATCTGATGTCCTAACTTCTCTACTGGTGACAGCTAGTAATCAGAACTGGCCTATTCTCAAATGTGCAGTAATAAAAGATATACAATTATTTAAGTACTCTAAAAATATCTTCTGAAAAAAAAATGAAATCGCTATATCTAGAATTTTCCTTAATAATTTTATAGTGTGTGCAAGGGGTGCTTATTTTAGCTTAGTTGAGATATATTACTTGGTGTGATGGATTGTTACATCAATGCCTCCAAAGAATTTTACCTTCTGATATTCATGTACTGGCATAGTCCTCTCCTACATGATCACAAACTTGATATTGGGCTTTGGTTAAGGGAGCATAAGCAAATATAATGCAAGCAAAGACTTCATAAGCACCAGGTAAGAAACCTGAGCTATCTTGCTGATAAGAACAAAGTAGAGAATCAAGGTAGCCACTGCCAAAAATATGAATGAGGACACCAGGGACATGGGCTATCCCCAAGCCAGCCTACCAACTGACTGAAAATACAAGCATGAAGTCATTTAACACTACACGGAGCAGAAAGAATGGTTCAGCTGGGCCCAACCCAGATTGTTAACCCAAATCATGAGCAAATAAATGGTTGTTGTTTTAATGCACTGCATTGGGGTTGGTTTGTTTTGTACCAACAGGTAACTGATATACCTGAGGAGTTGTGAGTAATTTGGAGGTAGAAGAATAAGATTGGAGTTTGATCTACATAATGCCTAAGTATCTTATTGTCTAAACTTCTTTGATTCTCTAATACTGAAGCTAACATATTAAAAGGAATAATTTTCTGGTCAACTGATTGTCTTCGATAAGGCTATAATAGAATGAGACAGAGTTTTTGCTTTCTTCTATGTCAAACAAGCATGTATGAGACTAACTCTCCTAGTGATAATTGTAAAAGGGTCTGGGTAAAATGCATACAAACATCTCTGCAAAGGCTTCAAAGAGCAATCAAAGCACCCAGAATCTGTGAAGCTAAGATTTCAAAGAGAATATGCATTAAAAATAAATCCTTTATTTCTAGTGAATCCTTAATCCAAGAAGTTCCATAGATCCCAAGTGGAATAAATTCAAAGAAAACCACACCTGTGTGTAGCATCAGTCAGAATTTGCCAATTTATAAGCAGTATGAAGTCCAGAGACTAAGAAGTAAAAGAAGTGAAATAGGACTTTCGGAAAGCTCATGGTGCTAGAACACAAACTGGTATTAGACCCAGCCAAAGAAAAAGAATCCTGATAAACACTGTAATCTTTTATTCAAACCACTAGGAAAACACCCTAGGAATATGGGTAAGTTGTAAATACATCTTCCCTCAAAAAGACTGGAATCCCCACTGAATCAGCTCAATCACATATAAAATGAAGGTGATCTGTCTTTACTCTAATGAACAGAAGCGAAAGTAAATCTTCTCAAGAAGAGAATAATATCCTGAGCATCTATAATTTTTTATAATTTTTTATATACTATATCTATTATTCAATCAAAAGTTATCAAGCATAAGGAGACAAGAATAAGAAAAGAGAACAGACCCATAGGCAATCAAGACATTGGATTCCTCAGACTTAGACTTTCAAATAATTTTAAGAACTTGGTTAAAATGTGTAAAATTTTCAGTAGAGAACTGGGATCTGTTAAAAAAGAGTTAAATGAAAATTTGAGAAGTGAAAAACATAATAACTAAAATTTAGAATTCAAAAGATATGTTTCACATCAGTTTAGACACTGTTGATAAAGGCAGCAACAAACTAGAGGACATGAAAACAGAATGTGTCCAGATCTGTGAAGGGTCTGAGATTTTACCCTACTTGCAAGATAGCTTGCCACAGTTTCATGGGGGCTGACTGAAGATCTGAGACTCCCAGGTCAGAGGTAAAGGATAGCATATTATTCACAGTAATAGTAGTTGTCAGAGTATCAATATTTGGGACAAGTCTCCCTTCTTAACTCATATAGGCCTAAGCAAAAAGTGTCAGATGACATCTGTATACAGCATCGGTTGTATTACAAGAGAGGAACCCTGAGTGAGGAAGCATTTCTTTCTTCAAGTTTGTCTGCTATAGGGGCGCCTGGGTGGCTCAGTCGTTAAGCGTCTGCCTTCGGCCCAGGTCACGATCCCAGAGTCCTGGGACCGAGCCCTGCATCGGGCTCCTTGCTCAGCAGGAAGCCTGCTTCTCCCGCTACCATTCCCTCTGCTTGTGTTCCCTCTCTCGCTGTGTTTCTCTCTGTCAAATAAATAAAATCTTTAAAAAAAAAAAAAAGTTTGTCTGCTATACAAACATCCTTGATAAGATAGTACAGAACAAAAGCAAGGCAGTGCTTCACTTCATAAGACATGCAAAAATGCAAGAAATCCATGGAGAATTGTATCCCAACAGATTAAAACTCAGAGAAGCAAGAGGAGGGAAAATATTAGAAAAACTGTAAGAGACATGTGGGACCTAATGTAAATATCTAACCTATTAGCACATCTGTAATTGAATTTCCAGAAAGAGAAGAGAGAGAGAAAGGATCAAAAGCAGTGGCTGAGAATTTTCTAAAACTGACTGAAGATATCATGCCACAGATTCAAGAAGTTCTATGGACATTAGGCAGCATAAAGCTAAAGAAAACCACATTTATGCATATCAAAATAAAACTTGAAAGACAAAGACAAGATATTGAAATCAGTCAGAGAAAAAAGACATTCTGTTCAAAGAAGCAAAAATAAAACTGACAACTGAATTATTAAAGAAAATGATGGGATCCAGAAGGCAATAGAATGCAATTTTCAAAGTGCTAAAGGAAAATCATTGCTAACCTAGAATTCTATACCCAGCAAAAATATCCTTTAAAAAAAATGAAAGCAAAGTGGTAAAATTTCAGAAAAGCAAACCAAAGGGACATCTTCGGCCAGAAGGATAATCATCGCAGATGGAAGGATGGGAAAGCAGGATACAAGGTTGAGCATGGGGATGGCGATTTGACTGATTTACAAAGCAATAATAGCAATGACTTGGAGGGTTTTAAGTATTTTAAGGAGGGAAGAGGAGGGGGTTATA
The DNA here is from genome assembly GCA_028646535.1 of Procyon lotor. Lineage (NCBI taxonomy): Eukaryota > Metazoa > Chordata > Mammalia > Carnivora > Procyonidae > Procyon > Procyon lotor. The sequence goes on from CM053609.1 coordinate 13,679,742, forward strand.
TGAATAATTCTATGAAGAATTCTAATGACTCTTTAGTGCCTGGAAAGAAGTAAGAGCAATCATTTTTACTAGCCTCCAGTAATTCAAAAATGCATATGGTAATCTCTAGGATAATTACTGAAAGAACAAAAGGATGCCTAATTGAAAAGCTAATATAAAGGAAAAAATGGAATAATAATTTTTTTAAAAACTTGACTATCCTATTAAAAAAAGTGAGGAGAGTATAATAAAAGGAAATGCACCAGGTATTACAAACAGAAAATAAATCATAAGATAGGAGATTTAAACTCAAATATGTAATTGCAATAACTGTAAACAAACTAAAGGAACAACACAAGTGATAGGTAAATAAGGAATAAGAATGAGTAAGCTCTGGTAGAGAGAGAGAAAGGACTGCACAGACCCACGTGGACAGAGAGTAGGAAGGGGACTCAGGCCTAACTGAGGGGACAATTCGAGGGCCTCCAAGCTGAAGGAAGGGAGGACTGGCTCAGAAGGGACTTACCTGCCTGGGATAGCCATTCCACACCTCCCACAGGTCATATACCCAAGGTTTCTGAAAAAAAAAAAAAAAAAAAAAAAACAATCAAGGGAGAAAAAGTAAGTTTGTCAGAGTCAAAGGCTGATTTCAGCAGGAAACATAAGCTCTTCCTGATGTCACTGATAGGGCCACACATGCACAATAAGACTATTATTCCTGCTGCACCTCTCTCTCTCTGTTGATATTTATACATGTCCCCATATAACGTACCTGGGACACTCACGACTTCTGGTGAATCTGGAACCACACACAGTGCTGTCTCACACAGGAAATTATTCAACCAGGGGCTCCTGGGTGGCTCAGTCAATTGAGCATCTGCCTTTGGCTCAGGTCATGATCCTGGAGTGCTGGGATCCCAGGGTCCTGCTCAGCAGGGAGCCCATTCCTTCTCTCTCTGCCCCTCTCCTTGCTCCTTTTCTCTCACTCACTCCCTCTCTTTCTCTCAAATAAATAAAATCTTTTAAAAAAATCTTTTTTAAAAAAAGCAAATCATTCAACTTACTATGCAGTTTATACATCACTTAGTGAGGTAATCATTTAGTAACTAAATAGACAAGGCAAAGGTCATACAGTAAGGAAAGATTTCTGATGTGTGAGTAGGGTCTTGGTGGAACAGGTGGTATTTCGTATGGGACTGGATGGGATTTGGCAGCTGGAGATAGAGGTGGGAAGGACAAGCCATTTCCGGCAGAGGGGACAAAATGGGCTAAAATCCAAAAGTGAGATGTGCCGAGCATGTTCAGTGGATTGTCAGGAGTCCAGGGTCATTGGCACAGGGGTGGTGTGAGTGGAAATAGGGAGAGATTAGGTTTCAGACTTATGTTTGCAAATTCAATGCTTTTTTTTTTTTTAAGATTTTATTTATTTATTTGGAAGAGAGAGAGATCACAAGCAGGCAGAGAGGCAGGCAGAGGGGCTGGGCGGGGGGGGGGGGGGGGGAAGCAGGCTCCCCACTGAGCAGAGAGCCGGATGCGGGGCTCGATCCCAGGACCCTGAGATCATGACCTGAGCTGAAGGCAGAGGCTTTAACCCACTGAACTACCCAGGCACCCCTGCAAATTCAATGCTTAACAAAGGCTTTGAGAGGCAGACTGAGGGGTTATGACTTCTCTAGGGATTCATGTGATTTTAAAAGCATGGAAGCTGGTTAACTTACTGAGAACCTTATTTCAAGAGGAATTCACAGGCAAGGATTTTTAAAATTAAAGACAAATTCCCATCCAAGAATATCAAAGAGACAACTTACATCATAAAGAAATATAATTCCAGCAACAGTAATCATTAAGTAAAATGCAAATCGCCAGCTGCCAAAAGAAAGAAAAATCTGGTAAAGGTGATTGACATTTGAGGAGAAATAGGTTTGGTATGACAGTGTCTGGAAAGAATGCACGGGCAAATCTAATGTGATATCCTGACTCTGCCCCTTGTCTGATGGCTATAACCATAGGGAAATCACTTCACCTTAGGAAGTCTTCACGTCTTCACATATAAGATGGGAATGACCAAACTTACCTCAAAATGTAAAAAGAATCAAAGCTAATTTGTGAAAGTATTGATTACAGTGCCTAGTATGAAGCAAACAATAACAAGTGGGGGCAACTATTACACCCGACACACAATAGACCCAGTTCCTGGTGCTCAATGGACAATGGTTTGACGTTAGTATTAATTGAATCATTTATTTAATCCCCACTTAAGTCCCAGTGAAAAGGTTTCTATGTGGCCAGACTTTAGTCTCATCTCTGAAAATCAGATTTTGAATTAAAAAAAAGGTACTTTTCTCATGTATGGAGAAAGACCTATAGATTAAGAGATTTAAAAGACATACCAATCCACTATACTGTATGGGTTTTATTAAGATCCTGGTTCAAACAAACTGTAAAGAAAATTATGAGTTAATCAAGGAAATCTGAACATTGAATATTTACTATTATTACAGGTTTTTTTTTAAGATTTTATTTATTTAAAATAAAGAGAGAAAGAGAGAGTGGGCACAAGCAGGGG
>CM053609.1:13682786-13703460 GCA_028646535.1 Procyon lotor
AACAAAGTATAAAGAATTCATATGTAAACCAGTCTGTGGCAACTCTTGATTTTACAGTATTCTTCCATTTGTTTCTTTTGCACACTGAATTATAATGGAAAAAGAAAGAAATACACGCTAATTTACACACATATTCTCTTATGCTCACATCGCTATGTATAGAAGGAACAATTTGTAATAAAATTGACATCTCTAAAGTAAAAAAAAAAAGCAATCTTCAATAATACTCAGATGAAGGAGGTCAAAAGGAACACACTTTGGGTTACAGGATAAATGAATACTGAGATGTAACATACAGAGGGATGACTAGAGTTGACGCTGCCATATGGCATATTTAAAAGATGCTAAGTGATTAGATCTTCAGGTTCTCATCACAAGGAGAAAACTTTTTTTTTTTCCCTTTTTGTACGCTAACTAAACTCACTGGGGCAATCATTTCACAATATACGGAAGTCAAACCATCATGCTGTGTGCCTTAAACTTACACAGTGACGTATGTCAACTATATCACAGTAAAAGTGACAGAAAAAAAATTTATCCTTAGAAACAGTCTGTGTGTGTTGGGGGAGACACAGATGACACTGGATTGCCATCAGCCGGTCATAATTAAAGTCAGTGATGGGTATATAGCACACCGAGTTCCTCATACAAGTGTTTCTGCTTTTGTGGATGCTTATAACTTTACAAAGTAGAGTTGCAAAAAAAAAAAAAAAGTATGGCTATTTTATTTCATGACTGCTGAAGCAACAATAATATTAAAAATAATATTTGTTAGGTTAAGCATAGGCCTTTGGCTCAGGTCATGATCCCAGGGTCCTGGGATGGAGCCCGGAGTCTGGCTCCCTGATCAGCAGGGAGTCTGCTACTCCCTCTCCCTCTGCCCCTCTCCCCTGCTCGTGCTCTCTTTCAATTAAATAAAATCTTAAAATAATAATAATAATAATAATAATAATAATAATAATAATGTTTGTTCCTTATTCCTGCATAATGCCTCAGGGCGCTTTCTTCAATATGCCTGAAAACTAAGTAAGAAAGAGGAAGGCAGACTTGGACCCATTTTGTCGAAGGGAAGTCAGGCTCATCGAAGGCAAGACTAATCCCCCAGCTACCACAGCTGAGCGGTAACACAGCTGAGGCTGAGGGCAGGTCTCTGGACTCTGAAGCCAGTGGTGCTTCCTGAACACTGTCTCGCCTCTAGGCTGGATGAATGTGTTTCTTCCTGGCTTATTTTGATAGAGAGGAAAGTAGCGTCCCAGTCTTCAGCCATCTGAACCATAAAAATACCCAAAGAGCATTTTATAAGATGAACCGGCTGAGGCCCGTCCATCCTTGTTATGTTTGTGGCCCGTCCAGCGAAGGCCCCCACTTAGATGCAGAGACCATGTCCTTGGTACCCTGGATTGTCATGGCCAAGCAGGAACAGAAAAAATAGGATCAGACATGCGGCCACAAAGGCAGCCATGAGTCTAGGTGGCACATCTTGAATTGTTTGTTTCTCTGGCATTTGCTGACCTCTTGGCTCTGTGCCAGGTGCTGTGATAAGCCTGTGGGTGTTGTCACATGTTTATCTTCACAACAGGTTTCTGGACTAGGAACTGTAGATAAGGTGGCAACCACAGAGGGACACAGAGGTTGGGAGAGATCATGTAACTCCCTCTCCCCAGGCTGTGCAGGGGACATCAGACAAGAGTGCCAAACCCAAGTGTCACATTTTCCCCAGCTGATCCTGGTAGGCACCATTACACTCCCCCAGGGCTTCTCAAAGAGAGTGCCAGGGATTCTTGCCATCAAAATATTTCTATAACGTGACTACTGTATTATTGCCATTTTTGCTCATCCCCTCACACAAAGAGCGATTTCTAGAGGCTCGGTGACAGGAGACACCATTGTCTCTCTGAGAGTTGATATGATGTGCACCGGTGTATTCTTATGTTTTATGAATGTCTCCGCCTTCATATCTAGTATCAGTAGCTGTTACACACACAAGCAAGTGCTCTTTGCTGTGGTTTTTCGGAGGACAAAAGGGTTGTAAAACCAAAAAGCTTGAGAACCGCTGCACTTCCCTAATTGTGAGATGAATGATAAAGTACTTGTTGATGCTGTTTTACTTGTTTCAGATGAAAAAGGTAATAAAACTCCCCTCCCCCCCTTTTTTTCCAGGAAAGGCTGAGAAAAACATAATTGTAAGGGAAAAATTTCTTGGAAATAAGAAAAACCCAGAACATGATTGGTCAGGCCCAAATGGCAAGTGCAATCGGGGGCAATGGAGACAGAAGGTGGCAAGGCCAGCAATGGGGCTCAGGAGGGGGCAAGGCCCAATGGAGCAGGCAGGGACCTGCCCTGGGGGTCACCAAAGGCAAGGTGACAGCCCAGCCAGCCAGAGGGGAGCTTTCCTTCCAGGGCTAGGGGAGTTCCCTGTCTGTCTACATCAGCTACTTGGAAATTACCTGAGATCTTTGTAATAAACTTCTTGCTGCTAGATTGAAATGCTTATTTAAAAAGAAAAGTCGTCAGCTAATATAGAATTTACTTTAAAAATAAAGGATGCACTGTGGCTTAAAATCCAGAATTCTGTGGAAGAGGGTTTAGGGATCATGATTTTAAAAAGTAACTAAGTACAATAGCCAAGATATGGAAGCGACCTAGTGCCCATGGACAGATGAATGGATAAAGAAGATGTGATATCTATATCTATATATAGATATATATAGATATACTTATACACACACACACACACGAATACTAGTTGGCTATAAAAAATGAAACCTTACCATTTGTGACAATATGGATGGAGCTACAGAGTATTATGCTAAGTGAAATAAATCAGACAGCCTAGAAAGACAAATATCATATGATTTCACTTACATGTAGGCTCTAAAAAGAAAGCAAGTGAACGAATGAAACAAAATAGAAACAGACTTGCAGCTACAGAGAACAATCTGGTGGTTGCCAGAGGGAGAGGGTAGGGGAATGGGTGAAACAAGGGAAGGAGAGTCAAAGGTGCAAACTACCAGTTACTAAGTATATAAAACTTGGTGATGCAATGTACAGCACAGGGGATACAGTTGATAATATTGTCACAACTTTATATGGTGGCAGATGGCTGCTAGGTTTATTGTTGTGATCACTTCTGAATGTATATAAATGTCAAATCACCATGTTGTACAGCTGAAACTAATCTAATATTGTACATCAACTCTACTTCAATTAAAAAAAAAGGAAGTCATCAGGGAAACAATACAGTAAACTTAAAGTGTTCCTCCTGATATTATGGAGGAGTTTCTGCCTGTTGGTGGGTCATTTGTTAAAGCTCGGTGTTGGGAAATAAGTTTTCTGAGATTTCCCACATGCCTGGGGCTAGGTATCTCTTACCATGATTCCCACAGCACATCACGTTCCTGGAAGAATAAAACGCAGTCCCTATTACATAGCTTGGCATTTTGCTTTAGTTTATTTATTTAGTCTATAATAACAGTGTTCTGACTTTGAGGAAATTTGTGATATCTCTAAAGAAGAAGGTAAAGCTTACATTTTATCTGTTGGCCCACTTCTACATCCTGAATGCATTGCATAATTTCCTGCTTTGTGTCTTTGCCTTACTTGAAACAAGCTACCCTCAAATCCTGATTTCTTTTCTCATGGAAATCCCAACTCGTTCCTCAAGGTCCATGTTGCCACTCCCTCCCCTAGGTCTAACCTCCTCTAAATAAGCCTTCCTCTACCATAACCAGCTCCACTAACGCCATCTCCTCTGAATGCCCACAACACATCGAAACATGACTGTAGACTACAGGGGTAGAGGTTCCTATGCCATTGGGTGGAGTAACTGGATGGATGCTGTGGTTTCATAAGTGACAGTCTTGTCTCCCTGATTAGCTGTTTAAGGCTAGTGACCGGGCCTTCCACTTTTACTTTCCTTTTAAAATCTAGAACCTGGAATATTATTCAGCCATCAGAAACGATGAATACCCACCATTTGGATCAACATGGATGGAACTGGAGGGGATTATGTTAAGTGAAGTAAGTCAAGCAGAGAAAGACAATTATCATATGGTTTCACTCATATGTGGCACAGAAGCAATAGCACAGAGGAGCATAGAGGAAGGGAGGGAAAACTGAGGGGGGAGAAATCAGAGAGGGAGATGAACCATGAGAGACTATGGACCCTGAGAAACAATCTGGGGGTTTCAGAGGGGAGGAGAGTAGGGGGAGGGGGTAACAGGGTGATGGGTACTGAGGAGGGCACGTGCTATGATAAGCACTGGGTATTATTCTTAACTAATGAATCACTAAATACTGCAGAAAGAAAGAAGGAAGGGAAGGGAAGGGAAGAGAAGGGAAGGGAAGAAGGAAGGAAGGAAGGAAGGAAGGAAGGAAGGAAGGAAGGAAGGAAGGAAGGAAGGAAGGAAGGAAGGGAGGAAGGAAGGAAGGAAAAAGAGAGAGAGAGAGAGAGAAAGAAAGAAAGAAAGAAAGAAAGAAAGAAAGAAAGAAAGAAAGAAAGAAAGAAAGAAAGAAAAGCAAGTGTTGTAAGAAGGAAAAATTGGGCAGAAATTGCTGACCAAATTTCACATCTGGTGCTAGTTCATCTAGTTACAACATGAACCCCTTTCATTAATAGGAATTCCTGAATTTTCTCCCAATTCCAAATATACCAAATAAACAACTTGAAAATGGAAAAAATAAAAATTCTAGAACTCCACCCAGCCTAGGATCGTGCCACGTACAGAGAAGAGAGTCGACGTAACCGTCCGCATTGCCTAACCGACTGATTGATAACTGACAGCCTGAAATTCCCTTCCCTGGACTGAATTCCAAAGCTGACTTTCAGTAGACTCACCGACAGCTAGATTCCCAGTGTGAGGCCTTGTTGGCCCAAATGGTTCATTGACGAGGGGGTTTCTGCTTGCTAAGAGGTAAGAATTACATGTCAAAGGGCCGTACCAAGGAGCAGAGAGAGTAGCACAAAGGGAGTCAGAAGACATGAGTGCCACAGCCCTGCCAACAGCTAGGGGACCTTGAGCAGGTCCCTTTAAGAAGCCAGACCTGTAGTTTCTCATTTCTTTCTTCCTTCCTTCCTTCCTTCCTTCCTTCCTTCCTTCCTTCCTTCCTTCCTTCCTTCCTTCCTTTCTTTCTTTTCTTTTTAAAAAAGATTTTATTTATTTATTTGAAAGGAGAAAAATCACAAGTAGGCAGAGAGGCAGGCAGAGAGAGAGGGGGAAGCAGGCTCCCCAGAGAGCCCGATGAGGGGCTTGATCCCAGGACCCTGAGATCATGACCTGAGCCAGCCGAAGGCAGAGGCTTTAACCCACTGAGCCACCCAGGTGCCCCTAATTTCTTTCTTTTCCCTTCTGTTTCATTGAGATTTAATTGACATATGGCACTGTGAGGGTCAAATCAGTTTTCATTTCTTACATGGGGCTAGCTCTACTTTCCTTGATTACCTCACAGCATTGGCGGGAGGATCAAACATTATTTATAAATTGCAAGGCACTACCATGTAGAAGAAATTACCAGAGACTTTCCTGGGAGCATGATCCAGCTCAAAAGGAGAGAATTGGTCCCTGCCTATGGACTTTATTTAAGATAAGAATCATTTGCTAGGAAAAATAAATGAATGATAGTAGGAGTACAGGATAATGTAATATGGGACCAGTGTCATCTTGTAGCATTTTGTGGTGATGGTTTAAAGAGATTCACCCAGGCCAAGCTGACATCAGTGGCGACAACGTTAACCAATCTCTCAAGAGCTAAAAATCAGAGACAAGCTATTTGGAAAACAAACCAGGCCATTCACATTGAGCTTCCAGTGGAAGCCTGTGATGAGAAATAATTGCTTATTTCAAGACGCCTCGAAGACTTGGGTCTATGCCCCCAAACCTCCCAGCATCACAGCAGGATCAGAGTACTCAGGAATGTACAGAAAAACTGAAGGAAGCCATTAAAGCTTAGCCTCTCCATTTATGTGAGCGTCTGACCTCAGCTCTCTATTCACTTTGCCATCAAAACAAATCCGGTGAAAGTCACCAGGCAATGTTAGGCCCGTGAGAAATGGGCAGAAAGAAGGGATGCTATTGGTGCATAGAATGTGGCATCAAACACAACCCAGGGGCACCTGGGTGGCTCAGTCATTAAGCGTCTGCCTTCAGCTCAGGTCATGATCCCAGGATCCTGGGATGGAGCCCCAACTCGAGCTCCCTGCTCTGCGGGAAGCCCACTCTCTCACTCCCACTGCTTGTGTTCTGTCTCTTGCTTTGTGTCTCTCTGTGTCAAATAAATAAAAAAAATCTTAAAAAAAAAACAACAACACACACATCCCAATGAATGGGCCTTTGTCTGGACGTAAAGAAGAAAAAAGTAAGAGTGATCACCTAGTCCACTTCATTCATACAAATGTCAGTTTTTGCCACCAAGGGAGTGACCCAAAGTACAACAAAATTCTACAGGAGGGGACAAAAACCCCACAGAACTCAAATTAAACCAAAAATAAGTGCAATGCAGCCTAACTGCCCCCAGGGCATATTCCAAGTAGCCAGCTCTGGCAAAAATCCTACTTGGTACCCCAGCAGAGGCTGCCCTCCCCGTGCCCCCTAACCACTCCCCCCCCACCCCATCCCACCCCATCCCACCCCCGGTTAAAACCAACTGGAAAATCCAGAGAAACTGGCCATCCAGTCCACAGGTACGGGGTGGGGGGTCGGAGAGGGGAATGAGTCAGGTGGGCTAGAAAAACAAGACACCTTCCCATTCTCTGCTCTTGTAATGTGATATAATAATTGGAATGTGATTGGAAACTGGTGATAAAGTCATACGATGTAGGGCCAACCTCTACCCTAAAAAAAAAATAAACACCAGTTTAGATGTTCATATTTTTTTTCCCCTGGACTTCAAGATAAGCACATCATGTCTCCTATTCATCTTAGAGAGTTCACAGCTTTGCCCCATTCCATTCAGAAGGAAACTGAAGCAGAGAAGGTAGCTGGGCGACTAGGTTAAAACACCCAATTTGGTAAGTGACAGGGCTGGGTCCAAACCCTTCTTCGGCTCCAACGTTAGTATTCTTTCTGAGATGACCTTCTGCTCCGTATTGTAAAACTGCAGCATTGCAAAAACGTGGACTGGCCTTCTTACCAAGCTTCCTGGAATTTCTTCATCCGACATGGCTTCTCTTGGTTCCGCCGACTCCTAAACCATCTTTCCACCTGGCGCTCTGCCAAGTTACACTTCTTGGCCAGTCCGTAAATATCAGTCTGAAAAGGGATAACACGAATGAACAGGTGATAGAGGGCAGTCAAGATGGGGTTACGGCACGATCAGGTTACCGAGCTCGGGCACTGGAGAGGAGAGACATTCTGCGTTAGATCTGGAGCCAGTGATTTGAATTTACCTCTTTTGCTTATGGGATCACACGTGCAGACACACCAAAAATAAAAAAATAAGAAAATAAAAATCCCAGCGGTCTGAGTTACTAAGAAATAGCAATACTCCATAATTTGGCAGCAACCCATACATTCGAGCTGTAGATGTGAGCTCAGTTATTCAGCGAAGCTCTATCTAGGCTTCCTAGGTACCAGCTAGAATAGGAGAGTTTAAGATCAGATCCAACCTCCTCATTTTTCCTAAAAGGAAACTGGAACGCCAAGAGTTTTAGGAAGTTGTCCAAAACCTAAAATTAATAGTAAAGTGAGGATAAGAGCTCAGGCTAATGCACTTTATGTTCTTTCACACAATCTTTGTGATGGCTCCAAAAGATAAGACAGGAAAAACTCCAACAGGTGTTGGTCATCACTGTCACCTTTAATCAGATGCAGAGCCCATGTCAAACTAATCCAAAATAATTCCAATCATAAAAAAAGGTAAAGATCGTAGAATATATTAATGATGATCGCTTCTCTTCTGGGAAGCAAAGCTTCTTTTTAAATTTGGAAATAATATGGATGATGGATTAGCTCAAAGGTCATACCCTTGAAGTTCTTCTCCTAGAGCCAGACCAAAAACACATACGATTGGGTGGATCAGGTCTGTTTCATGGTGGGAGTTTAAGTTGTATTCTTTCGCACAGGCGGGTTTTAGAGGCTAAACCTACGGTGTCTTCAACTGGTGCAAAGAAATAAGCTCTGTAAGTTTTTTGAAATACACGTCCTCTTGATCTTTCATTTTCCAACACAAGTACAAGATGTATTTCCATTTCCTCTTTTTTTTTTTTTTTAGATTTTTATTTATTTGACAGAGAGAAACACAGAGAGAGAGGGAACACAAGCAGAGGGAATGGTAGCGGGAGAAGCAGGCTTCCTGCAGAGCAGAAAGCCCGATGCGGGGCTCGATCCCAGGCCCCTGGGATCATGACCTGGGCCGAAGGCAGACGCTTAACGACTGAGCCACCCAGGTGCCCCTCCATTTCCTCTTTACTAGAAAAATAAAATGGCACCCAACTGACCCTCAGCTTCAGTGTTGAGGAGATAAGCAGGAGCTAGAGACGCAGCAAACAGGAAAGCCCCTTCTTATTCCAAAAGGGCATCTGTGAGCCAGCTCACCCAGAATCTTAATGGGATGTCACTAGCGGGTTCTAAATGTTGACTGGTACATCAAAGTCCCACAGTCTGGGACCAGTCATACAGTTTCTGCTGGGTTACTGTGTCGAGTTCCCCTAATTGTTCAGGCCCACAGGGTTAGTAGTCGATAAAATTCCTAAAGCAGCTCTCACACTGAAGACTGGCAAAGGCCTAATTGCAGGTTCTCTGTACCTCCTAAATTGCTACCTATTATTTATTCTGCAAGAAGGAAAGCAAAACAAAACAAAAACAGGCTGTATGATTATTTCCCTGTAAACTTAACTGCCCTCTTGAATACCTACTCTTTTATAGGCCGAGGGTTCGCCCGCTGCTGTCTTGTTGTTGTTTTGTTTTTGTTTTTGTTTTTGTGCTCCTGAGAAGACTGGGTTGGCAACCACTTATTGTTGCCTCCTTCTTGCAAGCATCGTGCTAGTCACCAGGGATCTAAATGAATAATAACATGGACGTGGGGCGCCTGGGTGGCTCAGTTGTTAAGCGGCTGCCTTCGGCTCAGGTCATGATCCCAGAGTCCTGGGATCGAGCCCCGCATCGGGCTCCTTGCTCTGCGGGAAGCCTGCTTCTCCCGCTACCATTCCCTCTGCTTGTGTTCCCTCTCTTGCTGTGTTTCTCTCTGTCAAATAAATAAATAAAATCTTTAAAAAAAAAAAAATAACATGGACGTGGGCCAGGAAGTAAGAAGATAAAACAGAATTCTAAGGAAACACCATGAGTGTTAAGAAAGGGGAAGATCAGGACACCATGGGACCTAACTCTGTGTAGGCACTTTCTGGAAGTTACACATAGGCCAGACCCAGAAAAATGCTCAGAGAAGAAGAGAACAGAGGAGGGAAGTGTCCCAGCAGAGGGACCAGGGCATGATGTCGTCTAGAGATGAGAGCAGGGCTGAGCAGGGAACGCCTGGGGAACAGAATGAAGTCTGGCAGGGCAGGGTCTTATGAAGAGGAGGGGAGGAAGACGTGGCTAGGCTCCCATCAAGGGGGGATTTGTCTGGGATTTATCTTGGGGGTGACAGGGCGTTGGCACCGATAAAGTCCGCCTCCAGCAGCGGGGACAGAATGGGGGGCAGGAGTATGTTTAGAGTTGGACACCGTGTTCACTTTGTCCTTGCGTCCACGGTCTTTGTTCTCACAACCCAGGAGGTCTGGATTCACTAACCCACACAGCTCACCATACTCCCTCACGGGAAGAAATTCAATTTTATGATCCCATCATTTCTATAGATATCTGTTTAATAAATGTGTCTAGAAATAGCACTCAAACATGATTTGAAGCAATTTATTTTCTCTATTGGAGCGCAGATGTGTCTGGTTGAACATCAGTCTTGACAATACTGGCTTCACTCACTACAATCTTATTGGGACAGAAAACCTCTTGGAAACAAAAGTCTCTGGAAGCAATTTCTTATCGATACATGAAACAAGCATTTACTGAACACCTACAATGCACAGAAAATTGTGCGGGATGTTATATTGGTTTTTCTTTAACTGTCACGTGGCTCTTCATAGCAGGGAAACTTGATAAAGACCAAATTTCCTAATTTTAAGTTTTCTAGATGGCTGATGTGAAGCTTTTGCTATCAAAACATGTCAAGTAATTGAGAGCACAGTGCATTATTCTCAAACAGAAAGAGAGAAAAATAGTAAGGGGTCTCTGAAAGGGCCCGAATTTTTCATGAACACAGCTAACTAATTTCCCTTTTGAAAAATGTGAAACGATCTTGGGTGCTTATTATCGCCAGTGGTAACAGCAGTATTGAAATGAACACAAGCAGTCCTTTAGAGCATGTGGAAATAAAGACCATGTGGAAGTGGCTCATCAGACTGTCCTCATTTTAGAAAACAAACAGACAAACAAGGAAATCCAGTACAGAAGTTGAGGGCAGAAGAAGTCACAGAGAGGGCTGGCTAGCTGTGAGCAATTCTGGACATGAGGCTTCATGGAACATGGTCAGACCCCCACCAGAGCCACGATGGAAATAGTCATTATAGATGCAATTGAATTCAGCAAATAAAGTTCGGCACCCTTAAAAATCTCTCTGTCCTAAACTATGCTAGCACATACTCCTGACTTTTAAAATGACCGGTGATTACTCTCTGTATTCATCATAGAGGGTGTCTGCCATATTGGGAAGAATTTTTATTTTATCCCTCATTTTAACTACGGTGAAAATGGAACTAAACCTGCCAAGGCACTATCTTTTTTACAACTATTAGATTGAAACTTTTTTGTGGAGTACCTGGATGGCTCAGATGTTTAAGCATCTGCCTTTGTCTCAGGTCATGATCCCGGGGTCCTCGGATAGAGTCCTACATTGGGCTCCCTGCTCGGCGGGGAGCCTGCTTCTCCCTCTGCCTGTGCTTCTGCACAAGCTCCCCCTGCTTGTGCTCCCTCTCTTTCTCCTTAATAAATAAAATCTTAAAAAAAAAAAAAAAACAACCTTTTTTTGGTGTGTGTTATGTAAAGATTCCCTGCACTACATCATTTCATGAAGTGCATCTAGTACTGTGGAGAGAACTTTTACTTTCCTCGGGAATAGGCAAGAGCAGAGAACATTTCTAACCATGTGCATAAAATAAAGTACCCTACTCAAGATAGCCGCCCCAGTGAATGCTTTCCTAACGTGTGTGTATATCGATGGAGCCACAATCATAAGAAGTGTCAGATATGGGCTACTCTGCCTTAACAGTCAGTGGTCTCTTATGATTAGGATCCTCTGTGTATATATATATATCCCACCCTCCAAAATTTAATTTTGATCTTTATACCCAAATTATAGCATTGATTATTAGTGTTGAACACTGTAGTTGAACACAATAGTTCAACTATGAATATTGGTTATTTTGTAATAGTTCTGTGCTCGGAATGAATAGTGTATAACCTGTTGATAGAGGGGAAAAAAATCCAAATGAGTCAAATCATTTGATGGTCAACAAGAACAGGTATCTCACACAGATGACGTAAGCCACAGATGACTGAAACATTAAGAAAGGAGATTTTTTTTTTAAATCCAAAAACAATGAACTTGTACTTACTTGAGATGGTTGCCTTGTGGAATGTTTGAAAAAATTCTCTAAGACAGTATTTGGTGTAATCTTCTTTCGAACTTCCTCTTTAATGCCAAATGATTTTGCTAGAGGCGTAGCAACAAACCTACAAAATATGAGAGAAAGTCCAAAATCTGAGAATGAACCCACAATGAAACCAGAAAACTCAAGTCGTAACTTTTGATTCCAAATGAAAGATCAGCCATTGGGTCATGTTGTCCTTGGGCTACCTACGGCCAATCTCTGCCTTGCAAAGAAGTTCAAGGAGAGCAAATTTTGAGACCTTTTATACAAGCAATAACTTAAAAAAAATACTTGCACCGTTAAAAATCCACTTATGTAAATCCAAATATATTTATATATGAGATCCTGGAATTGGGATAAGCCATTCCACTTAGAGTTTCAAGACTCCAAGGGATTAAAATAAATAATTTTGTTATTGAAATTTTTACTTGGTGATATTGTCTTATAGAATTACTATGTTCCTATTTGAAGTTCTAACTTATGAGAAAAGTGACCTGACTCTTGGGTAAATAAAAGAGTGGGATTGGTGGGTGGTATGACAAGTATACATTTAACTTTATAAGAAATTGGCAAACTGTTTTGGGGGGGCACCATTTTGCATTCCTGCTAGTAATGGCCGGAGTTCCAGTTACTCCATATCCCTGCCAACACTTGGTATTACCAGTTCATTTCATCTCAGCAATTTTACTGGGTGTGTCCTGGTTTTCACTGATTTTCTACTCTAATCTTTATTATCTCCTAACTTCTGATTGCTAGAAGTTTAGTTTGATCTTTTTTTCTAGTTTCTGAAGGTAGAAGTTTATTAATTTGAGATATTTCTTCTTTTTTAATATAGGTGTTTACAGCTATAAATTTCCTTCTGAGAACTATGTTGCTGCATCTCCTAAATTTTGATATTGTGTTTTCTTTGTCATTCATCTCAAAGTATTTTCTAATTTACTGTGATTCTTCCTCTGACCCATTGGTTATTTAGAAGTATACTGTTCAGTTGCCACATATTTGCTCATTTCCCAATTTCTGTGTGTTACTGACTTAATTTCATTTCATTGTGATTGGAAAACACACTTGGTGTGATTTCCATTTCTTTACGCTTATTGAGATTTATCTTATGGCCTAACATATGGTCTATCCTGAAGAATGTTCCTTGTGCATGTGAGAAGAATGTGTCTTCTCTTGTCATTGGGTACCATGTTCTACAGATGACTGTTAGGTCTATTTGGTTTATAGAGCTGATCGAGTCTTCTATTTCCTTATTAATCCCCCCTAAGTATTCATTATTAAAAGTGAGATATTCACACCTACAACAATTTGTTGAGTTGTCTATTTCTCCCTTTAATTCTGTCAGGTTTTTCTTCATGCATTTTGGGGCTTTGTTGTTAGGAACATATATGTTTATTATTACTACATCATCTTGATGATAGATAGACCCTTTTACATCATAAGATGTTCTCATCTCCAGCAACAGTTTAAAAGTCTATGAAAGTCTAAAAGTCTATAAAAGTCTAATAGACACTCCAGCTCTCTTTTGGTTACTGTTTGCTTGATATATCTTTTCCCATACTTTTACTGTCAACCTCTTTATGTCCTTGAACTTCAAGTGTGTTTCTTATAAAAAGCACAGAGTTGGATCATGTATTTTTAAAAATATTTTATTTATTTATTTATTTGAGAGAGAGCGAGCGAGTGAGCAGGGGGAGGAGCAGAGGGAGAAGGACAAGCTCACTCTGTGCTGAGCATGGAGCCTGATGCAGGGCTCGATCTCACAACCTGAGATCTTGACCTGAACCAAAATCAAAAGTCAGACACTTAACTAACTGAGCCACCCAAGCACCCCAGATCACGTATTTGTATCCATTTCTCCTATCTATGCCTTTCAGTTGGAGTATTTATTTACATTAATGCAAATTACATTTAATTATTAATCAAACAGGATTCATGTCTGCTATTTTGTTATTTGTTGTCTATATATTTTATGTCTTTGTTATTTCTCTATTCTTCAGTAAGTTATCTTCTTTTGTGTTAAATAGATACTGTCTAATGTAGCTTTTGAATTCTCTCTCTTCCTTCAAATATTCTTCTTTTACTTTTTAAAAAAGATTTATTTATTTTAGAGAGACAGAGAGAGCACAAGCAGGGGGAGGGGCAGAGAGAGAGGGAGAAAGTGAAAGAATCTCAAGCAGACTCCATGCTAAATATAGAGCCTGACTAAGGGCTCGATCTCATGAGATCTTGACCTAAGCCAAAATCAAGAGTTAGATGTTCAACTGACTGAGGTACCCAGGTGCCCCAAAATATTCTTTTAAAATAATTTTCTTAGTGGTTAACCTGGGGATTATAATTAACATCTTAATTCATAACATCCTAGTTCAGATTAATACCAAAATAATTTCATCAATATACAAAAACTTCATTACTTCCCCTTTCTGTGCTATTAATCATACAAGTCATATATTTATAAATTGTGTTTTCATTGACACAGATTTATAATTACTTTTTGATGTAGTTATCTTTTAAATCAGATAGGAGGAAAATGTGTTACAAACAAAAACTGTTTGTATACCTTCTTTTTATTTCTTATGTAGGTGACTTTACTGGTGGTGCTTTTTATTTCTTCATATGGATTCAAGTTACTGTCTTGTGTCCTCTAATTTCAGCCTGAAGGATTTCATTTAATATGATCATAGGATGGCTCTGGAAGCAACAAATCTTTCAGTTTTTACTTATCAAAAAAAGTCTCAATTTCTCTTTCATTTTGAAAGATAGTTTTGCTCAGTTGACAGTTTTTTTTTTCTTTTTCCCAGCACTTTTTATATATCTTCCCACTACCTTTGGCCTCTATGGTTGCTGACAAGAAATCAACTCTTAATCTTATTGAAAGTCTCTTATATGTGATAGATGCTCCTCTCTAGCTTCCAAAATTTGTTGTCTTTGTCTTTGAACACTTTGTGATTTGTCTAGGTGTGACTCTCTAAATTTATCCTACTTGGAATTTGTTTAGCTTCTTGGATGTGTAGATAAATGTTTGCCATCAAATTTGAGTATGTGCTTGGCCATGTCGTTCTTCAAATAATTTCTCCCCTTCTTCTGGAACTCCCATTATATGTATGTTGCTAGGATTCATGCTATACCACCAGTCTCTCAGGATCTCTGTTTTCTTTCATTCCTTTTTTTTTTTTTCCTCTTCCTCAGACTGCTGATTCTCCTACTTGCTCAAATATACTGTTGGGCACCCCTAGTGAGTTTGTCATGAATCAACATACTTTACAACTCCAAAATTTCTCTTTGATTTCTTTTATAATTTCTAATTATAATCTTTTTATTGATGGTCTTGATTTGGTGAGACATAGTTCTCATTCTTTCCTTTGGTTCTTAAACATGATTTTCTCATGATCTCAGGGTTGTGAGATTGAGCCCTGTATTGGGCTCAATGCTGTGCATGGAGCTTGCTTGGGATTCTCTCTTTCTCCCTCTCCCTTGCCCCCTCCCCTGTTCACATACTCTCTCTCTAAAAAATAAAAAAAATTAAAAAAATAACTAATTAAAAAATAATAAAGTCCTTATCTACTAAGGTCAACATCTCAGTTTTGTAAAGGACATTTTCTTACAAAAAAGGAACTTTTTCCTTGAATGGACCATGCTTTCTTGTTTCTTAACATGACTTATAATTTCTGTTAAAAATTGGACATGTTAAATAATATAATGTGGCAACTCTGGAAATCAGCTTAGCCCTCTCAGAGTTTGTTGGTTTTGTGGTTTGTTATCATTGTCCATTTGTTTGTTTCATTCCTTGTTTGGAATGATCTATGAAGTCTGTATTCTTTGTCATGTTTGGATACTGAAGTCTATTGGATTAGCTTAAGTGTCACCTAATGACTAGACAGAGATTTTCTTAAATGCCTGGAACCAATAAGTTTCCCAGTCTTTGCCAAGGAGCTCTGCCTACATTTCAGGGCACACCTTCAACATTCAGCTAGGCAGTTGCCAACTTTGACTTAGCTAACTTCACTTCCTCTTTGCACAGAGCCTCAAAATCATCCACAGGTGAGAGCTAAGGGCCTTCTCATATCTTTTCTGGGCATGTGGAGAGCCCTGGGAATACCCAAAACTCTACAAATCCAAGTGTCCTTCTGATTTCCAAGAACATGTCAGAGTTTATCATAGTCCGCTATGGACATCTTATTTCTTAGTTTTTCATTTTAAGTGTTTTGGTTAGTCTACTGTTTGCCCCAGTTGTTATTGACAACCTCAGGCAGTTCCAAAGTTAATCAATTGCCTCTACTTGTTTTAGACAAGCACCTTCAGGGAAAAGGCATTTCTGACTCAGATCAAATAAAGACAGCCTCATAAGTACTAGCTGCTAGGGAACCAAGAGAGGTCAGATAATGACATTTCTCTGGTAATGATGCTCTGTTCTGCTCTCTTCAATGGCTGCCAAGATACTGAAATTTCCACTGAAATTGAGGGCTATTGGGTTTTCAAGGCTATCACAGGGGTGGCCAGGGCAGGAGAGGAATAGAGCAAGTTAAAGCCTTTGCCTTCGGCTCAGGTCATGATCGGGGTCCTGGGATCGCCCCGAATCAGGCTCTCTGCTCAGCAGGGAGCCTGCTTCCTCCCCCCTAACCCCGCCTGCCTCTCTGCCTACTTGTGATCTCTCTCTCTCTGTGTCAAATAAATAAATAAAATCTTTAAAAGAAATGTCACAAAGTTTGCTGTTCTTTCCAAGAGTCAGTTGTTTTTCTTAAATAACAATCCTTGGATTGCTGCTAACTTTTGGTTAGTTCTGAATTCTGAAAAGTTGATATTGATAATTTTGCTACTTTTCTGATTGCTTTTAGGAAGAGAGAATTTTTGGAGGGCCTTACTCTGACATTTTTAGTTAACTTTAGTTAACTTCCTGGTTAGTGTAGTGGTTTTAATTTGCATTTTGCTAATGACTAACGATGTCGGATACCTTTTCATGTATTTACTTGCCATTTGTATATCTTTGGTGAATTATCTACTGAAGTCTTTTGTCCATTTAAAAAATCAAGTTATTAAAAAAAATTAAAAAAAATTAAAAATCAAGTTATTTCTTTGTTTATTATTGAGTTAAAGGTTTTTTTTTATATATTCTGAATTTAAATCCCTCATCAGATACATGTTTTACATATATTTTTCTCCCAGTCTGTGGCTTGTCTTTTCATTTTATTTATATTTTTTAAAATAACCACTATGGCATTTTTGCATATTATATAATTCACCTTTTCCAAGTATACTATTCAGTGATTTTTTTTAAGTAAAATTACCAAGTTGTAGAGTCATCACCACAAATCAGCTTTAGAAGATTTTCATCATCCCAATATAATCGCTCATGCATATTTATTGTTAATTCTGTTCCCTCTCACCCCTGCCCCCAGGCAATCACTAATCTATTTTCTGTCTTTAAAGTTTTTTGTTGTTTTTTTTTTAGGATATTTAATATAATGGAATCATACAATAATATGTGGTTGGTTGCATCTGGATCTTTCATTAGCTTAAAGTTTTTGAGGTCCATTCATGTTTTTGGATGTATGTGGAGTGTGCTCCTCTTTATTACTGAACAGTAATTCATTGTATGGGTATGAATACATTAACAATGTCTTTTGAAGAGCAAACAGTTTAGCAATGTACCAAGGGATATAAAAGCATGTGCCCATACAAATTCTTATACTCAGATATTCATAGCACCTTTATTCATAATAGCTAAACACTGTAAACAATCCAAACTTCCAACAACTAAAGGATAAATAAATTGTGGTATATCAGTATGTTGAAAGACTACCCAGCAATGACAAGCTATCACTGATACACACAACAACATGAAAACAATCTCCAATGTGTTATGTTAAGGGAAAGAAGCCAGACACAAAAGACTGTGATCTACACGATTCTATTTGTCGAAATCCCCAAAGGCAAATTAGGCTGACAGAAAGCATATCAGTGATTGTGAAGAGCTAGTAGGTAGGGGGAAGATGAACTAGACCGGGTACAGGAGGGTTTCTCAGTGGATGGAAATCTTCCATGTCATAATTGTGGTGATGGTTACTCCACTGTATAGTTGTCTAAATGCATCAAATTTTGGATGAACTTTATTGTATATAAATCATACCTCAATAAAGCTGATTTTTAAAAAGATTTAGTTATTTGGTTATTTAGTTTAGAGAGAGAGAGAGCGAGAGCAAGTGGGGGCGGGGGGGCAGGCAAAGGAAGAGGGAGAGAGAAACCTAAGCAGAGTCCAGTCCACTCTGAGTGCAGAGCCCAACACAGGGCTTGACCTCATGACCTTGAGGTCATAAGATCTCAAGACTCTGAGATTCTAAGAGTTGGAAACTTAACATACTGCACCACCCAGGTACCCCTAAACCTGATTTTAAAAAATAATGATATGACTCTATTCTTTCCCTAGTTCTAGCAAAAGCTCTATCTTCTGCCAAGTTAGTCTATTTTAGTACTTACTTAGAGGTTTCTGTGTTTAATTAAATGCCAAAAATTCCAGTTATGAATGATCATTTAGCCCTTCAATTCACTTTTTTTATAACCATGGGAGTTGAATAAAATTTTTTCTAAAATAATTTGATAAAATATATAAGCCAGTCCAACTTCCAGATGGACTAAGTTTTCCTGGAAATGGCCCATACATTTCAGAGACATATAAAAACAAACTAAGTATGCACCAGATGTACATAGAGCAATGTGGATAGATCATAAAACATAGGGCTGCATTTAAGAAAAGAAGAAACAGAGTAAGGGCTTATCACCACACCATTTATGTCAACTAACAATATATGCACTTTATGTTTATGCACATGTTTTACTGGGTCATACGAATAAAAAGCCATCAACTTCATTAGAACCCAGCAGGTAGGAATGTGACTAGGAAATGGGGATAAAAGGAAATTAATGAAAAAGTTAATTCAAATCAGTCAAAAAGAGATCTTATGCAGACCAAAGACAGCATGCTATGATTTGAGGATTATGATTAATCAATTCCTCTTTGCATAAAATGTCCAAACCAAACAAAAGATGTCCTTAAAACTAACAAAATCTCAAAAAAACATATTTGATGAGGTTTTGGATAAATAATGGAATTAGTTCATTTATCCCACCTACTAGTTGAAAACTTTTATTGAGGAAACACTCATTGTTCTTACCAATTGAATAACACAAATACAAAATGCTTTAATATGGTAGTGTTCTCAGCCATAGTCACTTAATGCTCTCTCAAATGTCAGAAACAAAAAAATTAGGAAAAATTTAAAAAGCAAAGAGGAATTGAGCCAAAAAAGATTTATGCAGTAAGGGAATACAACCAACCTCAAAGCCAAGGAAAGTATAACATTCCCTTTTAAAGGATCATGTGGGAGATTAGTATATGGTTCAGTATACACAATGGATAAATACACAAGTCCATAGTATACTTGCTGAAATGAGGAACACATCTATATTAAAATCATTAATTTAAGCAAAAAAGAAAATGTGATCTTATTTGTTAAGATGCCCAGGCTTCAAAGACAGAAATAACATTCACTTTTGATGAAACACAGGAAGTATATAAATATTGTTTTCTATTTCAGCATTATCCTTCTTTTTCAAATAAATCTGGAAAAATCAACCATTTTATCTAATGTAAGTGTAAATAATTACGAACCGGTACTTAATTTAAAAATCTGTGTTGGAAAAGGAGAAGAGAAAGGAGTATAATAAATATTTGATAAACTGGACTGACAAGAGAAGGGAAATGATAGGTCTTAACTCTAGAAGGGCCTTAGAGATTAACTTGCCTGAACTTTCATTTTATGGATATGGAATATAAAAAAAATGTCCAAGAGGAAGAAAAAAGAATGTGAACTTCTGCTCCCATGTAAATGGTGTAAAGTTAGGTTAATTACCAAGGAATGAGTCTCTTAGGTTTGCTACTATTGCAGAATTGAGCCTTCAGATGGCCCCACTCAGATACCCAGACAGCCCCCTTTTCATCTAGCACTTCATTTGTTACTTGTGAGCCAAAAGCCTATAGCAATCGCAGACCCCCACCTCCCTTTTTTTTTTTCAATATTCTTTTATAGAATAAAAAGAAGGCAGCCCTAGGCAGATATTAAGCATGTCAAGTTTAAATACTTCTCCTGAACAGAAACAATAGCCACTGGCATAAGATCGATTCCCAGGTCCTACAGATTCAAAGGCTCTTTAAACAGAGCTTAATCAGGGGGATTTTATGTGAAAGAACAAAATATTTGGAGCAATGTAAGTCTCAGATAACATTTAAGTCTAATGTGCATATTTTGAGATTATCTCAATTTAGGACACTTAGTAACAACCCTTTTCAACTCTTGTAAATTGTTACAGATGGGCCAGTCCTCTTTCCCTTCTTTGCAGAATCAGGACATATCATCCCATCATGAGTTTATGGTGCTCAGTGGAAATGGTAGAAAAGCTTGAGTGTATTCACTGCACAACTAATTAAAGAAAAAAGATCACCTTTTGATTATACTACCTCTACCCCTGCCTTGAACCATTCTGAGACCATAATTTACTCTGAGATATAAATGTGTTTATTCCACAAGTATCTAAATCTGAGTGGCTTAGATCTCATTCAATCATACCTCAGACACATAAAAGAATACATAGAAGAGTCCAGATAACTAGTTACAAAGTGTTATTCTAGGCTCCCCCCTACCCACACCGGTTAATAACAACATACATAAATGCATACATATTTATTTATATATGTCACAAAGCTTATAAGGAAAAGTAATCCTAAATACAAAGCAAATGTCAGTCATTTTCAAATGATCTACTTCTTTGTTCTTCATCAATTCTCTCTCTGCTCTTGCTTTTCTAGGAAGGGACATCACCTCCCGATCTGGCTAGTACTAAAGGATAAAAATAAGTCAGCCAAATCACAACTACTGATCACTTCATAGAATGAGAAAGTATAATATAAACAGAGTCCAGGACAAAAGAAGAAAGCTCTCTTGTGATAAATACAATATAGGATATGATGAAACCCAGTGTCAA
>CM053609.1:13703560-13809200 GCA_028646535.1 Procyon lotor
CCCCCCCCCCCCCCCCCCCCGCACCCCGGCCACCCTTAGTTCGTTTCTTGAGTCTAGGAGTCTCTTATGGTTTGTCTTCCTCCCCATCCCTTCCTGTTTCATTTCTCTTCCCCACCCCCCCAAACTCCCGCCTTGCCTCTCAAATTTTTAAAATTACACATTTGCTAGATTTCTTTAAGCTATATTTTCTATATTCCCAAGAGACATTAATTAACTCTTGTCTGCCATCAGGAGTATTTTACTGTGAAAGTCTAAGAAGTACAGATATAGCAAGAGAATTAAAAACCAACACCCTTGAGCCTGGTATCATGGCATGTTGGTTCAAGCCCCAAATCTATCCCTTGAAAACTAACTGTGATCTTGGCCAGGTCACTTACCTTTTGTTTTCTTGACTGAGATCATATCACTTGTGATTTTATATACTTCTTAAACTGTCTCTACTCAAATGCAAGGTGTGAATAATATTTTATTTATGGCATATGCAGTTTAATCTAATGCAAATTATATAGAAGCCTTGAAAAAGATATAAATGTATGCTTCAAAAGGCATAATCTCCCTCCCCAGTTAAATTTTCCTTACTTCTATTGCATTCAAAGAGATATGAGGCTAGTGGACCAACACATAGTTTTCTGTAGTGTCACAGAATGGAAAAAGCTAAGGCTGAGTTATTGGGAGTTAAAGCTACATAAAAAGACTGGAAAAATGACATAGAGTATTCTCAATCCCTTGGGAAGAAGCAAGAATGGTCCTAGGAATTACAAGAGGATTGGATTCCTTCATGATTGTTGTTGGAGCGGCCTCGGCCAAGACAGAACAAGTTGGTCCTCCACAGCTGTGCTGCTTTGGCAATCAAAACAGTTTCCTAGTTCACTGTCCTGATCACAACATAAAAAATGGAGCTGTCCACCAAGAAGGAGGCGATCTGGAGAGCAAATAAGTAGAGGACCCGGGAGCCAAATTCAAGGATCACCACACACCATGCAAGAGAAGCAATATTTCAGGAGAGTAGAAAGTGATTTGCTAATTTGGAAGTGCAGTGGTGAAATTCTACTTTATTTATGCATTCTTTGACAAATCCAAACATGTGACTAAAGAATTAATGGTCAAAAAGAGCATTTTCAAATGTTCCCAGCTCTAGTTTAAGTGGTATCCAGGGGCTTCTTCTTTCTCTCAATAACAATAGCACATTGTTGGCTCAAGAGAAGTTGCTATTTGCACAAAAACCTTTTGGAGAGTCCATGAAACAGAGCTGGTCAAACGAACTCTTGAGATAAGGACCCTGCAAATGGTTATAAGCATATGATCTGCATTATGGTTAGTCTTGGACAAATGATCTTTATCAAATTTTGTCTTAAGTTTTTCCAGCTCTGACATTCAAATATTCTTTTCGCTCCAAAAAGTTAATGTGCTAATAACAGTTTTTTGAAATAGAGACAACTACAGAGATTATAGATGAACATTTATCTCCTGTTATCATAACACGAATACAGTTTTAATAAAAAGGTTGAAGTAATATCTCTTTCAATTAAGTTAAGAAAAAGAAGTTTACTTTTTCTGAGAAAGTAAATTGGGTTTTTTTCCTTTGATTTCCTTATACTTTGGAATGAAAGGCTACTATTAAAACTTTCAATAAACCTTTAAAATAAACTATGCTATAAAGCAAATATTAAGTTGGGTCTTTAATGAGACATTTTTTGCTATTTTATAGGCATTCTAAAATGATAATGTTTCCCCTAGACACAGAATCTTCTAGCATCGCCTTTCTGGGAATGTGTCATATATACTATGTCAGACAGCATGGTATGTGGAAGATGAAGTGGGTTCCCACACCGTCAGTGACACCAACAAGCTCTGTGCTCTTTAACCTCCCTTGATCTCAGTTTTCCCCACTGTGAAACTAACACTCTTGAGGAGACTGTGTTCCTGATTTTTATGTGTTCAGCTTCTAGATCATGTATGGTGTACATACAATTTAATGAACTCCCCCAGGAATCTGTGGCCCATTAGTGGCCCCCTCTGAAAAACAGATGATTGAAAGTTCTTACCAAGGTTCCAGGATTCCAGAGCTGGGACAAGGAAGAGGCATGGGAAGGGAAGACACACAGGTCCTACTTACTTTTCAAAGAAATGTCTGATAATCAGCAAGCCAAAAGCATATGGGATTGTCATATACAAATGAGAGGGTTTTACAAAGACGAGTCCATCATGATCTTCAAGATCTGACCACTTGATTGTTGGAGGAAGCCAGAATCTTTCCAACCAAAACCATTCTTTAAACGTCTGAAACATTCTAAAGAGATGGAAAAAGAATCTGTTAGACTTGTGAAACAAATACTTAAAGTTCAAATAATATTGAGTATCATTTCTTAAAATACCTAAGCCAGAGAGTTTTGAAAACAAAGCAAAAAGGGATCCTAGTCCAGTGGGTTTCAAGACATTTCATTACATTAAAGAAGAATTACTCTCCTCATACTCTCAGAACAATTTTGGCCATGGCATGGTCAACTGAAGTTTAACATACCACTGTTCACACTTTTGGCACAGTGTATGTTAATATGACACATACATAAATTCCTCTTCTATGTTTCTATGGTATGAAAAATCATTTAACAATAATCTCTACGACTTCAACATGCCCAAGGTCAACCTCATGAAAGCTTCAAGTACGTATAAGTCTATATTAGTATCCTAAGAACTTCTCCAGGAGGGGGCGCCTGGGCGGCTCAGTCGTTAGGCGTCTGCCTTCCACTCAGGTCATGATCCCGGGGTCCTTGGATCGAGCCCCGCATCGGGCTCCTTGCTCAGCGGGAAGCCTTCTTCTCCCGCTACCATTCCCTCTGCTTGTGTTCCCTCTCTCACTGTGTTTCTCTCTGTCAAATAAATCTTTAAAAAAAAAAAAAAAAGAACTTCTCCAGGAAAAAAAGAACAAGCGTATTTAATTTCATATTATAGTAAGTTCAAATCCATCCATGTCAACAAATACTGAGATTCTATTATTTGTCAACCACTGTGTTAGGCACTGAAAATACAAAGATTAAGAAAATGGCATTTTTGCCTTAAGGACCTTACAGTCTTGTGGTCAAGGCTGGCCTGAATATCTAGATGGTTTTTAACATACCTTTTTTAGGTACAATAAATAGATACAGGGTGCAGTGGGAGCAAAATGATGGACTCTGAACCCAGCCAGGAAGTGTCAGGGAAAGATCACTGGAACAGAAGATCCTCGAGATGTCCTGGAGAGGTAGTGAGATAAACCAGGGAAAGGCAGGAACACAGGGAGGAGGGAAGAGAAGTGTTAAGGAGGGAAAGTGCTATGATCAAGTAACCAGAAACATAGAAGAAAACAGAATTAGATGTTCTAGTCTCATTGTTTAAGCAGGAACGATTTTTAGTCTTGACATTTTGACCTTGAGGATGTTTTGATTTCATCTTTTAATAGTCAATCCGAGAAAGGAATCAAAATGTCCTCAGATTCACAATAGGGAGGTTAAAGTACGGGTGTGGTGGGAGTGGGCTAAGGACCATGAGAGCAGGAAGGCTCTATCAGAGGTGAGGGTCAGAGGGTGGGGTCCTGACGTGACAGATTTCTACCTTCAGATGACGAAGAATTCCAGAGTGTGGACGCCAGTCCTCTTCAGAAAAATCTATACCACAAGCAACAGCTGAAGCCTGGTAAGATAATTCCTTGCTTCAGTTTGCCCCCAACCACTCTTACAAAATGTGTTCAGCGTGAAGTAGCACTAGCTCAGTCACAGTCACACCTGCAAGGCTTGTGGGCAGAAAGAGAAGGGCTACCTTCTTTTTCATGTGTTAATCATTTCACTGTAATTCCTACTCTGGAGGAGGGTGAGTCCCATTAAGACAGTTGCAAAATTGTGCAAATATGATGGAATGAAGATAATCAAGAGAGACTTGTTGAATACTTCTTCTCTCTCAGGCTTTGGGACCACAGAAAGGAAAGGGGGTGATCCTGGACTCAGGGAACTTATAAGTGAGCCTGGACTTATGGGGATCTGGACTCAAGAGGAGGCAGGGAGAGCAAGTAAAAGAGTTGTCAGGAAGGGAGACTCACACACTTTGGTAAGGGAACTAGGCATTCAAGCTCAGTTGCCTGGGCCATCTGACATAACTGACCAAAAGAAGAGATGAAGACAGGAAATCTGTTCTGAATCCACAGCCAGATAGGGCCCTAAGCCTATTCAAACTTCCTACAGATTTCAGAAACCAACTCTGGCCATGAGAGACTCCCTGTAATGGGCAAATCTTGGCCTTGACCCTCACTACATCAGAATGAGCTACACCTGCAAGGACAAAGATATTTTTCTCCTAAAAGTTTGCCTCAGTATGTTCATTACTTGATTGGCTCCAAATTTAATAGTCTAGGGCTCAGGGAACAAAAGCAAGGGTTATTATGAGTTAGTTTTTCTCTTGCTATTGGTATAATAATTGTTACACAAAAATAGTTTGCTCACTGCTAAAATGTGACTCTAGACAGCACAGATTATTTTGTTCAGAATGAAATATATCTAAATAAATAGCTTACAATGGCTACGTAGGGGTTGCCACTCTAAATAATGTCTTATGGATCGTACATAAGCAATGAGTCAAGATCTTGAAAGCCATAGTGATGTTAATACCCCACAGCCTAAAACATTTAAAGCAAAATAGAAAGATCACAGAAATTGGCCCCTGAAAAACATAGTTCAGACTGAAAAAAAAAATCAAATTATTTATTCTTTCTTTAGGTGCTGCCACCAACCATCAATTATTGCTATTAAGCAAAACAGTTAAGACTCCCTTCTTTACACCATACACAAAAGTTAACTCTAAACAAAGCACAAACCTACATATAAGGGCTCAGGCTCTAACGCTCTTAAAAGATTAGATAAGAGTAAATAGTCATGACCTTGGGTTTAGGCAAAGCCTCCTTACTTATGACACCAAAAGCACAAACAACAAAATTAAGAGGAATCGATAAATAGGACTTCCTCAAAATGATAACCTTTCATGTGAAGCGACACCATCAAGAGAGTGAAAAGACAACCCACAAGATGGGAAGAGTACCTGAAAGTCACATCTGATAAGGGATTTGGACTTAGAATACGATAAGAACTCCTGCAACTCGGTAAGAAAACACATAATCCAATTCAAAACTGGGCAAAGACTCTGAATTTGAGTATTTTGCCAAAGAAGATAGACAAATGGCCACTAAGCTCATAAAAAAAAAAATGCTCAACCTCATTTCCATGAGGGAAATGCAAATCAAAACCATGGTCAGAGCTACCATTCACGTTCACGCTCACTAGGATCGCTGTCATCATGAAGATAATAAGTGTTGGCCAGGATGCTGAGAACATGGCTGTGGGGGAAAAGTGAAATGGTACAGCTGCCGTGGAAGAGTCTGGTAGCTCCTTGAAATGTTAAACCCGGAGTTACCACATGACCTAGCGATTCTATGTGTAGGCATTTGAGAGGGTATTCA
Source organism: Procyon lotor (assembly GCA_028646535.1). Lineage (NCBI taxonomy): Eukaryota > Metazoa > Chordata > Mammalia > Carnivora > Procyonidae > Procyon > Procyon lotor. The sequence continues at coordinate 13,709,043 of CM053609.1, forward strand.
AGGGCATTAAAACGATTCACGCTACAACATGGATGGCTCTTGAAAACATGCTAAGTAAAAGAATCCAGACACAAAAGGCCACATAGTGTGTGATTCCATTGATGCGAAACATCCCAAAGAGGTAAAATCATAGAGACAGAAAGTAGGTTACTAGTTCCTCGGGTGTATGAAGGGAGTGTGGGGAGAAATGCAGAGTGGCTGACCAGGGGTATGGGGTTTCTTTTTGGGGAGATGAAAATGCTTGAAGATTAAAATGCGACATGGGTTGCACAACCGTGACTACACTAAAAAACATTGACTCGCACACTCTCTTAGATGGGTGAATTGGGTGGTCTGTGAATTATATCACAAAAAAAGAAAAAAGAAAAACCGTTAAGAAGCCTTCCCAGTTTCAACCCTTTTAACGCAGAGCTCATCCTGAACTTCATGCTAGAGCTGGAGCCAAGCCCCATTATTTCATTTATGGGGCTTAAGTGTTACCTCCCAAATTCTCCTGTGCCCCTGAACCCAGGAAAGTAATTAAGTGAAGGAAAGACTATATATCCAGATCCAGATTTCAGCATGAAAGTTCATGACTTCCTGGGGGAAGGAAATAGCAGGCTTGGAAAAGTAAGAACAGACTACCTCCCCTAAAGAAGTGACTGTTCCAGCTGACAGCCTCCCTGGGTGTGAGGGTATTTGGTAGGCATCCACAAGCCAACATTTTAACTCTAGCAGTGGGCTTTAAAATCCAGGCTACACCTCTTGCCAGCCTCTCTACCATCCTGTTATTTCTCTGGGGATGAGATCAGAGGCTAAAGACAGAGAAATGAGCTGAAGAGAACTGGGGCCAGCAGTCTCCAAGCCTAGCTGAAAACAAAGCACAGTCTCTCAGTCTCCCACTAGCTGCTCCTAAAGCCACAAGCCTTTGCCAGTGCCTCTAGCCTTCTTCATAACCACCTTTCCCTGACTCTAGTGGACTGGACGTGCCATTTTGGATGTAGCCCAGCATCCAGCTCTCAGAGCAGCAGGGGAAGCGGCCACTGTGGGGGGAGTTGGTGCACTGCCTTTCCCACTGTGAGAGCCAAGGTGGACCATCCTCCATCTGCCAGCAGTTGACTGGGATGGCCTCGGCTTGGCCGGTTGGATGCTTTCCTCAGGACTTTGAGGCTGGAGCAGTGAGTGATATCCAGCAGCAGCCCATGGCATCCTGCCTAGGCTGCTGCCGCTGAAAAGATAGTTGTCATCTATCAGCTTTTTGGCCTTCCTGATTGTCCTGGTTTCTTGGTTTCCACTGTCATCCAAGTCTAGTCCACCAGTCTTCCTTTAGGGCTGTGAGTCCCTGCCGATGAACTCCTTTAAGATAGTAAGAGGTAGATTCTGTTGCCTCTGACCAAGAGGTTTTAAATGGAGAAGGAGGAACTGGGGGTATTAGTCAGTTCCTCCCTCTGATCTCATCTTGCTGACAATGGCCACTCGTGTATCCCCTCCTTCCCCCCATTTTTGTTCCCATTCTGCCTAAGTTTCAAATCTGACAGTGGCATTATTAATAGTCACCACTTGAGGTATTTTTCAATGTAAAAGAGGGTGCCGGCCCCTTTGACATGGACTTAAATAGGTGCTTGGTAGAGGACAAGACATTTACCTACCCAGTGAATAGAATAATACCTTTATGTCGTATAAACTGAGTATCTTAATATTTCAATAATAACCAGGGGGGAGGAGGGCATTAGACAATCCTGACACAGGGAAGTATCAGCAATTTTTCAGAGCCCACAGGTAACGGCTCTAAGAACAGTCCTGAGCATTTGCAACAATGAATTTGTCATTCAAGGCCCTTCCCCGTGGCTCCTTCACTTCTAGGACAGATGAAGAAGCCCACTGAGTCTCACAGTCAATTCGTCGCCCAACTCTCATCTTGGTTCACTTTGCTCAACTCTAGGACTTTCTGGCAACTGAAATGTTGTCAGCTCTGCTGAGGACTCTTCCATCTCTGCTTGGTATGCTTTTTAAGCAAAGGTATTTATTTACTCCTTGACTATTCCCAGCACTTCTTTTTTCCTCATCACCTACTCTAAAGTCCCCCTTTCCCATCCCATGTCCATTCTCTAAGTCCTGAAACTCATATTTATATAAAAATATCTGAAGGAACTGTACTATTTACATTAAAAATATCTGAAGCTCTTGTTAAAAGTAAGAAAAATGTGTAAGAAAAACACCTGCGGTGATTTCTTTATACTTCGCAGAAGAATCGGTATTGGGGGTGGCATCATAGCCCAGCTGTGTTTTCCCACCTGCCAATACTGTGGAAGTTTTAAACCCTATTTTCGACTCCAGCTGCCAGTAGTTTGCAGGAAGACAATCTCCCTAATGTAGGCTTTTATGACTCATTATTTTTTGACCTCATGGATACAGAACCCAACAGGGTGAAGGAAGTCTGTTGAGCCACTTTCTCAGATGAACACCATTAAATTTGACCTTAGGACTGAAGAAATAAAACCATCTGGGCCACAAGTTTATCACTATTTGAAGCAAAGTTTTTGCAAAGTACCAAAAACATGTGGCCCTTGGACCCTTGCCGAGGTAAGAACTTTGAGTCAGGCTGAAGTTTCTGGCAAATTATGAAATTCTGTTAATTTTCCGTGCAATATCTACTGTGAATAACCACAGCGCCTCTAGCAGATAACTCTACAGAACGTATCTCTTGGATAGAAGAGGGTGACCAAAAGTGGGAAATTAGGCAGACAACTCTAATTGAATCAAAGGTGTATTCCTGTGTGATAAAGTGAAAGAAGGACACGTTGGAATCAGTGCTCACCATCTCAGAGTATCATTATGGGTGGAGGAGGGGAGAGCTGGGTGGCCAGCTAGATTATGGTGGGACGAGGGTTCTCTGGTGACAGGAAGTCAGCTCCAGCAGGACAAGGACCTTGCCTGGCTTGTTCACTGTTGTATACCCAAGGCTTGCCACAGAGTACTCGCTAAATAAGTATTTGCTGCATTCAACAGAAGGGTAACTGAGGCTGGAGTGGATTTTTGAGCACTCCAGGAGTGAGGATAGCCAAAATGATATCTGGTTTAATTATCTACAAACAATCTCATTTTTATCAGTTGCAAAAAATGTTTAAAATTTGGTGCAAGGGTATCAGACAAACATGTTTATCTACATTTAATCTGTTTGTGTTCTCTTTGGAATGAACTCTACCAACTCAGCTAAAAAAACTGGTTATGCCTTCAAGATAAAACACAAAGGGAAACATCAGCAGCTACTTGCTTCCTGTCACTAGTGTAAGGACTGAGCAAACTGTAAATTCCAATTCTAAAAGCATTTTCAATGGTCCCCTTGCAAATGGATAAGACAAGGCAAATGATAGAGCAACTTACCTCTGAGGGATATTTATAACGGTTGAGTTAGTGCATTAAAAGCCTATAAAAGCTTGGGCTTATCGTAAGAGACACAAACAAACCAACCAATCCTATACTTTGTATAGAGAAGTAGTTAACTTGCAACGAGATAATAAGTAATTCATTCATTTTAAATTTTACCTTGATATCAGTTTAAAACCTTGAAGAAATTCAAAACAGACCCACAGATTTAAAAAAGAAATATTCAGTGTATTTGCAAATAAAACCAGGGTATAACCTCAAAGATGTCATTGAGGGGCATCAGGAGGTCCCGAGTTTCCAATCATTCTGTCTTTTACTTATAGTGCCCCCCTACACCTCAGCCCCCAGGTTTTATCTGGGCATGTGACTGCCCTGCCAAATGAGACATTTCCCAACATTCCCTGTGACTAGATGTGGCCATGTGTGACTACGTCTGGGTCAAAGTGGTGGTCAAAGTGGTCAAAGACAGTGGTGGCATTGATTTGAGTAATCTCCTTAAATACCGAGTTGTATGTCCTGGATTCTCTCCTTCTTCCTTCCTAATAGCTGAAGATAGGGATGACAGGGTATAGGGGCAAACTTTGAGGCCATTTAGCCCATTTTTCTGGCCTACCACACATCTAGACAATTACATACAAGAGAAATGAACTCTTACCTTCTCTGTAAGTCATTGAATTTTGAGTCTTTTTTGTTTTAACAGCTTAGACCATAATTGGAACATATAAGGGGAAATATGAAGGAGAAGTAAATAAGTACTATGTTGCTATATTGTGTTATATTGTTTCCAGGCAGATTATAAAACCTGGAGACATCTGTTCATCAAATTACCATTTAGAGAATAAAAAGGAGACCTACAAATTGGTAGAAAATATTTGCAATATTTGCAATAGATAGCAAGAATCTGTATCTACAATATATAAAGAGCTCCTGAAATTCAATAACAAAAAAAAATCAGGGGACTTCTTCCATAAGTCATTTGGGAGCCTGTATTTCCATCAGTATTCTGCCTACTGGGGAGCATCCTATGTATTTGCTCTACCTTTCAGGGTTTCTTGCAAGGAGCCAGTGCCAATTATCAATTTATTGCCTCTCAACTCCCAAATTCACTCTTTTTACCTGCTGTGTGAAATGGTCTGGTCCCTTTCCTATTTTCCCTTTGTCAGCTAGTCATGGAGTTCTATCCGTAGAGGACAGTGGAGAGACATTACAGGATGAAAGGGTTTTATCTCCTGACTCTGGTACATTCCAAGTGAAAGTTTCCATCCAGGAGCCCCCAGCAGCCAGCAGATTCTCCTGGCAGCTCCTTTAGGAGTTTTGCAGCAGAGTGCCTCCAATGAGACACTTTGCGGGTACCAAGAATAACTCCTCTATACGCTTCCCAACTGGTCTGCCCCCCAAAGGGGTCCGGGAAAGGTAGTGTTTCCTTGCAGGCTCTAGCTCAGCCCCAAAGGTTATAAGTTTCCTATAGCAGTGATCCCTATATTCTTTAGAGTTCTTCCTACTGGCCAATGCTTCATTTCTCCAATCTTGATTGGGCCCTGAGCGCCTTGCTGGAAAAGTCCAACCTTATGGGCTTAATCTAATACTAATTCATGAAAGCTCAAGTTATTCTGAACAAGTTAAAAAAAAAGCCTCTGAAGTTCAAATTAGAATGGAGAGACTTCTCATTTTTCCCTTCTGATACTGTGTATAGAGTTTGCTTGTAGATTAAATGATGTGTTGAGATCGGGAAGACGTACGTCTGCCCCTTGACCCCTAGCTCCGTTCTAAAGCTTAGGTTAATGTCCCATGAACCAGCTGTCACTTTCTACTAGGGCAATAATTCCTCCCTGTTAGTAAACATAACTGGGATATTTTCCCAGCAAAACTAATAAACCCCTCAAATGCCAGCTAGGCACTTGGCATTTGTATGGGGTCAAGTTCTCTTTGAAACCAGGGCTATCCCCTAGTGCTATTCTCTTCAGGCCACGTTTCTCTTGGCTCTGTAATAAAATGTCATAATATGCCTTGATGGGGTCCTAACTGAAATCACCCATTCCTAACTTAAATATTGAGCCAAGGAAGTTCAATTCCTAGAAAATCACAAGTTATTGTTTGCTGTTGTGTGCAGAAAAAACCCCATTTTGGGGGATGGCTCTGCCAAGGCTTACTGTCCCAAGTGGCCGCAGCCTCCTTTGAAAGCAGCTCCTCGGGCCCTACCCCATCTCTGCACACTGCTATAAATGAGAGGCTTGTAACAAGCCCCCAGGCCACTGGGCCCGTCTGCTTTTCCAGACTTGTGCCTCCCTTCCCCTTCACTTTGAGATCCCACAAGCCAGGTCTGCTTTCTGACCCTTGAGAACAAAAGACAAAGTTCTTTCCTGCCTTCAGGCATGTGCATTTCTGCCAGACGACCTTTTACCCATCTTTACCCAACTCTCTCCTTCACTTGTCCTTCAAGCTACAACTTAAGCCTCCCAAAGATCTCCTTCAAGACTTCTCATGACCCCTACTCCCCACTACTCCAAATTCAGATCAAGGACTGCCATCACTCCATGTTCTTTTCCTTCATAACCTGTATCAAATTTGTAATTATATGCTTGTATATGGATTTGATTAAAATGTGGCCCCCTCCTCAGACTGCAAGATGCAGGACAGTAGGCATGATTCCTGTTCTGCTCCCAAGAGCATCCCTACGTTGGCATACTGTAAGGGTACAAACAGTAAGTGCTCAATAGATTCAAAGAGAGTTAGTGGTCAAGTCCATGGATTCCGGATACAGACTGCCTGGGTTTAAGGCCTCATTTTGCCACTTCAAGAACTCTGTGCCCTAGGACAGCTAACTTGTCAGTTTCTCCATCTACAAAACAGAGGTGACAACCACACCTACCTGATAAGGTTGTTAAAAGGATTAAGTGAGTAACTATTTGTAAATCACTTTATCACGTGCCTATTAAAGAATCAGAGTCACGCTCTTAAATAACCATTTGTCCATCTAAAGAGAAGAGCAAAATAAACTTTCAGGTCCCCAAATTCTATAACTGACCCCTGTTAAATTAAAAGAAGTTACTTAAAAATGATATACAGTGCGCTAATATAGTTAAAACTCTTACATTTCAAGAACAGCATAAATGATACCGCCCCTTAGGGTAACAAATTTTAGGAGTCACTAAAATGTTCAAGCCTACCTCAGAATATATGTGAAATCAGACAAAAGATACTTCTGTATTAATAACAATGATTTTTTTTAAATCTGGAATATTTAAGTATATTTTGAAATGTTAACTCTATGTAATAACATTCAGCTAATATTAAAAATTATATTTACCAACATAGGAAATGTTTAGACATGTAAAAAATTCAAAATTATATCTACACTTTAATTATATGATGGTATATGATTTCATTATTATGCTACTTTATACATATACATCTAAATGTGTGTGTGTATGTGTGTGTATAAAGGCAAACCAAAGGCAACCTGAAAAAAGATAAAATCCTTAGTGTCAAAAATTTTTAAATTATCATTACTGTGATAATTTGTTACTGTTGATCCAACACTAGGAAAATTAATAATTGGTTTCTTATTAGTGATTCAAGTCAAAAAGGTACATTTGGTTGTAAAAAATTATACTATCATCCAGTCTAGCCCTATCAAGAAGAAGAAAGAGTCCCAGTGAAATACACGTGCCTTGTCCAAGCAAATCCAGGAAAGCCAGTGTTTTCCCAATACACACACAGCTGCCCCTTACTAAAATGTGTTAGGAAGGTGATTTATTTTGCATTAACATTTTGAGAGAGTAATTTTTTCATGTAAACGTTTCATATACAAAAGCTAAGAGCTGATTTGAAGTAAGGCAAGTTTGTTACCTACATAAAACTTCTCCCAGCCTTATTATTCATGCAAAAGCTAACTACTAGAATATTTTGTACTCTAACAATTTCAAAGAAAACAGAATGTGCTTCCATAGTCAGGAGAAAGACAGAATCTTGAGGTCCATTTATAAACTGACTTCAAGGGCACCTGGGTGACTCTGTTGAGTGTCTGACTCTTGGTTTCAGCTCAGGTCATGATCTCAGGGTCATGAGATCAAGTACCATTGTGGAGATCTACACTCAGTGGAACAGGGGAGCCTGACTGAGAGTCTTTCTCTCCCTCTCCCTGCCCCTCCCCCCTCTAAAAAAAAACAAATTAAAAAAATAGATTTAAACTGACTTTAGGTTCCAAAAGTAATAAACATAAGACAGAAAATGCAGTTTAAGGAGACAGTATCCACCAAAATGTCATTCTTCCAGATACCCCTTCACCTGTATCACATCGCTGCTGTATCTTTGCCCCAGTCACCAATGGACAGAGATTGCCAAAGCCCAGCTCAAGGCCAAGAAAGAAGTAAGTGACCAAGAAGTTTACTTATACTGGCCACATGGATAGGAACTTGCAGAAAAACAAGTATGACTGAAGTCAGCAGGATGTGAAGCAAAGTGACAGAATAGAGAAGTCTTAGAAGGACCTAAACCCTAGGGTTTAAAGAGAAGGGATCCAAGCTGTTTGGGAGGAACTCTATGAGAAAGTTACACAGGATCCACTGTTCATAATTCTGCCTTCAAAGGCAGAATTCGCTCCCCCTTGTTTTTTTAGTTAAATTTAGAAGTCAACAATGTAAATTAAGAGTTGGGTAACTAGGCAAAGCTGTCGCAATGTAAAGAAATGTTAACCTAATTAGCATCACGTCAGCATCTCCTTTCCAGCTGCTATTAAATATTTTGCTCCTCTCTCCACCAAGTCCTTCCTCACAAGCTCTCCTCCCTGGCCTGGTGAGTCACACATCTTGCTCCACAAATTACCCTGTTATTAGTCTCAGGCACAGGTGACTGGTGTAGGCAGGAGCAAGGGGGCTGGGAACCTTGCTGACAGTGACTCACTCACAGAGGAGCCTAAGGAGAGGCCCTGATTCTGTCTCAGTTCTGCCATCTGAGAGATGAGAGGATCGTCCTAGAGTCTGCAGAGCCCTCCTGGGGGACCTCTGAAGGGTGCTGTAGGTTTCCTACAGGTTAGTCCCAGGGGAGAAGAGTCAACAAGGCCGCCATATACACTGCAAGCCTGTAATTGAAGAATAAAATCAAAAATGAAAGGGGCACCTGGGTGGCTCAGTGGGTTGGAGCCTCTGCCTTCGGCTCAGGTCATGATCTCAGGGTCCTGGGATCGAGCCCCACGTCGGGCTCTCTGCTCAACAGGGAGCCTGCTTCCCCCTTTCTTTCTGCCTGCCTCTCTGCCAACTTGTGATCTCTCTCCTTGTGTGTGTGTCAAATGAATAAATAAAATCTTTAAAAAAAGAAAAAAAAAAAAAGCAGTCCTTCACATACCACCTCAAACAGCCAAAAAACTTGAGGAAGAACTATGGCTTTAGAGTCAGAAAGCCCAAGTTTGAGCTCTAGCCTCACCTCTTAAAACTAAATGAACTTGAGGGGCACCTGGGTGGCTCAGTGGGTTAAAACCTCTGCCTTCGGCTCAGGTCATGATCCCAGGGTCCTGGGATCTAGCCCCGCATCGGGCTCCTTGCTCAGCAGGGAGCCTGCTTCTCCCCTGCCTGCCACTCTACCTGCTTTGCTCGCTCTCTCCCTCTCTCTGTCAAATAAATAAATTAAAAAAAAAAAAACAAAAAAACTAAATGAACTTGAGCGGGGACGGGCCGCAGAGCCTGGGTGGCTCAGTCGGTTGGGTGTCAGACTCTTGATTTTGGCTCAGGTCATGATCTCAGGGTCATGAGACAGAGCCTCATGTCAGGCTATGTGCTCAGCGTGGAGTCTGCTTGGGATTCTCTCTGTCCCTCTATCCCTCCCTCTACTCTCTCCCTCCCGCCTCCCTCTCTCTAAAATAAGTAAATAAATTAAAAAAAAAAAACAAAAAACTAAGTGAACTTGGGCAACTCAGTGTCTCTGAATTCTTTGCTAAGTCACTTGCTCAATGGTGCTAATTCTACCTTCCACAAAGAACTACTGCAGATTAAGAGTGATTTGGTATGTGGAAATACCTGAACACAGTAAGGTGCCGGATCTATGTTACTGAGTCACGTTATCTTATCATCTTCACCTTATTGAATCTGGGCAAGACTCCCAATGTCAGGCTGGTTGAAACAGCAAGATTAAGTGCTCAGTTTAAAAAGATTCCCCAAGGGAGAGTAACGGGACACCCCTGCCCCTTTACAAGGAAGGGCATTCTCCCCACGATCTCCCCATCTCTCTGCAGGGAAAAGATAACTGGTTTCATATCCTTCTTTGAGTAAGGACAGTAAGGACTGTCCTACCTAAAGGACATGGACTGGGCTAACCGAAAGAGAAAACCTAGGGACAGCCTTGGAGAGACTGTACCACACAGTGTCATCTAGTTCACACCTTTTAGATGATCACACTCACCTAGGGTGATACTCAGGCTACCCCCCACAGCACCCTGGGGTGGAATTTCTAGGACACAACGTGTGGAAACCCGAGGCCCAGTGGCTTCTCTAGGAAGAGGGGTTTGGGACTCTAAATGCCCAACCTCACCCCTTTCCAGGTACCTGAGCTAGGAGAGCATGTGACTTTCTTCCCAGCCTTGAATTCCTCATCTATAAACTGGGAATAATATTTTCTATTTCTGTACAGTCCAGGTTGGGATTAAATAAGGTCATGTAATGACTCTGTAATTTGGGGCATATGGTGAGTTAGGACTGTCATAGGCGTTAGGACTGTCACTATTTACCTTTCCTCATCAATGGCACCACAGACTTGGAGGTGGCCCAACACTCAGCCCTCATTCACTGATTTCCTACGATCCCCTAGTCAGTGGTAAGGTCGCCCGGACCGAGTATGGAAAGGCTGCAGCTTTTTCTGTGAGGAACAAGTGTGATTGCCTGACAGAGTAACTCATTTCCTCAGTGACAGCAGGATTTCTTTCATCACTGGAACCCAACATGGGTAGTATCACCAAAGGAATCATTTTACGAAAGAGAGGAAAACCTACAGAAGGGTGTGGGGCCGCATCTCGATCGAGAAGGCATTTCGAACATCCTTCTCTCAGATGAGGAGGAGGCCAAGTTACTTTTAGGGAAGGACTTGGGGTTACTAAGGCACACTGATGAAGCAAGCCCCAAATTTTAATGTTTTAAATATATATGCTTATGTAATAGTTAAAGGCAGGGTTTCCGGTCACACAGCCTGCTGCCCCCGCAGAATGAAGCAGTCTTTGGACAAGAACGAGATGACAAAGATTCTAGTAATCTTCAGATGAGGGTGAGGTGCAGTGGGCGGGGGAGCCGACAGTAGAGGGCAAGATAAAAAAATCTCAATTGCTCCTCCTCAACAGCTTTCTTCATGGACTCTGAAATCACAAAAGAAGTTAGAAGGATAAAAGGCAAGATTTCCTTATGGCAAGAACTGCGGGTGTGGGGGTGGGAAATTAGCACCTGATAATCCCCATTTGCTCCTTTGAGTAAATAGGGATGGGTCACCTCCCTTCCTTGGCTGGGACAGCTGCTTCCTCTGTCCTTGCTATTTACTCCCCATAGGAAAATAATTCCTAACATCTCAAAACTGAACAGAATGAGTCATCCCTGTCCAGTCTCGATCTACTGCAAGAAGCCTCTTAAAGAAAAAGAATATATATGTATAACGGCCAGATTTTAAGTAGATGGGGGAGAGACAGAGACGGAGAGACAGGCAGAGATTGTGAGAGAGAGAGAGAGAGAGAGAGTGAGAGACTTATGCAGGGCATCTGCAAAGTCTACCTAGGACACAGGGAACATTTCATGGATTCATTTTACTGTTTTTGACTAATGATTAAACCCATGGCTTCAAACGTAGAGCTATTGTGCCTGCAAAAGCATCTGGAAGGAAAACATCCTGGGTATACTGTATGAAAATGTAACATATTTAAAAATAAAAATTTCAGGGCTCCTGGGTGGCTCAGTTGGTTAAGCGTCTGGCTTTGGCTCAGGTCATGATCTCGGGGTCCAGGGACTGAGACTTGGTTAGGCTCTGTGCTCAGCGGGGTGTCTCCTTTCCTTCTCCCTCTTCCTCTCCCCCTCTCCCCTCTTGTCCTCTCTCTCTCTCTCTCTGATAAATAACACCTTTAAAATAAATAAATAAAAATTCCCTAGGTTTCCAGACATTTCAAATATTTTTTCCAAAAGAGTATCCTTAACTTTCTCTCCAATACATTTTTATATGATTTTCATCTCAGTCTCTCTGATTTGTCTATCAATGCAAATCAACGTTATGAATGAGAGAAAACACTGTGCTGACATATATCGAGTTTCCTATGGCAAGGTCACGTCTTGCACATGGACAATTTCTTTTTCCCTGGGGGACACAGGTCAAACATGTGTCAGTGTGATTTTTCTGGATACTCCTCTACTGATCCTGATTTGGGGGTCTCCTGGTTCCTAAATCTTGTTTTTTTTTTTTTTTAAGTCCTTTCTCTTTAGGCTAAGACGTATTGGCGATTTCCTCAGAATTTTTTCTGCCAAGAAATAGAGTTGGCAGTAGTGCTACTGGGAATGGCTGGTGTGAATTGGAAGAAGCAGGACCACGTGCGATCCTAGAGAAGGGACTGGAACAGAGCTGACCCCCAGGACAGGTTGCCGGCTCCACGTGCTGTAGGAGGGGGTTCAGAGTTCCTCCTCTCTGTCGTTCCTGTTCGTGAAACTTCAGTGGGGATGTCTTAAGGTCCTTGTCAAAGAAAGGCAAGCCCCGAAAGAAAGCAGTCGTGAATGGAAGGATCACATGATATTCAACAGCAAGCATCCCAGGTGCAAGGAATGTCTGAAACATATATAAAATCGACTACTCTAATCTTGTGTCCAGTGTCTTAAAATATACCAAGAGATCCCTAGTTTAGCCTTGATGAAGTCCTTCTGTTCAAGGGGGGCAGGGAGAGCCCTGGATGCTTCTCTTCCCCACTGAGTAAGGCTATGTCTCAGTCAGTTCGTCTTCCTGTTAGTTTACGAGGTCGGGAATGTTACTCAGCTGCCACCTTATGAAATTTGAGCCATTTCAACTGTGCCACGCTGTTAGGTGGAGGTTTCCAGGGCGTGGTGTAGGAGAGGAGTCACATTTACATATTCCACAGCAATTCTGAAACTGCTCAGCCTCTGTCGCTCTCTCATGCACCAGTCAGTGATATTATTAAGCACCAACTGTGTACTGAGGACACTGAGCTTCAGGCCCAGGAGCAGCCTCACCCTTTCACCCTGGCCTTATTTGAAAAAGACCCCAGTCCGGCCTTGCTCTGGCCATACCTCTCTCCCACTGGCTGTGGAGTCCATAGACCCAAGGCTGCGAGCCCACCCACACACCATACCCCCTTTCTAGACTTGTTAGGGGTACCTAGGACCCTAGAAGCTCCTGCCTAAACAACTCCAAATCCTTTTTCAAGGCCTGCATGGACCTTCCCCAGGTCTGTCCTCTAAAAAATGACAGCACAGTGAAACCCTAGGCCTAGGAATGGCCAACAGGAGACTATTGGGGAGAAGACGAAGAGACTCATACTTGGACACATACACAGAGATGTCCACACACACTGGCAACTGGGGCCTCAAGCCAAGCAGGACAATTCTGGGGCTGGGAAGCGGGAAAGGGTCAGGCTGAGGGCCAGACAGCTCCACATGTCCTCTTGCCTTGGGGCCCTCCAACCTGAGGGCCTCAGAATAGGTCTGCCACTCTAGAGGTCCAAGGAATTCTGGAAGCCAAAGATGGATTCAGACTGAGCAGCCACCAGAGGGGCTGGTAGCATGGCCGAGACAGAAGTCCTCAGGTAACTTCCCACGGTCCAGCTGAAGCGCTCCTCCCTAGAGAAGGCACCTTCTTTGTTAGCAAAAAGTAGTTTATTCACCCAGGGCCCCCCTATGCTTCCCCTCCCCCTGCACCAGCACATTACCCCTTCACTATTTACTCTCACCTCACTAGATAGCAGATGGGGGGGCAAAACATTTGTGATCAATGGGGTTTGTGTTTAGCGTAACTTTTTGTAAGAAGGTGTAGAAAAGTAGAGGCTGAAAGGCGGGGGTGTGGTGGGGCCTTGGTCAGGAACCCCTTCTGCATTCTCTACTGATCCACCTGGGATTGGTTAGGTAGGAAGTGGGGTGAAGGCCCATGCCAGCGAGCCCTGTTGGTGCAGGGAAAGGGTCAGGGACGCGATGCAGAGGCCCAGCGCCTGTGCTATCTGTCTTCACAGCTGCTAACTGGGAATAACAGCACTTTCTCTTCCCAGACCATTACAGAAGTTCAAGGCAACCGTTACAATGATAACTAATAACTAGCATGGATATACAATGAACATAATTTCTTTCACCAGCATTCGCTCATTGTATCATCACCACAATAATAGTTACTCACGCCCCCAATTCACACATGCAAAGAGAAGTTTAGGGGGATCAAGAGACCTGCCCCGGTGACACAGAGCCAGACCACAGTTGGGTGCTGGGGGTAAAAATGCTCCTTCTCTTTAAAGGACTTGATTTTGTCTTCCATCCATATTTGTGTACATATGCTGTAACCCTTCCTCATGCAAGCCATCATTTCCGATTGTCATTTTTGATGACTTTGAAGACATAAGCTTTTCAAAGCCCATTTCTCACAGGGAAGAGCCTGGAAGTTGGAAACCTGCAGGAAAGACAGAGTCAACTCTTCCTTCCAATTAGAAGGGAGGCTTGGGGGAAATGGGATGATCAGGGTGGGGGGCGAGATGGGAGCGCAGGCATGGCAAACACCGACTAAGCTTGGGAGGTCTTTCTCTGGTGCTGTTAAAGGAAACTGTCACTCAACATCCCTCCTCTCAAAAAGAAAAGATCTACAGTATATCATAGAGAATAACACAGAACTTTCCTTGCCCAGAATCTCTCTCCTTCCCAGAGCACAGAAAACAATATCATATAATAATAAAGCTTTGGAGGCACAGATGTAGTTTACCAAGATCGCAGTTAAGACAACACAGTAGAGGTAAAATAAAATAAAATAAAAAATAAAATAAAATAAAATGTAAATAACAGTAATTACCTTGAGTATATAGGATAGCTTTCTGTGAAGAAATTCAAGTATTGTGTGTATACGTATGTGGGTATATATATGTAAAAGTTTCGCCTTTCCTTTCACAACATCCCTGCAGAAGAAGAAAAGGGAAACATAATTAATGGACTATACAATGATACCCATAGGTTTCCTTCTGGCTCTAAAACTTGAAGTCAGAGTTACAAACCGGTGGCAGAACGTGGTACAGGCTGAACTGGGCCTACCAATCAGTTTCATTTGATCTGGGGAGTGTTTTAACATAATTGGAGCTGATATCTAAAATTTAGGAATTTTCACCAAAAAATCCAGATTCACAGCTTCACTTGAAAACAGCAACAACAACAAAAACAAAACAAAACAAAAAAACCCTGGAAGATCTGGCAGTAATCACAGTACCTGCGGGCCTTAATTGAGGCACAAGCTTCATCACCCAGGGCACTGCTCATTTCAGTTACCTGTCCGGGTTTCTAAGACATTAAAGTTATGATTCCTTACGTCTCTAAGATTCATCAGTGTGAATTATGTCCTCAAAGTCAGTGCAACTTCAGTAAAGACAATAAGAGCTTAGCACAGCCTCGTATAGTGACTATAGTTGGATCAGCACACGGGTTTTGAAAGAGCCACTTGTCACTCCTTAGTGCCCTGCTTCTCCATGCTGACTCTCAAGGAGGATTACCTGGAAAACATCTTTAAGCCATGCTGTCCTCTGATTCAAAGCACCTAAATCAGGACCTCTGAAGGTGCTGTCCTGCCATCAGCATTGTTATGCTTGCTTAACAGACATATTTATTAAAGCCTAGCACGAAGACGGTGAAGCAACAAATCACAAAAGTAAACACACCTGTGTTAGAACCAGCAGCCAGGCCAAGGAACAGGATACTACCAGCACCCCAGGCGTCCACTGTCTCTGCCCAGTCGCGACCCCCACTTTCTCCAGCTATCCTTGCCTGACCCCCAACACCGTGGATCTACGTTGCCTGTTCTTGAACTTCACACAAACAGAATCGCACGGACTGCATGCTCTTGCATCTAGATTCTTTTCATCAACAGTTGCGACTGAGACAATTCCCAGGCTGCTGTGTGTACAGGAGCTGACTCATTTTCACTGGTGGGTAGTGTTCCATGCTACTTTACCAAAGTCTTTTTTTTTCATTCTCTCATTGAGGGAAATTTGGGTTGTTCTGAAATAAGGCTATTCTCTGTGAACATTCTTGGACGTGTCTTTGGTAAACACATGTCTGCATTTCCATAGGGCAATAGGAAGGCTAGGCCACAGGTATATATACACAGTCTCATTTAATAAATCCTGTTGACCAGTCTTCTAGAGCTATTGTGTTGATTTACACGCCCACATGTGTGTATGAGAGTTCCAGCTGCTTCACATTCTCGCCAACACGCCTGCTGCCTATCTTTTAAATTTTAGCCTCTCTGGTGGGTGTGTAGTGGTACTTTACTGTGGTTTTAACATGCATTCCCCTAACAACCAATAGGATTGAGCATGTTTCATGTCTCTTGGCCATTTGGATACGTTCTTTTGGGAAGTACCTGTGTACACGTCTTGCCCAATTTTCTATTGTGTTGGTCTATCTTTCCTAATGGACTTGTTTCTTTATTCTGGACATTGACTCCTCATTGTTTATATGGATGGAAATGTCTCCTTCCCTTCCGCAGCCTGTCTTTTACTCTTTCAATAGTAAGGTTTGATGGAAAGAAGCTATTAGTTTTAATATAGCCCAATTTATACATCTTTTCCATATGCTAGCACTTCCTGCACCATGCTTAAAAAAAAAAATCACTGCCCACCCCAAGGTCATTAATCTATCCTATTTTGTCATCTAGAATGATTCTGTCAAATAGAAAAATAGTGGCAGCCAAATATGTGATTTACAGTTTTCTTGTAGTTGCATTTTAAAAAGTTAAAAAAAGGGGGCGCCTGGGTGGCTCAGTGGGTTAAAGCCTCTGCCTCCGGCTCAGGTCATGATCTCAGGGTCCTGGATCGAGCCCTTCATCGGGCTCTCTGCTCATCGGGGAGCCTGCTTCCCCCTCTCCCTCTGCCTACTTGTGATCTCTCTCCTTTCCATCAAATAAATAAAATCTTTAAAAAAAAGTTAAAAAAGTGAAATTCACCTTAATATTTTATTTAGTAAAATATTAAATATTAGTATTTGTATTTTATTTATCCCATCACATCCAAAATATTATCATTTCAACATATAATCAATATAAATATTATTACTGAGACATTTTGAATTCTGAAAGAATTCACTGTAGTGAAACTACAGTAAGGTTTTGAAATCTGCTGTGCGTTTTGTACTTAGAACCTATCTCTAGTGGCTCAGCCACATGTCAGGGGCTCAGTAGGCTAGCAGCTGCCATAGTGGACAACACAGATCTAAAAATTATAGTTTCACCTGCCAGCTCTATTTTCCACATCTACATTAACATTCAGATATATATACATTTTTTTTAAGATTTTATTTATTTGTTTATTTATTTATTTTAAAGAGAGAGACAGTGTGTGTGGGTATGTGTGCATGAATGAGAGAGGGGCAAAGGGGGAGGAGGAGGAAAAGGGAGAGAATCTCAAACAGATTCCCCAATGAACATGGAACCCCATTCAGGACTCGATTTCATCACCTTTGAGATCATGACTTGAGCCCAAGCTGAGTCAGATGCTTAACCAATTGAGCCACCCAGCACCTCAGTGTATATAAATTTTGAGGTTATAATCAAGATTCAGAGTTTTTCCATCTGTATATTCAAATAACTGTCCCTTCTGTATAGTAATATAATAATCATAAATCGAGAGTCCAAACACATGGAGGCTTATTTCTAGAATCTCTAGTCCATTTCATTTGTCAACTGTGCTTTTGTCATTTAGTTTTTTTTTTTTAGTTCCCTAGTTAATTCTTACATTCAGCCAGTATTGAGAACCACTACCAAGAGGTCACAAAATTTGTCAGTAGCTATGACCAGAAATTTTAGCGAGTGGAGTGGAATGGAATAGAAGAGAAAACATCGATATGTATCAAGTATTGTTTTATGAAACTTTTATTACCATTAGAGTGTGTGTGTGTGTGTGTTTCTAAATTGAGGTCTAAGAAGTATTTCTTACCATCAGTGATGGTCCAGAAAACAGTTTGAAATCCACTACAATAGTGTTATCTGTGGAGTAATTACTTGGGAAAATCAGCTTGCATATTATTTTATAGTCATCTCCAGAAATGCTCTGAAGTTTTACTCTTACACAATTGGTGATAGACCAGACCTCCACACGAAGCAGATCTCCATTTGAAACGAGTCAGGGAAAGCCAGTTATGGCTGGTGGAACAGGAGGAGCTCATTATAAGGCCTGTGACTTTGACCCAAAGTGGAATATGATAATGGGTTCGTGATGTGAACATTGCAGATGAAAATTGCTAATCTGCACAATTTGAAATTTGTTCAGCATCAACAGATTTTAAGTTTTTCAAGTTTTAATTGGATGTCAAACAAGAAAACAAGATTTGAGGGCAAAAAATTAAAGCCAATTTAGTTATTAAATGACGTTAAGTAACCTTTGTTATTGAAGAAAATGCTCTCAGAATATTTGCTTGAATCTTGAAATGGTTATTTAATTGTTCAGCCTGTGTCAAGATCAATCTAATCAACAACAATTTATTGAGTCTCCACTAAAATATGTCTGGCAAAGGAATTAAAATAACAGAAATAGACATTGTTCTCACATACAAGAACTCTATGGAGAAAAATGGATTGTGGCAGATGATTTTATCTTCTTTTAGAACACAGATATAGTAAATAAAAATGATTTGAAGCCCTTTAATGTAATATTTTATCTCTTCGATCAACCTAAATACATGCCCTAGCTGTGATTTTTACAGTTTTCTCATTAAGAGAGAAGGGAGAGATGTATTTGGTGGTCATTTCACAGTATATACAAATAATGAATTATTATAGTATATATCTGAAACTCATATTGTGTCCTACATCAATTATACCTCAATTTAAAAAATTAAAAAGCTGGAGACCTGTTTTCATTTCTCCCTTCTCCAGTCCTAGTGACCACATGTCACATGCTTCAGAAGGCACAGCTACAAGATGGAAGAAGAAAGAGCCATCTATGACAGGAGAAGAAATCAAGTTGGCTGCACACACACACACAATATTACATGTATTTTCTGGTTTTGTTTTTACATTGTGCATCAGCACATGGAAGTTGTATGTGTGTTTGAGAAAGAGAGAGAGAGAGACTATGTGGGATATGTGTGTATCAATCCTAAACAGAGAGATTTGGACACTTTCATTAAATATCTCCATTTCTTGGCACTCCTGGTTGGCTCAGTGGGTTAAAGCCTCTGCCTTCAGCCCAGGTCATGATCTCAGGGTCCTGGGATCAAGCCCCGCATCGGGCTCTCTGCTCAGCGGGGAGCCTGCTTCCCCCTCTCTCTCTGCCTGCCTCTCTGCCTACTTGTGATCTCTCTCTCTGTCAAATAAAAATAAATAAAATCTTTAAATATCTCCACTCCTTGCTTTCTTGAAGATATAATTCAGAGACCAATTAAAAGGAAACTTTCCATTAAATTGAAACCTCTATAAATCAAACAGCAACTATATTTTGAGCCTCCGGTCTGTTCAGTAATTTTCCTTAAAAATGCAGCATGAACCCTCTCCACAGACTCTCCAATGACCAGGTGGGGGAAAAAAAAAATGAAGAAGAAACGGTTATTAAAATGAACCAAACCCCCTTTAACTTTGCATTTGAGGGGAATTTGGACATTCATGGCTTGCGAAATTTTAAATTCTCATACTTAGGAAGGTTGAGATTTGTTTCAAGGTCACCCAAGCCAAATTAGTACGCTTTCTCAGACTTTAAGGTACGATAATAATGAAACTGGGGAATAACTGTTTTAAAAACACAGTGAGTGCTAAAGTTTATTTACAATCAAACATCTGTCTACCATCACCAAAAGCCCTGTGCAGAAATTTGGCTGTTAAAATGTTGTAAAGGTCAAAGATTCTCAATATCCCCATCCACTTGCTATTTGAGGGCTTTACACCTAAACCCTAATTTAATTAGGTTTTTAGCTTGGTTTATGTTTCATCATTTAAAAAACCCTCCACAAGACGAAATTTTAAGGTAATATGTAGAGTAGGACCCATAAAATGATGAGATTGATTGTTTCATAGGGCTTAGGAAAATAAGTCTTGTTACTTTAGACAGACTTCCTTCCTAGTGCTAATTGTCAGGTCTGTGCAGGGTGTCCCAAAGATGTCTTCAATAATTCTGGGCTCACCAAATAGATAAAACAACAAACGCGGGCCATGTAGGACCAATAAGGTTGGTGCTCTGGGTGTGCAGGTGTTTCTAAGAGAAGGGAGACCTGCATTTGATTCCAGAGGGAGCTCCCTTGTGTCCCTCTAATCTCTCTGCCATAATCTTGCAGTTCATCAGGATTCAAAGTTAGGGACAGATTGCCAAAACACCATTCTTGATGCCAGCTGGCCCATTTGATGAAACTGACTATAGGATTTTGGCCAGTAAATAAGTCAGTCGCTCTTGTCCAAATCCATCTTTATAAAGGTGTATTATCTCCAGTTCAATCTTTGGACTACATCCCTAAATTCACATTGGGGAGGCCTTGGAAAGCCCAAGGCTGTGTACAGATGGCCTGGAGCCCAGGGTAAATGAATGGCTGCCACACTACACTCTGTTTTATGAGACCTTGGAGCCAGACCCCCCCACCCCCACCCCATGGACAGCCTGCTGGTAGTGCCTTGGGGCCTAAGAAAACTCCAATGAACTGTGTGTGTGTGTGTGTGTGTGTGTATGTGTGTGTGAAAGTAAGAAAAAAAAATCTTTCCTATAACTGTGCAATGATTTGCACAACAAACTGACCCTTGCAAAAGAGGTATCTGATGTCCTTGCCTTTTGCCTGATCTTACTGTGCTCTCGGGGAGTCCTAACCCAGGCTGCTCACTGCTCTGCTTCAGGGAGTGTGGCAAAGCCAGATCAGCAACACCACAGAGGATCTCAATAACCACAACCTGATTCTTAAAGAAAGTCAGTGACACTAAACCAGCAGCAGTCAGCCCCCGTGAGAGCAGAGTCGTATCTCCCTCGATTACTGCTGTTACCCGTGAGCCCAGGAAAGGATCTAGTTCACCGAAGGCATCAGCAAGTAATTGCAGAAACGAATACTATTTATATCGAAAGCCTAGCATTTGTCAATCATGCAGAAGGCGCTTTGCATACCTTGTCTTTCTATTCCTTCTAACAAATAACCCAGTGGGATGGGTATTTTAATAATTAGCTTATAAATAAGGAAACTGAGGTTTAAAGAATTTCACAGACTTGCTGAGGTCACACAAGTAGTAAGCAGAAAGCAGGGATTCAAATTTAGATCTGTCTGCCTTTCTAGCCCATGTTCTGTCCGCCACACCGTGCCTTCACCCCAGCAGAAGCAAATTATAGACTGACCCTCAGTCTTTTGCTATAAGATACTGAGTTAGCGTATTTACATATTATCATGGGTTCAGAAACCCCTCCACATGACAGGGACTCTGAAGGGCTAGGGGAATGGGATAGGAATAGAGCGGGCTCCAATCACATAATTCTGTGTGCACAGAATTTGGGCTTCCTTGCTTCCCTGCTATGCCACCATACCTCTCACCAAGCCCAAATGTCCTCAGCCGAGAGCCGCGGAACGTGAGTTCTGTCTCACTGAATTAAATGGGAGATGCATTTATGTGCAGCAAGGACTTCATAAATATAGATTATTACTAACCCAGAACTATCTTCAAACTCATGCCAGTTAATCTGATTCTTTTAGAAAAGGCAGAAATATTTTTCAAGGGAACACTATACAAGTATTACCTATTTTCCCCTTGAAGAATTTACCCCTTCATCCAGCAAATTCTACTGATGAAATTTGAAGTGGCAACCCCTTTAAAAAAAAAAAAAAGGCTTGTAGGGGAAGAGGCATGAAAAGGTGCTGTTTAAAGTCAGAACCCTCACTCGTGGTACAGAAAGCCCTTGAAGAGTGTGGATTAATGAAACAATGAATAGGCATCCTCTGGTGAGTCCCCCTAGTTTCTCTCCCTTGCCCCGTGTGTAAGGCTTTTCCAGCAAACAGACTCGCCTCAAAGACCAACCTGGCTAAACATGTACACTGGTTAGAAAAAAAGAAAAGTTTTATTATGTTTCTCTCCCCGAGGCCGGCAGCTGTAGAACTAATCAGCTAATGTCTTCTGGACACGGCGTGGAGACTGACTTGCTCAAGATCGAGCCAGCTTAGAAAAGTCTGCCGCTGTGAGGCGAGCAAGTCCTGCCTTGTTCCACATTTAAGACATTCTGACGTGGTCTGAAATGGCCTTGGCCATGCCGCCCGGAGATCTGCGGTCACTCTTTTCCTTTCTCCTTCCTCATAAACCAGGCTGTGGCGACTGAGGGCTCAGCCTCCTATGACTCCACGGGCTGAACAATCCTGCCTGGCCCTACGGTGAAGCTGTTTCAACTCGCCAAAGAGTAGGAGCTACAGGTCAGAGGAGAAGTTTGACCCCGACATTTGCTCTCCACTCAAACTCATCAAGCGATGGGCTTCAAGTTCCTCTTTTCTGTATCTCTCCCTGAACAGCAGGCCAAAAACAAGCATTTTGAACATTGAACATCTCTCTCTCTCTCTCTCTCTCTCTCTCTCTCTCTGACACACACACACACACACACACACAGAGTAGAGGCCAACGTGGTTTGAGCGTTCTCAAACGGTAACAACATCAGTGAAATGGCGCCTACCTTCCAGAAACTTCAGTCCACAAAAGATGCCCCTTGCCTGTGAAGAGCAGTCAGAGCCAAATTTCCAGCGTTCCAGTCAGCCTCGTTCTCGTCAGAGAGCAACACACCTCATCTCTGCGGGAGCTCTGAAATTCTTTCAGAGACCCACCCTCTAAAGTTGCACGTCTAGATTTCTGACTGAGGGCGATCCGTGACGTGAGGCAAAGCTACTGGATGGCACCTTCTGGTTCTTCCTGATGGGATGTTGATTCTTGTTTCACCACTTGGGAGAGGAGAGAACTGGAGTTCAGTCAGACGCGGGATTACAAACGCATTAGTTGCCTCATCCTTGTTGCTTTTGGTGCACCCGGCCATTAGCCAACCGCTGAACAAGATGGTCTCTGCTCTTTGTCCTCAGAGGAAGGGGTTTACGCTGGCGGGGAGAAACCTGAAACCCCGTTGACAAGCCCACACTATCCCCTGAGCGGGTCTGACAGCCATGGCACTCTCTAGAAGCCCGTGAGTGCTGGCGGGGCTCTGCGCTAACTAAATCACCACCACTACCACCACGAGCATGCCCTGAAAACGCATCGCCTGTGGAGCATCAGTCCCCAGAAGGGCAACCTCTCTGCCCGACTCCTGCCAACAGGGGAGTAAAAAAAATTCCCTTCTTTTGAACCACACAACGCCCCCAAACTAAAAGTCTGGCCCCCTTTTCCTTTCAGAATAGTCAGAGGTAAATGTTTTTATTTCTGTCAGCCTCTGAGAACAGTCTTCACAGACAACGAAAGACAAACTTGTCAGGAGCAGGACACCAACAGTTGTCGGTCACCTGCCTCAAGCACTTCAACTTCAAAGGCCAGTTTGCCTGCGTTTACGTTTACGGTGCTGATTTGAGACGGGACACCTTTGGGGGCCGTTTTCACTTTCTCTTGCCTGCAGATGAAACCACTCCGGGTGTGGATTAGTTAAAGGTGCTTGGACGAGCAAGGAAGCTTCGGCAAGTTGGTTCTTGCACCCCCTGGGAGCCAAAGCTCACCTCCCAGGCAGTTCAGCAGCGCCGCCCACTCCGAAGGCCCTGATTCAAGGCCCATCCCAACAGCCGACATCAGGTGCTGAGAGAACATCTTTCTTCTCCTGTCAGCTAATCGATGACAGCAAATTAAAAATTGACCAGAGGCAGAGAGGGGGAAAGGCCAGTGTCAGACTCTATGGGTTCTCGAGTTTCACTAATTGAATTCAGTTCAAAGAAGGAGGATTGGTCAAGGCCCATTCGCTGGATGCTGGGGTACTTTCCTCCTGGCCTGTTTTTTCTCTTCCCGGACTTTCTTTTTGCCATGAAGGGGTTCAGAAATCTTAAAGCCCATCTGGCAGGAAGGCTGAACTTCCAGCAGAGTGGTCCCCAAGTGGGGCAGGCTGTGGTTCGGATCCTCGTCACCTCTTGCCAGGTGACTATGTAGAGTTGCCTGGTCTTCCGGACCCCATGCTGTCCCTTTCTTGGGCCATCCTTCCCCAACTGCCACCCGACTTACCTTCCTAATTAAAACTATTTTTCTTTAACATGTCTCTGTTCCCTGCTGATAAAGCTCTACCAGTCACCTTTTCCTTATATGACTCCTTAGCATGGGAGGCAGCCTGATTCCTGGTTACAACCTACATAGCTCAATACCTCCTCCATAATCAAAAGAATTCCATTATCATCGGCCGCACTGAGTCACTGTCAAGGTGTAGTCCCTTCTTCCTTCAGGGACTGAGGCAAAAATCAACCTATTGCACAATCTATGCAACGACGGGCAGTAGCTGGAGAGACTGAAGTGAGGAATTCTGACGCTTTGTGAGTTGTGACCTGGGGGAGCTGGGTGCCTACACGTCAGCCCAGTGCGTCTGCCCGCGACCCCCGTGCGGAGGACAAATAAATGCAAAATACGGTTCTTTCAAAGACCCCCTATGGTCATGCCTTTTTCCTTTTCTCTCTCTCACTTGTGCCTCATGATAAATTTATCAGGTCACGGCTAACAGAGGGGAGAGAATCCTGGGAAGCATGATAGACCAAGAGGCCTGTGTGGGTGTCATTTCTTCTAGGTTATACTTAACTGTCTTATTTTATGAGAAAGGTTGAAAAGCGAGTTAAGGTATTAAATCTGTTGTATGCTTTAGATCCTCATTAACAGAAGTTAAGTTGTTTATTAAATCTTAATGGTTCAACACATTTTTAAAAGTGAACATCACACCTCTGACAATTAAAGGTAGGCAGTTAAGCCTGATATTAGGGGACAAGTTTTGTGGGGAGCAGAAGGGGCTGCCTTACAAAACTCATGGGTTTTTATACACAAAAGCAAGCTGGTTACTAAATGTTACCTAAGTGGATAAGCATGGAAAACACCTACTGAGTATATTTCCAAGAGTAAAACAGGAGAGAGAGAGAACAGTGAGGATCCTGACAAACCCAGTCAAGGTTCTGGAGGGCCACTTAAGAACTCACAAGAGAAACACAGTGTAAGTAGGACACGGGAAGATGGCCTTGGGGCTGCAGCAGGAAGCTCGGAACTAGAAACTATGTCCAGAGCTCTGCTAGCCAGGAACATAGGGTACACGGGGTGTAGACACGGAGGAGGAAAGGGAAGTGGGACAACTTCTGCTATTCTAAAGATTTTATTTATTTATTTGACAGAGAGAGAGAGCCCAAGTAGGCAGAGTAGCAGGCAGAGAGAGAAGGGGAAGCAGGCTCCCTGCTGAGCAGAGGCCTGATGCGGGGCTCGATCCCAGAACTCCGAGATCGTGACCTGAGCCGAAGGCAGAGGCTTTAACTCACTGAGCCACGCAGAGGCTTTAACTCACTGAGCCACGCAGGCGCCCCAACTTCTGCTATTCTAAATGGCATGTTACGTTGCAAACCTTAAGCTAACATTCTAGAGAAGAAAATATAAGTTTGATGGAATTGACCTTAAAGGCTTTTACCTTTAAGGAGAGAATCCCTTCTGAGAAACTTAATGAATACACTTTGGGCCATATTGATCGTAACCTAATGAGTCTGATTTGGGAGGCTTTTGGGAACAAAAACTCTGTTTTCTGATAATGCTTGATCTTATCACTTTCACAGACTTTTCCAATGCAACATAGACCGCAATGTTAAGTCAAAAAGCTACCCAACTGTGTATTCTTTAAATAGGTGTGTGGAGAAACGCCTATGGGATATAACGAAACAAGCCGATGTCTTCACAAATGCCTGGAATCTGAAGACTACATCTTCTTAACATAAAAATCTCCCCAGATGATTGGCCTGAATTCTCACAGTGCATTACAGATTACAGACACAGCTCAGAAATATTGCAGATTTGGTTCTGGACCACTGCAATAAAATGAACATCTCAATAAAGCTAGGCAAGGAATTTTTTGGCTTCCCAGTGAATATAAAAGTTATCTTTACACTATCCTGTAGTATATTAAATGTGCGATCGCATTATATCTAATAAAACGTGTATATACCTTAATTTAAAAATACCTGATTGCGAAAAATTCACTGACCACCACTGGAGCTTTCAGCCAGTGCTAATCTTTTTGCGGGGGGGGGGGGGCGGTCTTGCCTCCATGTTGATGGCTGCCCACTTATCAGGGTGGTGATTTCTGAAAATAAGACAGCAGTGAAGTTTGCCGCATCGATTGCCTCTTCCTTTCACAAACCATTTCTATGTAGCACGTGATGCCGTTTGCTAGCATTTTACCCACAACTTCTTTCAAAATTGGAGTCAATCCTCTCTCACCCTGCGGCTGCTTTATCAACTAAGTTTATGTCGTTTTCTAAATTCTTGGTTGTCATTTCAACAATCTTCACAGCGTCGTCACTAGGAGTAGATCTCATCTCAGGAAACCACTTTCTTTGCTCGTCCCTGAGAAGCAACTCTTCATTTACGTTTGGTCGTGAGATGGCAGCCGCTCAGGCCCATCTTCAGGCCCCACTTCTCATTCCAGTCCTCCTGCTGTTTCCACGCATCTCGTTACTTACTCTGCTGAGGTCTTGAACTCCTCGAAGTCATCCATGAGGGCTGGATTCAACGTGTTCCAAACTCCTGTTCATGTTGATACTTGGACCTCTTCCTGTGAGTCACAAGTGTTCTTAGTGCCCTGTAGAATGATGAGTCCTTTCTGGAAGGTTTTCAGTTTACCTTGCCTAGATCCAGCAGAGGAATCCCTGTCTGGGGGAACTGGAGCCTTATGAAATGTGTTTCTTAATTAATGAGACTTGAAAGTTGAAATCGCTCCTTGATCCATCGGCTGCAGAATGGAGGCCATGTCAGCAGGCATGAAAACAATGTTAATCTCACTGTCCGCCTCCATCAGAGCTCTTGGGTGACCAGTTACAAAGGTTGACCAGTCAACAAGCAGTAACATTTTGAAAGGAATCTTTTCTTCTGAGCTTAAAATAGTCCGTAAACCCTGCTATAAACAGATGTGCTGTCATCCAGGCTTTGTTGTTCTCTTTATTGAGCACAGGCAGAGTAGATTCAGCATCATTCTTAAGGGCCCTAGGATTTTTGAAATGGTTAAGTGAGTATTGGCTTCACCTTAAAGTCACCAGCCGCACTAGCCCCTAACAAGAGTTGGCCTCTCTTTTGAAGCTTTGAAAGCAGGCACTGACCTCTCTGCTTCAAAAATCCTAGATGGCATCTTCTTCCAAGAGCAGGCTGGCTCATCTATATGGACAATCTATTGTTGAGTGGAGCCACCTTCATGAACTTTCTGAGCCTGATCTTCTGGATGACTGGCTGCAGCTTCTGCATCAGCACCTGGGGCTTCACCTTGCGCTTTGATGCTATGGAGAAGGCCTCTTTCCTTAAACCTCATGAACCCACCTCCGCTAGCTTCGAACTTTCCTTCTGCAGCTTCCCCACCTCCCTCAGCCTTCACAGAACTGAAGAGAGGTAAGGCCTCGCTCTGGACTAGCTTTGGCTTAAGGGAATGTTGTGGCTGCTGTGGTCTTCTATCCAGGCCTCTGAAACATTCTCCATATCAGCAGTAAGGTGGCTTCACTTTCTTATCATTCATGGGTTCACTGGAGCAGCACTTTTTGTTTCTTTCGAGAACTTTTCCTTTGTATTCACAGGTTGGCTAACTGGCCTAGGTTTCAACCCAACTTTGCTTTTGACTCACCTTCCTCACTCAGTTTGTTTAATCCTTTCTAGCTTTTGATTTAAAGTCAGAGACACATGGCTCTACCTTTCACTCGAACCCTTAGAAGCCATTGTAGGTTACTTATTGGGCTAATTTCAGTATCGTGTCCCAGGGAACAGGAAGACCCAAGGAGAGGGAGAGAGATAGGGAAGGAGCCCATTCAGGGAGCACTCAGAACATGCACATTTAATGGTCAGGTCCACTGTCTTGCGATTACAATCGTAATATCAAAAATCACTGATTTCATTATCACTGATAATCACAGATTATCATAACAGATATAATTAGAATGAAAAAGTCTGAAAGTGACGCCTGGGTGGTTCAGTTCGTTAAGCATCTGCCTTCGATTCAGGTCATGAACCAAAGGTCCTAGGATAGAGTCCTGCATCGGGCTCCCTGCTCTGCGGGGAGTCTGCTTCTCCCTCTGTCTGCAGTTTCCCTGCTTCTGCTATCTCTCTCTGTCTCTCTGACAAATAAATAAAAATCCTAAAAAAAAAAAAAAAATAAGTCAGAAATACTGAGAGAATTACCAAAATAGACACAAAATGAGCAAAGCTGTTGGGAAAATGGCACTGACAGACTTGCTGGACAGCCCAGCGCAAGGTTGCCACAAGCTCCCAATTTGTAAAAAAAAAAAAAAAAAAAAAAAAAAAAAAAGGCATTGTCTGTGAAACACAGTGAAATCAAGAGCAGTAATAGAGGTTTGCCCATGTGGGGCCTGAATGGAGTCTCCCTTACCCCCACCCACCAGGTTCCACACTCTCCCTGGCCCAGTGTTACAAGGTTCCCTGGCAGATAGTTTGAAAGAAGGTGAGAGAAGTGAAGAGCATATCATCAGAGCGAACAGTTCTCATCCATTGGTACTCGAGAGCCACTCATCACCGTCTGACACATGCGACCTCTTACTTATTGACTTGTTTGTGACCTATCTCCCGAATTAGAATATTAGCGCCACGAGGGCTGCAATTTCTGTCTGCCTTGTTCACTGCTGAGCCCTCAGGAATCAACAATTCTTAGCACAGAGTCCTTGCTCGGGGCTGAGACGGTTCATTTATGATTGTGTCCCTTCCCATTTACCACAACAGAGAGCTACTTTTTCTAAAGGTAATGCGTTGGGCTTTCCCAAAACTTCCAAGTGGGTACTGAGTGTCATGAAGATGGCCGGTTCTACTCTGAGTTTGTTGGGAGAGGCGGGGACTTTTCCCTCCAGGACGCAGCCCTGTCACATCCAGAGTACTTGAAGCAAAGCGCTTTTAGAATCTGTCTGGCACATTCCCTGGGAAAGCCATGGAGCTGTATGCCCGCCAGATCACACACTGTCGTGTGAGCTGGCTCTCCACAGACTCTTGGTCCACAGCCCTCACGGGGGGATGGCCAGAAGGTCTGTGAGCATGGCTCCTGGCCACGGGTGTGGCTGAGGGTGATGTGGCCACATCTCAACTCACCACTTCTAGAAAGTTTTTGTTGCTAAAGCCTTGTCCCACTTTGTGCTAACTACGTGATCTTAGGCTTATTGGCTGTGGGACTCCAGGCAAGTCACCTAACCTCTTGGTCCTTCAGGCTTCTCACATGCAAAACGAGGAAAACAACAGCAATACCTCAGAGTTGTAGAAACATTAAATGAGTTAAGATACATAAAAGCACTTAGGAAAGTACCTGGCATAGAGGAAGCCCTCTGTGAACACTAGCTATGATGATACTTATAATTACGATCACTAATTTATTTCATCTATGAGCTTTGTTCCTGTGTTGCTTTGTAAGAGACCTTATTTCATGCATATAGACTTAGTTTCTCCAATTAAATCTTGAGGAAAAGTCTCTAAGCAGCACCCACTACCAATCTCTGCACATATTTTTCATTAATTCATTCATCAAGAATTTATTGGGTTCATACTATGTGCCAGGCCCATCATATCTTTTGAGGAGCTGAGGATCTCAAGAATAAAAATACAGCATGATTGCCCAAACTAACACAAACACACTCTAATACAAACCTACTGAACAGGGGACAGAAGGAAATCTACATATGTGTATGTGGTGTAGGTATATTGACATGCTCTGCCTAGGTACAAATTGGGACCACAAAGGAGATGGACTCTCAGACATTTACTATTTCATATCCTACATGCATGCAAACAATAGCCATGATTTTAAAAGAGGAGCTCAGGTTGCACAATATGGCGTCAGGAAGCAGACAGAAGTGGGAAAGTAAAGTTTTCATCTCCAGGACAACTATTCCCATGAGTGTCCTCAGTCAGTAAAGGTAGATTGTGGTCGCCTGAACATCTGGGCTCCCTTTATCCAGCATTGCGTTGGGCATCAGAGTAAAATATTCCATGTGCTTTGAAGAGACTTGAATGAGCTGCATCAACACTTACATAGGTAGGAAGTAATGGGAGTTAAGAGGGAGATGAATGTCGCAGTAAATGCCCAGGCTGTCAATTCCATGTTATATGTGACAAGATAATGGGAAACCAAATGCCCCTGACCCATCTGGCCATCATTCATTCAATACATGTACTACATAAGATGCTTGATATACAAAGTTGGAGACAAGGGGCCTGACCTCAAGGAGACTGCCATCTACCTTTGCCCTCTTGCTCTGTTCCCCCTCCTGTCCTTTACCCTACACACCACCTGCCAACAAGGAATCAGGAGAAGATCTGCTTGGCTAACCTGAGACACCCAAGAATGGGCACCTCTCTTCAGCTTGTGAATTCCTGGGTCTGATTTTTTTTGCAAAACCAACTAAGTTTCATGAAGGCAGCCAGCTAAGACTCGTTCCCAAGAACAAGACACTCTTGCATCTGCCTTCTTCATAAAAGACCGATTATTCCATGGAGCACTAGAAATATAGCCCACACTTGAGAGGAGGAGGACTGAGTGCCTGCGGGATCATGTCTGTTAGACTGGCTCGGTCACTCTCTGGTCATTTCCAGACTCCCTCTGGTGGAGTTCTAAACCAAATGTATTTCCCCTCATCAGTCGCTTTTGTGCCACCGAAGCACCCATAGTAACCGGAGAACATCCCAGGACAACTAAGGGTGGCATTGAGATCCCGACCCTGGGGAGCTGTTTCCCTTTTCCTTTCTGGTCCCTGAGGCAGAGCTGCTGTCCTCCTGCCTATTGCTTCCAAGAAATCTTAAAACACAGCCTTTATCAAATTACGTCCTTGCGCCAGAATTTATGGCTTCTTTATGCTAACCTAACCTTCTAGGATTGCCTATTTCCTAAGCTCCCCTCCAAAACGTGATCCCCACCTAGCCTTATCCCACTTTGCTCTTCACTGTACCCCAATACAGTGAGCCCCTGGGCTGACCCCACAGCTGTGTTCACTCTGACCTTTGCTCATATCTCACCTGTGATCCCTCCTCATCAAAGACCCAACCGTTTCCTCTGGGAAATTCTGCCTCTCAAATCAACTTGAATCATCCTTTCTCTTCCGTGAGCCTTTACACGTAACCAAAACACGACTTTAGCCCCGCTTTACATGCAGCCCCAGTTTTTACCAATATAGCTCAGAATACTTCCATAAGACAACTGGATACGTACCTGTGTGTACGTATTTATACAGGCAGGTATAGGCCTTGCCTCCATCAGGCTGTAAACATCCTAGGAGCCCAGAGAGCCCAGAAACACTACCAGGTTCCGAGGAGACTCCTCTCAATAAGGCTTAGCTAAGGCTCTGATAACACGCTTTCCCCCTGTGTTTTAAGCTATATGTACCTTCTGCTGCTGCTCTTCCTCCTTCCTTGGTATTTTCATTCCTTCAACAATTACTTATTGAGCACCTCCTATGTGCCTGAAAATAGGGAAAGCACAGTGAACAAGGCAGCGATGGTCCCTGCTCTCTAGCTACTTAAAGTCTTGAGCCTTGGCTAAGGTGGAAAGGCAAACGTGTTCCCTGAATGTCAGCAGCCTCTTATTCTCCCTCAGTGGGAGACCGTGCCCAGGTCCACTGGGCTACATAGCGCGTGCTGGGGTCTAACACTTCCGAAGACACTAAAGGGATTATGGGCAAAATACCACACACCACCTTGATTATAAAGCATCCTTCAGGGGTGTCTGGATGGCTCAGTGGGTTAAACCATCTCCCTTCGACTCAGGTCATGATCTCAGGGTCCTGGGACCAAGCCCCACGTCAGGCTCTCTGCTCAGCGGGGAGCCTGCTTCTCTCTCTCTCTGCCTGCTTGTGATCTCTCTTTCTGTGTCAAATAAATAAGATCTTAAAAAAAGATAAATAAAGTGTCCTTCGGTGCCTTTTTCTGAGACCTCGCATCAGGAAAAATCATCCACCCCCCCTTCTATTTTAACCTCTTTTACATTGGGCTGGCTTTGAATTCGAAATTCAGATGTCACATAAGTTGTTCCACTATTGGGTGCTATCTAAAAGTGTTCAATAAGATAGGATGATTTCTGTTCCTTTAAACAAAAGATGTCTCATAACAGAGCTATACCTGTCAAATATTAGTTTCTCTTTAAAGAAACCAGGTACAAAAATCAAGTTTTACTAAAAACTACTAATATGTGTCACTGAACGTTTACATGAATAATTGATAATTTTCATTCATTCACACATTTATGGAGCTCCTATCACAGCAGTTTTGACACCAGTAAGTATGGTTACAATAAAAATAGTTTGCTTGATCATATTAAATAGTCTGCAAGGCCCATTTGCAAAATAGAATACCAGCCATTTATGATTAAATTTCTGGCCTAAACTTTAGAGGATATTATTGTATGCAGGGAAATTAGCCACAACAACTCTGGTCTAAACTCTGTTATTTACATTCTTAGAATCAAAATTAACCAATCAACCATTCAACAAAGAAATGCAAATACAAAATATGAAAATAGGGGTTTCTGGGTGGCTCAGTCATTAAGCATCTGCCTCCGGCTCAGGTCATGATCCCAGTGTCTTGGGATCAAGCCCCGCACTGGGCTCCCTGCTTAGTGGGAAGCCTGCTTCTCCCTCTCCCACTGACCCTGCTTGTGTTGTCTCTCTCCCTCACTGTGGCTCTCTCTGTCAAATAAATAAATA
Source organism: Procyon lotor (assembly GCA_028646535.1). NCBI lineage: Eukaryota > Metazoa > Chordata > Mammalia > Carnivora > Procyonidae > Procyon > Procyon lotor. Next base: position 13,741,412 of record CM053609.1, read on the forward strand.
AATTTTTAAAAACAAAAAAACCCCACAAAATATGAAAATAATTATTCTACTAAGCACTAAAAAAAAAATCTTTTTTCAAAGCTTAAAAGAAAACCATCTGATTGTTAGTAACAATCAATACCCCTTTGGCCTCAGATATGCCCTGCATCAAGGTCCTAAGTTTTCAGAGATAGTAACATAGCAGCCAGAATCGACCAGAAAACTCTTGGACAATGAAACTTCATTACTAGGTTTCAGCAGGAACAATGTAAAGCAAAGATCCCCATATGGTCACACGTGTAAGAGAAGTACGTACAAATCATGCATAATTTCACAGTAACAGTGATGGCCTGTGGCTCACATAACTGGTGACCCCCAGAGGGACTGATCCCGTATATTGAAGCAATTCTGCCATCCCATTCCTTACATATCAGCAATGATGTATACTGACCAGATAAGCAGACACATGTCATGCTAATACCGTGTAAATATAAAACACAGAGCTAATTAGGACAGAAATACCATTTGACTCTTATACAGTTCCAACCACGGTTAGTAAGATAGGTTATTACTCTTGTAAGGATACTTTCTGTATACGTAACATATTTATCCTTGTCTAAACCAGGAGCTCAATTTTAAAATGTAATCCACAATACATACCTTTTACAACATGACCTAATACAAATATACCTACAAACATATATAACTGAAACCAAAGTTTCACAAAACAATACTTATCCATATTATTTGTGATGTACTCTATTGTCTGTTCTGGTCTAATCTTGATTCTTTAAAAAAATGCTGGTCTGGACTTACTAAATTGGTTTACTGATCCATTAATGGATGTTGGAGCACAGTTTATAGGGCTCGAAACTACCTAAGTGGATTGCTTTACCCTTTCTATAATTCAACATACTACTTAGACTTTTTTTTTTCTAATTCCAGTTAATTTAAAGGCATTTTCTGATGAAATAAAAGAAAAATTGGGGAGAGCATAAAGTTTCAGATGTTGATTTCAGACTCTAAACTATGACTACATGGAAGAGGGTCCAACTACTCTTGGAGTCTAAGCACATGCTGGGGGCTTTGATAAATTTTCTTGAACTTTAGAGTAAGCAAAGGTACATTTTCAGTATTTTTTTTAAGTAGGGATAATAATTTTTACCTGACAAAAACAAAGCCTATTCAAAGAGGCCTCCTGGCCAGAGGTACAAAGGCCATAGCCACTTGTGGGGTCAAGTCCAGGCTCTCAAGTCCATTTCTGGACAGTTTCCAGGGCTCCGGGCTGAGCCCCCACCACAGACAACAGCAGTAATCTGGGCTAGATCTCTGTTCAGCTGGTTAGTATCCAGAAAAGATGAAGCCAACTGTGATTCACAAAAACCCACGAAGGCAAAAAGGGCAAAGATGGGAAACAGCTTGGTACTCTAGCCCTGGGATGCGCCTGACTTGGCAAGGCCCGGTACCTGTGAGTTGCAGCGAAGGGGAGGCAGCCCAGCCTAGGACACGGCCTCCGCCTTCAGGGACACAGCTTCAGCCCCGCTGGGGATAGGGACCTGGGACAGGGCGTGGGCAGAGACAGGGACCAAGGAAACGGCCTCGGCTTTTGTGGGGACAGGGACAGGGCCTCGGCCTACGCGGGGATAGGGACGTAGGACATGGCCTCGGCCTGCGTCGGGGACACGGCCTTGGCCTGTGCAGGGACAGGACACGGGCTCAGTCTGCGTGGAGACATGGACCTGGGACAAGGCCTAGGCGGAGCCAGGGAGCCAGGGTATGGCCTCAGGCTGCGTGGGGACAGGCGCTGGGCTCAGCCTGTGCAGCCCCGGCTCCGGCACCCGCGAGGTCCACCCACCCGGCATACACCCGGACCAGCAGGGCCTTCGAGCCTCATCCTTCCCCCGCACCTTTCTCCTCTGTTCAGAGGCCAAGACTCCAGTGCGCCCAGCCTGGGCCAGGGGTCAGCACAGCGGTGCATCCTGGGAGAGAGACTCCTCCAGGCCTGGGGGTGTGGTGGGGGTGGGGTGGGGGCGGGGGTGGGAGCCGGGGTGGGGGTGGGGAGCCCTAGCAGGCAACCAGAATACTGCACGGGAATGACAACAGCATCGTGTGTGGGTGCCCGGTTCGTGGCAGGGACTGTACCTGGGCTGCACTTCTCTTAATGGGCACCTGACCTTGTAACACTGACCTGTAACACAGACCTGTAACCGGGCTGAGTAACTTGCGGGAGCTGCCCAGCTGGTACATAGCGTTGCTCGGATTCCAATCTGGGTTTTTTGTAATTCCAAACACCATGCCCTTGTTACTGCCCTACACAACCTCTCCAGAGGGTAAATAACATTGTAACTGGTCTGTAGACGGTTCACAACTTCCGGGTGCTGGGAGAGGCAGCTGGAAGCAGTTCTAGAATAATTCCTTAAGCCTAGGTACGCAGTGATCTCCTATTACAAGGTTGAAAGGACAGGGACAGATCAATAAATAGAATACAGGTAAAAAGGAGCCATGAAAAATCTCCAGGAAAAGAGGAAGAGCATTATTTCTTTGAATATTTGATTAAAATATAAATCTATGAGAATCATTTATAGAGGAGATCGTATAGTGTAGCAGTTAGGAAAACAGGCTTTGGAACCAGATAGCCCTGGATTCAAATTCTGCCTCTTTAATTTACTAACTTTGGGATATGTGACCTTGGGCTTTATGGTGCTTTTTATAGCCTTTTAAAATGCTAATTTCCTCATGAGTAAAAATGAGGATAATAATTCCTCTTTACAGGGTATCCTAAGGATTTTATGATATAAAGTCTACAAAATGTTTAGTATAAGATCTGGTAAAAATAGGTACTGAGAAAATGATAGCTATTTCTGCTATTTAAGTGCACAAAATGTTTTAGATGATGTATTTTCTTCATAATAAGCAATTTAATTACTAAGTTTTATCAAGTCTTAAGTCTTAATACATTTTCCACAAAATAAAAGCAAAGAGGCATCAGGGAGAGCTCAGGATGAGATAAAATGGCAATCAAGGATTTGAGATACGGGCAGAGATGGACGAAAGATTTCATGGAAGTGGAAAAATAGTCACAGATTTAATACATGCTTTGGAGGTGATGATGAGTTGAACTGACATTGAAGAAAATCAAATTAGGTATACAGAAGTAAAGAGTTCAGACATTCTCCCAGAGTACACAGAAGAACAAAGGTCAAGGTGCTAAGAAAGAAGATAAAAATGGGGATAAATGGAGAAACTCCATTTACAAATGATGACTTAAAGAACATCTGGGATAATATATAAGACTCATGTTCTAGGTAAGAGAACTCACAAGAGAACTCAAAAGATCTAGATAGAATCTCAGGACATTTTTACATTTCAAGTACAAGAAATTATTTGGGATGCACCATTTGAAAAAAAATCAGTTGACCTAAAAATAATCAGTTGAGGAGGGTCTCACCTTTCCCCTCCAGGATAACCAAGAATAGAAAACAATGGATCACTAATTTCTACCCCTGAAACTAATAATATAGTATGTTAAGTAAATTGAATTGAAGTAAAAGATTAAAAAAATAAACTATTTGAAACAAAAAAAATTAAAAAAATAAAAAATGACAGACAACAACAAATAGAGCAAAATGGCAACAGTTTAAGAAAAGTTGCAGCACAAAAACTGTTCCTAGACAAGTAGTCATCTAGGGCAACAAAAGAAAATGGCAACCAAAAGACACATTCTGATATACAAGGTCTCAGAAAATACACCCATCTTCCTGGGAAGGTTGCTGAGAGGTATACCCCAGTCATCCTTCCTGGAAACTTTACCAGAGAGGAATCAAAATTAAGATTGACTCCTTGAACACACTGTGAATCAAGAGGAAAGAAGAGTTGGGACTACGTGAGCAATATAATGATAATAAAATGGAATGGAAAAAGCAAAAGTAAAATTTAGAGAAGATACATAAAGTTAATTTATTGGGAATAGCGATGTGGCTTATGAATTCGGATGATGTTAGCAGTGGCCAGAGAGCTGGAGGGGGTTGGGAAGACAAAAGTGAATGAAATCTTGCACAGAATGGAGTCTATACTTACGGCTTCGGTCTTGGGTTTGATGAGTAGAATAGGAATTTTCTAGAAAGATAATGATTTGTATGGTCTTTAAAAAGTAAGACATTGTCTAAATAACTACAAGATATAAATACAAATTACAAACAACTCATATGCAACCCAAGAGAAAACAAAGTAAACGTCAAGAAAGAATAAACTAAAATGGCAAATATGTAATTTACAACAAGGAAAATCATTGGAGGGGTGCCTGGGTGGCTCAGTGGGTTAAAGCCTCTGCCTTCGGCTCAGGTCATGATCCTAGGGTCCTGGGATTGAGTCCCATATCGGGCTCTCTGCTCAGCAGGGAGCCTGCTTTCCCCCTCTCTCTGTCTGCTTGTGATCTCTCTCTCTCTGTCAAATAAGTAAATAAAATCTTTTAAAAATATAAAAATTAAAAAAAAGAAAAATCATCGGAAAGTTTAAACTAGGTATGTAATACTTTTACAAAAAGGAATAATTTTGATTATTAAAAAGGGAAAACTTTTCAATTACATTTATATTATAAAATCTATTTATTTATTATCTGGTGCTCATATACTTGACTCTCGAAAAACATGGGGGTTCAAGGAGCTGAGGTCTGTGCCATAGGAAAAACCATGTATAACTTTTATCTACCCTCAAAACTTAACTACTTTTGGCCTACTTTTGACCAGAAGCCTTTCTGGTACCATAAAGAGCTAACATATATTTTGTATGTTCTCTGTATTCTTATAATAAAGTAGGCTAGAGAAAGGAAAAGATTATTAAGAAAATTGTACAGCTGAGAAAATACAATCACAATACTATATTGTATTTGTAAAAAAGTCCAAATGTAAGTAGACCTGTGCAGTTGAAAATCTGTATTGTTCCAAGGGCCAACTGTACATGATCAGACCAAAGAAATCATTCCAAAAGGTTTACTTCAGAAGTCACATAAGAGAGATGGGAACCTCAGACCCCCGTCTTGAGTGGTCCCAATGCAGTTTTCATTAGATACTACAGTGATTTTTCTCACTGGCTTGGTTCACAGCTCAAGTAGCAGAGTCAGGGTAGACAAGATAGACGGCACGAGAGTTTGAGCATCATCTGTCCACAAAACCACTATTCCATATGGCATGCCACTATGTTTGTGAGTCTAGCCTCTCACAGTGGATTTGTCACCACTGACCTATAATGATTGCAATGACACATCTTGTGGGGAGATGGGCCTTTGCCATCCCCCCACAAGACTATTCAAGAACAAAATAAACAGAGCTACTCATTTACTTTTTGCAATGCTATTAAAAGAAATGCTGCTGCTGGAATCACAATGGCTTCTTCTTTCTCCATGCCAATCTAGAAAGTGCAAAGTACTGTTCCAGATCCATTTCCAAATCTCCATCTGAAGGTGTGCCGACATTCTTTTTTTGCCCATATGGACCTTTGAGAGAGTTGGGCTATTTGATTCCTCTCAAATGTGACTTTGCTTCTACTATTAGTTTGTAATAAAGCTTACCCATATGGTAGAAAAGCTGTTGCCAATTAATTACATTTTCCAGTTGCCACTTCCCTTCCCTTCCATGTTATCATCAGATCATTCCTTATTCATATCAAAAGTGACACACAATAAAAAAAGCGAATGCCATATTTAAGCAAATGATGCCACATGACGTCAAAATCGATTTACTTGCCAACCCTCTAGTGAGTAAGGGAAACATCTTTATTGTATAAAAAAAGAGCAAAATCGGAACGAATTTTGGAAGACAATTTACAAGGAAACTGACAGTCAAAATTCCAATTCTATTTTACATGAGAAAGTTATACTCCTTTTGTTTTGTTTTCAGAAATGAACAAACAAAAACACCCAGTATTTTAGCGATAGAAAATATACTTTTCTCTTCTTAGCAAATAAAAATAGTTCAGCTTCCAGGAAACCTGCCAGTCCTTATTACAATTTATTGAAGACCTTAAAAAAACCAAAGGCATAGGCAATCCTAACTAAATGTGCTGCCGGTGTGTTCATTTTATGGGACTCAAGGGAGAAAAGTGCCCGGAAGCACTTAAAAAACACAAGTGCTGTCAGGATGCCACAGACAATCCCAAACACCAATCCTAGAAGCTGTCTTTATTGTAAACATGTGTTTGAAACTCTATGGCTTTCAGTGATTAGGTAGACTCTTATCTTAAACCAGACTAAAAATACCTGAACCTTTCTCACTGGGAAGGAAATCGTACCCTGATCACCTGCCACTTCTCAGTTCTTCTTAATAGAAAAGAAAACAAAGCAAAAGTTCCAAAAAGGAAAAATGCAAACACTAACTGTCTATACACAAACATGTATTTTACTCAATGCAAAGTAACTGTACTACAGTTGGGTCAAACTACTTGGTATGTAGCTCAATGTCAATGGGAAATTTCCAAAGGGATCACTGTTTTCCCTAGAGCTTAAAAAATAATCTAGTGAGTTTTACAATTAGGAGCAGATCCATATCTAAAGGCTTTGACTTGCATTTTTCAGCTCCATCATCCTTAGGATATCAGAACAACTTAGAATTGGCTTGCTAGTCTGGGCTATGATAATGTAGTCAGGAAAGGCATTTTATCAACCGCAGTTTTCCAATAGGCATTTTGGTAGAGCAAGACAACTTTATATACTGTCATAAATGACAAGACCAATTGAAGTTCAGTATTTAGGTCAAGTTTCCCAACACCTGGGCCGTCCAAGTCTGCTGAATGCAGCCAGAAGAGGTGGGAGGAGTAGCAGCAGGTCAGACCAGAGCCTGAGGAGGTGCTTGGTGACTAGAACAGTACCTTTGGGGATGGTGACTTGGATGGTGTGCTTTCTGGCCTTTCTATTGCTTCAAAGATGCCACCCAAAAATCCCACTATTCAGATGGTATAGAGAACACAGATATGTTGACAATCACTGTCCTTGTGGTTTCTCCTCTAACCTGTGCAAAACTGGTCTCTCAGACTTCACCAGCAGCTAGCTACTTAATGGTCAAAGCACCCAGTGCCTTCTTCCTGGAGATACTCAATTCCATATGGATTTTCTTTTCAAAGCCCTACCTAACCCCTCAGTTTCCTCAGAGTATTTCCTGTTCTTCTGTCCTTGTCCTTTCACTTTCCTTCCTCTTCTGTCAGGCCTTTTCTCCTCCTCTCTCTGGTGATCATGCCTTGCCCATGATTCTCTTCAGACCTGTGTTTGCTCGAGCATTGTCCTTTCAGCACAGGACTTCTGTCAGTCTGCTGGACATTGGCAATGTGCTGATGACAGTGCCTGAAAATGACTCAGGGGAAGACTGATTCATTTCCTTCCTCACAAGATTTTCTACTTCCTTATTTCCGTGAACAGCAGCAGCTTCAGCCACATGAGTGAAAAAAATGGCACCTATCTCATGAGAGCTATCTATCTACACTTTTAAAAATTTAGATCTTTTTTTTCTTTTCAGTTATATATATGCATACATTGTTTCAAGATGTGAAGTCTTTAGTTCTGGAAAATTTTCTTGAATTTCTTTAGTACTGTTTTCTTCCCATGTCCTTTTTTTTTTTTTTTTTGTGCTTTTTCTGGAACTTCAATTGTTCAGTTATTGAGACTTGTGGACGGGTCCTCAAATTTTCTTATAATTTCACTCCCGTTTTTCAGTTTCTTTGTCGTGTCTCTGTACTTTCTAGATTTCCTCAACCTAGACTACATTTCTGTTGTTTTTCATTTCTGCTATCATATTATTCATTTATACAAGTTGACTTTTAATGTATTATCTTTTACACTTATCTTTCTTTGATAAGAAAGATCTTTGAGGATATTCATAGATTAACTTCCTCTCCGCTTAATCCGTCTAGTTTGTTTTGGCTTCTCGTCCATGTTTAGAGACTTTCCCCAAATGCTTGATGATCCTTGGCTGTTCACTCATACTTTGGAGTTGGGGGTTTAAATGCCCATCAGGTCTTTGCACATGGGTGCGGTTTGTGACCCCGTGGACTTCAGAGTAGGGTGACTTGGTGGAGAAGTACTTGATACTCCTAAGTCTTCAGGGGGATCCACATGGTAACCAGGATGCCTCTCAGCTTTCCCCATTGCAGCTAAGGATTTGGTTTTCTTAGGTCTGCTGAGTCAGTCCTTGTGTCTCATTGCTCCTGATTTGGGCTCCTTTACTCTGGTCCTAGTGGGTCTCTGCAGGGAGAGAGCTGGATGCAGGTGGTCAGCCAGGACTTGCTGCCTGTGTTCCATTTCCACCGCCCTTGATCCAGTGGGGTTTCTGCAGGACTCTTTCCAAAATCTTGCTACTGGTCCGCCTAACCACTATATTGCTACCAAAGTCACTTTTTCCCAAACAGAAAGCCAGTCATTTACTCAAAAACCTCACTGGCTCTCCCTTACCTATAAAATAGTCCAAACTCCTTATCAAAGCACCAAAGGTCCTGGATGAGCTGACCCCATTATCCCTTTTTGGCACGACTTATCATGGAGAAGAGGATGAGCGGACGTTGGAACCAGACTGCCTGGATCCATTCTCTGGGCTCTGCCATTTTATCAGCTGGGTGATCCTGGCCTTGTTACTTAATCTCACCTGCAAAACAGGGATTATAATAATACTTGCCTTCCAACGTTATGGTGAGGATTATTAGGGTAATTTACCAGAGCAGCTGGCACACTGGAAGCACCATGGGAGCGTTAAAGGTAAGCCTCTGCACACCACCCTCCTCCAGAAGATTATCAAGTCCTTGGACAGGGCTCTATCCCATTGAGTTAACATCTGTGGGATGCTTATAATGGGACACACATGATGCTATCCACTGGGGACTACATAAAAAGAGCTTGACCCAGGAAGACTGATTAATGATTAAAATAGAAGGTGACAAATGCTACAATACTGGAAAGAGCACAGTGAAGAGAATAGAAAGCAGGTAGGAGCCGATTGTTCAGAACAGTGGGGGAAGGCTTCAGAGAGCCAACATTAAGATGGGGCTTGAGGAACCAATCTGTAAGACAAAAAGTTGCGCTGCTAAGACAGTGGGTGCGGGGGGGGGGGGAGGGAGAATGACAGGCAAGGCTGGAGAAGCAGGTTGGGGCCAATTGCACAAGGCCCTGCATAACCTGTTTGAGTCTGTATTTTGTTTCAACCAGTTTGTCAATTTCACCATCCTCACAGGCGGGGAATCCCAAAGACAATTTGGGGGTATTCCAAGTATTTTGTTACTAACAATAGCTACAAGACAGCTATCTGGCAATTATTAAAAAATAAACAAATTCAAACCCATGCCCCCAAAATGTTCAAGAAGTCAGACGTAAAAGAACACATACCCTATGATTCCATTTATATAAAGACAAATCTGGGCAAATTAGTCCAGAATTGTCCCAATTCGGGATAGTTGCCTTTTCAAGTGGATATGACCGGAAGTGGATCCAGGCAGGGGTGCCAGTAGTTTCTTGATGTGGTTACTGGTTCCACAGGTATGTCGTTGATGAGAATCCAAGTCGTATATTTGTATGTGTTCTTTGCTCTATTGATTTTTAGTTAAAACAATAAATTAGATTCACGATCCTTTGTGCTCACTGGGACACACAGGTGTGCTCATTTGAAGGAGAGGTGGAGCTACAGGCTGGCAGGTGTCATTAGTTTGGTGTTTTTTTATGGACTAACTCAGAAGAGCTCTCAGATAATCTGAAGCGCCGAGGACAGCCAACATCGGTCACCTTCACCACTACTGGGGCTTCCTGAGTGTGTGAGAAATTGACTCACACCCGAGGGTCAGACACTGAAATACTAGCACTCAGTGTACGTGTAAGATGGCCCTTCCCCTCATTTTAGATATGACCAGGGCTGATGGTTTCTTATTAACCTTCTAGAGAAACACAACTCAAAACCAGACTCGTGTAAGCATGAATTTTAAAGCATTCAACGTGTATGTTCCTTAGGAGCATAAAGAATCATGTTTGTTTGTTTGTTTTTTTTGCTATTCTTATAAGAACTTATTTTCACTAAAAAAACAAAACAAAACAAAAACAAAACTATGTACCCAGTTAAAAACAAATAAATAAAAAAGTAAAAGAAGATATATAATGAGAAGTCAAATCTACTTTAGATCTGTTTCCCAAGGTAACCACTGTTAGGACTCTCATATATTTTTATGCAAATAGTTATTAAACACAGGAAAGCATAGGGGCGCCTGGGTGGCTCAGTGGGTTAAAGCCTCTGCCTTCAGCCCAGGTCATGATCTCAGGGTCCTGGGATCGAGCCCCACATCGGGCTCTCTGCTCAGCAGGGATCCTGCTTCCCCCTCTCTCTCTGCCTCCTTCTCTGCTTACCTGTGATCTCTCTCTGTCAAATAAATAAATAAAATCTTTAAAAAAAAAAAAAACACAGGAAAGCATAAGTGTATTATACCTGCCCCCACTTCTTTTCTTAAACAAATGGGAGCCCCGTATATTCACTTTCATTTTTGACTCCAGATATAAACATGGATACAGTTCATTCTTTCCACAAGTATATAGTATTCTATTGAGTATATATTATCTCATTTAACCAGATATTTGTCTTTTGCTTTTACAAACAATGACATCGAATACCCCTGAATATTCCCTCTTTAATGTGTTTTTAAAAAAAAAAAAGATTTTATTTATTTATTTGACAGGGAAGAGAGAGATCACAAGTAGGCAGAGAGGCAGAGGGAGAAGCAGGCTCCCTGTTGAGCAGAGAGCCTGATGCGGGGCTTGATCCCAGGACCCTGAGATCATGACCTGAGCCGAAGGCAGAGGCTTTAACCCACTGAGCCACCCAGGCACCTTTAATGTGCTTCTAAAATTATGTAGAAACTGCCCCAATGTATACCAACTGTTACCAAACTTTTTGTTGTTGTTGTTACCAAACCTTTTGACCTCTGCATTTCTATTTGGTTAACGTTAGCATCTAATCGCTATCTTAATTAGGAAGTCTCTAGTTCCACTGATCTTTCCATTTCTACCTGAATTAGTACTGACCTGTTTTGATCACCATAGCCTTACTGCCTCCCCTCAAAAAGACAGAATACAGAATATAATTATTCATATCACAATTTATTTTTATTATTTTTTTAAGTAGGCTCCACTATGGAACCCAATGTGGGGCTTGAACTCATGACCCTGAGATCAAGACCTGAGCTGAGATCAAGAGTCAGACACTTAACTGACTGAGCCACCCAGGTGCCCCTCACAACAATGTTAAGTAGAAAACCATCTAGTGATTAAAAATTTGCTTTAGGGTGCCTGGGTGGCTCAGTTGGTTAAGCGACTGCCTTCGGCTCAGGTCATGATCCTGGAGTTCTGGGATCGAGTCGCGCATCAGGCTCCCAGCTCCATTGGGAGTCTGCTTCTCTCTCTGACCTTCTCCCCTCTCATGCGCTCTTTCTCAAATAAATAAAATCTTTTAAAAAATAAAATAAAAATTTGTTTTAAAGAATAGACTCATGTTCACAGAATAGATCATACACCTACATATACAGCAAGCTAATCTCTCTTTAAAAAAAAAAAAGATTGCTAAGATTTTAAGTTTTTTTACATATCCCATTACAAGTAACTACCTCAGAGGGAAATAATAAGTCCATATCTACCCAGAACCCATGAATGTGACTTTTTTGGAGATAGGGTCTTTGCTGACATAATCAAGTTAGGATGAGGTCACCCTGGATGAGAGTGGCTGGTAATCCAAAGACCGGTCTCTACAGGAGGGAAATCGGATACAGACAGATATAGGGAAAACCTCACTGAGGAAGTGGGTGGAATGACATAGCTCCAAGCTACAGAACACCAAGGACTGCCAGCAATAGCCAGATGATATGAAGAGCGGGGGAAGGATTCTTCCCTAGCGCCTTGAGAGGGAGCATGGCCTGGCTGACACCTTGATCACGGACCTCTGGTCTCCAGAACTACGAGAGAATACATTTCTGTTGCTTTTAAGCTGCCGAGTTTGTGGCAGATTTGTTCACAGCAGCCCTAGCCAACTCATATAATATCCATCCCACGTTTGCGTTAAGTTTGAACCACCGTAAATTTCAAGTGACATAAAACCCTATCAGGTGACTTGTCATTTGAGGTATCTTTGTCAGTCACGAGGGTACTCTGAAAGGGCAAAAGGACAGACTTGATTTAGAAAACGATTTTGAGGGTACTTATTTATTTATTTATTTTTACGATTATCTCCTTACGGCACATTTTATAGCAGGGGAAAACAGTTCCTGGAAATAAAATGCTACTGTTTTACAAAGTGTTCATACTCCCATCATATAGTGCCTCAGTATGTTTCAACAACTTCAAAAGTGGTGTGGCATTATATGGGAAAAGATTTTTCTTCTGCAAACGATAAATGGCACCTCGTAGCTCTTCAAAGCACCTCAGTGTTCTGTAAGATACTCCCACTTCGGAGACATTATTTGGGACTCTGCCACAATCGACAGAGAAGGAAATATTAGACTGTTTTGGAACCGGAAGCCTTGACTGATGCTCCAGGTTAAGTTGTTTTTCATCTGTACCTGTTCCAATTGCATCCTGAGATTTCGTCATTGCTTCTTGGTCTAAAGATGTTTGTTTACTGTTTGCTGAGTGCTGGCCTGTGCCTTCTGCTTCAGAATCATCAGAGCTGTCATAATCCACGAGACTTTGAGAGGCTCGTTGAGGAGACAGACTATCAGCCTGGAGTGTGGCGTGGGTCTCCTTGGACATCACAAGCTGGCTCAGAGATCCAGAAGAAAGATCAGAATCCCAGGAGACTGAAGCACAAACGCTTCTGGGACTACCAAAAGCAGCCAAAGGGCTAAGTTCTGTTTGGATGCTGCTTCCGCCTTGGACAAGTGAAGAGCTACGACCGCAAATATTTCTGCTATCTTTAGATTCCATTACGTCAAAATCCGTGCAAATTGTGCAAAAAATAGCCCAGTCTTTTTGCAGTAATTTTAAATATCTAACAAAATATTCAAGGAAACAGGTTTCCGATGAAATCAAAAAGTCAAGAAGAACTGAAGAATCAAATCCTATATTTTTCAATAAGAATATGAAAATACAGTGTGGATTATAGCCATAGTCATGTGTGTGATGATTCCACATTTCTTTTTCTTGGGTCGAGCTTTCAGTAGCTTTATGTTGTCTGAAAATCAAGGTAACGGAGACCCCAGATTAATGACATTTTACAAAAATAACAGTTTTGACAGACATAAGTCACATACCACAAATTCATGTATCAGATTACTTTTTAATCTATGCATTTTTTAAAAAAAGATTTTTATTTATTCGTTTGACAGAGAGAGAGAGATCACAAGTAGGCAGAGAGGCCCGCAGAGGGAGAGGGGGAAGCAGGCTCCCTGCTGAGCAGAAAGCCCAATGTGGGGCTCGATCCCAGGACCCTGAGATCAGGACCTGAGACAAAGGCAGAGGCTTTAACCCATTCAGCCACCCAGGCGCCCCTAATCTATGCATTATTTTAAGAGAAAAAAAATTTAAAATGATCTCTTCCTCTACAAACTCCATATAAATCTAACTCAATAAATAAAATCCATGGACTTTGGTAGTTCTAGTTATTGTCTGCTGAACAAAAGTCCTCTGTCTTTCTGTCTCTTGACATCAGATTTCCTCATTCCTCCAGGTAACTGATTACAGAGGGTAAGATGGGGCTGGAGACTGACCTCCTTCTTTTCCTTCCACGCTCTCCTCAGTAGGGGTGGGCAGTGACCTAGACTGAGCATACAGAGCACCTCATGCTCCTGGCTACGATGACTGCTTCCAACACGAATCTGTGACCCCAGTGGGCTAACCAGATCCCCCCACCCTGGGACTCTTGCCGGAACTATTAAAGATGGTAACTGAAAGGCTGCTGTAAGTCAGGCACTGCTGGTAGCCTTGCCTGAGAATGAACTCAGGGTTGGGAGATACAGACAAAGAGCAATGATCAACGACATGATTGAATCCCTAAATATACGGTGATATCTGATGCCAAGATGCCCCTTGGAATCAATTTCTAATGGTGAGCTAATAAATTCCTTTTTTTTTTTTTTTTTGGCTTAGACTAGTCTGAGCAAAAATCTCAACCAATAACCAAACAATCTTAACTAATAAAGTAGCATTAAAAAAAATACAAACAGGGGCGCCTGGGTGGCTCAGTGGGTTAAAGCCTCTGCCTTTGGCTCAGGTCATAATCTCAGGGTCCTGGGATCTAGCCCTGCATCAGGCTCTCTGCTCAGCGGGGAGCCTGCTACCCACCCCCTCTCTGCCTACTTGTGATCTCTCTCTTGTGTCAAATAAATAAATAAAATCTTTAAAAAAAAAATACAAACAGCACGAGCACATGCCTCTCTGGACACACTAAAGTGAAGAAAGTTAGAGATTTAATTCAGAGGCTTCCTCTTCCCTGAGCAGTAAGGAGTCAGCTTTGAGTACAACTAAGATCTATTCTACTGGGTTAATCAGCATGAGCATTTTCAGCACCGTTTGGGAGCCTAATTCAAATCACATGCAGGCATTTTGTGTTCTTGATTAGAACCTTTCGAAAATTGGCCCCAAACACTCACAGTCTGAGAGCAGCCACTGCCAGCCCAGCCATAATACAAGTACGAGCTGGCAGCACTGCACTGCACCATCGGGCATTAGTAAGACAGCCCTTTCTCCGAAGCCAAGAAAGAAATGGAAATCAGGCAAATACTTTCGGGTTTTAATAAAGCCAAGCAGAAACAGTGTAAAAGGTCATCAGTTAACGAGCTCCATAGCCAATGACAGATATTTGCCACAGGATGACATGACCCCACACACAGCCACTTTCATAAAGCACAAACGAGCTCAGCAGGCCGTGTCATCAGTGACCCAGCTTCACGACCAACCTCAGGGACCCTCAAGTCGCTATCAGCCCCCATTCTACTGTATCATAAGATGAAAATTTCAAGCTGCTGCTTTGGTTACTTACAAGGCTGAGGTTACCTTGAAAAAGGCAAAAATCACACTGAAGCTCGCGATGGAAAAGTTAGTCTTGGGGGTGAACAGCATTTTTAAACATCGATTAAACGAAGGTTCAGACAACGGTACAAGCTTGCTCCTGATCACACGGGTAAAATGGAGGAAGCGAAACCAGAACCCGTGCTTTGTAGCCCCCCGGTCTAGTTCTACTCCCCCAGATCTGCCTACCCAGCCAAGTTTTCATAATGAGAACTGAGATGTAATCTCATTTTCATGTAGGGCAGGGTTAAAGCAAGGAATTGGAACTTACAAGGAAACCACAAGATTGTTAGGGATTTTTCTTTTCCCCTTAATGATGGAAAGTAAATAGCATGTCCAGCACTTTATTAAAAATGTTTTCTGCTTTTCTGGCACCCAGTTAGTAAAACTACTTTAAAATATACTGGCCTGGTCAACTTCAGGTAGATGCCCAGTGATGCTTTGGCGGCCTCCAACATGTCATCGTCTTGTTCTATGAAGACCCTGGAGATCCATTCACATGGATTGTGTGACTGAAGAGAGGGCTGAAGCTGAGGCTTTAAGAAGGTCAGTAACTCAGACATGAAACTCTGTAAATCAACTTCAACAGATGCAAATTTCAAAGAGCGGCAGCTGCTCAGGATGCATTGATATCTTACTATGATTTTTTATACAGGCATCTCAAGTGCTCCAGTGTGGATTATTGTAATTCACACTTTCAAAAAGCCTGTGAGTTAGGGATTTTCTCTACTTTGAAAATTAGGAAACTGAATGTCAGAGGAAAAAAAGTGACTCGCTCAAGAGGATACCATTAAAATGTACAACCAGATCATCCACTCACCGTGAGGACCAGATAACCAATTATTTCAGAGAAACTAGAGTTACATGAATTCTTGCTGAAAGCATGTAAGTAAGTGAATGAACAGTTGACAAAAGACATCGCTTCACTGGATGCCACAGCTGTCGGTTACTAGAGGCAACGATGCAATCAAGCAAAAATCATTTTGCCTTTAAAATAACAGGAAACGATTTTCTTTGTTTGTGTGATGTATTAAAAGAGAGTACTACTATTAAGCACCAAAATCAAAAAAGGTTTTGGGGAGTTTTAACTGTAATTTAAAACTCTGAATTATAGAACATATGCCACCTAGTGTTGTAAGTTATAACCGCACAGAATGGTATCCAGTATGCAGTAATTACAAGGTAAATGACATCCAAAGCAATTCAAGGAAGTTGCTGCTTACAGTTCAAACCTCTCACTAAAACTATATGCAGCTTTTTTAGAGACATCAACTATTCTTTTTAGCAGATGAAATGGAAGACATGTCTTCCCCAACACTTAAATTGAATATCCTACTTTAAACAGTTGTCTTTGGATTAAGATCCTGGACATTATGTGCAACAATTTTTTTTTTTAAAGATTTTTTTTATTTATTTGAAAGAGAGAAACACAGCAAGAGAGGGAACACAAGCAGAGGGAATGGTAGCGGAAGAAGCAGGCTTCCCGCCGAGCAGGGAGCCCGATGCGGGGTTCGATCCCAGGACTCTGGGATCATGACCTGAGCCGAAGGCAGACGCTTAACGACTGAGCCACCCAGGCGCCCCAACAATTTCTTAATCAATGTAACTTCTCACATGTTAGTTTTAATTCACTTTCTAGTTATTGGTAATCTACATTAGTACTCAATTTTATGAAGGAAAATATGAATGAAATACTACAGATATCTGAATTGAACTGACTTCTATCATTTGCTTTGAGGTGATTCAATAGCACCTCTTTGTTTTTAACCTTAATCATTAATTACGCTATACAAATTCAGTTTAGTCCATAAAATGTTGACATATTTCTTAGTGTAATTCTAATTCTTTTTTTAAAGAAAATTATAACACGTACATTTAATTAGTGGCGTTACAGTCCTGGGACTTGAAAATTATTAATTACTTTATAATCAGTAAACAACTACTCATTACTTTGCACACAAAAGGAGTTCAGACAATTACCTTTCATTTCATTTGCTGAAGCACAACTTTGAAACTTGATTTCTAAGGATTTAATGATAAGTAGGCTTGCTGCTCGGAGAATAACATGATCTGGACCAGGGACAGGCTCACATGTAGGCTGAACTTCATCTCCACCAAAGCGGGGAGGTTTTCCATGGACAGACAACGTCCTCAATAAGCCCAAATCCACAGCTCGCAAAACAGCATCAGCTAAAGCTAACATATCTACATCTAAATGCTGATCTGGTGGAATTAGGACAGGGCTAGATCCCCGACACAGGTCTTCACACACTTTCCAGAGAAGGCACTTTTTGATGAATATGATGAACTTCCTTTTGACAAAAGCCTGAACAGGCCAGGTAATAACATCTAGCACACAGGAAGGTTTCAAAAATAAAATCCTCTGGCAAGTGAAATGTAGCTTCAGGTGCATTCTGGAAGCTATAAGAAGTTCAAGTAATTCCAGGGAACATATCAAGCTGTTTATTATTTTAGAGGTATCTGGGCAGCTTTCAAAATGATGAGAAAATAACGAATTGTAAAAAACTTCGAAAACAGTGTCAAAAGGAGTCAGGAACAGCTTTAAAATGTCTGCAATGAGAAAAACAGTAATTATAAACAAGAGGAAAAGTGAAGTCTTCTTAAAACACAATTTACAGTTCAATTTATAAATATTATCACTTTACAAGGTGAAAAAATGGATTTGAATTGTTTAACGTGAGCAAATGAAGACACACAGAATAACAACTAATAAGAAGACGTGGTATATATTCTACAATAGAGTATTACTCAGCCATGAAAAAGAATGAAATCTTGCCATTTGCATCAACATGGATGGAGCTTGATTATGTTACGCTAAATGAAATAAGTCAGCCAGAGAAAAACAAATACCATATGATTTCACTCATATGTAGAATTTAAGAAACAGAACAGATAACATGGAAAAAAAAAAAGAGGCAAACCAGAAAAGACTTTTTTTTAAGATTTTATTAATTTGGCAGAGAGAGAGAGCACAAGCAGGTGGAGCAGAAGGCAGAGGGAGAGTGAGAGGCAGGCTCCCTGCTGAACAGAGAGCCAGACGTGAGGCCTGATCCCAGGACCCTTGGATTTCAAGACTATAAGGCAAATACTAAACTGACTGAGCTACCCAGATGCCCCCAGAAAACAGATTCTTAACTATAGAGAACTGAGGGTTGCTGGAGGGGAGGGGTGAAATGGGTGATGGGGATTAAGGAGGACACTTGTGATGAGGATTGGGTGTTATATGTAAGTGATGAATCACTAAATTCTACTCCTGAAATCAATATTACACTATATGTTAACTAGAATTTAAATAAAAACTTGAAGCAAACAAAAGAATAACAGCTAATAACCACAGCTATTTTACAAATATCAAAAGGAACATAGAAATAATAGCTTTAATTTTTGCCTTGTAATGTTTTATTTTAAAAAAGAACTTTAGTCAAAAAATTTGGAGTGAGATTATTGAGGTTTTCATACTTCAGGACAGATCAGATGCTATAAAGTAAGTTTTAATCTTCATTATAAACATAATGCTCCTTGGGAGCAAAAGAATCACATTTATGGGGAACCATAATTTGTACCTGTTTTTTGTGAACATGTATCTTTAAAAATCTCTTTTATTATAACAGTAAGGGTCCAGAGGCAGTATACTGCTTTCTCATTTTCAGGATATTCAGAAAGACTTTTTTGGCAAAAAGCAATCCAGGAACTACTAAATGTTATCTATAAGAGAGAAAACAAAAAGTAGCAAGTTATAATAGAAAATTTTCTTTACAATTGCAAATTACCAAATTACCTATTATATACAACTCTATATTACATTGTTTACTGCCTTGCCAAAAAAAAAAAAAAATTGTATCTGGTAAAACAAGAAGGACACAAATATCCTAATATTCTTTAAGTAAAAAAATTCAATGTGCCATAGGAATAAAGGGAACACAAGAATATTAGCATATTAGCAGTGATTATTTCCAGGAGGTAGAATGATGTGTGATTTTTACGTTGTTCTTTATACTTTCTCTCATTTCCCAAACTTTCTACTAGTAAAATGCCACCTTTTGTACTTAGAAAAAAATGTTACTTTGAGAAGGCAACAAGTACTTATAGCTTAAATAAATCAGTAGATGCTTATATTTATTAACTAATTCAGAGATCGGAGAAAAATCTGAGGCTCAATTTGTTTGTATTTTTTTCATCATGCTGAGGATCGTTCTTAGAATTTATTTATGTTGAACCTGTAAAAACAGTCTTGGTCTCCAGCAGAGGTTCCTAAATCTTTTTTTTGGAGAAAAGGAAACAGGCCTACCTGCTCCTTTGAGAAACTGAAGAAGTTATAGACTAACATGAAACCCATCCTTTGGGTGAAGAATTTGATTTATAATGACTTATATTTAAAACGCTAATCTTTGATACAAGTCACTATTATATTACTACATTCTTCCACTTTTATGGATTTCTATGTTATTCAAAGAGCAAACATTTTATTGATGCAAACATTTGAAGGGTAAAATTGAAGGCCAAAGAACAATTTTAAGGAAAGTATGAAAGAAAATAGCATGATTCGATTACTTATCTTACCTTTTCTCTCAATTGGAAATACAGAAGTAATGCGAGGCACTTTGCAGCCATGTGAGATAACAATTTATCCGTGTCTTGGAACATACAGGTCTACAGGAAAACAAATAAATTCACCCACTCTTACTGAATGTTTTTAAAACTTTTGTTCTAAACATCTAGATCTAAAGAAAAACTCCCCCAAAACAAACAAACAAAAAAACCCAATAGAAAACAAATGGCTTACTAATTTAGAATCGATGGCAGATGATTTTAAAAGAATTTTAATTATATCTCTGTATTTCTCCTTTGCACAGGAGTCAGTTTCAGCAGACAATATTCTGGTTATCATCACTTTGATTACTGTTAGTTGAAAGAGCACTAGTTCTCGGGCGCTGCATGTCGGTGAATGGTCCTTCCAACACCCGGGTGCTACAGAGATGGTAGCCAAATTGGCAGAGGATGGCAGATGCTGGTCCTGGATGCCAGGGGGTTTGGGGCATTCTGAAGAGGTGGCTGTAGAGCAATTTTGATCCAAAGGTACTGGGTTGAGATAAAAGATGTAATCTCGGTTTTCATTTTCAAGTGTGGCTCCCAGAAGGACCTTCTTGTATAATTGTTCTAAAACGTCAAAGAAAGCCTTCATTGGGACTGCCAAAATATAGCTCACGGGAAAGCGGACAACTCCAAACTGTCGATCTTAATCTCAGAAATGCGACAAATCTGTAAGACGTTTCTTCAGCAACACCTAAAATAGGAGCCATAATTGCAAAATTACAAGCGTCATATACATCCTATTAGAGGGGAAAGGCACCTGTTTCCACTTCATAGTTTAGCCTCTCAAGAAAAAGGTAATACTGCTTGCTTAATTTCTAAAATGGGAAACTGGTAATAACATTATTTCAAGACTGTAAAAATGAAATGTATGCTTTCCATACAGATTTAAGACCATAAAATTATTTTTAATTTTATCAGAGTAGAAACTTTACTTTTTCTCTAACACTTTTCAATGGGCCATGAGGGCCTCTCAATCTTGGCACTACTGACATTAGGGGCTGGATAATTTTGTCTTGGGGGAACCGGCCTGTGCATTGTAGGAAGTTTAGCAGCATTCCTGGCCTCTACCCATTAGATGTCAGTAGTACCTCCCTTGGGAGAGTTGGGGGGCATAACTGTGCAGGCTGACACCATGCAGGGGCCACCTCCAATTAATTAACCTTCACCTTCAACTTACAGATGAAAACCTAGTTAGATTGCTGTGTGGTCAAATGACTGTGGTGATTGATGATGAATTCACAACTTAAAATTAAATAATAGGAAGATCCTTGGCCAGCCCTTTCAACCTTAAATCAAAAACTGAAAAATATCATGCCAAGAAAAAGACAAGATGTTAAGCAAAAGTAGTCTAAAGGTGAGCACACTGTACTTGTAGCTGGGTACAACTTGAGACACTCCCGCTTTCCAGGACTCTGATAGGATAGAGACCAGCAAGAGTGAGGAGGAGGGAAAGGGCGTTTGGGGTCAGACAAGGCTTATAAAGCAAGGAATATGGACAATTATTGATAGATGAGTATCAGAGGAAATATTATGGGTAATACGAGTATTAACGTAGTTACTACAGAGCAAGAGTCGCTGAGAAAATTTAAGACTTTGGCAGAAGTTAGAGATTACGGAATATCCTTCCAATGGGATGCTGAACCTCTGGGAATTCTGTGATCCTCTGGGGCTGTCCTTTCATTGCCTTTGAGTTATCTCACACCTTTGTAAATTTGTTGATTACTGATGACAATGCAAACAATTCTTGTTTATAGACATGCAAATAATTGTCCCACGGAGGGCCAACCCTCCTCTGGTGGGGGGGGGGGCACCAGTTTTGCTTCTATTTGTAAACTCAGTTCAACATTCCTTTACTCCACATAAATTCATGGTTCTTTAACTTTTCCTTTAAAATGGTTGTGACATCTGCCGAGTTCTTTCACTAGTTAATGAGTTAAATAAAATTGCTAATACAAGTTCATTTCGTATGGGTCATGACTTTGTCCTCTTCCAATTTATCCTTTAATAAAGTCCAAGGACCGCCCCCCATCTACTAGGGCCCACTTATAAATGCCCCGCCCATCTTTAACCTTGGTCCTCCCTGGGGGTGTCCTAGGAAGGCTGTCACTTACATTGGGTCTCACTTCTCCAGTATGAGGCACTGACCTGCCCCTGGTCTTTATACTTCCCTCTCTATTGGTTTCCCCCCCCCTCACCCCCCCACTTAGCTTCCAAGGAATTCCAATTCCTGATCTCTCCCACAGGACAAAACTGCCTTGTTTTTGTCCTATAGTGTAAAGATAGGTATTAAGAGACCTATAATTGTAACTTAAAGTTATGAATAAAATTTTCCCTGGTAAAACTTCTCTGAATCTCCTCTTTTTGGAAGGGTGGTAAACATCCCATGATTTGGAAGCATAACTAATTATCGGGAACCTTGATCCATCTGATAGGGTTCAATGCTATCTGTTACCTGAACACGGTGCTCCCAGAAAGCAAGAATGATTGTTCCAAAAGCTCCCCATATTCCCAGACAGACCTTACCTTTACGCTTCCACACTGACTCCCTTTGTTTCATAAACCCCACATTCCCTTCCTCTTCTTTGAGAGATGTCCATTAAAGAACATTCTCCCTGTTGCAAAACCCTGAATAAAATTATCTTCTTAATTGTCTGGCGAGTTTTATCCGCCACAAACAGAAACTAGCTTTCATAGTCTATTTCAGAGTCCACATCCATTGTACTTATCTCGCATTATATTTTAGTTATGATAGTAACATTTCTTCCCAACAATACAACTGACATCTTTTATTGAAGTTGACATAAACTATCACATTTTTATATGTCAAATATTCTGTGACAATAGACTATTTTTTGGTTTTTAACTAAAATCATATGTGTAAGTCTTATTATAATTTTTAGCCACAAATGAAATTCTTTTTATTTCAATGCTATAGCAGTAACATACTTCCATTAAGAGGCACCTGGGTGGCTCAGTTAGGCTTCTGACTCTTGGTATTTGCTCAGCTCATGACCTCAGGGTTGTGGGATTGAGCCCCTATTGGGCTCCATGCTTGGCATGGTGTTTGCTTGGGATTCTCTCCCTCTGTCCCTACCCCTGTGCTCTCATTGTCGAATAAATAAATAAATAAGTCTTAAACAAGAACACCACCACCTTTCCATAGTATTTCTATAAATCTTAAGTCTTTAAATTTTACCATGAATGAGAATAAGATTGTGGGTATTCAATCATTTTTGACCTCAAAAAGGGCCATTTCAAATGGTTCAAACATTTCAGCAAACAAAACTAAAGTGAATACCAGTAAATAGATACATAGACCAAACAAGCAGGCAAGCAAGCATTTCAGGGGGAAATGGGCCATTTTTCTATCATCTTGGGACCCAGGTTCTTTCTCAGATTCATAAAGCACCAGCTGGGGTCCACAAATGCCAGGCAGGTGTAGGGGTGCCAAAGACAGGCTGCCCCAAAATGTGCCACTTTGACACATAGATTATTTTAAGTAAAAGTTACAGCAGAGACAGCATGTGCAGGAAGGACACTCAGACCCTCCTCTGCCCTCCTGAAAACAAAATAAATTAAATCTCCCATGCAAGAGGTAACCTTCCAGTATCAGGAGGTAGAGACATCCTGATCTCCACAGATAGGAAACTGAGAGCCAGGAAGGCTGTAGAAGTCATCCTTTTTACTAATATACTAGCACAACCCAAATTCTCTTAAGAATTCCTTACTAATTAAAGTGCCCAAAGTTAAGTCTTCTCTGTCCTGTCAATCCCTCACAGATTTATTGTCTCTGTCTAAGTATAAAAAGTGCCTGTCTTGGTCATTTCTTTAGGTGTCAATGTCATTACTGGGCCTCTGTGCACATGTAATAAAACCTTTTTTTTCCCCCTGTTAATCTGTCTCATCTAAATTTAAGTCTTAGTGCAGCTGAAGGGTAGAGAAAGAATTTTCCCTCCCTTCACAGGTACCAAATGAATGAAGAGGATAGGTGCTATGCTGATTCTACTACGACTAAGCATCAATCTTTCCTCATTACGTCTTTTAAAATATTGATGCTGGCCAAACAAATCTGCATTGAAACAAATGTCTGTGAGTAGCCTATGGAGAATCGTAGTTTTTTTTTGTTTTGTTTTGTTTTTTAAGAATTATGGTATTAAATGAAAAGACAAATTTCATACCTGAAGAATGAACTAGGGTATTTGACCAATCACACCTTTTTTCCTGAAGATTCTGTTATAAGGGTAGTCTATCTCAAGCTCTTTTCCATCCTGGTCTGGAAGAAGGTACACCTCTCAGACAGGTTTTTAAACCAGCTATACTGGATAAATGGGAGAGATCTGTCTAGCCTAAAAAGGAAACAAATATTAGGAAAGGTCTAATTAGCACAAGAAATGGGTAGCGTTTTTAAAGAGTTTTTTTTCCGAAAATACCTCCTGGCAGAGGAGAATGACTACCAAGTGGCCGAATGGGGTACCCAATACAAGCATGAAATTTGCCTCCAGTCTCTCTTCTATTGTTTAAGTACTATAAATGATTTGAATTATGTATTCTATTCCCAATAGAAGCATACATGTCTTTTTAAAGATTTTATTTATTTAATTGACAGAGACAGCGAGAGAGGGAACACAAATGGGGGAGTGAGAGAGGGAGAAGCAGACTCCCCGCTGAGCAGGGAGCCCGATGCGGGACTCGATCCCAGGACTCTGGGATCATGACCTAAGCCGAAGGCAGATGCTTAATGACTGAGCCACCCAGGTGCCCCAAGCATACATGTCTTAATATAAAAGTACTGTATTCCCACTCATCTTCACACAAAATTGATGCTTCAGGAATAAGAACTGCTAATGGTTAGGGGCGGCTGCGTGGCGCGGTTGCTTAAGTGTCTGCCTTGGGCTCAGGTCATGATCTTGGGGTCCTGGGATGAGCCCCTCATCAGGCTCCCTGCTCAGCAGGGAGTCTGCTTTTCCCTCTGTCGCTCTGCCAACTCACGTATGCGTGCATGCATACTCTCTCTCAAATAAAATCTAAAAAGAAAAAGAATTGCTAAAATTTACTGAGTGCCTACTATGTACCAGATACCGTTCTAAGAGAGTAATAGCTTCACAACAGCTTTATGAGGTGGATAATTATCATACCTATTTTAAAAATAAGGAAATTAAGGCAAGAAGAGATTAAATTACAGAGCTAGTTAAGTGGCAGAGCCAGAATTTGAACCCACAAAGTCTAATATCAAAGCCTCTAGTCCTCCCCAAATTTCCTCTGATGCTCCAAGTCTCAAGAAAAAGGATGAATAGAGGACTTCTAATAAGCTTCCTAAGTGAAAATACTAACTCACACAGTCTAGTGTGTGACTAGACTTTTAACACTTTCTCGATTTTCTTCCACAGTACTGTAAATCAGAATATCCATCCTTAGAATCATTTTCACATGCTGCACAGTATCTAAACTCAAGGTCAATTACTATCCAACTTCCCAATGCAAACCAAGATCAATTTTTTCAAAAGATACTCAGCAATCAAAGGTTAAAATATTAATTAGGCCATCCATTTGATTGAATTTTTTATATTAAATTACTTTTAGAAACTACATCAAACCCAGGATGAAAAGCCAAACTATCCACAGATCATACTTAGATTATCAGGCCATCAACAGTTTAAAGGCAGTAAATAAATAGATACATAGACCTATTTCAGAGTCTATTTCAGTTTTTGTGGCAGTAAATAAATAGATACATAGACCAAACAAGCAGGCAAGCAAGCATTTCAGGGGGAAATGTTGCGAGGATCCAAGTTGCGAGGATCCAAGCCACATACAAAGCCTGCCTAGAAAGGAGAGTGTATGTGAAAAAAAAGACAAGCAGCCATCAGACTGGAAGCACACTGGTGAAGGGCCCTGGCTCAGAAGGCGGCCAGAAGGAGAAGGTGGGCGGTGCGGACCGGACCATGAGGAAGTTCATAAAGGGATTCATCAACCGCAACAAAGCCCTCTGCCCCGACAATGAGGAGTTTATCATGTTCGTATGGAAGAATTACATCTTGAATCTTGGGTATCATGTCCCAAAGAATGTCTTGGACAAGAGCTGGCTGAGGCCTCCTGGCATCTTGGAAAATGTCCTCGGATGACTCAAACACATTCAAGTTTAAGAACCAGCAGTTTAAGGCGCCTGGGTGGTTCAGTCATTAAGCGTCTGCCTTCGGCTCAGGTCATGATCCCAGGGTCCTGGGGTCGAGCCCTGTGTCTGGCTCCCTGCTCAGTGGGAAGCCTGCTTCTCCTTCTCCCATTCCCCCTACTTGCATTCCCTCTCTCTCTAAAAAAATAAAATCTTAAAAAAAAAAAAAAATTCTCCGTAGCTGTACATATAACCCTTTTCTCCTAAAGAGGAGTCAGTGCTCCTATATTTTTCATTTTTTGTCAAAGCAAGAAGTAAATACTTTAGAACTGTTAAATATATAGAGTGAATAAAGTTTAGTGTTCCACATGGTAGCATTTGCTAACACATTCTAAAAAAAAAAAAATATGAGTGACTAAGACTTTGACTTTACTTCACTTAAAATGATTTCAACCTTTTACAAAAATTAACTCAAATGCATCATGGGCTTAACACTTACGACTTTAGGAAAAAAGAAAAAAGCAGGAGAAAAATCTTTAGGATTCAAGGCTAGGCAAAAAAGTCCTTAAACTCGGCCCCAAAGCAGTCTCTAAAAAGCAAAAATTGATAAACTAGATCTCAAGAAAATGAAAAACTTGTTCTGTTTTTTTTCCCACCTTTTTAAAGCATGAAAAGACAAATTATAGACTGAGAGAAGATATTTGCTACTCACATAATCAAAGGGCTAGTATCTACAATATATAAAGGATTATCAAAACTCAATATTTCAAAAGATAGTAATAACCAGAAAATGGGCAAGACACATAAACAGACCTTTCTCTGAGGAGGATACACAGATGGCAAAAAAGTGCACAAAAAGATGTTCAACCACATTAGCCACTGGTAAACATAAATTAAAATCACAGTAAATACCACTTTCACTATAGCTGAAATAAAAATTAATGATGCCAAATTCTGAAGAGGATATGGAGAATCTGGAGAACTCTTAATTGCTGGTGAGATTATAAAATGGTACAGTCACTCTGGAAAACAGTCTGGTAGTTTCTTTAAAAAACTATACATACTCTTAACCATATGTTCCAGCAATCACACTCCTTGGTATTTACTTGAAGGAGTTGAAAATTTATGTCAACACAAAAACCTGCACACAGATATACAGAGTAGCTTTATTCATGTTTGCCAAAATTTGGAAGCAGTGAAGATGCCCTTCGGTGGATGATAAACTATAGAATATTCAGACAATGGAATATTATTCAGTGCTAAAAAGGAAGAGCTATTGAGCCATGAAAAGACATGAAGGAAGCTTAAGTGCATAGTACTAAGTAAAAAAAGCCAATCTGAAAAGGCTATATACTGTATGATTCCAACCATATGACATTCTGGAAAAGGTAAAACTATAGAGACAGTAAAAAGATCGGTGGTTGCCAGGGGTTGGGGTGCTGGAAAGGGATGAAGAGGTGAAGCACAGATTTTTAGGGCAGTGAAAAAGACTGTTTGAGCCTATAATAGTGGATATGTATCATTGTATGTTTGTCCAAATTCAGAGAATGTGCACCACCAAGAGTGAACCTTAGCTTGAACTAGGGACTTTGGGCATAATAATGATGTGTCAATGTTAGGTTCATCAATTGTAACAAATGTTACCACTCTGGTGGGGGGTGTTGATGATACAGGGGAGGGCTATGCATGTGCAAGGGGCAGGAAGAATAAATACAGGAAATTTATGTACTTTCTGATCAATTTTGCAATGACCTAAACTACTCTAAAAAAATAAAATCTTTAAAGTGAAATAAGAAACTAAATACGCAACTACCTTATGACCTAGAAATTATACACCTGGACAGTTATTCCAGTAAAATGAAGGTTTACACAAAATCACACAAAAACCTGTACATGAGAGTTCACAGTACGTTCATTTATAATAGCAAAAAACTGGAGATAATTCAGATGTTCTTCAGGGTATGAATGGTTATACTGTGGTAAATTCATATCATACTGGAATACTACACAGCAATAAGAAAAGAACTATTGATAAATGTAATACTACAAGTCTGCTTGTCCCTCTCCCTCTGTCCCTCCTTCTGCTTACATTTTATCTCTAAAATAAAATTAAAAATTAAATATTAAAATTAAAAATTCTGAATTATGCTAAGAGAAAAAAGCCAATCTCAGAAGGTTGCATATTGTGTGGTTCCATTCTTAAAATGACAAAGTTAGAGAGATGGAGAAGAGAATAGTGGTTGCCAGAGGTTAGGGAGGCCCCATTTGGTGGGTAGGGTTATAAAGGCCAAAACAAGTGAAGGACTGGTGAAGGCAACAGTAACCTATATATGTGATAAAAGTTGTACAGAACTAAATATACACACAGATAAATAAACAGAGATAAGACAGGAAATCTGAACAGGATCAGTGGCTATATTAACGTTAATATCCTGGTTGTGATATTGTATGATAGTTATGAAAGACACTATTTTGGAGGAAACTAGTCAAAGGGTATACAAGATATCTCTGTATTATTTCTTACAACTGCATGTGAATCTACAATTTCTCAAAATTAAAAATTCAGTTAAAATATAATAATTTCAGGGGTGCCTGGCTGCCTCTGTCAATTAAACATCTGACTCTTGATTTCGGCTCAGGTCATGATCTCAGAGTTGCGGGATCAAGCCCCGCAGTGGGGTCCACGTTCAGCAGGGAGTCTGCTTGTCCCTCTCCCTCTGTCCCTCCTCCTGCTTACACTTTATCTCTAAAATAAAAAATAAAATCTTTTTAAAAATATACAATAATTATAGCTATAGACATCAGCCTTCTGATCTCAAGTGTTAATATGCATAGGATTTCACTAATATCAATATAAATGTAAATGTATTAGAACTTTGATATTAAAAATTCTGATGGAAAACTGAGCAGAATATTTTAAAATGTTAAAAAATACTATATTAAAAAATATTCCTAAGTAAAAACTAAGTGGCAATTTTAAATGCATAGTCCACTCATCAGAAGACATTCTGCCATCACCCAATTTCAAAATTATTAAAAAACAAACTGCTAGTAATTTAATCCTCCTTTGTATGCAGAAAATAACAACAATAAAAAAGGTGCCACTATCTTCTTTAGGAAATTTTCTTTAAACAACCCATATATTTAAATTCAGAAAAATTACTTTCATGGCTAATGTTAAAATGAAAAAAATGCCTCTCTTTATATGAAAAGTTACTACAGTTTACCAATCGACTGGGAAACTCAGAATTGGGCTTTGGCTTAATGCAATAATAGGTTCAAATCTGATCACAGCCCAACCGGACACTTATTGTATATCGCCCTATTAATAAAGATGCTCTGATTCTAGAGGCAGGAGTTGAGGCTCTCTAAACAAAGGCTATCTTTCAGGATTCTGGTTCCTGTCCCAACTAAGATAGCAATAATTTTGTCTAAATAAATAAATGAGTGGTTAGTTTCTCCAGAAAGTTTGAGTATAGTGCCAAAGTTAGGGAGGCTAACGGGGGTGGCTAAGGCACTGAGAAGGCCTAGAAGACAAAAGGACAGAGGTTCTCATCGTCTCTGTCCAGTACTAGACTTATTAAAGCCGGTCTACTATGACTGCAAGAGGACCTCTCTTTCCTATAAAAGACAGAGGGGGAAAGGATATCTTCCAAGAGCATGTCACATGCTGGGCATCTTCCCTTTGCCCTCTTGTTCAACTCTTCACCTTTCTCCGTGCCTCAGCATGCTCCAATATTGGAAGTCCCAGGAAGAGCAATCAGGCAAGAAAAAGAAATAAAGGGCATCACAATCAGAAAGGAAGAAGTAAAACTGTTTTTATCGCAGGTGATATGATTTCATGTAATGAAAATCCTAAAGACTCAACCAAAAAAATGTTAGATCTAATCAATAAATTCAGTTGAAGTTTCAGGATACAAAATTAAATATAAAAATCAGTAGCATTTCTATACACTAACAACAAATTTTCTGAAAAAGAAATAAAGATATTAATTCCATTTATAATAGCATCAAAAATAATAAAACAATTAGGAATAAATTAACTAAGAAGGTGAAAGAACTCTGAAAATCACAAGACACTGATGAAAGAATTTTAAGGCACAAATAAATGAAAGGTAACCTGTGTTCTTGGATTGGAAGAATTAATACTATTAAAAAACCATATATAAATTCGATGGCATCCCTGTTTAGATTCCAATGGTACTTTTTACAGAAGTAGAAAAAACACTCCTAATATTAATATGGAACCATAAAAGACCCTAAATAGCCAAAAAAAAAAAAAAAAAGAAATTGTGAGCAGAAGGCATCACAGTTCCTGATTTCAAGCTATACTGTAAGCTACAGTCACCAAAACAGTATGGTACTGGCATAAAAACAAACAGACCAATGGAACAGAATTGAGAGAGCCCAGAAATAAATCTTCACATATATAGCCAACTAAAATCTGACACGGGAGTCAAGAATACTCAATGGAGAAAGACAGTCTTTTCAATAAATGGCGCTGAGATAACTGGATATTCACATGTAAAAGAATGAAATTGAACCCGTATCCTAGACTGACAAAAATTAACTCAAAATGGATTAAAGCTTAATGTAAGACCTGAAATCATGAAACTCCAGGAAGAAAACAGGAGTAAAGCCCCTTGACATGGGTGTTGGTAATGTTTTTTTTGGATGACACCTAAAGCACCAGCAACAAAATAAATAAGTAGAACTATAGCCAACTAAAAAGCTTCTGCATAGCTGAATAAATCAACAAAATAAAAGAAAACATACGGAATAGAAAAAAAATGTTCCCAAACCATACATCTGATAAGGGATTAATTAATACCCAAAATATAAAAAAAACTCATATAACTCAGTAACAAAATAATCCAATTTAAAAATGGGCAAAGGAGCTAAATAGACCTTTTTCCAAAGAAGACAGATATATAAAAGGCCAACAATGTACATGAAAAGATGCTCAATATCACCACTCATTAGGGAAATGCAAATTAAAAGTACAATGAGATATCACCTCAAACCCGTTAAGAGTTACCATCATCAAAAAGAGAAAACAAATGCTAGTAAGATGTGGAGAAAAGGGAATCCTTGTGCACTGCTGGTGGCAATCCATAGTGCAACCACTATGGAAAGCAGTATGAAGGATCCTTAAAAAATTAATAATAGAACTACCTTATGATACGACAATTCCACTTTTGAGGATATACCCAAAAGAATCAAAAACACTAACTTGAAAATACATCTGCATCCCCATCTTCCTAACAGCATTATTTATAATAGCCAAGACATGAAAGCGACCTAGTGGATGAAAAAGTTGCCATATGTATATACTATGGAATATTATTCAGCCATAAAAAATGAGAAATTCATTCCATTTGTAACAACATGGATGGACCTTGAAGGCATTATGCTAAGTTAAATTAGTCAGAAAAAGACAAATACTGTATGATCTCACTTATATGTGGAATCTAAACAAAGAACAAATCCCAAAAACGAATCCCATAGCAAGAGATCAAACTTGTGGTTATCAAAGGCAGAGGGTGGGGTGGAGGGGAAATTGGAGGAAAGTGGCCAAGAGGTACAAACTTCCAATTGTAAGTTACAGAAATGGGGATTTACTAGGGATGTAAGGTACAACATGGTGACTACTGTTGACATGGCTGTAGAACACACAGGAAGGCTGCTAAGAGAGTTAAACCTAAGAGTTTTCACAAGAAAAAAAATTTTTCCTTTTCTCTTTCATTTCTTTTTATTCTATCTATAGAAGATGGATGTTAGCTGAACCTACTGTGGCAATCATTTCACAATATATGTAAATCAAACCATCACGCTGTGTGCCTTAAACTAATATAGTAATGTATATCAATTATTTCTCAATAAAATCGGGGGGAGGATATTGGGATCTCTAAGTGTTCAATCCTCCATATCCTCTCTCTTCTTAGAGCAATTTCATGGACTCTCTCAATGTCTTCAATTACCATCTCCATGCTGACAACCTCAGAGTCCAGCTGTCTTCTGGGCTCCATACTCAAGTAGCTAAATGCCATCAGAGTTCCACTTGGAGGGCTCACAGGCACCTTCAGCACAAACTCAACTCAACTTCTATGGCCCCTCAAACTTGTTTTCTTCAACCTCTCAGTTTATGGTGACTAGATCTCCTACCTATCCTAGCTAGAAATCTGGACATCTTTCTGGACCCTTCCTCAGCCCACTTCTCTCCATCCTCACTGGCATTACTGCAGTACATCACTTCTTCCTCAGACAACGAACAGATTTCTTGCTAAATGGTTGTTTCGTGGCCTACCCTACACCCACTTTCTTCTGAAAAACTTCTCCATTCTCCTTAGGATAAAATCCCAACCCCTGGACACACCTTAGCAAGTCCTTCAAGATCTGCCTCTTGGAATCCTCTCACCAATCTACCCCACAAACTAAGCTACAGGCTTTCTCTAAAGTTCTCGGAAACGGTGCACTTTAAAGGTTCCCAAGCTTTGCTTGGCACATTCTTTCTAAGTCATATTCAATCTTCTCCCACCCACTCTCAACCTTTAATTTGAAAACCTGCAGTCCTGGGGAAGCCTTTTTACATACCCAACTCAGGGTTAGGGGCCCTGCCAAGTGCTCTTTCAGCCTATACTACAGTATTTATCTCATTGTCTTGTCTATAATTATTTTCTAGTTTGGTTTCCCCACACTTTGACTATGAGCTTCCCTGCGCAGGACTGAGCTGTTTGCTTATATAGGCCAATAGGTAGCTCATGAGGAAAGCAACAAAACATGCATTCTTGAATGAATGATAATGTAAAACAAAACATCAGGGGGACAAATTGAAAGTGTTTGCAGTGATCCCCATCTGCCACACAACATCTTAATATTTCTCATTACATAAAAGCAATTGATACATTAAATTACTTCCTTTATATTATTAAGTAGGCCATTCTGTCTGGACATTGGTGGTGGCCAAATGTCTGGTGTCTTGGATGACTTAGTTTAAAATAATATTAGTGCTTGTTTGGATTACTATAATTACTATAATATAATATTATATAATATAATATTACTTCAATGGCCTTCCACATTTGCAGTAACCTTGCTCCAGCTACTCTTTACCACTGAGCAGCCAGCCAGTGATCTTTTCCAAACATAAATACAATGCTGTAACTTCTCTACCATGGCTTACAAGGTCCTGCAAAGGTCTGCCATCTGTCCCACATCCCCCATCTTATTACCAATCATTCTCCCTCTTACTCACTCTGCTTGACTACGCTGGTCTTCTTTCTTGAAGTTTCTGTTAAACAGCAAAGGTTATTCCAGCATCAGAGGCTTCGCACTGTTCATTCTACCTACCTGCCAACTTCTCCCCGTCCCCCCATACCCCAGATCTTGCCACGGTTGTTGCTCCTCATTCAGATCGCTGCTCAAATGTCACTTCCTCAGGACCTTTCCTGACTACCTATCTAAAATAGCCAACATGTCCTAGTCCAACTCGACCCTCTTATTCTCCTCGACTTTCTCTATATAACCTAACCCTATGTGATTATTTTATCTCCCTGTTAAAGCGAAAGCTCCACGAGCTTTACATCTATCTCGTTCACTGTTGTCTCCCTAATGGACAGAACAGCGCCCGGCCAATAAACACTTGCTAAATGAATACATGCATTCAATAATTTGTACATCTCGCGTATTTTCCATTCTCCTTTCCCCTTCATTGTCAGAAATCTGTGAGGGTCGCTGTCCCTGCAGGAAAGCTCTTGAAGCGTCACAGCCATCCCAAAAAGAGTCCTCTTTTCCTCGCCGGGCGAGGCAAGTCCAGGCTGGTAGCTAATGCGACCTTAGGGACCGAAAGATGAGCCACGGGCCCTGCACCCTCCTCTGAAGAGCGCTGAGGAAGGGCTGCGGCACAAGGCGTCCCTCTCCTCGCTTCCTGGGGACCGCCGCCTCCCCAACCTTAGACCCCTGGACCAGCCTCTCAGTCGGCCGCAAACACGCCTTCCTCGCCGCCGAGCTTCGCTGCCACTCCCAGTTACCTGCCTGAGATCTGGCTTGGGAGACTCAGACTTCACACCGCCCTTCCAACGAAGAGCAGCACCCTTGGGGCCACCGTAGTTCGCGGAAAGCACACGCTGATCTCTTCTTCCGCATGCGCAAAGATCCCGCTCGGCGTGCACTGTCTCTTAGCAACCGCAGCGAGTCCCTCCGCCAGGGGCGGAGCATCGGAAGCCGCAGGGGGGAAGCCGAGGGGGAAGTGAGTAAGACCAATCGGAGACGAGTCCCAATCTCGATCGGCACGCCTCCTCTAACTGTCGCGAATGCAAAGACGGCTTTACGGCAGGCAAGGGGTGGGGGCTGCCGGGGGTAAGGAGGAGAGAAGGAAGCAACCAACCAACCAAGTCGCCCCCACCCCCCACCCCCACCCACCCCGGACCTGGTTTACGGCTCCGGGCTCAGGCTCCGATGAGGCCGCTGATTGGCTGCTGAAGGCTTGGTCCCATCCCAGTGACCCCAAAGTGCTGGAGGGAGGGGGTGGGGGTGGCCCAGTGCAAAGTGCATCCCGAAAGCCCCCTGCCTGGAGCCCCCGCGGCTGGCACTTCGGACCCTGTATGACCCGGGACCTCGCTGCCCCGAGACCTCCCGTGTGCCCCCGTAGCTGGAAGCCTCCGGCCCGGAGCGCAGCAGCCCCTGCTCCGAGCTCTCAGACCCGGGCTGCCCCCCCACTCGAGCCGGGACTTCCTCCCTGCACCCCTGCCCCGAGGCTGCCCGGCGGTCAGGACCGTCGCCCCAGTTCTGCTCGACCGTCCGGATGCTCGCCGGGTTGGGGCCGTGAGGCACCGAGAAGGATCAGGAACACCCGTGTCCGGCCCTGCTTGGAGTGTTTGTTCAATGGAGAAGTTGGTGAGTGTGGAGAAGGCTGAAAGGAGGAAGAGAAGCAGCAGCTGAGGAGACAGGTAAAGTCAGTTACCTCCCCCGAGGGGAAGGGGGCTGGCTGAGAGGGAGAATCACTGCTTCTTCCAGTCTGCCCTTACTACTCTTCCTTTGCTACCCCTTCCTCAGAAGCCCCCTCTTCCTCGCCCCTGGGTCACTGCACCACTTACTGATTTTTGCTTTCCAGGTCTGAGCTGGCTAGAAGAGACGAGAGAGCAGGAAGGGGTCAAGCCACCCACCAGAGAAGTAGCAGAGAGCCTCTGACCAGCATCCTCTATAAAGGTAATGAGCCAGACCTCCCCTCCCCCATTGTTTATTCCCGGCCCCTACCTCATTAAGCACTGCTTTATTTTCAGCGTAGTTACCTGGAAATGTAACTCTTTCCTGGCATCCAGTTTCCCAGCAAAAACAAAACACTGCCTCTGCCTGATCCTTAAGATTTTAGTTAATAACTTCTTTATCTCAGAAATGTATTTTACCCTTTCTCTCTATACCTTGTGTTAACGTTTTCTGTATTATCTTTTGG
Organism: Procyon lotor; assembly: GCA_028646535.1. Classification (NCBI taxonomy): domain Eukaryota; kingdom Metazoa; phylum Chordata; class Mammalia; order Carnivora; family Procyonidae; genus Procyon; species Procyon lotor. Next base: position 13,776,572 of record CM053609.1, read on the forward strand.
TACACTGTACCATTTACCCTGCTCTGAGACTTTGAGACCTTTTTGTAGCCCCCCCCACCTTACTCTCATAGGAATTCTCAATTCCTTGTTAATTGCTTGTTAATTCTGAATGACTCTGCTTTTTAATTAAACCGCAATTTTCTCTTTTCCCCTTATGTCTTCCTATCACCTTTCCTTACCTCTATCAAAAAATCTTTTGAGTTAACTAACTGACAAGGGTTTGGTAGAAGAAGGTACAGTGATGGCTTGAAATTTATGAGTTTCGGAAAATGTGACTTTTTTCTAGTGAAAAGTGAATGTCTCTGAAGCACTTGAATATAATTAGCTCTTGTGGCTCTTACGTGTTTCTGTGTGACAGATGTGGATTTTGAAACTGTTAATAAATATAAGTAATATTTGTTACACCTTTGATTTTCTAGAAGAACTTACAAAACTTTATACAGTATTAGGTTAATCATTTGACAATCAAGAGTTTGCAAACGGAGGAATGCTTTGGTGTGTTTAGAGTCTAGGGCTTTATTTTTGCACCCTTCGTAGATAAGATTTTTTATTTTAAAACCCTTTCAGATAACTTGTTAGATTGAAATTTAAGCATCTCATTCATGTGATCCCATTTCTGCTGCTGTATTTTGTTTCTGCCTCTGAAAATGCACTAAAGGTAAGTTTAGGACATTCGTGTAATTCCTAAAGAGGGAATATGATCAGGGAAATTACATAAGAGTTAATTCAGAAATTAGTTGAGTGAATGACTTCTCCGCTGTCCAGTAACAGGGGTATAAAGTGACTGGTTAATCTCAGAGTTATTTTAATATCTCAGATTGTTTAGGGAATTTCAGGTACAAAGAAGTACTTAAAATAGTAGAAGTTGTTAGGAAATTTTTTATTTACTCTGTTCCACTGGACTTTCTGCCTTCTACAAAAATAAATTAATGCCTTTCCTGATTCTTTTATTTGCAAAGACATTGCTAAAGATACTTTTAAGTGCTTTGAGGGTTTGCGTTTTCTTGAGAGCTAGAACTGGACACCAAAGGGAGAGTATATGCTGCTGAATGAGACAGAAAATCAGTATCTAGCAGTGAATTGCATGGTGAACATTTAGGGCAGCCTTAAATAAGGTCCACTTCATTTCAGTAAAAACTAGGCAGAAGTCTATAAAGTTAAAGGCAATTTTCTTTATTTAAATATGCAAATCACCAGAGAGATGCTTAACGATGACTTTAGGAATTTTTTTTTTTTAATTCTAACGTATTTGAAGTATGTTTTCAAGGTAAAAATAAATTATGTGTTTTCTATTCAGGCCTTCTCACCTAAATATTTTTTCTACTTTAGGTAGAACTCTATCATGTTTTCATTTGCAAGGGGTGTTATCACCTGAGATAGGAAGAGAGTGAGTCTGTGGCAAGTCAAGCATGGAAGGTACAGAAAGGACACTGCTTTCTCTTGGTTCCCAGCCAGCTCATTCTCATTGCTTAAATGATATGTCATTGATCCCACCTCAGCTTTTAATAGCTTTTCTAAGATTAGGGAATAGATAGATAGATGAATAAGTTGTTGGCATTAGTTCCAGATGTTAGCATGACTGAGAGTGTTGGGTCTAGGTTATGTTGAACATTTAAAACGTTTAATTTGGGTAATTATTTGCCAATATGGACAGTTAAGTTAGTTTATATTTTTCAACCTAGTAGTTAACTTTGTGTTAATTCTCTTGCCAGGTACATGGGTTTTTACAGGGAAAAAAAAAAAAAAAGGTAAAGAACCTGATTTATTTGATAACCAAATATAGATTTATAGTCACATAGGGAGAATAACTGATTTTAACTGAAGATTTTCAGTGATGCCTTTTGAGGTTGCTATGGCTCCATGGTTTTGTCTTTATCCCTGAAGTGATACCATTCACAATTGCTTAATATCATGCAACATATAATATCTATTTTCTTAGCATTTAACTTTGATAATGTACAAATTCATATGATTCCTAAGAAGTCTACAGTCAGAGTTTATATAAAGCGTACCTAATATCTGACTTATAGCCTTTCATTTCATTCCCAACTGAAGACACTCCCTCAGTAGAGAATGACTGTCTCATTTCTTGTAAACTTCAGTACTAATGTGAGGCTGCTAAGACGATCATGCCATATGTGAGTAACTAAGATAATATTGACAAGACCTCCTCCTTTACAATACTCGTGATTTAAGCCTTGAGTTGAGCCCGGATTAAGTGAGTTATACAATTTCCTCTCTTGCCTCCTCCACATTCTGTGAAAATGGTGGGTTTTTCTTCTGGAACACATGAGAATTGTAGATAAGTCGTGCATGATAATACATCCTTGTGTTACACGGAGGCCCAGCAATTTGGAGGAAATATGAATGCCCTTACTTGTTCTAGAACATAAACACCATGCTAACTATGTGGAGTGATACTAAAAAACACTTCTACTTTATTTTGGGTTCCAGGCTCTTGATCATACAAATAGTTCTGGTCAATATAGACCTCAGTGGTGTGGCACACTCTGGGTCTTGTGTTCCTGCAGCCATCCAGGACCTGTGAGCCCATGGAGGTTTTTTCCCCTCAGAGCCAATATCCTTGGAGTTGCTGATTTTATTTTCATACCAGCCTGTATCTGTTTGCTCTACAAAGAAATGCTTATTTCCTTTTTTGAGTAGCAAGCTGTTATCTTGTTTCTAGTTGGTGTGAAATCTGAAAGCACAGTTCTAATTTGTATCACTTAATCCAAAAATGTGTGGACTTTTAGTGAAAATAATATGCAAAAAGTCATTAGTGACTAATCATTTATGCCAAAGGAAACTGGGGACATGTGGCAGATCTGGTGTAATTTTTCTACAATTTTAGACAGGTCTTAAATATATTTTGTTTTATAAAAGTTATTTTATGATTCATTCGGTTCTATGAATATAAACTTCTTTTAATTACGTGCGGCAAGAAATTTGGTTTCAACTTAATGCAGTTCACTTGGCATCTTTATGGAATTTAGTGGTAACGCCTGGGTGATTTTCTTTTGACACCATGAAAAGTAGAAAAAGATGGATTCGTAAAATTTAAACACACTATTGAACACATTATCCCATTGTCAACACACATTCTCCGAACAATCACAACACACATTCCCCAAAATGATATACATCGGGGAAGTTGCTTATTTTGATATGTAATTCTGAAGTCTTCTTGTTTGTATGTTTTTTCTCTTTTCTGACTGAAACCCGAAATGGAATTTCTAAGAATGCACCCTCCAAATTTTAGTCATTCTGAATCCTTAATGCAAAACAACTCACATTCACATATATTTCTTTAGAAAATTGCCTCTATGGTCATATTCTTTTATTTTATAGGTGACTTCCAGGAGCTCTCAGATTTTCAAACTTCCCCGTGAGGGGAAATAGACTTTTTTCCAATCTCTTCATCTGTGGACTTCCTCTGTGATTTTTAATAGACACCTTTAGCACTGAATGGTGTATTTCCTTTTTCAGTTCTGTAGTCTTTTAAAAAAATTTTATTCACACATGGATAGCTAAATTCTGTTAAGTGCAAACTCGCAAAACACCAAGATAAAATTTATTGCTTGTCTGGTGCCTTGGACTATTATAATGGATATTTTGGTAATAAGTCATTGCCCTTCATAACTTAAGGAATGCAGCTGACTGGGATTATGTGTGCATGGTACGTGTGTCTGTCTTTTTTCCGGGAAAAATCGATGCATGTGAAGTGTGCTTTTTCGGTTTAAACCTATAGCTATTATTTATAGCACTTAGCATTGTCTGAAAAGAGAAAAATGATCTTAACATTTCTGGGTATATTTGATTTATTTTAAGTTTGCAGAACTTTTTTTTTTTTTTTAAAGATCTTATTTGAGAGAGAGCAAGAGCGAAAGAGAGAGAGCACAAGCAGGAAGAGAGGGAGAGGGAGAAGCAGACCCCCCGCTGAGTAGGGAACCTGACGTGGGCCTCGATCTTAGGACCCCAGGATCATGATCTGAGCTGAAGGCAGACACTTAACCAACAGAGCCACCCAGGTGCCCCGGAAACTTTCTATTAAAGTTCTACCAAGAGGTGACTCCAGTGGCCAAAGCTCAATAGTGTGCCAAACTCAGGCATTCAGTGGACTTTCATTTGTCTGACTGAAGGAGCCCATACAGCATTATCACATGTTACTGTGGTTTGTGCACCTTTCTTATTGAGAGAAATAGTCACTTCATCTTTTAACACAGCCTTTTCTTGATATTATTAATGAATTAATACCATTTCATATTCTCGTCCACCCCTACCGTGTATGTCCTTCTCCACACATATCCCCTATCCACTCTGCATCCATGGACGTGGCCATGGATAGATGGAAGACAGTAAGAGCAAGGATTCTTAAAGGCTTAAAACCGTGGAGGGCCATCTCCACCTCTCTTGGGAGGCAGGGGATACCAGGGACCCCCTTGGAAATGAGGCATCCAGTGGTGTTGATTTTTGAAATGTATATGTAGCTCATGTAGAAAATAATCCCCTGTTCATTTGTGGAAAATGATGAAGGCTCATCATTGGAGACCTTGGTTTGCATATCTTAAAGAGATTTTTTTAATTTTAGTATAGTTTTGGATATATTGAAAAACGTGCACAGATAGTACAGAATTCCCATATACTCCTCCACACCCGGTTTCCGCTAACATCCTGTATTAATAGCTGCATTTGTCACAGCTAATGAACCAACAGTGAGCAGTGTTATTAATTAAAATCTGTAGCATATTCAGATTTCCTTAGCTTTTACCTAATACCTTTTTTCTGTTCCAGGGTCTCATCTGGGATGCCACATTACATTTAGCCATCTTGTCTCCTTAAGGTCTTTTTGGCTGTGACAAGTTTCTCAGACTTCCTTGTTTTTGATGGCCTTGACATTTTGAGGAGTACTGGTCAGGTATTTTGCAGAATGTCCCTTAATTGGAATTTGTCTGGTGTTTTTCTCACGATTAGACTGAGGTTATGGGCTTTGGAGAGAAAGACCACCAAGGTAAATTGCCATTCTCATCATGTCATACTAATAACATGACTTGGCACGGCCGCCATTTACCATGATCACTGGGCTGAGGCAGTGTTTTTAAGGTTTCTCACGATCAAGTTGCTCTTTCCCTCCCTTTCTGTGCTATTCTCATTGGAAGGAAGTCGCTCTGCATGGCCCACGCAAAAGGAGAGGGGAGTTATGCTCTATCTCTTTGAGTAGGGAGAATCTACACAATTCTTTGGAATTATGCAATGGAGATTTTGTTTCTCCTCCCCTCCTTTATTTTTTTATTGAAGCAGTGATAGCAATATGGGCATATGGATATTCTATACTTTGGGTTAGAATCCAGTAGTATTTGAATTATCTCGTACAGATTGTTCCATCTTGGCTACTGAGAGTTCTATTCGTTGGCTCCTGTGCTCCTGTGACACACCCCCCCTCACTGCATTTTTCTTTGAGCACTTTCTTTTTGGCACAGTGAGATGCTCCAGGCTCACCTTGTAGATTTCTTTTCTTGCACCCCTCTCAGAATTGGGCATTTCTGTAAGGACAGTTCTGCATTTTTGCAGCTTGCCTTTAGGAGTTGTTCTGATCATGTCTCTTTTTTTTTGGAAACGATAGGCAGTTTTAAGTCAGATATTATTTCCAGGTGCATCTTGGCCAACTCTTTGGCCTTCCTTGAAGTTTGACAAGGGAGAAAAGGGTGGGGAAAAGGAAAAGGGTCCAAGTGGACTATCCTGATTTGGATGGGTTGAAAATTCTGGTACGCACCCAGCAACACCTTTGACTGGCAGTCTTCCCAAAAGCATGTCAGGTTGCTAGGTGGCCCGACCTTTCCTGCTAAAGTGACACAGGGCTTAGTACACCTACGGGAAAGGGGTGGCCATTTTCCCAGTGAGTAATTCCTAGAGTGATTCTAGTTTAGGGTGTAGAAGTCACTTAGCACATGCTCTTAACCTTAGTGGAATTCAAAGACCTTAGGATTTAATTTACATGGAAAAAGACCTTTTTCTTATAGTTGTAGAGAGAATTTTTACAAAATTCATGTGGGGAAGCTGGCAAGAAATGTTGTTAATCTTTTACCTGGTCTGATGTGTGCATAAAGGAATAACAATTTCAAAATGGTTAACGTAGTGCTTTTTGGGCATATGAAATACCAGCAGTGAAAGACATAATTTCCTTTTAGTTGTCATAGATTACATTTTGGCCCTGGCCACCTACTGTATATTGAATGAACACATGGCTTTCATTTTTGTCCTGTTTAGAAAGAGCAAGTGCCTACAGTGTCAGTTAAAAAGTAATTCAGATGAAGCAAGTCTGCACATATATTGTCAACAGACCAAAAAATAAAAAGAACCTGTGTTTGTATCCAAATTCCAAATGTGTGATTTTTTTTTTTTATTATCTTTATTCTTCTTCAAAAAACTGTCCTTTTAGGGGAAAAAAATTCCTGAAAATAAACCATATTCTCTACCAATTTGGAGATTAACGTAGGTACCATGATGATTTTCTCTAAGATCTGAGTTCTTTCTCTGCTCTGTAAGTTTGTTATGAAGTGCTAAACTTCAAGCTTGTCAAAAGGTAGACTGTGTAGCAGCTCTGATTCTTTATTATTTTTAGGAATCTTCCCATAATTGGTATTTGTTTTTAGGTTAAGAAAGCTCATTCACATCGCAAGCTGGACACACTCTGAGCCTCCTCCTCACGATGCTGTATGTGCACAATGGTTATTAGGCAATCCACGTATCAGGAGAAGGGACGTTCTTCCATAAGGTAAGTGACTGTGGGTCATAGGTCATCTGGGCAGTTCTTGCTTTTACTTCAAATTGGCTAATGTATAAACAACACTTGCTGTAAGAAAACCCAGGTTTGCTTGGATATGGATTGGATTTTGCATAGTAGACCTCATTTAAGTGTCAAGATAATTGTCTTATTTTATTTTAAAGATTTTATTTATTTGTTTGACAGAGAGATAGAGAGCACAAGTAAGCAGAGCAATAGGCAGAGGGAGAGAGAGAAGCAGGTTCTCTGCTGAGCAGGAAGCCCAGTGTGGGGCTCGATTCCAGGACCCTGGAATCATGACCTGAGCCGAAGGCAGCCGCTTAAGCCAACTGAGCCACCCAGGCGCCCTGATAATTGTCTCATTTTAAAAAAAATCTGAAGCTGATTGTTTTGAGCACATTGTAGTAGTTTTCATTAATTTCTTCCAATGGTCTTCAGCATCTTCTCTTAAAACCCTAAAAAGAGGGGCGCCTGGGTGGCTCAGTCGTTAAGCGTCTGCCTTCGGCTCAGGTCATGATCCCAGGATCCTGGAATCAAGCCCCGCATCAGGCTCCCTGGTCGGCAGGGAGCCTGCTTCTCCCTCTCCCACTCCCCCTGCTTGTGTTCCCTCTCTTGCTGTGTTTCTCTCTGTCCAATAAATAAAAATCTTAAAAAAAAAAAAAAGAAAAAGGAAAAAAGTAATCAAGTGAGGAGATAAGGGGGAAATCATGTTTATTAAGAAAACAAGTTGTCAGGAAATTTCTCATTTTAAATTATTTTACTTAATCGTAATATGTAAGAGTTTAAAATAACCATTTTCAGTGAGTAAAACAACATAGGATATTTGATTTTTACTGTTAAGCTGTGATGATTTGACCTAGGTCAGGCTTAAGTTTACCTTTGTACAATCTATAAATGAGGAATTTTACAAGATAGATTATTATTGGTAACAAGATTATCCCAAGATGTCTAACCTACATAGGAGACCAAAATGTCTTTAAAGGACTTTATCACATAATTTTTTATTTTTAGAAATGAAAGCCTACTAATTAGGAGATGAGTCTAATCTATTCCTTAAAATTAGCCCAGATGGAATGGCTTCTTAGAAGCAAGTTAGTTTAAGCTTCCATAAAGCTTAAAAATGCACTGCAAAAGTTTGTGCACACACATGTGTAAGATGCCACTTTTCACCAACTCAGTTTCAACTTTCCTTCTTCACAGGAAGGAGATCTCATTTTATATTGAGTCCGAGTGCATACCTCTTTAGTGACGTATTAGAGAGTGCAGAAATTCAGTACACTCCTTTTTCTCTAAAATGATTTTTTTCCTGTGGCGAATCAACAGGTTTCAGTTCTTACACTATTTAAATATTTTGTGTAATCTTAGTACTCTGCATGCTTATAGTGTCAAACTTCTGGAAAACTAAAATTAGAGAAGAGGAAAAGATATCTGGCAGAGAAAGAGGGATGATTCACCAAGTAACAAAGCAGGGAAGACAGAAAGAAACGAGGAAAATACATGTTGTCTCTGCATTTTACTTAAGTTCACCCCACCCACTTCCCCTTCCCCTCCCTCCCCAAACCTTTCACCCTTTGGGGCTAAAAATAGATTATTGTTGAAATACTTTAGGGGACTCACCTAAAGTTTGTTACTTTTTTTTTTTCTTTAACTGCTTCTCATAGTTAAAAGTCTATTGTCTTCATAGTCTATGAATTGTCCACTTGATACCCCATATTCACTCACTGATCTGTGATAGAATCCTTGAGTGGTTTATAACTATGTGCTTGAGGGAAATCGAACACATGCAGTTCCTCTGCTGTCTCCCATTTTCTAGCTGTCCAACATCATCTTCCATGATACCTGAAATAATGCTGCTATGCTCATGGGATGTTTGCTTTGAGTTTTCTTTTTTTTTTTTTTTTTAAGATTTTATTTATTTATTTGACAGAGGGAGAGATTACAAGTAGGCAGAGAGGCAGGCAGAGAGAGAGGGGGAAGCAGGCTCCCTGCCGAGCAGAGAGCCCGATGCGAGGCTCAATCCCAGGACCCTGAGATCATGACCTGAGCCCAAGGCAGAGGCTTGAATCTACTGAGCACCCTGTGTTGAGCCTACACAGGCGCCCCTGTGTTGAGTTTTCAAAAGACTACAGAAGACATGTCCCGTTTCAGCAATTTAGAGCTTATGCCCGGCTTTTTGTTCGAAATCTTTTATAATCTTAGGGAAATTTGGTCATAACAGGTGCACGTTAATGAGTTGTAGTAGGGGTAACTGTCATTACTAGGATTTACGTGATTTAACAATGGAAAATTCTGTGCTATTTAGCAGACACACCACAAGGAGCACGTATTCTAACTTTCATGAATTCTGCTTCCCCTCAAAGGCTGTTCCCTGTGACCTAATGAATCCTTTGTGAACAGTGGACTCAGCTAGGATGTTACACCACCATTGTCGAAGGAACCCTGAACTCCAGGAAGAATTGCAGATTCAGGCTGCAGTGGCCGCTGGGGATGTTCACACAGTACGGAAGATGCTAGAACAAGGCTATTCTCCCAATGGCCGAGATGCTAATGGCTGGACCCTGCTTCATTTCTCTGCAGCAAGAGGGAAGGAAAGATGTGTTCGAGTATTTCTAGAACATGGAGGTGAGTTTATCGGAAGCAGACCTTTTTTGCCAAGGAGAAACTTAAATTCTATTTAGTTTAAAATATGTGCCCATGTATATAATGTTTAATGCTTGTCTTTGGTAAACACCCAACTTCTCAATTCTCTCCTTTGTGAAGATCTGTTGCAATTAGGTGGAGTTTTGTTCGAAATCAGACTGTTTAAAAGAGCAGTCTGTAGTTTAAATGCAGCCAGGTTTTCCCAGCATCCCATTTGTGTTGTCCGGTTGCGCCGTTTCAGAAGCAGAAGTGGCTCTGGGACCCACAATTAGAGAGTTACACAAATTTCCCCTTTGGTAATTGCTAATGCAAACAGAGACCTAGCACAGATCCCTTTAAATATCATGGTCTTAGTAGTATCCTGTCTTTTGAATTTACCTCCTTTAAAAAAACTTTTGGATGATTTCTTTTATTGCTGTTTTAGAGCTCTTGCCTTTTCCAGAATTGTAGTCTCTAGGTTAGAAGACAGGTTAGCTGAGGTCTCATTTTGTATAAATACACACAGTTGGAAACTACCTCTGACATTTTATGCTTTTGCTTCGAGAAACTGTCCATTCCCGTAGTTAATAATTTCCATAATTAACAGTAACTATAACAACTGTCCTCAACTAGTTTACTTTTTTCCCAGTTGAATTTCTACTCACTTTCTTTTCCAGAGATGAACTTCATGTATTTTATCATTTGTACCCATTTGATCTTTGTAATGATGGCGAAAAGCAGCATTGTTGGGACTCAAGTTCCACACGTGCCCTTCAGGGGCCTGAATTGCTCCTTGACAAAATCAGTTAGTTTCATTTTTAAGGGGTACTGTGTTACAAGAGTAGTCAAACTTGTAAACCCCTTGAAGTACAGAAATCTCTAGAAGCTCCAGGGCTCTGGTGAGGGCTGTGTGAATCATGCGAAGCTAGGAATATGAGGGCTGCGAGCAGGAGCTAATTGCAGGGCACTGCTAGGTGTGAGACTGAGTCCTCACACATCCCAGGGGCCCTGTGCTAGGAACCGGATCCTTGGAGCAGTGGGCTGGTAGACAGGGCCCAGCCATTTGCTGTCCCGTGCCTCCTTTGTATCTGCTCTCCAGCCCTCCTGCTCCTCTTGCCCCTACCTCATTTCACCTTAAACCTTGGAAAGCTCACTTCCGAAGTTAATGAAGAGAAAATAGAGAATAGGAGAAAGATTGGAAAAAACTGAAAGGTGGGTGTGAGATCAGAACACTTCAAGTTCTGACAGTGAAAAGAAGATCTTGAACCCCAAGATCAGAGTTTGCAGTTTTAATCCAACCGAGTCCTGGTACTTTGTGCTGCCACCAGCCTTGCTTTTAAAAAATTAACTAAAAAAAAAATTCAATTACTCAGGTAATATTGTCTCCTTAAATAAAACAATTTTCAGATAAATCACAAATAACGCCAAAGACCCCTTCGCCCATCTCCCTATCCTTTCTGCCTGTCCCCTCTCAGAAGTAACCATCCGTATGATGGGGATCGTTTCCTGACACTATTTACTTGTACTCATTGAAAATATGTCATATTGTGCTTTGTGTGGTTTTAGGACATAAACGACTTCTTAGTGACCATATTTTCCTACAGTTGTTTTTCACTCAGCTTATATAACTTAAATTTTTTGTTTCATTTTGTTTTTGTCTTGTTTTTTTAATATATTAGGAGTTGGCAAATTTCTTCTGTAAAAGGCCCGATAGTAAATATTTTAGGCTTTGCAAACCCTACTGTCTCTGTCGTAATTACTCAACTCTGGCTTTGTAACATGTTAGCAGCCCTAACACAGTGTGGCTGTGTGCCGATAAAACTTTATAAAAACCGATGGTGGGCCAAATTTGGACTGTGGGCCTTAGTTTACTGAAGCCTGTTTTCTCACCCACCCTCCTCTAGGTGTGCCTGGGATGTGTGTGCACACGTGTGTGTGTGTGTGTGTGTGTGTGTGTGTGCACATGTAGATATTTTTTAATAGCTTTTATAGAGGTAGAATTCCTATGCCTTACAATTCGCCCATTTAAAATGTGCATACAGTTCAGTGGCTTTTAGTATATTTTTAGAGTTGGCCATCTATCACCACAAGTTATTTTAGACCATTTTCATTACCTCCAAAAAAAACCCTGCGCCTGTTTTATATTAATACATGTAGATTTACTCTGGTTTTTTTTAGCGGCTAACTATTTATTAGTATGGGCATATTATCATTTGTTTAAGCCATTCTTTTTTTTTTTGAGAATGGCAGTAGATTTTATTTGTTAAGAACGTAATAGGTACATACATGTGGTCAAAAACCAAACAAAAGATATTCTGGACTGTTCAGTGAGGGGAAAATGCCTATAGCGCTCGTCCCTTAGTCCCTCTTGATTTCTTTGGTGTCCCTGCAGAGATAAGCTGTGTACAAAGCTGTACATAATTTTCTATCCTCTACCTTCTAGACTGCTCCTTTTTTGTTAATAGTCTAGTCTGCATCTTGATTTTTTTCATGGAGCAGTTTAGCCAAGTGATCGTTCCTTGTCACTGTATTGACAAGTTCAGGTTCCATTGCATGGATATAACTTCTTTAAACTTATCCTCCACTGTTGGACTCTTTGATTTTTTATTTTTCTGCTACTGGAATCTGTATTAAAGAGAATGTCATTGACTCATTTTTTTTTTAACGTGTGAGAGTTTATCTCTTGAATAATTCTTGAAGCCAAATCAAAGGGATGTTAAATATATATATACACATATATATTTTTTTTGTATATATTTATAATTTTTTTTTTTTACAAATTGACAAATTGTCAATTTTGACAAATTGTCCTCCAAAGAAGGTTAGGATGGCTCTGTCCTTACTGACCAGGTAAGATAGTGCCTTTTCCCCCGCTTTTGTCAGGAATGTGTCACCAGATGGTTTGCTCTTCCTCTGTGTGATTTGCTGGCCTCTCTCTCTCTTTTTTTTTTTCCCCTAGGAATGACATTTGAGGAACAAAACATTGCAAGACTGGGCTGCTTTGCTGGTCGTTTTCTTATTGATTTGTAGGAATTGTTCACATACTCTTTGTTAGGTCTACGTTGCACCAATTTTTTCTCCGTTTTTAGCTTTTTCACATTTCTGAGGTCATGTTTATATGTTGTTGGGCAGAAGTCTGCATTTTAATGGTAAATTTTATTTTTCATTCTCTTACAGTTTGTGCTTTTTTAAGAAAGATCTTATTTAAGAGAGAGAGAATGAGAGAGAGCATGAGAGGGGGAAGGTTGAGGGAGAAGCAGACTCCCTGCTGAGCAGGGAAGCCGATCCCTGGACTCCAGGATCGTGACCTGAGCTGAAGGCAGTCGCTTAACCAACTGAGCCACCCAGGCACCTTGGTTTGTGCTTTTTTTTGTATCTTGTCATACCCAAAGATCATTATTTGCCTGTATTTTTCTTCAAAAAGATTTTATGGCATTTAGGTCCTTAGTCTAGTCAGAATTGGTTTTGGTGTATAGTTTGAGATGGTCAGGTACAATTTCATATTTCTTCCCCATAACAGTAGCCTGAATCATTCCTTCTATCCCCATTGCTATGTCATTCCAGCTCACAGATAGAAAGTCTTCATGTGTGTGTGGTTCCACTGAGTCTAGTGTCTGTTGGTAGAACCCTGAGTCCCTATGGTAACTGTTGTAATCAATATCGTTCTATGATAAGTTTTGATTTCCTGGAGGATGGAGGTGGAGGGAGGGCGTCACATCTCCTCTTCTTTTTCTTTAAGGATGCTTTGGCCAGTCTTAGCCCTATATGTTTTCATATAACATTTTAAAATGACAGAATTAAATATTTTGGAGAAGCTTCTCATTCTTGAAGAGTATTACCGTTTATTTGCTCCTATAATTGGTGGCAGATTTAGGAGGTTTGGGGTGTGCTTTTTTCCTAGCATGTTATTTATCAACTTTGAAACGTTAATAGAAGGAAAGTCCCCCTCCCTTGTCCCCTTGGCCACACATAATGCTTCGGGGTGCTCTGTGTTTGGTCTGGGCCTGCCTTCTGACCTCGAGACCCCTGTGTCCAACTGCCAGTTAAGCCTCTTGGACATTCATGGCTCACACCAGAGCCAGTGAGGCCAGCAATTTAGAAATCACCCTTGACTTTTTTCCTCCTAAACAGCTGCCGGATCTTCTCTCTTTTCATTGGAGGCACTGCCCTACCTCAGGGTAAGGGAACCTTGTTCCTCACCAGGACCGTGATGCTCTTCTCCATCACTGCTTCAAGTCTTGGCCCCCTCCTCGCCAGTCTCCGAACAGAGTGATCTGTGATTAAAAAAAAAAAGAAAGAAAAGAAAATTAACGTATTTCCTTTTGAAAATCCATCCCTGAAAGTTTTCCACTTCTTTTAGGGTACTAGTCAAAGCCCTTCCTGTGATCTACATGGCCCGGCAAGGTCTCAGTTTCACCTTTGAGCCGCAGCCCCTCTGTGTTCACTCACATTCACTGAGCTCAGAGGCCTTTTGCACAGGACCTACTAAGTCCCCCAGCTCACCCTACTGCTGCTGCCCTCATCTCGTTCACCCCCATTTCTCTGTCACACCCCTTCCTCAGGGAAATCTCTTGCCATCCAGACTTGTTATGGGATATTATCCTCTGTACCTTTTTATTGAAGCTCCTGTCACAAGCCTAGTGATTTATTCTTGTGGTATTTAACTCCTGTTAGTCTGGAACTTTCTGAGGGTAGAACCCATATCCGGTTTGTTCTCAGTGAGAGAGCGAGGAGACAGATGTCAGCAATCTAGAAGAATTGCTCCCCAGCCTTACGGAGACAAGACAGATCCTTTCTTGAAAAATAGTGCTTGAACATGGGCCAGCCTTGTGGTGGAATAAGAAGAGTGCTTGACTTCATCACACCTGATCTTTTCCTGAAACCAGTTCCTTCAAGAGCTTGAACATCTCCAGTCAGATTGGCCCCCTCCTCCTAATAAGCTTCTTTTGTGATGGATAGTAAGGTGAAATGAAGTCAGATTCAAAAGGGTAAGTGAGCAAAATAACCCACAGGAAACAAATGTTCACTTCCTCTCCCACCCCCTTAACCCCCTTTCCACGAGAGTGGAGAGAGGATTCATATAGACAGATAAGGTGGCCAGTTGATAAACTCTTTAAATCACTTATTCATACATTGATTGAGCAAATATTTCTTGAGCAACTACCATATGCCAGGCTCTGGGCCAGGCACTGAGATACACAGTGAGCAAACGTGCTAGCCGCCTTGCACTTCATAGACTAGAGGGTGGATAGATTTAGAGCCAGCATTTACTGCTGAGCACTTAGCACTAGTCTGATTCTTCACAGCCATTCTATAAGGGTCAGCAGTAGTTTTTCCATTGAGAAAATTGAGCCAAAGGATGGGAGGCACTTTGACCAGGCCATTCACCCCATAAGTACTGGAGCTAGGATTCAGACCCATGGTCTTAACCATGATTTCGTGTATGGCCTATAAGGAGACGGTGCAGTTCCCCCAGAGCCACCTGAGTGGCACGTATAAAAGGGTCCCCGCTGTTACAGGGGTGGGAGGTGGGGGCAGCGGTGAAGGAGGTTTCCTAGAGAAAGCATGCTTGGACTTGAGCGCTTGGAAGGTGAGGCGGGGATGTGGCCCTGGAAGGAAAGAAATGTGGGATTATTTGAAACACGTAGGACACTGAGTGTGAAGGGTCGAAGAAGAAGGGGAGCATGTTTGGTTTTAGGAACTGAGAAAAGTTCAGTATGATTAGAGCATATCCAAAATTGATTCCAGGGACCGTGGTGGGGGTGGCAGAAACAGATTTGTGTTTTAGCGAGCTCACTGGTGATGACAGTATGTGATCTTAGGAAAAGAGCCTGAGACCTCGGGCAAGAGCAGGTGGGTCCCTACTGCCTGATCAGGACCGTGGTCTCACTTTCCCGCACCTCACCCTAAACACATATTTGTTGAGCACCTGCCATGTGTCAGACAGCGTTCTGAGGGCCGGGAACACAGTGACACCTGAAGTCCCTGCTGCCATGGCACATTTCTAACTGGAGGAAATTGACAGTGACGTGTACAACGTCAGGTGGTGAAGAGCACTGTGAAAAAAAGATGAAGCAGAGAAGGGATAAAGAGGCATAGGATTTTGTTTTAAATGAGGGATTTAGGGAAAGCTTCCAGTGTGCCCTTGGAGTTGAGCCCTGAAAGAAAGGAAGACCCAACCATGGGAGTTTCTGAGAGAAAAACGTTAAAGGTAAAGGGAACAGGCAAGTGCTGCACACACTCCAGGATGGAAACATACTTTGCACTTTGAAGAAAAAGGCGGGCAGACGACAGCGAGAGCAGAGCAATGGGAGAGAAGGCTGGCTGAGTTAGACTTTCTGGTCAGCTGACGTGGTCTGTAGGTCCTCGAAGGCTCAAAAGACTTTGGACTTTGTTCTGACTGAGAATGGAAAACCGTTGCAGGCTTCTCAACTGAAGAATGAGGAGAAGTTCTGAAGGGCTCACTCTGCCTTAAGGAAGCTGGAGGGTAGAGGAGCAAAGGATAAACGGGAAGACGCATCAGGAAGCTTTGGAATTATTCAGGCGAGAGGTGCTAGTGGCTCAGTCTAGACCGTAGCAGTCCTATGTTGAGAAGTGGTCAGATTCTGGATCGGTTTTGAAAGGGAAGCCAACAGTCTTTGCAGATGGATCGATTGGACATGCGGTGGCAGGGAAAAGGAATCAAGATAACAGATGTTTTCAGCCTGAAGGAGAAAAGGGTTCCTGTTGCTTAAAGGAGTAGGGGAAAGTTAACCAAACACAATTAAACAACAACAACAAAGCAGGACATAGAGGTTTTGTAAGACCACTCACCGCTGTTAAATCTGCACAGTAAAACCACCAATGAGTGACCACATGGTGCTAGCAATAAGAGATAACAGGCGGTGTGTGACCATGCCGTGGCGCCCACGATGTGACCACCGGGGAAGCCTGGTCGGGGAGCGGCCATGCGAAGCCACACGGGTGGCCGCTGAGGGAGGAACCCAGTTTCAGTGAGAAAAGGAGCGAGTCTGACGCGGTTAGCTGATACTGTGTATATTCCAGAATGGGGAAAAATAAAATAAGGGAGGCTCTCTTTCTTGTTTACGCCTGGGCCATCCATGGCAGCTGTTTACGTTTCCATGAAATTCAAAAATCCCGTGCTTCAGTCCAAGCGGCCATGTTTCAAGGGCTCAGTGGGCTACATGTTAGTAGCCAGCAGGGTAGACCTCACAGAGGAGAAAGGGAAGCCTGCGCCTGTCAATCACATTTTGCTGCTCGGCCAGTGTACCCGGGAGGTGTAGCAGGTTCTGTTCCAGACTGCGGCAACAAGAGTATATCACAGCGGAGCAAGTCAGTGAAGTTTTGGTTTCCCAGTGCATAGAAGAATTACGTTTACGCTATACTGGAGTCTGTTAAGGATGCAGTAGCATTATGTTTAAAGTGTATATACAAACCTTTCTTTTATTCATTTTTATTAGAGAGAGAATGAGTGCCAGCTGGGGAGGGGCAGAGGCAGAGAGAGAGGGAGAGAATCCCCAGTAAACTCCCTGCAGAGCACAATCTCATGATCCGGAGATCATGACCTGAGCCAAAACCAAGAGTCAGACACTTAACTGAGCCAACTGAGCCACCCAAAAATATACATATGTATATATATAAAATATATATATATATATATATATATATATTTATATATATATATATATATATATTTGTGTGTGTGTGTGTGTGATTATGCCTTAATTAGAAAAGACTATTGCTAAATACTAACCATCACTGGAGCTTTCAGCCAGTCCTAATCTTTTTGCCGGGGGAGGGTCTTGCCTCCATGTTGATGGCTGCCCACTTATCAGGGTGGTGATTTCTGAAAATAAGACAGCAGTGAAGTTTGCCGCATCGATTGCCTCTTCCTTTCACAAACCATTTCTCTGTAGCACGTGATGCCGTTTGCTAGCATTTTACCCACAACTTCTTTCGAAGTTGGAGTCAGTCCTCTCTCACCCTGCGGCTGCTTTATCAACTAAGTTTATGTCGTTTTCTAAATCCTTGGTTGTCATTTCAACAATCTTCACAGCGTCGTCACTAGGAGTAGATCTCATCTCAGGAAACCACTTTCTTTGCTCGTCCCTGAGAAGCAACTCTTCATTTACGTTTGGTCGTGAGATGGCAGCCGCTCAGGCCCATCTTCAGGCCCCACTTCTCATTCCAGTCCTCCTGCTGTTTCCACACATCTCGTTACTTACTCTGCTGAGGTCTTGAACTCCTCAAAGTCATCCATGAGGGCTGGAATCAACGTGTTCCAAACTCCTGTTCATGTTGATACTTGGACCTCTTCCTATGAATCACAGTGTCCTTAGTGGCAATTAGAATGGTGAATTGTTTCCAGAAAGTTTTCAATTTTCTTTGCCTAGGTCCATCTGAGGAATCACTGTGTATGGCAGCTATAGCCTTGCAAAGATATTTCTTAAATAATAAGACTTAAAAATCTTAATCACGTCTCGATCCATTGACTGCAGAATGGAGGTTGTGTCAGCAGGCATGAAAACAACCTTAATCTTGTTAATCTCACTGTCCGCCTCCATCAGAGCTCTTGGGTGACCAGTTACATTGTCAACGAGCAGTAACATTTTGAAAGGAATCTTTTCTTCTGAGCTTAAAATAGTCCGTAAACCCTGCTGTAAACAGATGTGCTGTCATCCAGGTTTTGTTGTTCTCTTTATTGAGCACAGGCAGTGTAGATTAAGCATCATTCTTAAGGGCGGTAGGATTTTTGAAATGGCTAAGTGAGTATTGGCTTCACCTTAAAGTCACCAGCCGCACTAGCCCCTAACAAGAGTTGGCCTCTCTTTTCAAGCTTTGAAGCCAGACATTGACTTCTCCTCTCTAGCTATGTGAAGCCCTAGATGGCCTCTTGTTTCAATAGAAGGCAGTTTTGTTTACATTGACAATCTGTTTAGTGTATTCCCCTCCATTAACTAACTGAGGAGCCTGCTCTTCTGGATGACTGGCTGCAGCTTCTGCATCGGCACCTGGGGCTTCACCTTGCGTTTTGATGCTACGGAGAAGGCCTCTTTCCTTAAACCTCATGAACCCGCCTCCGCTAGCTTCGAACTTTCCTTCTGCAGCTTCCCCACCTCCCTCAGCTTTCACAGAACTGAAGAGAGGTAAGGCCTCGCTCTGGACTAGCTTTGGCTTAAGGGAACATTGTAGCTGCTGTGGTCTTCAATCCAGGCCTCTGAAATGTTCTCCATATCAGCAGTAAGACTGGAGTGGCACTTTTAATTCCTTTCAAGAACTTTTCCTTTGTGTTCCCAGCTTGGCTAACTTTTTGGCACCGGAGGGAGGCCTAGCTTTCAGCCCATCTTGACTTTCAGCACACCTTCCTCAATAAGCTTAATCATTTCTGGCTTTCGATTTAAGTCAGACACATGGCTCTTCCTTTTACTTGAATGCGTAGAGGCCATTGTAGGGTTATTCACTGGCCTAATTTCAATATTGTTATGTCTCAAGGAATCCAGAAGCTTGAGGAGGGGGGAGAGATGGGATAATGGCCGGTCATTATTGCTTAAGTTTCACTTCTTATGTGGGTACCGTTCATTGTGCCCCCAAACCAGTACCGTTCATTGTGCCCCCAAACCATTATAATAGTAACATCAAAGATCACTAGTAATAGGTCACCGGAACAAATAAAACAATAATGAAAAGGTTTGAAATACTGTGGGAGTTACCCACATACAGTACAGAGCATGAAATGAGCAAATACTATTGGTAAAATGGTGCCCAAAGACTTGCCTAACAATGCAGGTTTCCACACACCTTCCATTAGTAAAAAGTGCAATAAAAGCACAACATAGTCGAACAAGGCGTACCTGTGCTTTCAGATATCATGCTTCAAAATGAACACTTAGGGTTTTATAAAGCCCAGAAATATTAGAGTTTCTACACACAAATGTGATTCATTTAATAGTATGTCAGTACAAATCCCGATAATCTTTTTTTTTTTTCTTCAAAGATTTATTTGACAGAGAGAGAGAGATCACAAGTAGGCAGAGAGGCAGGCAGAGGGAGAGGAGGAAGCAGGATCCCTGCTGAGCAGAGAGCCTGATGTGGGGCTCGATCCCAGAACCCTGGGATCATGACTTGAGCCGAAGGCAGAGGCTTTAACCCACTGAGCCAACACTGACCATGTTAGTGTGCTGTTAGAGTTATGCAGAGGATTCTATATTATAATAGTGGGGATTGTAAGAAACCCATGATGATTATTATTATCCTCCTCTTCATTTTCCCATTTGCAATCTCTAAAAATTCTAAGATCATGTTAAACATTTTAAGAGAATAACATTAAGAGACCCTGATCTTAAGTATGTTTATATATCTTCAGATTCAGTGTTTATGTCACTGACCTGAAGGACAGTCAGCTGAAGCTCTAGAAGTTAAATCCGTGGAGCAAGTCTCCATAGGAACCTGAGGAAAGCATCTCAGGGCTCCTCTTGATACAGTAGGTACCATCCTCATGGCAAAACACATGAAAGTAAGTCGAGGAGATAAGGGATGAATCAAAGAAATCTATAGTGGTGTGGTGAGAAATCATTTTTAGCTATTCCAAAAATGAAAAATTTGGGGGTGCCTGGGTGGCTCAGTGGGTTAAAGCCTCTGCCTTCGGCTCAGGTCATGATCTCAGGGTCCTGGGATCGAGCCCCACACCAGGCTCTCTGCTCAGCAAGGAGCCTGCTTCCCCCTCTCTCTCTGCCTGCCTCTTTGCCTACTTGTGATCTCTCTCTCTCTGTCAAATAAATAAATAAATCTTTAAAAAGAAAAAAAGAAAAGAAAAATTTTGCAAATGATATCTCAAGTGTGTTAAAACAGAAACATTAATGGTAGGAGTTTATGAAAGCACTTAGAGAAAGCAGTTGAGGAGTATATATTAGATCCTTAGAACTGGAGATCTTTTTGTCCAATAAATTGACTTCTAATTAATTTATTTCAAGAAATCCATCCTAAATGAAGGAATTTTTTGTCTGAAAATTTCACCCTCAGTTCACAAAATAATTTTTAAAATTCTCATGGCCAAACAGATTAAGTTATTAGCATGATTACACTTAATGTTTAGTTTTTTAAAAGGTATAGAAGAAAAACTGTGAGTCTACCTTCAGTGTTAAGAGTAGTTATCAGGGAATGCTGGTTTATTGGGGTTTTTTGGGGGGGGGTTTTTGGCACTGCTGCTTTACTAAATTTTCATTTTTTCATTAATGAAAAAATACTGTTCTAGGCAAAATCCTGTTTGGAAACATTATACCATCTGACCTTATAACTTTTTACTCTGTGGTGAATTATTAGCAAAGTTTTAGGTGATCGTCTAGATTGTTTTCGTCCATCACTGTTGTCTCTCTTTCCTGTGTTAATACTTACACCACAATGCATAACTGTGTTTTAGAACTCCAAGCAATGTCTATTCCTGTGTAACTTAGCTAAGTGCATTTGGTACTTCCCAAAACTTTTTAAAGAGTAATCGCAGGTAGAGTGAATGTGTATTTTCCTGATTTTAGGATTTTCCTTTTAAATGCAAATGAGATGCATATAATAGTACGTTTGTATAAATCCTGGTTATGATTTTGATCAAGTTAGTGTTTATTCCAATCCTTAGACCAACCAGTAAAAAAAAAATAAATCAATAAAGATATATAGCTAAAATTACATGTCTCTCCACTGAGACATTAAAATGGAATGCTAAAACAAGATCTAATTGTACAAAAAAGGTAGTAAAGGAAAGAAGGGGAACAGTAGAGGAAACAAATGGAAAACCAATAATGGTAAATCTAAACTATAGCAGTAATTATATTAAATATTAATGGACAAAACACCCCAGTTAAAAGCTAGAAATTGTCTAAAAGCGGTAGACAAGACTCAATTATATGCCGCCTACAAGAGGTTTGCTTTAACTATAGAGAGACAGGTTGAAAGTAGATAAATGGGTAAAGATATACTGTGCAAATGGTAATTAAGTGAAGGCCAGAGTGGCTGTGTTAATAACATATAAAATCTGTTCTAAGACATAAACTACTACCAGAACTAAAGGAGGACAGTGACAGATTGGACAGTTCATCAGGAGAAATGTGGATCATAGGATGTGTACATAACGAAGAGAGCTCAATTTGAGGCAAAATTTTATAATTAAAGGGAAAAGTGGACAGTTTCACAATCATAGTTGAAAATTTTAACATCTCTCAGCAATTAATAGAACAACTAAGTAAAGAAATCAATCACTAGAGAAAATCTGAGAAGTATCAAGCTCATTGACTTAATTGATGCACCCAGCACCTTCAGAATATACATTTTTTTTATGTGTGAATACCAGAATGATAGAACACCAGGATAAACTATATGCTCTGAATGAAGTCTCAGTAAATTTTATGAAATTGTAAGAATTCTATAAGAATTATAAGAAATATAAGAATTATAAGAATATGTTCTCTACAGTGGAAGTTTTATCAAAATATCTAGGACAGCCTCCGATGTTTGGAAATTAAAAACAGTCTTTTGAACTGAATGATAATGAAAATACAATATATTGGAGTTTATGTGATGTATTAGAGTGGTGTTTAGAGAGAAATTTATAACTTTAAATGCTTGTAGTAGAAAAGAAGAATGATCTTATATCAATTATCTAAATTTTACTGTAAGAAACTTGAATAGGAAGAAATTGAACCCAAAGTGGCCACCCCCATATGCCCTTCCTTTCCCCAACTATCTCTGCGGCAGGTATCATGAGAGCTGGCACTCTCCTTGCTGTCAGTGTGCTGACCTGCTTTTGGAGCTCATTGAAAATGCCCCATGCCTGGAGCATCATTGAAAATAACAGTGGTGTCAATTTAGATGGCAAACAATCTGGAAGGGCCAACAACACTGCTCTCTGAGGCTGCGATACTGTTTGAGGCAAGCAACATAGCACCCAAATGGGCCAAGCAACATAGCACCCTCACATTTAATAGGAGACCTGGAGAAGGAGACAGCCATTTGGGCTTCTTTAGGCTTCTATGTATTCCTGGGAATTTAGAGGGCTACATGCATGCTTAGAAAGGCCAGAGAGGACCCCAGTTATCTGCTCCTCCCTGGCTAAACCTCAGACCAGGGAACGAGAGCTGGTTCACTCCTAAATTCCCTGATGATTGAATGTACCCCTCAGCCTGTACACAGACCACGTTGGCCAAGTGCGGGGGCCTTGCTGCTTCAAGATGTTTAAGCACAACCTCTGACCAGTCATTGGTCAAAAATAGTTATTTTAACCAAACATCAGTTATTCTTCGGAGTGGCCCCTAGAAGCCAGAATTTAATAATATTAACAACTGAGCAGAGACATAAGTGGCTGCATACGGCCAGGGAGACAGATTTTGTAGAATTAGTCTGAGCATTTCACTAAAATAAACAGTAGCATTCCACCTTATCTGCAGGTTTAAGGTGTTCCTCGTTAATCCATGGTTGCTGCATTATCACCTAAAATCTTCCGCTTTCAGAAAAATTGTGAGACACGCCTAAGAAACAGGAACAGATAGCTCATAGACGGGAAATAAGATCAAATAATAGAAAATGTCTGTGAAGGGACCCAGGTGCTTTACTTAAAGTTAACAAAATTTCAAAGCAGCGCTTGTATGTTCAAAGAACTAAGGACAGATACCACGACCAAAGAATTAAAGGAAAACACGATTACAGTGACTCATCATAGAAGCTAGCAATAGAGATAGAATTTACATATCTGTGAATATATGTGTATGTCCCTAAATAGAAATTCTCCAGTTGAAAGTACATAACCGAAATCGAGAATTCATTACAGTAATTAACAGCAGATTTGAACTGGGAGAAGAAATTGGTGACCTTGAAAATTGATCAATAGACATTATTTGGTCTGAGGACCATATAGAAAAAAGAAGTTAAAAAAAAAAAAAATAGAGTGCATAGACCTGCGGGACGTCATCAAGAATACTGACATATGCATGAGGCCTACTGGAAGAGTCAGAAAAGAGAGGAGAGAGAGAAAGAGGCAGAAAAAATATTTGAAGAAATCATGGCCAGAACTTCCCATATTTAATGAAAAGTACTAAACTGCAGATCTGAAAAGTTCATTGAACTCCAAGTAGGATAAAGTCATCTGTACACAAAATAGTCGAACTGTGGAAACCCAAAAACAAAGAGAAAATCTTGAAAGCATCCAGAGAAGTAGAAGTAGTTAGAGAAGTAACTCATTATGTATTAACAGCTAATTTCTCATAAAAAACATTAGTGGCCAGAAGACAGCAGGATGACATAGTCGAATTGCCAAAAACAAACTGTCAGTTGAGAAGTTTGTATCTAGAAAAACTGTC
The DNA here is from genome assembly GCA_028646535.1 of Procyon lotor. NCBI lineage: Eukaryota > Metazoa > Chordata > Mammalia > Carnivora > Procyonidae > Procyon > Procyon lotor. Next base: position 13,800,311 of record CM053609.1, read on the forward strand.
TTTTGTATTTCATACAAAAAATAAAGATCACTGGTAAAAGCAGTTACTCAGGTATATCTAAAAAACAGTGTATTTGTTTCTGTTGCCATGTAACAAATTACACTGTCATATGGCTTAATACAACACACATTTATTACCCAATACTCTTAAGGTGTTGGCCAGAATGTTCTCATCTGTGGGTCAGACTGGAGAAAAATTTGCTTCCAAGCTTAGTTAGATTGTTACCAGGTTAGTTTCCTCGTGTTTATAGGACTAAGGGCCTCAGCTTCTTGTGAGCCTTTGGCTGGAGGCTCCTTGTGGTTTCTAGAGATTACCTGAAGATTCTTGTCCCACGGGCTTTCCCTTACCTCATCAAGTCAGTGATGAGGGTCACTATAGCAGGTCCATCAGCGAGATGGAATCTCTTCTAACATAGCACAATCACAGTAGTGACAATTCATTACCTTTGCCGAGTTCTGTTGGGTTAGAAGGAAGTCATAGGTCCTGCTTAAAACTCAAGGGAAGAGGTACACAACAGCACAGACATGCAGAGGCAGGGGCCACCTTAGAATCATTCTGTCATAGACAGTATAAATATGTATTTCCGTTTTCATCTCTTAAAGACAATAAGTATAAAACTTGCTTTTAAGCTTCTGCCTTCAACTCAGGTCGTGATCCCGGAGTCCTGGGATTGAGCCCCACCTTGGGCTCCCTGCTCGGCGGGGAGTCTGCTTCTCCCTCTGTCCCTCACCTCACTTGTTCTCTCTGTCTCCCTCTCTCTCCCTCTCAAAAAAATAAAATCTTAAAAAAAAATTCTATGTAAAGATATACATGATAGCAGTGGCACAAAGAAGGAGAGAGGAAAGAGGGCTGTATCGGAACAGCTTCTATGTACTGCTGAAATTAAACCCGAAGTAAGAATAGGATTGAATGATAAAGAGAAATCAGTGGGATAAAAAATGGGCAAATGATGGAGAAAATTGATGAAACAACCAAAAATTGGCTCTTTGAAGAGATCAACGAAATAGATAAATTTCCAGCCAGACTGATGAAGAAAGCAAGAGAAAAAACACATAACCAGTACTAAGCATGGGAAAACTGTTTCACAGATCCTGTAGACATTAAAAAGGTAATAGGAATATAACAAACACCTTTTTTTTTTTTTGCCATTTAGAAGAAATTGACCAATTCCTGGAAAGACACAAATTGCCAAAACTGATCCAAGGAGGAATAAAACAATTGGACAGCCCTATGTCAAAGAAACTTAGTTCATAATTAAAACTTTTCGCAAAAAAAAAAAAAATATCCTTTTTGCTAAGAAAACTTTAGGCCCAGCTGCCTTCTCTGTTGTATTATTTTAAGTGTTGAAAGAATAAACAGTACCAGCGCTACCCAAACTCTTTGAGGGAACACTTCCAAACTGCGTAAGTTTTGCAGTGCCCTGATACAAGACCCAGTAGACATCGAAAGAAATAAAAACTGCATACCGGTATCCTTCGTGACAATAGATACAAAAGTCCCTGACAAAATACCAGCAAATCTAATCCCATCAGTGTACCAAAAAAAAAGAATATTATATCATGGCCAAGTACTGTTTACTCCAGAATACAGGGTTTAACATTTGAAAGTCAACATGGTAATTTGCATCATTAATGGAATAAAAGTATAAATACTAAGCGATCATTTCAGTAGTTGCCAGAAAGGCATATGGCCCTATAAAATACCCATTCATCATAAAGACTCAGCAAACCAGAAGCAGAAAATAGCTTCCAAAACCTAAGGAAAGGCACCTAGGAAAGACTACAACGTGCATCATAGTAAATGGTGAACTGCTGAATGCTTTCCCTCTAAGATCAGGAACAAGGCAAGAATATGTGCTTTTACCATTTTTATTTAACACTTGTTTAAATAAGAGTCCTGTGGATTGGAAAGGAGGAAGTGACACTCTCTTTGTTTGCAGAGAATGTAATTGTGTACATAGACTAGCATAAGAAATCTACAAAAATAGGCTGGAGCTAAAATGTGAATTTAGCTAGTGAATTTACACAGTTCGGTATGCAGTCAATTTCTCTATATCAGCAGTTAATACTTGGAAAATGAATTTTGTTTATTACCATGTAATGTATTATTTGCCTCAGGGGTACAGGTCTGTGAATCATCAGACTTACACATTTCACAGCACTCACCATAACACATACTCTCCCCAATGGGAAAATGAAATTTTAAAACAATTCATCATTATAGCAGCCAAACTTAAAATATTTAGTAACGTAATGAAAGATGTGCAAGACCTATACACTGAAAAGTACAAAACATTGCCGAGGGAATTTAAAGAAGACCTACATAAGTAGATACTGTTCGTTCATGTTTGGAAGAATCAGTATTATCTAGAGTATTTGGGGATGGTTTCCATTTTTTGAGTCGATGGAGTTCCAGTCAAAATCCCACAGGCTTGTTTGAAGAAATTGACAAGTTGATTCTAAAATTTATTGGCCAAAACAGTTTATAAAAAGGTTTGAACATATGTATTACCTGCTACTATGGAGACTTCCTATAAAGCTACAATAATCAGGACAATCCAGTACTGGTGTATGGATTCACTTTTTGGTCAATAGAACAGAGTTTGGGAAAAGACCCACATTTGCATAGTAAATTGGTTTTCGCCCGTGGCACAAGGATAAATCACTGGGGAAAAAGTAGTCTTTACAACAAATTGTGCTGGGCAACTAGATATCCATATGGAATAATGAACCTTGATCTGATCTCACTTTACACAGAAGTCAGCTAGCAATAAGTCATTATCCTAAATGTAAGAGTTAAAAATATAAAACTTCTAGAAGAAAGCACAAATTCTAGGTGACATAGTGTTGGGCAAAGATTTCTTAAACGGAATGCAAAAAGCACAAGCCATGAAAGACAAATCAGTTGACTTCCTCAACATTTAATCATGCTGCTCTTCAAAAAAAGGAAAATGAAAAAGCCATCAGGAGACTAGGAGAAAATATTTACAAAACATAGCTGATAAAGACTTGTATCAATATAGACACAATTGAATTGTAAACTCAGTAATAAGAAAAACAATCCAGTAAAAATGAGTAATTTCAACAGACGCTGACAAAAGAAAATATATGAGTAAGCCCAATATCATTCATCATCAGAGTAATATAAATTAAAACCTCAGTAATTTGCTGCTTTATACTCTCTAGAACAGAATTATTGATGATGCCAGGTATTAGTGAAGATGCAGAACTAGAACTCTCATAAAGTGTTGTTGGTGAGGGAGCTATAATATTGTACAGGCCCTTAGAATAACAGGGTGGCAATTTCTTGGGAAGTTAAATGTACACTTAACAGGTGGCCCAGCCTTCCTAGGTATTTACCCAAATGAAATGAAAAATAACAGTGTGTGAATGGTGTGTGAATGTTCACAGTAGCCTCACTCATAATAGCCTCAAACTGTAAATAACACAGTTATCCATCTGCTGGTGAATCCCTAAGTAAATGTATCTCCATATTATGTAATACTATTTGGCAATACAAAGGAATGAACTTTTGATACACCCACACCTACATCGTGGGTGAATTTCAGAAACGTCATGCTAAATGAAATCAGTCAAATACCAAAGTGGACATACTGTATGATTTCACTTACATGGAATTCTAGAAGGGCAAAACTGTGGTGGTTGCCTGGGGCCCACATTCTGGGCAAGGAATTGAGTGTAAAGAAGCAGGAAGGAATTTTCTGAGATGATGGGAATATTTTGATTGCAGTGATGGTTACATGGCTGTCTACAGTTGTTAAAGTTCACCAACTTCTCAACACTCAAAATGGGTGAATTTTATTGTACCTCAATAAAGCAGTGAGAAAAAAATCTTATTGGTGGGAAATATTTTTTCTTCATATATACTTGAAAATTTTTCAGTGGACTTAAATGGATTTCTTGAAACTATACCATAACCTGTTTAAAATAAGTTGCACCCTACTGGGTATTTACCTCAAAGAAGCAGATGCATTACAAAGAAGGGCCACATGTACCCCAATATTCATAGCAGCAATGGCCACAATTACCAAACTGTGGAAGGAACCAAGATGCCCTTCAACAGATGGATAAGAAGATATGGTACATATATACAATGGAATATTATGCCTCCATTAGAAAGGACGAATATCCAACTTTTGTATCAACATGGATGGGACTGGAAGAGATTATGCGGAGTGAAATAAGTCAAGCAGAGAGAACCAATTACCTTATGGTCTCACTTACGTACTGAGCATAAAGAAAAACATGGAGGGCATTGTGAGAAGGAAGGGAAAGTGAATGGGGGGAAACCAGAGGGGGAGATGAACCATGAGAGACTGTGGACTCTGAGCAACAAACTGAGGGTTTGGGAGGGGTGGGGGATGGGGGTTGGGCGAGCCTGGTGGTGGATATTGACGAGGGCACGTATTGCATGGAGCACTGGGTGTGGTGCATGAACAATAAATCTTGTAACACTGAAAAAGTAAACATATTTGGGGAAAAAAATAAAAAAATAAAATAAGTTGCACTTGCGAGAAGGCGGAAGCATGCTAAGGGGACAAAGTAATGAGCTGGCTGGGGCTGCTGTTAGTATTTAGGGAAAGCTTTTCTGATGAAGGGACAATTGAGCAGATAACAGGTGAAGTGAATTTAGTTCAATCAAAGAAATGTCTTCACATGTGCCTTGCACATCTCTTAATTCAATTTACATTTAGGCGTTTTGCAGTTTCTGTTACTAATTACAAATGAGATCTTTATCTGTTGCTTTAGCTATAATCCTTAATCTGTTTGTGTATTCATTTGTCTTCTATCTCCTGTTTGTTAATGCCTCAAGAACAGTAAGTATACAGATTTTATGCATTGTTAACTTACAGCTCTTCCTTCTCTGCTGGGTTTTCCGCGCATGTGCGCGTGTTCAGTTAATGCGTTTTCATGGTTTTTACTGAGACTAAGCAGAGCCTTGTATCTGTTAATCTTTGTTTTTCCTAGCTCAGTATAGCACCAAAATGCAAGCAGCACCTAAAAAAGACCTAAAGTGGAAAACCAAAGATGCTGGTGTGATTTCATGTAACGTAATTTCAATCTTACTGGCCAATGGAGTGAGTATAGGATGCGTGTAAAACTGTTTGCTGGCACATAACTTTAAAGACACCTTTAAAGGATTCAAAGGTGGGAGAAATGCAAGAAGGTATTCTTAAATCTGACAGATTAAGAAAGAAGCAATTGATTGGTCAGGTATAGATTGGAAGGGGAAGTCTTGGCAAGATTCATTGTTTCATTCGAATAGAAGGGATGCTTTTAGATTTCATGCCTGTGTTAGTCTCCGTATGCAAGGGAGGTAGGTGTCTAAGACGTGAGTGAGGGCTCAGCATAAGCTGTCAAAATGAAAACATTTGTTGGTCAAGTTCGTGCCTTTACCAGTAGATGGCAGCAAAATGCTTTGTTTAAACATTCTTGCTTTTTTTTTTTTTTTTTGAAGTCTCAGCGTAACTAGGTACTGTATCTTTTTTTTTAAGAGAAGGCCAAGCCAGATAAAATGCTCTTATTTTCTTTAAATGGTAACAATAACTGATAGTGTCAGTTTATGTGAAATGATTTTAGAAATTCAACTGATACAGCTTTCCTAAAAACAATTTTTTACAGGTTTTGTTAGCAACTACTTCTTAATTGTAACTTTTATTCTCAGTATTATTAATATTTTATATGTAGTTTTCTGCTTCATAGATTTTTCTAAGGGACCCAGCTGTCATCATATATTTGAGAACTAAATAATGTTTTTGTAAACAATACAGGAGTGGTTTAGTCCTATAACTTTGGAGGCTTTTTATTTAGAAAGTCATGAATTTCTCTTGAACAAACCAGAAATTAAGGGTGACTCTTCTAAGAAGAGAGCATTTTAATCCTAGGTGGTTAGGTCTAACCAATTTATTTTCACTTGAGATTGCTGGTCCCCAGGACGTGACCTACATAATAGGAGGGAGCGCTTCTTGCCCCTTTTTACCCACTGCCTGGGAAGGCCAGTGGGATGAGAGGTACACAGAATGGACCCTTGGATTCAGGGAAGATTGGGGCAGGTGACAAAAGTCTGTGACTTGAAGAGTCACACAGCAGATTGTCAGTTGTCGCTTCCTTTTCTTTCTTTCTCTCTCTCTCTAGAAATCAGCCCATTTAGGAGAGTGTTTTGGAACTGTTATAGAAAATACTTACACAGGGCTGAGATTTCTCCCAGTTTTTCACACAACGTGCTGCTTAATTCTTAAAAACTCCAAAATTCTTATAGAACTAAGAATCCACAGAATAGTCTTTTATCTTATGGAAACATGATTTATCAAGATCACTTAACATATATCTTACATGCTTTGGAATTTTTACAGACCACAGAAGTTTTTTGTTTTTTTTTTTAACCTAATACACCCTAAAACAACATGGCCTGCCAGACCACAGAACATCCGTCCTTTAGAGCAGCAGATGTTGCTACACATGCTTCTCTTTAAGACCAAGAAGCATAAGAGAAAATAAAGCAAAAAGTTCAAAACTGAAGAGAAACATGAAACAATACAGAGATGAGAGAGCTGAGTAGCCGAAAGCAGTTGGTTAAATTAGGACAGAGAGGGACTGTGGCGATCTGAACTCTCTGTTTTTGCCCATCTTTCAAATACTCCTTAGGTCATTTTTGTTCTGTTAACCCAGATTGATGACTTTCTACCAAAATTTATTTTCCGTGAAAACTATGCCTCAACTAAACTGAGAAAGAAGTACTTGATGTTCATTATAATCTTCAATCATTTCACATTTTTTTTTTCTGGGAATGGGCTTAAATGCTCTGTGCTGTGATAGAGTTCATTTGTCTTCAAGTCCGCTAATGTTTTCATTTTGGTTTTAACCCTAGCCGATCCGACAGTTAAGGACTTGATCGGAGGCTTCACTGCTCTTCATTACGCAGCCATGCATGGCCGGGCCAGGATCGCACGCCTGATGTTAGAATCTGAATACAGGAGCGACATTATTAATGCCAAAAGCAATGATGGCTGGACTCCCCTCCATGTGGCTGCTCACTATGGTAGGGACTCATTTGTCCGACTCCTACTGGAGTTCAAGGCCGAGGTCGACCCGCTCAGCGATAAAGGCACCACCCCCCTTCAGCTCGCCATCATCCGAGAGAGGTCAAGCTGCGTGAAGATCCTCCTGGACCACAGTGCCAACATCGACATCCAGAACGGTTTCCTGCTGCGGTACGCCGTGATCAAAAGCAATCACTCTTACTGCCGAATGTTCCTTCAGAGAGGAGCGGACACAAACCTGGGTCGCTTAGAAGATGGACAGACTCCTTTACATTTGTCTGCCCTTAGGGATGATGTACTTTGTGCACGGATGTTATATAACTACGGAGCGGACACAAACACAAGGAACTATGAAGGACAGACACCATTGGCTGTTTCAATAAGTATTTCTGGAAGTAGTCGGCCATGTTTGGATTTCTTACAAGAAGTCACAAGTATGTAATCTTATTATTACTCTTACTGCATTTTTAAGACACTTTCATCTTCTGGGAGAGGGTTTCAGATGGGTTTACAACTTAAAATGAGCAGATGCTAATGATTCCTATCAGTCCTGCTTATTAGTAAGTTCATAATAATATGACTTTTGCCTCATTCATCTGAAATAAACAGAAAGCTCTATGTCACAAGATATTCTACAGATTCAGTTGTGTTACTGAAAGTAATAGGGGTAGATAGGCTAAGAATGAAAATGTAGGAAAGGACAGAGAGAGGAGAAATTGTTAAATTCACAAAGATCTCTGTTAGAAGGCAGTTCTTACTAGTCACGCACATAGTCATTCGGGTTTTCATGGACTTCTGATTGAAGAATTAGAAGGAGAGCGTTGAACTTTAGGTTCCATGATGGAAGTGTCCTAAAATTGGTGCTTTATTGTGAAGCGGTTGCCCACATTTTAGTGGGTTTTTTTTTTCTGGCTTCCCGTGGTGTGACTCCCACGTGAGATAAACAGCGGTGTTCCTGAGCAAGGGATCCTAATAATGCAGGGTTAAGACAAGAAGCTCTAAGACAAGATTTGTCATCAGTGGGAGATTTGGTGACACTGTCTCCTGGGCCCACATGGCTTCTACTTCTGACCAGTTTTGGTGTGGGCACTCCTTCTGAAAGCCTGGAAGTGTGTGACCCACCTTGTGTGGCGGTGCACGTTTGCCTTGTTTTTCTGGCAGGGACATTGGTCTGTGTGTAGATACAGCCACACTAGCTTTCGCTGCAGCTAGTCAAGGGTGTGTCTCAGAGCTCAGCCTCCATCCCGAGCTCCCGAGGCTCGAGTCGAGAAACGAAATGTTTTAATTTTTCCCCCTGTTGCACTCTTCCACAAATTCCCTTTTCCTCACCTGATTTTTCCCTTTGAGTCATTATCATGGGGGAACAAAGACACCCTGGGCACTGGGTACCGAAGGGGGAAGGTGTTGACTTGACCTTGTAAATAATCTGCTCTCCTGCTTGGAACTGAACTTGGGAATAGAAATCTTATGAACAGGTGGAGTGTAATTTGGATTTTGTGCGTTTATGAGAAGGAAAAGATGACATCACAGTGGTCATCTCTGTGTGTCTGCAGACCACAGCCCAAAAAGAAATCACACTCAGGATCTAACTTACACTGTCCCGTCAGCCTGCCTATGGCGATGGAAACGGTGTGTCAGCACTGTCCAGTATGGCGGCTACTAGCTCTGGCTCCTAGCTCTAGCTCCGTGTGGCTATTGTAAATGTGTTACATGCTTGATGCCTCTGAAGAACAGAATTCTTAACTTAACCGTATTAGTGGGAATTTAGACGGTTGCAAGTGCCCAGTGGCCCCGGTATTCTACAGCGTAGATCTCCCTGCCTCGGGAGCA
>CM053609.1:13809700-13824528 GCA_028646535.1 Procyon lotor
GTGTCAGCACTGTCCAGTATGGCGGCTACTAGCTCTGGCTCCTAGCTCTAGCTCCGTGTGGCTATTGTAAATGTGTTACATGCTTGATGCCTCTGAAGAACAGAATTCTTAACTTAACCGTATTAGTGGGAATTTAGACGGTTGCAAGTGCCCAGTGGCCCCGGTATTCTACAGCGTAGATCTCCCTGCCTCGGGAGCAGTGTTTGGGGCCAACTCGTAGGTAGGTGATCCCTTGAAAGAAAGTTTCTGAGGCACATGGCAAACCAAGAGACGGGAAAAGTCCTGTGTGGTGTTTCCTCGCCAGCTTACTCCCAACTCTTCAGATCCGGGCCGCATCTAGCGAAAAGTTTGCCAGGACATTCCAAGTGCTGGTTCTCTCAGCAAATTTTCTAGCAGTCTTCATTCATAGACTGGGAAGGGTGTTGGTGTTGTGAGCAAGAATATTACTCTTGAACTTGAGGTTAGGATTCTGTTGCGGAAAAAGCCTGTGAAGTGTCTCTTACTCTTTCTACATCCTGAATATCTTTTTGTTGTTGCTGTTGCTTTTGTTCCAACCTCTCACTAGAGACTCCTGGGTAAAGGAGTGCGACGGCGCCTTTTGTTGAGTATTTTGCTCAGCAGTTAAAGGTGTCGACTAGAGCTGGGCTGCCCAAGCTCAGGCTCTAGCTCCACCGCCCGTCGCCTGTGACCTTGGGCAGCTTACCCAACTTCTCTGTGCCCCAGTGTCCTCATGGGAGCATTAGGATAATTATATCTATCATATAGGCTTGTTGTGTGGATTCAATGAATTAATGTTTATAATACGTTTATTAAAATAGCACCTGGCACCTTTTAAGTGCTATATATGGGGTTTTTTTGTTGTTTCTTTTGTTTTTTAAAGATTTTATTTATTTATTTGACAGAGAGAGATCTCAAGGAGGCAGAGAGGCAGGCAGAGAGAGAGGGGCAAGCAGGCTCCCCCCTGAGCAGAGAGCCCAATGCAGGCCTCGATCCCGGGACCCTGAGAGCGTGACCTGAGCCAAAGGCAGAGGCTTTAACCCACTGAGCCACCCAGGCATCCCTCTATATATGTTTTTTAAAGTAAAATAAATGAGAGTGGATGAGCAGCAGGGCCCAGCTTGCTGCCAGTAGAGTGAATCCCTTAGATTCTTACTCTCCCCCAGCCTATTTTTCAGCTTGGTGGACTGTTGTTCCCCTTATCCTATCCCTGCGCCGTAATGTAAACTCCCCTACTCACCATCAGACAAGGGAGTTCTTCCGAATGTAAAATCTTTGAAGAGAGAAATTCCATAAGAAAGCCGAACCTCAGGCATCGACGAGCCAGAACTTTTAAACTTACCGGGCGTACAAAGGGAATTGTAATGACCTGCATGCCTGGAATTTTGTCCAGAGATAAGTAGCAAAGAACTTCAGTTTTGGGGGGGCGGGGAGAAGCCCACTTCTGAACTCCGAGGCACAAATTACACCTGTGGCAGGGACGGACTTCCTCCAGCCAGCCACCTCTGCAGGAGAAGGCCTTAGGCCCGAAAAGCTTTGGCGATTGCACTTCCTTGTGTCCGAGAGTCTGGAAATCAGAGGAGGGCTTTAGAAAATGGTCCAGGCAGATCGGAGAGGCCGGTAGACGAGATGGCTTCCTGCTGAAGCGTGCCACTGGGAAGGAGGCTGTTTCTAGAAAAGGTGCAGTGTGGTGCTGCCTGCCTCAGAAATCCTTCGATTGCAAGGCTTATCACTCTTTCTGCACAAGACGGAAACATTCAGAAGGCAAAATGGGATCCAAGACTTGTGCAAGCAGCCAGGTCAAAGGCTGTTGGAGGGGTCGGCTTGCCACCCACCCCTCCTTTTGCCAGGGCCCCGCACGTCTGTACTCACTGTGTAGAATCCACCTCTGACGGGCTGCTCTTTCATCGAGGCATTAGAGACCTAAAATTTTACTGTTAGCATCTACTGTCTTCGCCAGCTTTAATAGAGCAATCATGGCTTAAATTTCCTGTCTGATAATCCTAGCATCTGGGTCATGGCTGAGTCTGCTCCGATGCTCGCTCTCTCTCTTCCACTGTGGTTTTTTTTCTTGCCTTTTAGCATGTCTTGTAATTTTTTATGGAAGCCAGACAGGATGGATCAGGTCATAGGAGGGGATGCAAATAGGCTTTTAAATGTCAGGCTCTGTGTGAACCTGGGCGGGAGCTGGGCCGCATGCCCTGTCTGCTGGAGCTGCGGGTGCCAGGGGCTTCAGACCTTCTTGTGACCTCGGTTTCGTCGCCCCTCTTGACTTTGGGCTTCTCTCGGTACTCCCCAAAGTGTCTGCATCTCGTGGCTCTTTCAGCTCAAGACCACGGTCATCACACTCGAGCCCTATTGATTGCTGTCGCCGTTGGGTGTGGGGGAGGCCAGCAGTCTGACATCTTCAGAAGAAGTCTGTCTTTCAGGGGGTCTGTGTCCCTGGACTGCGGCCTTTGAGGTTTCAGAGTTTGCCCACTCCTCCACTCTCCCCATGTATCCTCCCCCCTCACACCGCTCAGTGAGCCAGGAAGACTCTGGTAAACCCTTCACCCTTAGAGAACAGGCCTTTTTTACGGAGAAGGTTCTGGGTGTAGGTCACATGGTTGTTTTCAACCCTCCTCCTTTGCCAGAACCATGAGGGGGTTTTTATTACCCCTTCACTGTGACAACCTGGTGGGGTTCCTGAAAGTAAAATGGAGAGAATGTGTGGGGAGGGGGCTGGCAGGTCAGGGGGCTTCCTAAGACGGTGACTCTGTCAGGCCAGTCTACCCACAGCCTCAAGTTAACTCATCACAATTACCATTGAAGTGCCAGTTTATGGTTCCAGCAGCTTCCTGTAGGTGACCCTGGATCTGTTTCTCTCTCCTGATTTTGGGGTGGTTTGCGCTGCGACGTCTATTCCCTGATGGGCGAGTCCAAGAGGGGTCTTCGATTTTGTGTGTGTTCAGCTTTTTCTTCTAAGAACAGGAGTGATGACTTCCAAACTCCTTACATGTTCACGAGCTAAAACTGGAAGCCTGTTCATGAGCCTTACTGTTTTTACTTAAAAAGTGAAACACAGCCTATCCGTGGTCATTTGGGCTGAGTGCTGTTCTGCCCCCCAGAATTCAGAGGCATATCTCTCCCGTCTATGATCCTGAAGATCTCTTAGCTCTGCCTGTGTCTGAGGTGCTGTTAAACTCTCCGTGTCTAGGGATGGAGAGAGCAGAGAAATTTCCCAACCTTAATTTCTAAGTATGGCAAATACAGATAGAATCCATGGGCTTTTGACCCCATGTCTGACTTGCCTAAAAACCTTGGGCAAGCCGCTTAAAGCCTCCTGGCTCCCCCTGATTCTCAGTTCCTCCCGCCTAAAACCTGGGGAATGAGACCACGGTCCCTGGGGGTTCCCCCTTTTAAAGTTCTTGTCAGTAACCACTCTTAAAGGGGATGACTTCCTGCAGCTTGTGATTTTATTTTATGATTTATGTAGAACAGTGGTTTTCATAGTGCAGCTTTTCGGGGTCCTCAAGACCATTTTAGGTGCACATGAGGTCAAAACGGTTTTTGTAGCAGCGCTGGGATGTGATTCGCCTCTTTCACTGCACTGTCCTTGGACTGACAGTGTAGGAGCAATGGTAGCTCAGAGCTGGCTCCTCAGTGTTAATCTAGGCAGTGGGCCCAAAGGGTTCACATAGTCCTTGATTCCTTCACCACCAGGCAGTCTCACCAAAGAAGATTCCAGTTCCACTTAGGGATGCTTTTGACAAAGCAGCAAAATTAATCCCTTTAAATCTGATCCCTCTGAGTACGTGCTTTTTACACTTGATCTTAGCCAAAAGGCCGAGAAGCGATGAGTGCGTGCTTTTTTAATATTCTGTGGAACGGAAATTGAAAGTGTTCTTACTGCATGCCAAAGTGCCGGGATTGAATTGATAAAAGGCACTTCTTCGGTTTGTTTGAGTGGAGCCAGCAGGTTTTTTGGTGGAACACTCATTTTTACCTGGAAGATTGACAGACAGCCAAACGATAGCTATTTAGTCTTGGATATCTGGCAGACTTTGTCGTCAGGTTAAGGAAAACAGTTGACAGTATTTACAAGTCATAAAATTCGAGCTTTCAAGTAAAAGTTAGAATTTTAAAAGCTTGTATTTGCTACTGTGACATTGACAGATTCCCAATATGCAGACTCTTTTGAGAAGAGTGCCGATACTAACAAAAGTGATTTTTTGATACTATCTAGTGAAATCGGTCAACATTTGGAAGATGTCCATAACCTAGTGATCCAGTGTTTTCCAAAGGACTAATGCATAATTTGACGAAAACATGCATGGGCAAAAGATACATGCAAAGGGCAAAGTAGACCAGTGGATTTGAATGTGAAAGAGTACAAGAGGTTTATTGATTTGGATTCAGATTTCATATTGCAACTAAGCTTTAAAAAACCACTTGTCGAGTTTTGGTGAAGTATCAGAGATGATGATCATCTAAAAAGGCTATGAAAATATTCTTTCCCTTTCCAACTATGTGAAGTAGGCTGGATTTTCTTGAAGTACTTCAATCAAGACAGCGTATTCAAGCAGAATGCAGGAGCAAATCTGTGAATCCAGCTGTCTTGTATGAAGCCAGACCTTAAGAGTTGATTTGCAAACATGTAAAACAATGCCACTCTTCTCATGAAACCATTTTTGTTTTAGAAAGCGGCCTCTTTTTTCTTTTTTAAGATTTTATTTTTTTAGTAATCTCTACACCCAACATAAGGCTTGAACTCAAAACCCCAAGATTAAGAGTCTCATGCTCTACCAAGTAAGCCAGCAAGACATCCCATATGATTGTTATTTTTAAATGAATCAATGAATATGTTTTAAATTTCCCAGTCTTAATTTCTAAGTATGGCAAATACAGATAGAGAGAATCCATATAAACAAAAATTCTTTGAGGTCCTCCAATTTTGAGAGTGCAAAGAGGTCTTAAAACTAAAAAATTGAGACCCTAATGTACAACTTCTACGTGCACATTTTTTAGGACACCTTGTTAGCCTAGTGTTTTCAAATTTGGTGAATTTCTAGCATATTTCTGTTTGCAGTTACTACAGTCTGGATAAGATGAAATGCTTTATATTACTACTTGTCCTATGCCAGCAAACTTACCACTTAGGATCCATAGAGATCAATGATTCCTGAAGTGTGTCTATAAAATTGTGCTTCTGTCAGATGCTCCGAGGGTAGACAGATTCATTATTCAAATTAATTTGGAAGACTGGTACCCTGGATTCTAGATCCCAGTTTCAGGGGATAGCATATCCAAGGTGCCAGGAAGTCCTTGAGTAAGTTAACCATTAATTTGTGTTCACTAAACAGTTGGCTTTCACAGGCATCTTTTATTCCTGTGGCAAGCTCTGGTCTAGATGATTCTTAAGGCAAAGAAAATGCAATTTGGGTTTGTGTTTACTATCCAAAAGGAGGCCCAAGTGGCGATCTGTGTTTCTCGTAGATGCTGCTCACAGACTTGAAGCAACCACTCAGTTTGCATCAGTGGTGTATAAAAGGTCAGACGGGGTTGTATTTCGATTTGTATAGTGTAAGAAATTAAATGGCTCCTATTTCTAGGAAAAAAACATTAGGTGGATGGGAATTGAATTGGGTAAACTGGGAGAGATTTAATCTGCCAAGTACTTAAGCTTGTTGCTTTCTAGAACAGCATCGCAGGTATTTAAAAATACTGTTTTATAAACACTGCAGTAACCTGAAATGTGTTTTTATTTAGAAATAGTCAAACGCGATGTTTCGGCGGCAGGAGTTAAACTTCAAAAACAAATTTCATACTCTAAAAAGTAAGAATACAAGTGACAACTTTTTTTTTTTTTTTAATTTTAAAATTTAGGTTGTGACTTTCTCAGCGAAATCTAGTACAATGACAGGTATGCGAGCAGATGATCACATAAAACACCTCTATAACCCGGGTGCCCTTATTTCTGTATTTCTTTCTAATGCTCTTTAATCACTTTCTTTGATTTTTTTTTTTTTTTTGGTAGGATGATATCAAAACAGTGTTACCTAGTGTAACTCTGTTTAGAGAATTTGTGTAACACGTTTTACCTATGGTGATTTTTTATTTTTCTTTTTTTCTTTTTTCTTTTTTTTTTTTTTTTTAAGATTTTCTTTATTTATTTGACAGAGAGAGATCATAAGCAGGCAGAGAGGCAGGCGGGGATGGGGGCCAGCAGGCTCCCCGCTGAGCAGAGAGCCCAGTGCAGGGCTTGATTCCAGGACCCTGAGATCATGACCTGAGCCGAAGGCAGAGGCTTTAACCCACTGAGCCACCCAGGCGCAGCTGATTTTTTTTTTTTTTCTAATAAATTAGGGATTTGCCAGACATCTGCATTATAATCTTGTTAGGTCTTTGGGTCCCAATTACTAAAATCACTTTTAGAAATAAATAAATAGCACATAGTTCTAAGTCACATTAGACTACACTTTAAGGTCCTTTGATCTAGAAAGCATTGCCTTATTGTGCACTTTTTTCGTGATATTTATGTTGCTTTCTGTTTTCAATATGGGCTTCTAGAGATTTGTTATTTGTTAGGAAGCAATATATGGTTTTGTTTAGTTTTAGTGCAAATGAAGGATATAGGTCAAAGCTCATTAGCCTGTGGAAACAAATGGAACCGATGGACAAATGTCATCAAGGCTGACACTGTATATATTTGGTTTCTATCTAAAAGTTAAATTATTTTACAATATGACTATTTTTATTTTAAGGTGAGCTAGAAATTGCCATTGTGTCCTATAAAGATTTGTTGAACACATTTCATCCTGAGTCTCTGTGAAGGAAATTCAGGGACAAGAGCAAAGGAACAAAACATGTTTATGGTAGGATTTTTAAATTGGGAAGCCGAAATAAAACAAAGAGGTATTGGGAGACCGTTCCAGGTGCTGCTGACCTACGATGGGGAGGCAGCTAAAAGCAACAAGTCAGATTGTAGACAGCAGTCAAAGGAGGCTAAATCTTTCTCTGTGTTTCTTTACATCTTCCCCCCGCTACTTCCAGTCTCTCTCCCCTCTCCCCCCAAAAAGACCCAGAACATTGTTTTGCTTTCATTTTCTCTCGTCTGGCTCTACAAAAGTGTTTGGCTTCTCTGTCTACCTTTACAAATATTTTACCCAAATAAATAGGTTTAGCCTATCATAAATGTGGTAATGGTGGTATCCAAAGGAGGTGGTTTAGGATATTTAATTTTCTAAATTATGCCGCTGCCCTGGTTTTGTAATTTATCCTAGACCAGACCCTTCAAAAGCTGATTTACTATTTTATACCAGCCCAATTATTACTAATGATGGGCTGCTTTACCAAATGGAGAGACTAATAGCCCTTTGAACTGTTATGCAATCCCATTGTAGTTTGTTAGTGTGAATACCTTGTAGTGTTCCTGCATCCCCCAAAGTGTTTATGATTCCTGAAATTATACTCTTGTGGGAGCTATCCCCCCAGGTCTCTCCTGTTACAATCCCTTGGACAAGGCAGTTGTTACTTAACAAGGTAGAAGTAATTTTCTGCGACACCCAGTAAATGCTGTGCACGTGCGTGTTGAGTGCTTTTGGTTTCCTTCTCTTTATTCTCTTTCTCTGCTTCTGCTGCCTCCTCTCCCCTCACCCCTTTAATCCGTGGCATAGTGCATTTTGGGGGGTACATAGGAGGCGCACAGTAAATCTTTTTGAGTGCTGTGTTGACTAGAAAGTGAGTACTTCTTTTTCAATCACAATTTTCTGTTTCTAATACGACATTCCTGAAAATAAAAAGAACTCCTTAGTCAGCCTTAGAAATAGCAGCGATGGCAATGAGTAGTCCTTAGCACTCCTTCCTGTTTAAGCCTGCTGTCTGGTCCTAGTTCCGACACGGCAAGATGAGTCCATATCTCTGCCTCTGGCACCATAGCCTAAAGACACCCCTCACTTCATCACCGCATAGAGTTAAGGTTCTCACATCTCTGCTTGCCCCAAACCATGCGGTGGTTTCCACAGTGTCATTCCCATCAGTTTGCCCCGGACCATTTCCCCATGAGATTCCCAGCAGAATCCTTTACTCTTGTCTTCCTCTCTTAACACCAGGAAGATGGAGACCTCAACTGCCGAGAAGTGCCCTCTACTTCCCTGGGAAGGAGAAGCCAGTGTTATCTTTAGAAGTATTGAAAAACCACCATTTTAACATTTATTCACCAAATACTTACATAGTCCTACATGTGCGGCACGATACCATAAACCCTTGAGCAAAATTAACTTTTTTGATGCTTGTAAAGCCTGTGAAGGTGGTGGTGTTGTCCTTGGTTCATAATGAGGAAGCTGAGGCAGGAGGCCAAGGGGCTTGCCCAGGATCACCTGGATTGTAAATGGTCGGGCCAGGAATCAAACCAGGGCTGCTCTTGCTCCAGACGTGATGTTTTTAACTACTAAAACGTGCCTCTCCCATTAAAGGTCATTCTGCAGACAGGGATTATACGTGGTCAAGAACTCTTTGAAAGATCAGATTCTCCCCAAATAGTAAAAGATGGCCACAACATACCGCTTGGGGAGAAAAATCAGTAGCAAATCAAGCAAAACTCTCTGATATTTAGACATAGAAAGTTCATGTCTCCCTGAGAAAGGCCCCTGTGGAAGTACTTTCTGAGGATGATGGGATTTCTGTAGTTACGTCCCTTGGATTACAGGTGCTAGCTTGTCTTTGCCTTCTTGCGTTTTGTCATAGACCGTGAAGAGAGCCAGTGGTCCCTGTAATAGCCGGCCTGCGGAATCTTCTTCACTAGATCATTAGGATATTTTTACTCCTTTTCTATGTTACAGCAGGGGACAGTGTTGCCAAACTTTCTGCCACTTTCCCCCCTCAGCTTCTAGTAACATTTTTTTTTCTGCTTCTAGTAACATTTTAGAACTTTCTTTTAAGCCCTGACTAACAGACACCTCAGAGCCCTTCCCCTACCAGCTGGTTCCAGTAATAAAGCCACATATTTTAGATTTTTTTTTTTTAATGGCAACACCCTACTTCCGGGTCCCAGAATCTCAGTTATCGAATGCTGCAAATTTTACTGGCTTAACACCGTAATAGTGGATTATTTTGCTTCTCTGCTCCACGCGCTGTCATCTGGAGTCTCTCGACTGGGAGCTTCTCTGCTTTTGAGATGGCCCACTCCGATGGCTGGCAGTGGGGTGCTGGCAGGTGGGAGGTCAGCCAGGGCTGCTGGGCAGGGACCTCACTCCCTTCTTCAAGACTGCTCGGACTTCTTCGTGGCATGCTGATGGCTGTGTTGGCAAAGAGCCAGGGGAAAGCGTGTCCCCCTCTGGGACTTAGTCGCCCCGGTCACATAGCTTCACTTCTACAGTAGTGATGAGCTCACCCGGTTTCAAGGAAGGGGAACCGAGGCTCCATCTCTTAAAGGTGGGTGTACAGCTCACACTATAAAAAAGAGCATGAGGCATAGGCGATGTTGTGCTGCTTTTTGGAGAGCACTCTCTGGCACAAAATGGGATTATCAGAAGATCCCCCTTACGTAACCCTTTGCCTCGATCCTTTCTTTTTTCCCCTTAGCTGAGCAAATTCCAGTAATACAAGTTTTCTACTTGATTGGATAATATGTTTCCATTTAAGTGTGCATATATTCTTCTACATGTCAACTTTATCCTCACCTGTTTTTAGCCTGGGATACATTGTGCTTGTTCTTTTCATTAATATCACATTTGAAAAGAACCTGCCATCTATTAGGAAAATCAGATTCTTTCCTCTGAACAAAAGAAGGATCATATCTAATTCATATTTTGGTTTGCATTTGCAGATCAAATACAGTGAGCACTTATCGAAAAATAACAATGATAATTTATTCCCTTCCTAATGGTAGCCCGTGAAGGGTGGTGAAAATAATTCAAAGAAGGTTAGAAGATGATTTGCTGTTGACATGGGTGGGTTTTGCAGTGAGTTGACTGGTTTGTGCCTTATGGAAAAGCCTGTTAAGTATTCATTCATTCGACTAGTTTTTACCAAGTATGGTGTCAGGTGTTGGGCTTCATTGGCAGCCAGAAGTGGTCTTGCTCTCATGGAACATGTCCAATCATGAAGAAGGTGGGCATTAGTAGAAAATCACCAAATGAATGTAAAAATCACAGCCTTGTTAAGTGCTGTAGTAGAAAGGAGCTCCGGAGTATCTGATGGGGAACCTGATTTGTCACCCCTAATGAAGTGCTTTTGAACAGAGATCTGGAAAACAGAGAAGACACATCTTGGCCAGAGACGTGCGAGCGTATCACAGCCTCAGACCCACCCGCATACAAGTATCCGTAGGTACACATGCCCCAGATTTACAGGTGTTTCTAAAAAAGCAGCAGCTTCTGCAGTTCTGTTCAGAGAAGACCATGTGTCCCATAACTCTTGGAAAGCACATGTTCACACAAGCCCTGACAGAGAGGTTTAAGAAGCCTTTTTTTCATTTATGAAGAATCACTTAATTTTGAATAATAGCAATCACTATAAACAGGGACAGTTCAAGTAAGGGGTAAAGTGCTAATTAGAGCAGTGGTTCTCCATGTATGACTTAGGGACTCCTGGAGCTCCACAAGACCCTTTCCCCTATGTGAGGTCGAAACGATGTTCATAATACTGAGACACAATCCGCCTTTTTCACGTTCCTTCTTTCATGAGCGTAAGCGGACCTGTCCAGAGACAAGATGATTTTATCACAGCAGACTGGATGTGGAAGCGTGTATGAGAACTCACTGTCCTCTGTTAAGCCAGCCCTTTAAGAACTTTGCAAAAATGTGAAAGACTGTCATTCCTCTCACTCTTTTTTAAAATACTGTTTTTGTACCAGTGTTGTGTATGGCCACATGCAGTGGGTTTATTTTTATTTTTTTTAAGTCAGTATTTCTAAAATTTGCTTTAACTTCTAGTATGGTGATTACCGATAGATACAAACCCACATCAATGGAAGTTGTTTCAGGTCCTCGATGTATTTAAAAAATGCAAAGAGGTTTTGAGACCAAGAAGTTTGA
Organism: Procyon lotor; assembly: GCA_028646535.1. Taxonomy (NCBI): domain Eukaryota; kingdom Metazoa; phylum Chordata; class Mammalia; order Carnivora; family Procyonidae; genus Procyon; species Procyon lotor. Next base: position 13,820,713 of record CM053609.1, read on the forward strand.
GATTTGCTGAGGTGTGGCATTCTGCTTGACTTTGAGCATGTTGCTTAATCTCTCTGAGACACAAGGAGTCTGTAAGATGGGGATGATGATCAAAGTGCTTCCCTCATAAAAGGATGAAACAGAGTTAGCGTATGTCGAGAGCTTATATGGACACATGGCACAGAGTAAGCATTCAACTTGTTAGCTTTTACTGTTTGTTACCATTTAATATGAAGGCAAAACTTAGGGGAATCCAGATACAACTGAAGCACACAGTTGCTTAGAATTCTTGCTTGGGTTTCTGGTCATCTAAATCGTTTTGATAAAATACAATATTCAAAAGTGAATGGAATTGAATTTTGTAATTTTTCTTTTGGGTTGAGGTACAGTGGTGGTTTTTACTGGCACATGGTGAGGGTGTGAGGTTTGAAGACCCGTGGATTCAGAATAGCTTGGGGTGGTTTTTCCGCCTGGCTCCCTGCACCCCTTCCCCCCTCACCCCTGGCCCAGTGTATGCCCTCGTGCCCACGGCCAAGGGTCTGCTGTGTCCAGAATCATAGCGAACAGCTGGGCAAATGTTGCTTGGGAAAGCTCCCTGGAGATCATGCTCGTGTCTAGGCTCCAGTGTCCTCGATGGTGAGCTGAAAGAAGGGGCCACATTAGACACCATCTCGTTCAGTTCCCCCACTTTCCAGATGGAGAAACTTTGGCTCAGAGGGATGATTTGCTCACCCGGGTTCACTCAGCATATTAGAGGCATCCCAGGATAAAAACCGGCCTTCTGATTTGTAAATGAAAAGAATACCAGCCTTAGACGCAGAAAAACTGGTTTTAGTCTCGGTCCAAAAAGCGCTAATTGGTCACCTGACATTGAGCAGTTGCTCAAATCCCTGATCCCCTGTGTCCTTATTTGTAACATGGAGGTGAAAATATCCATCCTCCCAGGGTTGTGAAAAGCATCAGGTGAGACCTCACATGAAGGTCCCCAGGGCGTATCCTCTCAGTAAGAGCCCGTCTGGTCCTTTGCACATGAAGTCCGTAAAGAGACTCCTCCCAGTGAAACGAACAGTTCTTTTCAAAACCAAAAAAACCCCTGCCTTAAATGTTGTACTGTGTAGCTTTGTAACAGTTTTTTTCTTCTGTCTTTTTAGGACAGCCCAGAAACTTGCAGGACCTGTGCCGAATTAAAATTCGACAATGTATAGGCCTTCAAAACCTAAAGCTACTCGATGAACTACCAATTGCCAAGGTCATGAAAGACTACTTAAAACACAAATTTGATGATATCTGATGTACACAGAACTGTGAGCAAGATTAGGAGTTATATTCCAGATACTTAAAAGGCTTTTTGCCTTGCACAAAGTATATCCTATGCAATTTCTGATTTGCTGTGAAGTCAGAAAGCAGGTATACACTTTTAGGTTTTTTGTTTGTTTGGTTGGTTTTCATGGTTAGGGGAGGGATTTTTTTATATATATGAACACACACACACACACACACACACACACACACACACACCCCCCACATGCTTGAAGGTCTTAATTTGGTTTCTTGGTCCAAGTTTAAGAGGTCCAAGCTTTCTATACGATACTGCATTTACGAAAATTGTTTTTCCAAAATGACACAAGCAGCGTTGGAGTGGAGAATTTCCCCTTTTCAAACGTATGGTTTCATGGGCGTGCACGACATTATCAACCAGCAGAGCACTTGTTAAGGGTTGGAGGCACAGTTTCACCCAGGGGGGTCCTGGGTCCTACTGGAAAATGCCCTAAGAAATTTTTAAAGTAACTCTGTCACCTCATTCATTTTTAATGAGTACAAATTGGCTGTTTCAAACTGTTCCTTTTCCTAATTAATGTAGCTCTCGGATGACATCAATCCAGTACCTCTGCTTTCCTGTTGGTGTGCTCTTGTTTTTAACTTATTTTTTTAACAATTGTAGTACACTACCCAGAGATATGGGGTCTCGACTTCCATCTCTCGTTGAATTGTGCTTTTAAAACAATTGATGGACACAAAAATAACTTTATAAAGCCAGTGTATTCTGTTTTTAAAACAGTGCCTCCCGTGCAATACTCTTCCTATTTTATCCATTATTTCACTCACTGTTTCTCATTCCACAGCCGGCTTTGACAGGCCCGTGAGAACAGGAACCTCCACTTTAATTTCAATTGCAGGACCATTGGGTGTCAGTTGCCATTTCCATTGTAAGCGTTGTCTTTTACTTCACTTTAAGCAGAAAATTTCCTATCTTGGTGGTAGAGTCTTCCCTAAAAATAGCCCAAAATATTGTTTAAGCCATTAGGCTTTACCGGTTAAATAATTTAGGAGTGGTTTCATGGTGGTTGTTTTTTGGTTTTTTTTTTGTTTGTTTTTTTTTTCTTCCCAGTTTAAAAAAAATTTTTTTTCTAAAGGGTACAGTTTCTAATGGGTGCACATTTGTAAGTCTGGTTAATTCCTAATATGCTAATTCAACATTTCCTATCTATTTTAAGGTCATGCACAGTGAAGCTCTTCGGGACAGTTATTTTATTTTCTGGGTTGACTGGGCATATGTTTGCAGTGTAAACATGGTTATGATGAAATGTCAGCAACAATGGGAAAGGTTACAGAGACGTGAGGGATCTATGCTGATGCCCTTGGAATGTGTTCTGTGCTTGATTTGTCATCATACTAGTTTCAGAAGAACCTTTTCAAATATCCCAGTATTGTTTTCAGTGCTTTGGGCAATTTCAGAATATTTACACGCTAATAATAAATTTGTTATCAGACGTTTACAAGATGAAGGGCTTCTCTTGTCTCAATTTCTAGTTTTGAGTCCTAAAGTATAAAACTCCTTCACTAGGAAAGTGTAACTAAGCAGAATTGAGCATCCACTCTGGCTTTACCTTTCTTTAGGGAGCCAGCAGGGATCCCCTCTCAAGCAGAGTCTGTCCCTGGGACCTAGAGTAGCTTTGACAATGATGTATCTAATCTGCTCGTGCCTCGGCAGAGCAGAGCTTCCTGAAGAACGGGCAGCTTCGGAAAAAGGATTTGGGGAGATCGCTGATGGGGTACATAGACTCTCTTGCAGGGAGCAAGTAAGAGTGCGGCCAGTTTGGTAAACCATTCCAAAACTAACCGGAGCCTGGTGGATAGAAGTGGGTGATCTCCCCATCTCCAGAACGTCATCTTCCGAGGGAGAGTCCTTCTTGCAGCTGAGCTGTGCTCTCATCCTTTCCACCTGTGCCCGAGTCAGAACTGAGACCTCTTCGCAGTGTCAGGAACATAGCACGGCCGGAAGTGAATTGAGTGTTTTTCCCTTTCCGACCCGAGGCCCAGGGACATAAGGAGCTGCGAGGGCAGCCACCCGGGACCCTGCGCTCCGAGCAGATAGTAAAATTACCTTCACACCGGGCTTGTTTTCCTCAAACGTGTGTATTCATTTATTCAGGTAGATGAAAATGACCTTCTTTCCCCCAGCCATTCGGAGGTTTCCAAACCAAGTTAGCCACTGAGTTTGAGTCAGGGAATTCCAAATAGAAAGATCAGATTAAGGTAAATTCTTTGTTCTGCATTGCTGCTGCGACTTCAGGAAAAAAAAAAAAATTACGAGAGCTCTTCCTGGGAATTGAAATTTCTATTTAATGAAGAAGTGTATAATTCCATTATTTATTGTTGGAGGTTTGATTTACCTGGAAACTTAAAAAGAGTGTTTTATTTTTGTTCGTAAAATCCCAATCACATCCTGTTTAACCATAACTAAAATTTTAGTCTCGAAGGTGGTAACCAGCAGAACATGGGGATGAACGTGCAGGTCCGCATTTGAATGTAATTGGTAGAGACGCATTCGGTGGT
>CM053609.1:13824628-13837693 GCA_028646535.1 Procyon lotor
CAATCACATCCTGTTTAACCATAACTAAAATTTTAATCTCGAAGGTGGTAACCAGCAGAACATGGGGATGAACGTGCAGGTCCGCATTTGAATGTAATTGGTAGAGACGCATTCGGTGGTCACGTAATTAGTAGAGAGAACGAGTTAATTTCAGGAAGTCAACTGGTTTTTCCAGAATCTTCGCTGAAATGTTCCGAAATTTATCACATTTGTCACTGACCCTTCCATGTTCCTTTGAAATTTATTGTTTAAGCCTATCACTAAACCTTTATAAAAACGTATTTGGCAAGTTCACCAAAGAAACCAGCTCATAAAAGATTATGATCATTAATGAACTGCAAACCTCATCTTTTGAAAACAAGATTTTTTTTGTGTGTGTAAATATTTTGTGTTTATAAATGTACAGCAGAGTTCAGAGTGTTTTTTAGATTATTTAATGCCCATATTTCTAAACTATTTACTACAGAATAATCCACGCTTGTTAGTTTGGAGGACTTGACTGTTTTGTTTTTTTTTTAATTCATTATCCGTCATGCTTGGAACAGCATTTCCGCTAGAGAATTCCGTGTTCTGGCAGTAGCAGGAGTACACATCTGGAGCCTGAGGAATCTAGAGTGATTTGTCAGATGCGCACCCTCAGAGACAAGAACATATAGTTTCGTTACCAGAGTGGACCATACGCAAATGGAGATTCTAACTTTTCCCCCCGCAGAGTTGCTCATTAGCCCAGAATGTGTTTGGGACGAGGCCCTTTGCCCACAAATTTAGCTTTCATGTAACTCCTAGTGTGTTATATCATAATGTATTTTGTTCTTCCTTTGTAATGTAAGTTTTGCTTTGGGTCAATTTGAATTAAAAAAAAAAAAAACTCAAATCTGATTTAAAAAACCTTATCGGAATCGTGTTTTATTTCTAGTTCTGCCTTAGCTTTTTAATACTTCAGGCTGTTCAGTGGAAAGAAGCAAAGAGCTATCTTTGTCCTTCATTGGCATTTGAGATTGTTGGGAATCACGCTGAGAGCAAGAGAGAGAAAACAGCACTGTTTTAGATGAGAGAAGACAGTTCTTGCCCTCTCCCCGAACCACGGTCTCCGCTGGGTTCCGCATAGACGGAATGATTTGATTTGAAACGATTCTTAACAACAGAAGAGTGTGGCATCCTCCTCCAGTGTGCGGAGTGAGCCCTGAGCCTTTTGGGGCCGATTTCAACTCTGCCTCATGCCTGCCGCACCTTGACTGAGCACACAGAATCGCAGCGTATCTTAAGCACCGAACAGTAGAACAATGAATCGGAGGTAGTTTATTAGCCCACAGGAGATAGAAGCAAGACAACTCTGATTTCACACTTCCTTTATGTAATATAAACACAGCTTGATTCAGGAGAGACTTCACACTACTGTGAGTGATGGTGTACTAAGGAAAAGGGAGGCCAGACAATGGAGATTGAGCACCCCATGCAGAAATAGTATTTTGCAACTCAGTTTGTTGCGGACTTGTGCAGGGTTTGGCACAACCGAAGGCTAGGAATGGGACATTTGAAACGATTCTTAACGATCAGCAGGGGAGTTCAGATGTGAAAAATAGCTGTGTTGCTTGGAAATCTTGAGGTCATTCCTTTTCCAATATGATGTAAGTAGTGTATTGTTTTTTCAGCTGACAGACAATTTACAAAAATGGCTTTCTAGCTATTGATAAAACAGATTATCTTCTTGATAAAAAAAAAAATATATATATATATATATTTTTTTTTTTTCCACATCCTCTGTAGCTGGGCTTCAGGGAAGAAAGAAAATGGATTTGTATCATCTGCCTGGATTTATGTCGAATCATAGAACTGTGTTCTCTTAACATCTTACAAGTTTTGATGTTAGAATTTACATGAGCTTCAATACCAATGAAAAGATTTTAACTGTCCACTGCTAGATACTGGCCTGCAGGCCCAAGTTGCTGTAGACCCCTCAGATAGAGAAGTCATTTGTCTTTATTCTGTCATGAGTTGTTTTGTCATTACCGTCGAGGGGTCCCGAGTCTTAGAGAACCCAAACGGAGCGTCAAGCTGGATCTCATGACTTTTCTTGTACACTGCTGGTGAGCAGGGTTCAAACTTACCTGTGATCTATTTCTCGAAGATCATGATGCGTTTTACAGACATCTCTCTATGTTCCAGAAGAACTCTGTGATGCCTGAGTGACAGTAAACGTTCTGAATCCCATTCGAAAAGACCGAGGCAATTTGCAAAAGCCCATAAGAGCCCATCGAGGTGGGCCTGGAGCCCTGAATTGGTGCTCTTGGGCGCAGTGCTCTGTCTCTTATCCTGAAGGAATGCCACACTCTGTAGTGAGACGTGCCCTTTTCGTCTCATTCATTCATTCATGCCCACAGTGCCTTGTGCATGGTCGCTGTTTTGCATCCACAAAAACAAAGTGATTCAGCAATTCTGAAGACCCCTTAGGGGTAAAGGATCAGATTCAGGGAGGTGATTCTCTTCGGTTGCAGATAGAATTTTAGAAAAATTCGTATAATCGTGTTTGTGGTTATTATAAATATATTCTGAATCTTGGGTTGTTCCAGTGTCTTAAAAATCATACTTAGAACATTGTTTTATGTTTCCTTTTAATGATGAAATTGTTTTTTACAGTAGTTAAGTGTAACGTTACACCAAGTAGTAATGAAGTGATTCACTTTTCTGTGAAATGGCATTTTATGAATCAGAAAAGAGCGGGCTTCATTTGGACAATGGGACTTAGTTGAAGTGGAGAGACGCAGTCACATGATGAGTAGACTGACCCTTTGTGACTGACACGGAGGTAACCCAGCTGCAGATAGTTCCTATTTTATCTGGCAAACAGAGTCATATTTTTCTTGCTGCTCAGGCTTGAGCTAATGTTGCTTTTCTTCCTCTGATAGTTTTGGGTCAGGTCACTGCTCAGTTTTCTTTTTCTTAACAAAAAAAAAAAAAAAAGGAAGAACATTTGTAGGGCACAGGCTTACTACATGGCCATTTTGTATTTCTCTAGAGGCCTTCCAGGTTTTCGCTCTTAGTTCTGGCCACTTAACCCTTTAGTGAAATACATACATGTGCACAGGGTATGGGCTGGGCCTCACTGAGTTGCTTTTGTGTGTTGATTTTTAGAGTTCCCAGATGGCTTGTTTTTTCCTGCCTCAACATGGGCAGAATGATGGCTGGATGTCATTTAGGAAGAATGTTCTAGCAAACTAGTCAGGGTTACATCCATCTACCATCTTGGGCAGCACCAGAGAGGAACAGACTGCATTTCTTCGTGGTTTATTACCGATGCTCTTAAGAAATCATGTGCTGGGGGACGCCTGCGTGGCTCAGTTGGTTAAGTGTCTGCCTTCAGCTCAAGTCACAATCCCAGAGTCCTGGGATCAAGTTCCGAGTGAAGCTCCTTGCTCAGCAGGGAGCCTGCTTCTCCCTCTGCCTGCTGCTCCCCTTGTTTTCTATCTCTCTCTGACAAATAAATAAAATGTTTTTTAAAAAATAACTTGCTATAAGTCCTCTGTACAGTGAGTGAGCTCCTGGAGGACAAACCTCGGGTCTTAACTTGCCTGAATCTCCTGTAGTTTCGGGAAGCCTCTATGGAGACTAGGGCCCAGTGAGTGACACCATCAGCGTTTCTCAGCACCGCATCTCGGGTCAGTGCAGTCCTAATTCTTGCCAGCATTGCCTTTTGCTGTTCCTTCCTCTTACCCTCTGCCTCCTCCCTCCCGCCCTCCCCTCCACCGTCAGCCATGGGCAGCGGACCCACACGATCCACTGTGCGTGACGCTGTGATGGCAAGCTTCCAAAGAGAGACCACCCGACTCTGCAGGGAATTCTGCCCACCAGGAGACTGCATACCTCTGATCTGGCACAGTGCGTGGAGCTGAGGGATTACAGTTCCCGCTGGGGCAGCGGACCCCCCATGCACCGCTAGTTCAGAGCGCGCGTGCGCACAGGGAGCCCCGACTCCGGGTGTATCTCTGTGGGCTACCGCTGTGCTTGAACAGAGCCCTCCTCCGTTCTCAGGGCTGTTGGATGGGGACCAAGGCAGAGCCCCTGGCCCATTATCCCACCCACCCACATGCTCTTCTCCACTTTTCCACTACATCACAAATCGGATCACTTTCTCCGCAGCGGGAAAGCCCCGGCAGAGTTGGCCCTTCCGTTCTCTAACCCCTCTGAGCACCTCCCTGGCATAGGGCCTCACCTAGTCCTACACCATCAGGATTTTTCCAAGGACTTAATCTCATCCAGACCCTTTTGCAGGTGGGAAAGCTGGGCAGTTGAGAATGGGAGCGATTCAGTGGCTGGGACCCCGGGTGGAGTGGCTGGTGGGTAGGGCGCAGAAGCCCGGCTCTCTGATCCCCGACGTTCTCTGCCTCTCCCCAGCCCCGCCAGCACTGCTCTCGCTGGCACCAGTGCTTTCCCACGAACAGAAATTGACCCAGAGCAATAACGGGTTGAGATACATTTTGGCATGAGTGGGCGGGGCTCAGGATCTTACACAGCTACTTCCTAGATGGAAAGCCAACGCATGCCTACACGGCCTGTAATTGCCTACAGAACATTTTCTGAGAGTTTCCTCTTAGCCTCCACCATGACTTTCGGATGCTCTGAACCAAAGGGAGACAGAGAAGGTTCTGGGGACGCCCCAAGGAAGTGCATCACCACCCTTGCAGGGGTGGCACATAGGAATTCTAGGCCCATCCTGTTGGTTTAGCACTGTGGAGTGACAAGATGGACTGCTAACTGGGTATGTGACAGTACACAGAGATACCCATGGCCTTCGCACTCCACTCTTTGTCCGCCTTTCAACTTTCATACAGGCGGCTAAGAGAATGCAATGCCACCACCCTTCCACCACATTTTATGATCCCTTAACGTTCATCTTCTACATTTCCACCGAGAGTTAAGGAGCCCTGCCAAGGAGCAGAGGGAGGAACATGGATATTTCATCTTAGAACTCAGGTTAAATTGAAATAAATGTCCCTGTTTCAGATAGCAACTCATTGTGTACACTTCAAAATAGATGTTTCTTCAAAAAATAATTTAAAAAAATGTTTCTTATCAGGAGGCTTCTGAAGCTTTTACGTAAGCCGCTGATAAATTTTCTTCGAGCTTTGGGTCATCACCTCTAGCAATTAAAAAGTAAAGCTTGCAGATTTCGATGGGGTGGGCCGAGCGTCACTGCTGACATGAAAGGTGTCATGTTGGTCTACCCAAATCCACACCCTCGAGACTCGATTCCAGAAAGTACTGATGACTCCAGTACTATCCACAGACCATCTGGAGGTCCCATGGTTAAAACCACAGTGGACGTGTCCATAAGGCAGCCGTTTCTCTTCCAACTTCCTGTCAATCCCAGTTCAGAGTAGACTGAAAAGTCATGCCCACCACCTCTCCACCCCTGGCAGGCATTTTGCTGGGCCGTTGAAGGCCTCCACCTGCTGGGATAACACTGGTGGTGGAGAGAGGAGAGTCCCCTCATCCTCACGGGGAGAGCTTGTCATCAGACTTGATGGGCCTGTCATCCCTGGGAGGGATGGGCCTGGCACACGGCTGCAGTCTGATGACAAGCTCCAAGGTGCACCAGGAGCCTCGAACTGAGATGTGTAAGTGATGAGTGTGTGTGTGTGGTGTGTGTGTGTGTGTGTGTGTGTGTGTGTGTGTGTGTTAAAGCCTTAGACGAACAGGGATGAGGTTTTGCTCATTGGACTGTGTTGGACAGGAAACTGGCTGTCCTCTCCTGGGCGGAAGGGCGGGCTTGTGCTGCCTCGGAGAGATCAGCTGTGATTGGATGCTGAGAAGAGGGTTCTGCGTAAGGGCCCTGAGGACTTAGAGGAACTGGTTCCTCAGGTCTGAAAGGGGATGAGAAACTAAAGCAAGGAGGCGGTGGAGGGAATGGTGCTCAGGCGTGAGTGTAGCTGGGAGTCCAGCAGTGGAGGGAGCAGGGCACAGGTGACCTACCCTGCTGGGCTCTAGGCCCCAACCCAGGGCAGTAGTTGGGGCCGCTTCTTGGGACGGCTCCCCCAAGGCATTTCTGTTCCAGGAATGAGGCTGCCCTTTCCCTCCGTTCCCATCCCTTGGCCGTGTCCACGTCCTTTGGGAAGGCCTAACTGGAGGATTGTCCTGTTGTTCCTCTTTCTGAGGGGGAAACTGGTCTGTAGCTTTGTTTCCACCCGTCATGTTGGAATCCAATGGAAGGCAGGGATCTGGCCTCAGGCCTTGTGGCCCGACAACTACAACAGTGCCTGCCTGTAGTCACGGGCCTTGTAGATGTTTGGTAAATGAGAGGATGGGTGTCATAGCTCCTCAAAAGCTCTGGTACCAGGAAAGCAAACCAGAAGGGAGCCAATGTTCCATTTGCTTGCATGTACTCCATTCTCAGCTGCCGCTGATTGCCATTCACTTCTCACCAGTAGCTTGCAAGGTAGTACTCTGACCATTTTCAGATGATGAAGCTGAAGTTTGGTCTTTCCCCCACCTTCAAGCTTGCATGTCGGGCTCTGCCCGGCCCTGGCCCACCCCCTACCCACCCTTTCCATGCCTCCTCACCAGGGATGCTTACCAAGCCCCCACACGGACCTTCCCCCCCTTTCCCTGGGCTCCCACAGACATCTTTATGCCTCAGTATCACACGAGTCACCCGCTATCTTGTTCTTTGTGTGTTCTGAGGGTTCTTCATGCAGAACCTACGAAATCCCTCTAAGTGTGCAAAATATCGTATGGGAGCACATGTGACTTTGCCAGGGAAGAGGGTCTGGGGTGCTGTCAGATCGCCCAAGGGCTCTGTCATCATCCCCTCGTGTTAAGAAGCAACACGTTGACAGAGCCGTTGGTCGTTCCCAAGCAGGTCTCGCTGCCCGCCCGCTACCAAGGGCAGCTCCCAACCCCCTCCAGGGCCCCGCCCACGTACAGGCCTCCTGAGTGCCCCCCACTGAGCCAGGTGAGGACACACACCTTCTCTGGCCTCCTGTGCCTGGAGGCCCCACCTGGTCCCACCTGGGCTGGGGTCCGAGTCGGCTGCCTTGATCCCCCTACCTCCCCCACCTTTCTCCTCATTTCTTCACTTAACTCTTGCCATGGAGGTCCTGAACCTGTCTTCAACAAAGTCTTAGGGAGCAGGGAGTTTTGGAACAAGAAGGGACCTGGGGGATCCCCGCACTGCAATTTGGGGAGAGGACAGGACACCCCCACTTGAAGAGCCTGGAGGGCTTGCCCGTGGCCTCCTGGGCGATGATGCTGCCAGCCAGGTGCCAGGCCCTTCACACCCGCCGCCCACTGTGCTTCCCCTCTCCACCCGCAGCCTGCAGGCTCCTGTTACCCTGGAGAGAAACTCAGCTCTGAGAGGAACAATAGCACTAACTGTCCTAATGAGCCATGAGGTTACTGCCCTGAAGAGCATCCCCTGCCCTGCAAGGCCCCCAGAGGGCCATGGGACCAGAGAGGGCCCTGCTGTGGACCGTGGCAAGCAGGGAGGGCATGACGGTACCTCGGTTCACAGCCTTCGGTGGCTTGCTTCATCCTTGATCCAGGCTGGCTCCCCAAGATGTATAAGCTCGCGTTGCATCCTCTCCTGGGCACCTTTGTGCTTTAAGATAAAAGGGCTAGTATATAGGCTCTGGTATGGAACATCTAAACCCTATATTATACAAGGATCCTGGCAATCCCTTTGAGAATTCTGCAGAAGCACGTACTCACCAAGTCTGTAATTAAGTAACTGGCTAGCTTCATGGAAATGCTTGATGTTTAGGAACTTATTAGAGGGTTTCAAAAAAAAAAGAAAAGAAAAAGAAAAAAAGAAACTGACCTGAGATTCACTGATACTCTTCCTTCCCCATTTAATAATTTTTAAAATTAAAAAGTGCTTTAATCACCTTGCGTTTAGTGGATAATAATAAAATGCCTGCTTAGTAGAAGCTCATCTTCTCATGATACCCAAGTTGAGATATTCCTCCAGCCGGACCATTCCCCTGGAAACCATATGAAAAAGCTCCTTCCTGAGGACTCCCTTGGTATTCCTAACAGTGGAACCCAGTCCAGTTCTGCATGGGAGAACCCTTCTGTAATGTTCAGACTCCGCCCCGTGGTCTTTACTGAGTTTGTTCACAAAGTCCTGGGAAAGTTTAGAAATGATCCAGCTGAGGACTGCTTGCTCATTCAATCCATATTTTTTAGAGAGCCTAGGCTTGGGGGCCAGCCTCATGTGAGCGTTCAGGAGCCAGCTGGTATCGGAGCCCAGGTGATGGATGAGGAATAATAAGATGTGGGGATGTGGGGAGAAAGAAGCAGGGCTGGTGTGGGGAGGCCATGCTGTGTGGAAATCAGGTAAGGCTCTTCCTGGCCAAGGACTTGCATATTCTAAATTCAAGCTTGGTACACCATTCCTGGACTATGGAATTATGAAACTGTAATGTATACTTTAGTCCGAGTGGGTCTCAGACTTGAGTGAGAATCAGAATTCCTTGGAGGGTTCACGAAGAGACTGCTAAGTCCCAGTCACAGAGTTTCTGCCCCAAAATCTGCATTTCCAGCAAGAGCCCAGGGGATGCCGATGCTGCTGGTTGAGAGACCTCACTGAGATCCCCAACAGAGGGGTATTCAGGATTTCTGTGTGGCACAAGAGAGAAGAGAGAAAACTCTAATGGTTGCCATGAACTGTTGCAGAAACCACCTACCTACTTGTCCAGGAGTTGTGAATAATGTGCTTGTAGTGATTCTCAGAAACCACGTGTACACCAAGTTGCCTTATTTTATGGGCCAGCCTGAATAGTTCTCTGTGTGTTGTGCTAACAAAGAATACAAATCCCACCTCAACCACACCCAACCCCACCCCTGCCGCATTACAAGTCTTTATGTCTCCAATGATCTTTTGCAACTACTTCATTTAAGTTGGGTGCAAACAAAACCAGTAGCCAATAGTTTCTGGGGTCCTGCTGTTATTGTTCTTCAACTTAGTTCAGCAGCCCGTGAATAATATGTCTGCCAAACATCGATAATGGCAGTCCTAGCCTGCTCTGGGGCAGGAGACAGTGATTCTAGCTGCTTCTGCCCGCACGCGCCTTGGCATTACCCAGCATGCACCGTGGCACTACCCACCATGCACTCTGGCACTACCCAGCATGCACCGTGGCACTACCCAGCATGCGCTGTGGCACTACCCACCATGCACTGTGACACTACCCACCATGCACCGTGGCACTACCCAGCATGCGCTGTGGCACTACCCACCATGCACTCTGGCACTACCCAGCATGCACCAGGACACTACCCACCATGCACCAGGGCACTACCCACAAAGTAGCAAGCCGGTGGCATGTCCCAAAGATGGAAAGAAGCATCGGCAGGGTGGCCCTAAGAGCTGATGGCAGATACAAGGTGGAGGCTTGGTGCAGACTGCTCTCCCCAGGGTAGCCTGAGGAAACCACAGCATCCACAAATCCTTTCCTAGCCCCAGGAGGCAATGTGGGCTTCATGGGGACTAAGCTGGTGGTACCTACTTTAAGATCAAAAAAACACAAAAAAAACAAAAACCTTCAGATGAGTGTAGGTCTGTGTGGGATGCTGCTGGTCCAGGAGCCACTGTGAGGGCCACCAAAATGGAGTCCTCTCTGTATAGCATCTACCCGCTAAAGTGAAGAATCCGTGCTGTTCCTTCCCCCTTCCCACTGTGTTTTTGGAACAGTTCAGTTGAATTTATAATTGTTGTACAAAAAGCTGCACATAAGTAATGCTTGATAATTCCCATTGGAAAGTGGAAAAACAGCTTGAAGGAAACCAAAGCGGTGACCAAAGGTGGTCCTCACAGTACACTAGGCTGCTGCCCACAACCTAGGACTTGGGACAGGTAATGAGTGTCACTCTTAAGGGGCCAGTCTTGAGGGGCTGAGGTCCTTGGGGGTGGGGGAGCAGGTTGGGACACAGGTGGCAAGGACAACAGTGGTGTTCTGAGGGAGCTTCTTGAGGGAGGCTCAGCCCACCCCTTACCCTGGGTGGGTCTTGGGACAGTGGCTGCAGGTGACCTGCCCCATCCATCAGCTACATGGCCCCCTCCTGCCAATGGTGCAGCCCATGTAATTGTACGATACGGGGTTGCTGGGAGTCCTTCATCAGCCAGGGGTACTTAAGAAAACATTCAGGATCTTTGAACCCTTGGAGGGATTGCAGCAGTATTATTCTCCAACCTCTGTATCTCCTGCTTGCCCATTTTCCTAAAGCTGAATCCCTAGCCTATAGTCCAAGAACACAGACAATCCTGGCCTGCTGTTCTGTCGGTTTTATTTGTCTGATTTGGGTGAGAAGACCAAGTGAATAAGACAAAACTTACTTAAATGCGCAAAGTTTAGAGTTGTGAGCGTATGAGTGTTTGTGCTATTATTCTCTGAGTCTTTGCATTAATATTTCCCCCCAAAACAAAAAGAAAAATTGTCATCCTGCCAGCTTGATCATAAGTTTTTTAGGGGCTCGCTTTGGTTTTTTCTCAGATCTTGGATTCTGACACAAGACCTTGACACATGGCAAACATCCACTTGTGATTTAGTGCATGGAGTTCAGGAAACACTCCTATAGTCCATCCATTAGCGTAGTTAATAACAGGGAGAGGTTTCTTTCTTTCCTACAGTTCTACCCAGTGCCTCCTAAACACTATGCCCTGCAGTCAGCCCTCTAGTAATAAATCCAAGAGGAAGGGCTCAGAACCCACCTTCCAAATGTTTAAGGCCTTGGAGAGAAGACACGGTGCGCAGAAATTAGTAACACGATGGAAAACCGGAAGGACCCAGAAAAACAATGGATAAGGCACTGCTGCAGAACACCCTTAATTTGAGCTCTCCTGAGATCCAGCTCTCCCTTCTTTCTGATTAGCTTCCTAAAGGCAGAAGGATCCATGCCTTGGGACTCACGTGGCTTGGGTGGATCAGCCTTGCTGGTAACGGGCAGTGTGACTCAGGGCGAGTCATTTGCCAAGGATGAGAGGAGATGAGCTAAGGGCTCCCTGACCTGCCATACTGTATGATTCTAAAGCGACAGAGAAGACAGGAGGGGAAAGAGTGGGCACCTAGGGCAGCAGACCAAGCTGGGAGCCCTAGCCGGGTTGGGTTGTTTGTTTAATATACTCCCCTCCCCACCCACCCATCCTATTACTGCGGCTTATTAGAGGTGCTTTATGAAAAGACTGGAATCCATGCTCCGGGGTCTGTACCGCTCTGGCCGAGGGGTTTAGCACCGTAAAACTCACTTTGTGAAAGTGCAGCAGCTGTGATAAATAAGCTTAAGCCTCAGTAATCACTTTTTCACTTTTACCAATTACGCTAGGCTGCTTTGTGACAGAAGTTAATGCCAAGTAAGAATTTTAAAGAAGCCTCATTTTCCTTGTCTAATTAAATTAAGTACTTGAAAGGTGATTCACATGTTGATTCTCCCCCTCCCCCCCATTAGTCAACTGAAAATTACAGGGGCTTTTAGGAGCCACGTGATTTGCCCGCCCAGCCTCTAGGGTCAGGGAACCCTCACCCCTGGACGCTCTCCGGGAGGCATCCCACCCCCCACGTTTTGTGTGCAGCTGTCCGAGGTGGGGCTCTCTGGCCGGCGCTGCCCAGGAGAATTGAGGGAGGGCACACTGGTTTGTCCTCTAATCCTTCCACAAAAATCTGCACGAGGCGCCTCTGTTTCTAAGGTCTTGATATCCCCAACATGCAGCAGTTCTCTCCAGGATGAGAAGCAAGGACAGACTCCACTTCTTTTCGTTGTAAACCAGCAAAAGAATCCACCTGGAATGAGAACTGAGTGGGGTCAGCATTGCTGAACTTCCTCCGAGGTGAAAGTCTGGATTGTTCAAATGCCAGGAAGGTCCTGACATCCATTTCAGCGATGCCACCAGGATGCCATCCTTTGAAACTTGCAAAGGAGTTTGAAACTTTGAAACAAAGGACTTTGAAACTGCTCTTACTCATTCTGCCTCTTGTTTGTGCGTTAGAAACTGTAACATATTCTATGCCTGTATTTCCTTGGGCACAGATTGGCCCTCTGGGGGTATCAGGGAGCCTGGCTGATGGCACTGAGTGTGAGTGAACCTACTTTGCCCACACATTAGAAGGATCATCACCTGTAAAGTGACTATGTCTCATATAGGTTTCATGAGTGGATCAAGTATTCACCAGGATTCAAGCCTCATTGCAGGTTACCTCTCTGCTATGCGAAATCATTGTGTGTATGCTTTGAATATGCTGAATAATAGCTGAAATTATAGTGATTTGATAGAAGACTCGGAAAAGAAGCCAAGGATATCTCTCAAAACAGAGCACAAGGGTTAGGGGGTGATAGAGATGGAAAATAGGAGAGAAACAAAAATTAAAGATTCCATCCTGGCAGTCAAAAATTCAACATAAAGGAGTTACAGAGAGAAGTACACAGAAAAACAGAAGGCAGAGAATTATTGAAGGAATAATCATTAGAATTTCTCAAATCATTGAGAAATAATCATTAGAATTTTTCAGAATTGTAGGATTCAAAACTGAGTCTGTTTGAAGGGCTCATTGTGTATCCATCAGGATGAATGAGCAAAATGAACACACTAGAAAGAGAAAAGACACCAAACCTTCCAGAGTAATGAATCAAGCTGATCTAAGGATCCGGAGTCAGAATAGAAATGGACTTCTCAATAGCAATACCCATCCATGCAACCCAGAAGTCTGGTCACCTCACCAGTCTGGTCACTCCCACAATTGGGAGTGAGTGGTGATGCTACTCTCCAAATTAAGGAATACAGAAGCAGGCCCAAGAATGTACAGGCAATTAGAATTGGGCTCATATGAAACTGAGGTGTATGCTTCATATGTCCGTGAAGGCAGGGGTGATATTCAGAACACTGAGCAACTTGCAACTGTGCTGACCAATCAGAATGGACGCTGGTTGTGGCACAGGAGCCAGGTGCTTGAGAGCCCCTTGCGGGCCAGGGGGCCAGTCCTGGAGCTGCTGGATCTGGGTGAGGTCTCCTAGGTTGAGGAGGAGGGGTTGGAGGGCCAAGAGAGCGCCTGTCTGTATGGAAATAGTCAACATTTTAAC
>CM053609.1:13847558-13865291 GCA_028646535.1 Procyon lotor
ACAAGTTGAAGCACAAGGCTAGACACTGCACACAGGGACATTGAGTGCTGTCCAGGGTGTAAATTCCTACCTGGAACTGGAGGCATCTTCTAGTCAAGGGTCTTGCCTTCAAGGGTGGACATGTACCTCCCGGGGGAAGGAGCAGCCAGGAGCTTTGGGGAACCTCCAGCAATGGATCCACCTGCTCAAATTCAGTCCTTTCTCTTTCACTGCTGTTTGGTAATGAAGCCACTGGTGTCCTTGAATTAGCTAGGGACCACCTGAGGATTTTGCCTTTGTCAAAAAAACTCTGAAGTCTGGTGGTTTTGCAGCAAGGACAAATCAAGAGTGCTTTCCATTTGCATTTTATTGTCAGGCAGGGTAGGATATTGTAATGAAGGATTGGGTGTAGAAGTAATTGACATTTCCAGACTTGGAATGGAACTAGCTTCAAACCCCAAGTC
The DNA here is from genome assembly GCA_028646535.1 of Procyon lotor. Lineage (NCBI taxonomy): Eukaryota > Metazoa > Chordata > Mammalia > Carnivora > Procyonidae > Procyon > Procyon lotor. The sequence goes on from CM053609.1 coordinate 13,848,002, forward strand.
TTATTTCTTTGTGGAATCTTTTATTGTGGATACAATTAGAATCTTTTGTAAATGTGTAAGTCACTTGGGGGGCCAGCTGAGCAAGCCAGGTCAGATTCCTGTGGACCCTGGTATAGTTGATGTTTTACGAAGTGGTCTCGGGGGAGCAGGTCTCCTGGTTTCATTCCTGGTGGCCCCTTTTGTCCCCACCTTTGTCCTGCAGAGTTCCCACGTGCTCTCCTCTCCCTTTTCCCTGCTTAAAATACAACCTACCCCTTTAATCTGGGGGGGCTGACTAGGGTGTGGGCCACTTTGGAGGTGTTGTGGCTCAAGCAACAGTGCCTATCTCTGCAGAGAAGAAGGGGCAGGAAGGGTTTCTTCTAGTCATATGTAACAAATGCTCATGACTTCACTCTGCGGATCTGGAAGAGAATCGTTCCGGAAAGGAGGCATCAGAAGTTAGCTTCTCCCTTTTTCTTCTAGAAGCTGGCCTCAGGGGGGCTCTCAGGGCCTGGCCCCAAAGGGGGCCCTAGCCAGTCTTTTGGGGAAGATGAAACATTCTCGTAGTGCAAGAACGGAGGTCCTTATATCTCCCCTCACCCCTTGACCCCAACCACCCTGCCAGGAAGGGAGGGGTGATGGCCATCCTGAGTTCCCCATGTGGCCCTATATATAAATGTTGACTCCACTTGTGAGCACCAGGATTTCGAAATGTTAATCAGCTTTTCCCCAAACCCAGCTTCCCTTGGCCGACATTCCAATGCTGTCGGGGTCTGGTGGAGGGCAGAGGTCCAACATAATCGCACAGTATCTGATTCCATTTTCAATGAGAGGTCCTGAATCACTCTTCAAGGTCACCAGGAACATCCGGTGGACTTTGGTTCCTTGGTTGTGTCTCACTGACCGCTGACCCTTCTGGAAGAGTGGGCAGACTTACAGAAAGTAGCGTGCAAGGCAGAAGGATTTCCACAAAGGCCACAAGCTTGAAACGATGACAGATGACAAGCAGGCGGCGGTGCTGGGCTCATGTGGACACTCTTACTGAGTGCAAGGCATGAGGTGTCCTTCCTCGGGCACCCCAGTTGGGCCGGCCAGGTGCTCCAAGAGATACAGGAGGTGGGGCAGGGCCAGGGGAGGGCTGAGCCTAGGGGGAAGAGAGAGCTGGTGCCCATCCAGGAAAAGAGCCAGCGTGTTCCTTCCTGGCGGGACAGCTGGTAGGAACCCAGCTGTGCCGTTTCCAGGACGAAGCCATGGACCAGCACGCACATCAACAGAAGATCAGGACTGATTCTGCATCTGAGACAAGACAGCAGGCCCTGGAGGGTTTTGTTTTTTTTTTAAATAAGTTTTTGTGTTTCGTTTTTTTTGGTTTCTTTTTTTTTTTTTTGGTTTGTACCCCAGCATAGTTCACATACAGTGTTATATTATTTTCAGGTGTACAATGTAGTGATTCAACACTCAGTGCTCATCACAAGTGCCCTCCTTAATTCCCATCCCCCATTTCACCCACCCACCTCCCCTGCTGGTAACCACCAGTGTGTTCATAGCTAAGGGTCTGTTTCTTGCTTCCTCTCTCTTTTTCTTTGCTCATTTTATATATATATACATATGTGTGTGTGTATCTATCTATCTATAGATATAGATAATAGATATAGATATAGATATAGGCCACTTTTTCTTCATCCACTCATCTGTTGCTGGACACTTGGGCTGCTTCCATAATTTGGCTAGAGCAGATAATGCTGCTAGAAACTTCGAGGTGCAGCTATTCCTCTGAACTGGTGTTTTTGTATTTTGAGGGCAAATACCGAGTAGTCCTGAAATTGCTAGAGAAATGTAAAATGGAAGGAAATTAAGATGGACACGTGAAGCCTTCAGGAAGTCTTGACTTCAGACGGAATACATTTCTTCCTCATTCTTGAAGCCTCCCCCTTCCCTTCCCTTGTTTGTCTGTGCAATCCTTTGTTCCAGGAACTGGGTATCACCGTTGATACTTAGTAACGAGACTGAGATCCGGAGCCAGCCCTCGTCATGAGACCACCTTGAAGACCTAAGAGCAGCAAATAGCAGATTCCTGTCGAAACCGCCCAGATCCTGTGTTTTCCTCTAAAACCCCTCCGCCTTTTATCCTGGGCGGGCTTGCAGTCTCCTTTGTCTGGCAAAGTAATAAACTATCTTTCCCCTTTATCCCCAAACTCTGTCTCCGACTTTCACATTTCCGCTCCGGAGCGCGGAGGTGGGTTTCCGACAGCAGCGCGATTGCGGGATTGATCAGAAGGTGGTTCTATTTTTAACCCTTTGCAGAATTTCCCTGCTGTTTTCTGCAGGGGCTGCACCAGCCTGCGTTTCCCCCCAGACAGCACACGAGGTTTCCTTCCTTGTGGTGGGGATGTTTTAAAGAGTCCCCTGGACAGCTTCCTTCTTGGCACGAGGCTAGCCTGGGTGGGAGGCGAAGGGGTCCCATGGGCTCTCGCGCCGCACCTGCAGCTCCCCCCCTCCCCCTTGGAGGCTCCTGGCGTGGTGTCGGGGTTTGATGAGCAGTCGCGATGGGCCCCGGACTGCCTTCCTGACAAGACTCAGGCCCTTTGGACCCCTGGCCCCTACAGCTCACTTCCTTGGAATGCCACAAGGCATGCTGAGCTCACTCCTCAGCAGGAAGGGAGCAGCCCGAAGCGACCTACCCTATCTGGCTTGGCCATCTTGGGTTCTTAGAGGTTTTTCCCTCTTTGCTTCTCTGGGTGATTTTCAGCCACACAGAGTTTTGTGTCTGAATCTTCTCTGTGGGGAAGGGCCGGGGGTGGGGGTGGGGTAGAGGGTGGAAGAGAGCCAACCTGTTCCGAGCCCTCGCTCTGCTCCTCCAACTTTGGGGAGTGTATCCTTTGAAGGCCTCTCACCATTTCCCTGTGGCATAGACATCCTTATGCAGTGGGGCAGGCAGAAGAAATTAGGTGGAAACCGGTTAGGGAACTGTGCAGTCAAGGTGCAGATTTGCACCTGGACATTGACTCCAAGATGGCCTTGCTTCACCCCTAGTGGGGACTGAGCCCCGGCCTCCTCACAGCGCCCTAGGCAATACCTACCGGGCATCTCCGTGGGGAGGGAAACACTGACTGAGGATAACCCTGAAGAAGAGGATGGGCTTCTTGGGATCCCAACCCAAAAGTGACTCCCTGCATGGCTAGTTCCATTCTGTTGGCAAGAGCTAGTCCCATGGCCTTGCCTGGACGCCAGCGAGATAAGGGATGTAGCCCCAGTGGGCCTGTCTCCTAGTGAGCATTACTTGGGCGGGGAGCACCCGGGTCTGGTGTGCACATAGTCACGTCTTCCACAGCGGGAACAAGGCCCAGGAGGAGGTGGGTAATGATGGGAAAAGGCTGCTTTCTGAAGACCACTTACTGGAGAAGAAAGAGAAGGAAGAGACCCTCAGGATCCCAGTCCCGGGGAGACATGTCAACGGCTATAGGCCCAGGCTTAGGGGGAACTTAGCCCCCCTGAGAATTGTGGACTATCTCTGGCTCCAGCCTTCTGGGACAGAATCTAAAGCCTAGGAAGCAGGCTTAGAGCAGGGAACCTTGGTGGGAAATGGTGGTGAGCAAAAGTTCATTCTTAGAGAATAAGAGAGCAGAGCCAAATGTGCGGTCCTTTCAGGCCAGGGCACCCTGAGGGGGTCAGAGTGCTTGAAATAACATCACAGATCTTACCCTGGAGACAGGTGGGTTCGTGGGCGAGTGAGCCCTGAATCTGGGTGGGAAAGCAGGCAGACCTGGGGCTCCCAAAGAGAATCATCCACAACTCCTTCATTATCTGCTGGTGACTTGGAAACGGTCGCCCACAAATTAGCCAAGGAAAAGGAGGCATACGTAACCGGTGAAGTTCAAATTATGGTAATTACTGGGACAATGAACACTTTGGAAATCTGAATAAATGATCTGGATGTCAATCCTTCGGGGTGCCTCATGAGTGAGTAAAGCAGATGACTAAAATTTTATCTCCCAGAACCCAGAATCAATTGTCCCGCTGTCTGGTTGGCTGCTGGAATATTCAGAAGATATCGTCTTAGACCAGCGGTGAAACAAAAACTATCTCTAATCCAAGTAGGAAGTGATTGAGGCATGAGTAAGCCTCGGGGAGGGCAGAAACAATAGAAGGGAAACAGGAATGAAAAGAAAGATCAGTGTCAAGAAAGGGATATTTGCTTAGTGGCATGGATAACTCTTAATTATTTATCCTTGGGATAAAATGGAGGTTCGAGTACACAGCGTGATAGTCAATAGAAGTAATTGTATCTTTATATCCTTCCAGAGACCCCCCCCCCGCCCCCGTCACGGACACCCAGCCAAAAATGATATAATATGTAAAGCCAAAAATTTGAGTGGGAGAGAAACTTAATAATGATAATTAAATGGATAAACATATGTTCTGCCAAAAGCTCAGCAATGTTGTAATCAACTGAGTAAGAGTTTTCTCAGATACTCAACACGAAGTTTCTCCGTTTGTAAGGAAACACAGTGAGCTTTCAACTGGAGAAAAGTGTGAGCCAAAAACAAGAATTTGCTGCTCTGGCTTTATGCAGAAAGCCTCAGGGTGGATTGTAAGGGCGATCGAAAGGGAGAAAGGCAAAGGAACCGAATGGAAGCTTCGGGTGGGCCTCCAGCTTCAATGTGGCCTGTAAAAGAAATCATTACAGGAACTGGTGGACAGAAAAGCACTCATTACATCACTCGGCCCAGGATTACAAGAGCAGAAGAGCAAATTACAGGAAAAGTGGCTTGTGCAGCTTCTTAATGCTGTTGCAAGGGAAGAAGGTAGCCTGTTACCGACAGAAGTTCCAGCTCCTCCCCTAGGCCAGCCGGGTTGGCAGGAATGAAGGATTCTGCCAGCCGGGTTCCCATGTCAGGCAACAGCGAGGGAGGGACCCCAGAGGAGAGACTATCAGGGGAATAGGCAAGAGTCCCTGGATGGGTGAGGACTGCGGCCCCCCCGAGAATGAATCAAGCAAAGCCCTGAACCAGGTGGAGGGGAGAGGCAGCCAGCCCCGCGGGCCTGGGCAGAGGTGCAGTCCCAAACCCCTCTCAGCAGGGCTTCTACCCAGGCTCCTTGCTCAGCCATTGCCACAGGCCTCCGATGCTGCTGTGTTACGTGTTCCTCCTCCCCCACCATAGACAGAATGTTGGGTTGGAAGCTCAAGATCTATGTCGAAACCACCAAATCTCAAAACCAAGTCTAGCCTCCCTTCGCCACCCCTCATGGCCTCCCTACCCTTCTGACCCCTCCCAGGAAACCATAGGAAAAGGGGGTTGCACATGACTTGCTTCTGTGGCTCCTGCCCAAAAAGGGATCCTGTGGCCAGGGAAGATTTGGGACAGCAGAAAGACATGTCATAGAACCTGAATATTTGCTATGGTCTGAACACTTGTGATCCGACCCCCAAATTCAGATGTTGAAGCCCTAACCCCCAGTTGTGAGGGCATTAGGAGGCGGGCCTTTGGGAGGTCATTGGGCTTAGATGAGGTCTTCCTGGTGAGGCTCTCAAGATGGTATTAGCATCCCCATAAGAAGAGGAAGAGAGCCCGGAGACACGCTGTTTCTCTACCATGCAATTGATTTCTCTTTCTGGTACAGGAAAATCTTACAAAAATGATCTGATGGGGGCGCCTGAGTGGCTCAGTGGGTTAAGCCTCTGCCTTCGGCTCAGGTCATGATCTCAGGGTCCTGGGATCAAGCCCCGCATCGGGCTCTCTGCTCAGACGAGAGCCTGCCTCCCCCATCTCTCTCTGCCTGCCTCTCTGCCTACTTGTGATCTCTCTCCCTCTATCAAATAAATAAAAATCTTTAAAAAAGTAAAAATAGGGATGCCTGGGTGGCTTAGTTGGTTAAGCAGCTGCCTTCAGCTCAGGTCATGATCCCAGGGTCCTGGGATCAAGTCCCACATCGGGCTCCTTGCTCAGCAGGGAGCCAGCTTCTCCCTCTGCCTCTGCTTGCCTCTCTGCCTATGTGTGATCTCTCTCTCTCTCTGACAAGTAAATATATAAAATCTTTTAAAAAAAGTAAAAATAAAAAGTGATCTGATGAATTCCGTGCTGATGATGCTCTAGTTCCTAAAGGTTTTTGTCCTCTAGAAAACCTCTGAGTTAAGGAGCATGAAATGTGAAGACCATCAGGAGGGCCCTGACATGGGCGTGCTGGAGGTGGGTTTAAGAAGGACTCACATTTCTCCACGTTAGGGCTGAGGCTTCTCTAGCTCTCAGGGAGGGAGGCTGACCTTGCCCTTGGCCAGGGAAGATGCCTCAGTCTTGTGCTTTTGGAAGCCTTCCCTGAGTGTGAGTGATCATGTTTCTCCATTCATAACTTCTTCTGGGACCCTACTTTGAAAAGGGTGTCTACAAGCCTGTGCTGCATAATCATGGTTCCAGCTTTGCTCAGCGAGGTCATAGCACTGTCCCTCTGGGGTTCAGACCCCGACTTGGTGCTTGTCACTTCTCACCTGAGTGTTCTGGGTGAACATCATTCACTGCTGGTGGTTGGTGGACAGCAGAAGTCACTGCATCTTTTTGAGTCTGGCCTTTGGGTCCCAGGTGCCCTCTGATCCCTCCCCTGCAACCTGGAGCCCCAATGGAGCTTGCCCTGCCCCAGGTGTTGGGGCAGAAGCAGTAGACACACAAAGAAAGGGCAGTCTGGGGAGTTAGATGATGGATGACAGGTGTCAGAACTCTAAGCCAGGAACATATAACCTGGTCCAATGGAGCTCCTCGGGTTCATTTGGGTGACCCCCCCCCAAGATGCATCCTCAAGGTGCCTTTATGGGTGGTGGGTGGGAAGTCTTCTCTGAGAATAGCTAGCAGCCAAATAAACAACATGATCATGATCATTCCAACTCCTTACCAACCCCTTGGGGGAAAAAGGTCATTTGGATGTTTAACTAATTCATCATCATCATAGAAGTCATCTTCATAGACCAAGATTCTGATGGGATAGATTTGGAGACAGACACCCAGAGAAGCTGTGTGAGATGCCCAGAACCTTCTGGCCACTTGGTGGCAAAGCCAGGCCTTTGTTTCAGTCCTCCTCACTCCTTCCCTCACACAGGAGGGTGCAGTGTGCTCCATCAGTCCATTGACCTTCTTTGTCTTCAAATATCAACAAATTCAGTGCTTTGTACCTGAACTATTTATTGGGGGGGGGCTGGAAATATTCTTGATGGGTCTTCTTAGACTTTTGTGGTGTTGCTAACTTTAAAAATAGGAAATTATAAGGAGGAATTGGATAAGGGTCCCTGATTTATAATATCTATCTTGGTCATCTCTTATCAGGAATTCCATCAACTTTCACTTCTGGAGGGTTACTGAGGAAGTCATACTCTCAGCTTTCATCAGCTACCCCCTGCCACCAAACCCTTGCTAAAAGGCAGTGCACCACTTGTGGGGACTTGGGCTTCCAATCAGTCCAGAGAGCCTGGGCCAGCCTGACCTCCACGCTTGTACACCCCCCTGGATATCTGCAATGCGCTACGTCATTGGATAAGTATGGTGAAGTTGTTCTCTGACACCATATCTGTCATTCTTTGACTAGGAGACATGACATTTCTCAGGCCATGAGCAAAGCCAAGCTGGAAAGACTCCAAGGTAACTGTGGGTATTCAAAGTGCATAGAGCAAGGAGGGAGTCAGGAGAAGTTGGGAAGGTAGCTTGGCAGTTGCCTTCCATGTCAGAAAGAGAGCACTTTGCTCCCATTCTGGTGCCCATGATTTATGAGTAGGCACTGCTCTCAAAGAGATGCACGGGCCCCTGTTTCTCCTTTTAGGTCTCCTTTGGGCTGTGCGTGTATCTCAGGTAGTCAGCTTCTTGTACTTTGGCTCTGTACTCTGCATTGGTGAAAAGTCAGAATTTAGGGGGTGCTACCTCCTAGAGGTCCCTCTTTCTTTGTCACTTGTCAGTGGCTCATGTTCTAAGTCACTTTATGTGGCTGATGAAAAATGAGTCTCTGCCTAGACAGTCCCTGTCTAGAATGATGGGACCTAGTGCTTTAACTTCCTAGATAGTCCGAAGGGTACATGTCAACTCCACATGTGTTTATCGAATCTATAGATTGTGTTGAAAAAAAATTAAAAATCATATAGCATCAATGGAGTTACTACTACATTCCAGGTGGCATTGGGAACCTTACCCTATCATGTAGCATTTTATCCCCATAAAACCTTCTAAGGTAGATGCTGTTATCACGGCTACTACTTCGGACATGGGGAAACTAGACTTGGCAAGGGGCAGGGACCCTCCCCAGGACACATGAGTAGAGTGGCAGAATGAGACCAAACTCAGGTCTGTGTGACTCGAGTCTACATCCCTCACGTGACCCTGTCAGCCCCTGAGTGGTAGATGATGGTCACATTGAGGGTTCAGAAGATGCAATGGCTTCAGGAGGGTATCCAAGCAAGCCAAACCTTACAAACAGATAGAACTCAGATAAGCCAAGAGGAAAGGAGGGAAATTCCAGGTGGGATGAAACAGCAGGGACAAACACACATAACTGGTTTGATGGATGAAGAATGAACAAGTTTGGCCAGAATCAAGCAGCGTTTCTCAACAGGGGCACCACTGGCATCAGGTTAGGATACTTGTTCGCTGTGTGGGACTGTTGGAGTCCCAATAGAGGGCAATTTGCATGCATGGACCCTGCCTACTAAATGCCAGTCACCACCCCCATCCTTGTGGCCATCATGATGTTTCCATGCATTTCCAAATACCCTCCAGGGCACCTCTTACTGAGAACCACTAGAGCAAACAAGAGTTGGCGATCAGGGTGGGATTTGGGGTCAGACTGAGGAAGGCCTTGAAAATCAAAGGAACAAATTTGGCCTTGATCCTTAAGACAATGAGCAATCACCAAAGGTTTACGAGCAAAGAGTATGTGGGGAAGTAAAGGGAGCTGGAATGGAGAAGCTGGGGAAGGGGAGATCCCAGACTCAAAGGAGAGAAGACTCTCAAGGAAGCTAAGAATATCTGTGTGTCATCCTCTGCCTGTCCTACTGTGGTCAGTCTTGTGTGCCCGTGGGATAGAGTGCAGCACCACAATGGGCAGGAGTGATAACAAGACAGAAGTGGAGGATGCTCCTTTATCTATCTCCAGAAGAATCAGGGAGCTCTATATGTTTGGGGTATGTACGGATCAAAACTACGTAATAAAGAGATATACTGCCCCAATATTAATGGTGAATGAAACTAGAAAAAAGATGACCAGAAGGCTTGCTAATGATGATTTCTTTTTTGTTTTGGCCAGATTTACTTAAACTATCTCTGAGCCTACATCCCTTTATCCAGGAGGTCATCAAACTCTATCCCAGAATTAATTTTCAAACAAAGAAAATGCCATACCAACCATAAGTATTTGATCCAGAGATCTTAAAGAACGCATGTCCACACTAACAGGCCCTCAGAAAACTTAGCCCTTATCTCCAGGAAGAGAAAAGCATGGGCTTTGTGGGATAAAGGACCTCTGAGGTCCATGTGTGAGATGCCTAGGGCCAGATTGAAGATATCTGGGGGTGCCTCTCTCCACATGTGTCCCAAGTGGGGGCAGCTCTGCTGGGGAATGAAGAATGAGACATAAACTCCTGGTTTATGGGAGCCAATGGGTATCATTCTTTGGCCTGAAAAAGATGCTGCAATTGCTTGCATTCCAGTTATCAGACAGTTTCAAGAGTGATATGTAGTTTTGTTTATAAGGAAAAACGCCAAGCCCTGAGAAAATTCCCAGAACAATGATTGTAACTCATGACAAGACGGCATGTGAATTTTTTCTGGCGCCTTGGTGTAGGTTGTTGATGCAGAACCTTGTGGGATTTTCTTTTTCATCCTCTGAGGAAGTTATGCTTTTTCACCAATAATACTTATTAAGAAAAAAAAAATGAAATGTCATGGCTTTGGGGGGATTTCAAAGGGATCCTAACCTGAGATTGGTGTTAGGAAGAACTTCTTCTGTTCCATTTTAGGGGGGCTGGAAATCATCATTCCCATTCAGAGTGAAGGCTGATTTTGCAGTACATTATCCCACTAAAATTGGATTTTAGCTCAAGAGGTGGGGTGATATGATCCTGGTTTAATAAAATTTAAAAATTTTCCAAGTCCTTCAAACACCCACAATAATATGACAGCAGAACAAATTTTGTTATGTATTTATCAAGGAACACCACCCAGAAACGCATTCCAAACTTTCATCAGTTCTGAAAGTTCTGAAAGATAAAGTTGGCCATTATCTCTACAAATGTTGACTCTGCCCCATTCTTCCTGCGCTTTCCTCTGATTGATTAAATGCGTGTTTATCTTCTAATATCGTGTTTCATGTCTCTTAGCCTTTCTTTCATATTTCCCGTTTTTTATGTATCTCAATGCTTCATTCTGAATGATTTTTACTAACTTAACTTCCAGTTCTCATATTCTCTCTTTAGCTTTTATCTAACCTTATATTGAAAGGTCTGAGTTTAGGGGAGGATCCTGGGAAGATGGCAGAGTAGGAAGCACCAAAAATCTGTCTCCCTACCTAAGTACAAGCATTGTACTGGCTATGTTTGATGTAGCTATTTTGGAACTCTGGAGTCTATTGAATGCTTATGACTTCTAGGGGAAGACTTGGATGGTAAAATGTGGTTAATTTTGGTCAATTTCAGCTCTTAGCACAATAGCAACTACCCATCTCCCATCCCTAGCCATGTGGCAGGCAGCTGTGCATGTGTTCCTGGAGCAGCTTGCACACAGCTTACAGGAGCCAGGCAGGGCAAAATAAACTCTGTCCTCCTGTCCTCCAGATACCAGGAATCTGCTCTCCATATGTGATCACTGACTGTTGCTTCTGATGACAGATATGTAGTCAAAGAGGCAGGCAGCCATTGTTGTTATACCTTTCCCCATTATTGGAAGCTCTTCCCCATTTGGCTAAAGTGACATCCAGGGATTTAAAGAGCTACCGTCTTTCACCCCTGCCCTGATCATTTTTTGCTTTTTCCCCTTTTGGGAGCCAGGCATTAGAGACTAGGACATTCAAAAACAACTGCATATCTGAAGAAAATTAGAAAATGATCACACATGCCCAGGGAGAGTCTCAGAAAAGACTGGAGAAGATCTTAAGTTTATAACTCAATCAGATCCTCCACAGAGAGACAGCTCACAGCAATAAAACAAAAACAGAAAATAATAAACATAAACAGTAATAAAAAGAAAACAGCAAACCCTGTGGAAGGAGGAGAATCTGCTTTCCAAAGTTATCATATTATTAGATTCAAATGTCTAGTGTTCAACAAAAAATTACAAGACATACAAAGAAACAAGAAAGTATGGCCAATTCAAAGGAAAAACATAATTAAACAGACTCTGTCTCTGAAAAAAGGCTTACAGGCAGATATACTAGACAAAGACTTTATTTCCTTTAAGACGCTTTTTTATCTTTAAGAAAATGATTTTATTTATTTTATTTTTTAAATTTTATTTATTTTTTTCAGTGTTACAAGATTTATTGTTTTGCACTACACCCAGTGCTCTATGCAATACGTGCCCTCCTCAATACCCACCACCAGGCTCGAAAATGATTTTATTTTTAAGTAAATATCCCCACATCCAACTTGAACTTACAACCTGGAGATCAAGAGTCACATGTTCGACTGACTGAGCCAGCCAGGAGCTCCTAGACAAAACCTTTAAAATAAATATGTCTTAATGATGCTGAGAGAGCTAAAGAAAGATGGGTGGAGGATTAAGAAAATGGAAATGTGAACAAAATGGAAATATCAATAAAGAGATACAAATCCTCAAGAAATAGAAAACCAAAATAAAACAAAAGCAAAAAGAAATTCTGGAGTTGAAAAGTACAGCAACTGAAATGAAAAATTCACTAGAGATATTCACAGGCAGATTTAAGAAGGCAGAAGAAAGAATCTGCAAAATTGACCACAGAATAATGGAAACTACTGAATCTGAAGAAAAATAGGAAGAAAAGAGATTTCTTTAAGAAAAGTGAACAGGGGTGCTTGAATTGCTCAGGAAGTTAAGCATCTGTCTTTGGCTCAGGTCATGATCCCAGGGTCCTGGGATTGAGCCCCATCTTTGGCCCCCTGCTCAGCAGGGAGCCTGCTTCTCCCTCTCCCCCATACTCATGCTCTCTCTCTTTCTCTCTCTCTCTCTGTCTCTCAAATAATTAAATAAAATCTTAAAAAAAAAAGTGAACAGAGCTTAAGGGACCCATGGGACACTTTAAGATGGACTAACATATGCATTATAGGAGTCCCAAAGGAGAAGAGAGAGAATATTTTTAAAACTGATGACTGAAAACTTCCCAAATTTGATCAAAGTTATGAATATAAACATCCAAGAAGCTTAACAAACTCCAAATAAGATTAACTCAAAGAGAAACTGAGTTAATTACACTGAGACACATTGTAATCAATATTTCAAAAGTCAAAGACAAACAGAGAATCTTAAAAGCAAAGTTGCAAGAGAAAGTGAATTGTCATATATGAGGGATTCTCAATAAGATTGTCAGCAGATTTTTCATTAGAAATGATTAAGGAGGGCGCCTGGGTGGCTTAGTTGTTAAGCGTCTGCCTTCGGCTCAGGTCATGATCCCAGGATCCTGGGATCGAGCCCCACATTGGGCTCCCTGCTCAGCGGGAAGCCTACTTCTCCCTCTCTTTCTGCTGTTCCCTTGCTTGTGTTCCCTCTCTTTCTGTGTCTCTGTCAAACAAATAAATAAATAAAATCTTAAAAAAAGAAAAAGAAAAAGAAATGATTAAGGAGAGCATATACTGCATGGAGCACTGGGTGTGGTGCATAAACAACGAATCTTAGAACACTGGGAAAAAAAAGAAATGCTAAAGGACCGAACACAACATGTTAATACATTCAAAGTGCTAAAAGAAAAAAAATGTCAACCAAGAATATTATATCCAGCAAAACTGTCTTTCAAAAGTGAGGGAGAAATTAAGACATTCCTGGATACACAAAAGCGAAGGGTATTTGTGACCACTAGAGCTAAGGTGCAAAAAACGCTCAAGAAATTCCTGCCAGGCAAAATGGAAGGGCACTAGATAGTAACTTAAACAGTACGGATAAAAAAGATCTCAATAAAGGAAAATATATTGGGAATTATAAAATCAAATATTACTGTAACATTTGTTTATAACTGTACTTTTTGTTTTCTACATGATTGAAGAATCTAATGTATTTAAAGAAAAAATTATTAGTGTAAAACTGAATAACCTCTGTAACCTACTGTAACCTTTATTTATAATTTCAAGTCCTATTTTCTACACAATTTAGAAGACTTGGTGCATAAACAATGAATCTTGGAACACTGAAAAAATTAATTTAAATTAAAAAAATAAAAGACTAACACATTTAAAATTATTAGTTTATGTTTTAGGACACACATGTATAAAGATGTAGTTTTGTGACATCAACAACCAAAAGAAGTGGGGACAGAGCTGTAAGGAACAGAAAATTTTTTTATTGAAATTAAGCTGATATAAATTCAAACTGGAGTGCTTGAATGTTATTATAATTATTATATAATAATATAATTATGTTATCATATTATTATATAAGCATATAATATTATATATATATAATATATTATATAAGAATTATATAATTCTTTAGAATGTCAAATGCAATCTCCATGGTAACCACAAAGAAAATAGCTATAGAATATACACAAAGGGAAGTGAGAAAGGAATTTATACATTTCACTACTAAAAAAACTCAAAACAAAACAAAACAAAAAACTAAACACAAAAAAAGATAGTAATGTAGGAAATGAGAAACAAAAATCTATAAGGCGTGCAGGAGCCAAATAACACAAAAATGGAAGTAAGTTCTTCCCTATCTGAAATTACTTTAAATGTAAATGGATTAAACTCTGCAATTAAAAGACAGAAATTGCAAAACGGATAAAAAACATATGATCCAAGTATACTCTATTTATAAGAGACTCGCCTGAGATCCAAAGATACAAGCACATTGAAAGTGAAAGGATAGTAAAGGGTATTCCATACAAATAGTAAACAAAAAGGGGCAAAGGTAGCCACACTAATAGAAAAAGTAGAGTTTAAATAAAAAAAGTTAATAAGATGCAAAAAAGGACAAAATATGTTAGTAAAAATTCAATACAGGAATGGATAGAACAACTATAAATATCTATGGACCTAATGACAGACCATCAAAAGAGGAAAAACAAAAATTGACAGAATTAAAGGTAGAAATAGATATTTTTACAATAGTAGTTGAAGACCTCACTACTGCATTCACAATAACGGCTAGAAAACCTGGGCAGAAGATAAGTAAAGAAATAGAGAACTTAAACAACACATTAACCCAACTACATCTGATAAATATATATTTTCAGAATATTTTCAGGATTCAGCAACATATTAATATATATGGCACTCTATCCAATAACAGCAGTATAAACATTTTTCTTAAGTGCACAGGGGACATTTTCCAGGATAGACCATATGTTAGGTCACAAATTAAGTCTCAATAAAATTTTAAAAAGATATAATTTTAAATATACATCTTCTTTGGTCATGATAAGATGAACCAAGTATCTTAAAGATGTTCTTAAAGAATGTGAAATTAGGGGGGCACCTGGGTGGCTCAGTAGTTAAGCGTCTGCCCTCGACTCAGGTCATGATCCCAGGGTCCTGGGATCGAGCCCCGCATCAGGCTCCCTGCTCGGCAGGAAGCCTGCTTCTCCCGCTACCATTCCCTCTGCTTGTGTTCCCTCTCTTGCTGTGTTTTTCTCTGTCAAATAAATAAAATCTTTAAAAAGAAAAAAAAAAAAAGAATGTGAAATTAGGGGCGCCTGAGTGGCTCAGTGGGTTAAAGCCTCTGCCTTTGGCTCAGGTCATGATCTCAGGGTCCTGGGATCGAGCCCCACATCGGGTTCTCTGCTCAGCAGGGAGCCTGCTTCCCCATCTCTCTCTGCCTGCCTCTCTGCCTACTTGTGATCTCTCTCTCAACCTGTCAAATAAATAAGTAAATAAATCTTTAAAAAAATGTGAAATTAACAACAAAATGAAAACTGGAAAACTCACAGTTTTGGAAATTTAACAGCATACTATTAAGCAACTACTGGATTAAAGATAAATTAAAAGGGAAATCCAACACATCAAAACTGATGGGGTGATGTAAAAGTGGTGCCAAGAGGTAAGTTTATAGCTATAAACACATTAAGCACAAGAACAATCTTAAATCAACAACTTAACTTTACAATTTAAGGAGCTAGAAAAAGAACATACTAAAGATAAAGCTAGTGGAAGGAAGGAAATAATAAAAATTAGAGAAGAAAAAAATGAAATAGAATAGAACAATAGAGAAAACCAATGAAACCAAAAGTTGGTTCTTAAAAAGAGGTCAACAAAACTAACTGACAAAGCTTTAGTAGATGGACTAATTTAAAAAAGAGGCAAGACTCAAATTACTAAGATCAGAAATGAATGTGAGGACATTACTAGTGATTCCATAGAAATAAAAAGGATCACAAGAAAGTGCCATGAATAACTATATGCCAACAAATTGGATAACCGAAATGTGATAGACACATTCCTAGAAACACAAAACATTCCAAGACTAAATCAGGAAGAACTAGAAAATCTGAATAGATTTATAACTGGTAAGGATGGTGAATCAGTGATCAAAAATATCTCAACAAAGAAAAGCCATGGACCTGATGACTTCACTGGTGGAGTCCACCAAACATTCAAAGAAAATGAATACCGATCCTTCCCAAAACTTTCCAAAAAAAAAATTTAAGAGAAATACTTTGGAATACTTCCAAAACAGTTCTATGAAGCCAGCATTACCTGATACCAAAGACAAAGATACTGCAGGAAAACTAGACCAACATCCCTTATGACCAATGATGCAAAAATCCACAACAAAATACTAGTAAACAAAGGGGCACTTGGGTGGCTCAGTCTTTAAGCATCTGCCTTTGGTTCAGGTCATGATCCAAGGGTCCTGGGATCAAGCCCTGTATCAGGCTCCCTGCTCAGCAGGAAGCCTTCTTCTCCCTTTCCCACTCCCCCTGCTTGTGTTTTCTCTCTCACTGTCTCTCTCTCTGTCAAAAATAAATAAAATCTTCTTTTTTTTTTTAAGATTTTATTTATTTGACAGAGAGAAACACAGCGAGAGAGGGAACACAAGGGAGGGAACGATAGCAGGAGAAGCAGGCCTCCTGCAGAGCAGAGAGCCCGATGCAGGGCTCGATCCCAGGCCCCTGGGATCTGGCCTGGGCTGAAGGCAGACGCTTAATGACTGAGCCACTTAGGTGCCCCTAAATAAAATCTTCTAAAAAAAAAAAATACTAGTAAACAGAATTCAGCAGCATATTAAAAGAATTATAACCATGGCCAAGTGGGATACATTCCTAGAGTACAAGGATGGTTAGACATACAAAAACTGATCAATGTAATGTGTCACATCAACAAAATGAAGGAAAAAACCCACATGATTATCTCAATTGATATGGAAGCATTTGATAGAATTCAAGATGCTTTCCTTATAAGACTATTTAGCAAAACTAGAAATAGAAGGAAACTACCTCCACATTATAGAAAACATATATGAAAAATCCACAGCAAACATCATACTCAATGGTGAAAGATTGAAAACTTTCTTTCCAAATCATGACATGCAACTTCATGAAGTGTTCCATAATTTTTATATATTCAGGGCACTAAATGAGAAGAACATGCAGCCAAGAATACTTTATCCAGCAAGGCTGACATTCAAAATGGATGGAGAGATAAAGAGCTTCCAAGATCGGCAAGGATTAAAAAAGTATGTGACAACCAAGCCGGCACTCCAGGAAATACTAAAGGGTGTTCTATAAAAGTAGAGAGAACCCATGAGTGACTTAGAACAGAAATTTACAATCTATAGAAACAAGGACTACACAGGCAATATGATGTCAATAAGCATTTATCTTTCAATAATCACTCTCAACGTGAAAGGCCTAAACGCTCCCATAAAATGGCACAGAGTTGCAGAATGGATAAAACGACAGGACTCGTCCATATGCTGTCTACAAGAGACACATTTGGAACCAAAAGATACATCCAGACTGAAAGTGAAAGGATGGAGAACCATCTTTCATGCCAACAGGACCCAAAAGAAAGCTGGAGTAGTGATTCTCATATCAGATACACTAGATTTTAAGCTAAAGAATGCAGTCAGAGGTACAGAAGGACACTACATCATTCTTAAAGGGTCTATCCTCCAAGAAGATCTAACAATTGTAAACATTTATGCCCCCAATACAGGAGCAG
>CM053609.1:13865791-13932395 GCA_028646535.1 Procyon lotor
ATGACAAAAAAGTCATATTATATTTAACAAAATATTTAACAAAAGAGAAATGGGATAAATTGGACTTAGTGAAAATTGAAAAATTTTGTGCATCAAAAGACCTTATCAACAGCAAAAAGGCAACCCAGCAACTGGGAGAAAATGTTTGCAAACTGTGTGTCTAATTGATAAGTGATTAATACCCATATGTAGAAATCTTAGAACTCAAAACCAAAAACAACCTGCATTGAAAATGGGAAAAATATTTTTTCATGTGTCTGTTAGCCATTTGTATGTCTTCTTTGGAGAAGTGTCTGTTCATGTCTTCTGCCCATCTTTTGATGTAATTATTGGTTTTGTGAGTGTTGAGTTTGAGGAGTTCTTTATAGATCTTGGATATTAGGCCTTTGTCTGTAGTGTCATTTGCGAATATCTTCTCCCATTCTGTGGGTTGCCTGTTTGTTTTGTTGAATGTTTCCTTCACTGTGCAGAAGCTTTTTATCTTGATGAAGTCCCAAAAGTTCAATTTTGCTTTTGTTTCCTTTGTCTTTGGAGACATGTCTTGAAAGAAGTTGCTGTGGCTTATGTCGAAGAGGTTACTGCCTATGGTCTCCTCTAGGATTTTGATAGATTCCTGCCTCACGTTGAGATCTTTTATCCATTCCGAGTTTATCTTGGTGTATGGTGTAAGAGAATGGTCCAGTTTCATTCTTCTCCATATATCTGTCCAATTTTCCCAGCACCATTTATTGAAGAGACTTTTTTCCCACTAGATATTTTTTCCTGTTTTGTCAAAGATTATTTGACCATAGAGTTGTGGGTCCATATCTGGGCTCTCTGTTCTGTTCCACTGGTCTATGTGTCTGTTTTTGTGCCAGTAACATGCTGTCTTGGTGATCACCGCTTTGTAGTAAAGCTTGAAATCGGGCAATGTGATGCCCCCAGCTTGGTTTTTCTTTTTCAGCATTTGCTTAGCAATTCGGGGTCTTTTCTGGTTCCATATAAATTTTAGGATTGTTTGTTTTTGAAAGGCTTTTGAAAAAATCCAGTGGAATTTGGATCGGGATGGCATTGAAAGTATAGATCGCTCTGGGCAGTATAGACATTTTAACAATGCTTATTCTTTCGATCCAGGAACATGGAATGCTCTTCAATTTCTTTCATGAGCATTCTGTAGTTCCCCGAGTACAGATCCTTCACCTCTTTGGTTAGATTTATTCCCAGGTATCTTATGGTTTTTGGTGCTATCGTAAATGGAATAGATTCTGTCATTTCTCTTTCCACAGATTCATTGTTAGTGTATAGGAAAGCAACTTATTTCTGTGCATTGATTTTGTATCCTGCCACATTACTGAATTGCTGTTAAAAAAAAATGGGAAAAAGAGTTATATAGACAATTCATCCAAGATACACTAATGTATACAATATAGTAATTGAACATTTCCATACAATACCCTGTGATTATCACAGCAGGGGCCCTCCTTAATCCCCTTCACCTATTTAATCTATTCCCTCTCCACCTCCCCTCTGGTAACCATCAGAATGTCCTCTGTGGTTAAGAGTCTGTTTCTTGGTTTGCCTCTCTCTCTCTCTCTCTCTCTCTTTCCCCCCTTTGCTCATTTGTTTTATTTCTTAAATTCCACATATGAGTGAAATCATATGATATTTATGTTTCTCTGACTGACTTACTTCACTTAGCATAATATACTCAAACTCTATCCATGTCTTTGCAAATGGCAAGGTTTCACTCTTTTTTATGGTCTGGTAATATTCTAGTGTGTGTGTGTGTGTGTGTGTGTGTGTGTATTTATCCCATCTTCTTTACCCATTTATGACTAATATTACACTTTATGTTAACTAACTAGAATTTAAATGAAAACTTAAATAAATAATTAAAAATGGGGGGTGAGAATTAAGGAGTGTACTTATTGTGATGAGCACTAGGTGTTGTAGCGAAGTGTTGAATTATACTACATTATACTATATTGTACACCTGACATTAATATTACACTGTATGCTAACTAACTGGAATTTTAATACAAACTTAAACAAATACACAAATGGCCAATAAGCACATGAAAAGATGTTCAATAACACCAATCATTAGGGACACGCGAATCGAAACTAATATGAGATATCACCCATTAAGATGGCTACTAGTAAAAGAATAGAAAACAACATGTGTCGGTGAAGGGATGAAGTTGGAAGCCCTCGTGTGCTCTTTGTAGGACCATAAAATGGTACAGTTTCTGTGGCAAATAGTATAGCAATTCCTTAAAAAATAAAAATGGCACTATCATATGATTCAGCAATTCCATGACTGGGTACAAACCTAAAAGAGTTGAAAGCAGGGTCTCAAAGAGCTATTTGTAAATCCATGTTCCCAACATTGTTCACAGTAGCTAAAATGTTGAAGCAATCCAGGTGTCTGTAGACAAATGAGTAAGCAAAATGTGGTATATACATACGACAACATACCATTGAGCCTTGGTAAAGGAGGACATTTTGTAATACGTCACAACATGGATGACTCTTGAGGATAGTATTATAAGTGAAATAAGCCAGTCACAAAAAAACAAAAACAAAAACAAAAAACCACAAATGCCATAAGATTCCACTTGTATGACGTATTTAGTTAAATTGATGGAGGAGACAGAGGCAGGATGGAGGTTACTAAGGGATGGGGGTACAAGAGAATGGGGAGTTGTTTAGTAGGTACAGAGCTTTAGTTCTGCAATATAGAAAGAGATAAGGGATCGATGGGGTGACGATTGCACAAGAACACGAATCTATTTAATACTGCTAAACTGAACACTTAAAAATGGTTACGATGGTAAATTTTGTGCTACTGTGTATCTACCAAAGTAATTTTTAAAAAAAGAAATGCTGATACCCACTATAACATGGATGAAACTTGAAAGTATTACGCTAAATGAAATAACCTGTACACAAAATGGAAAATACTGTATGATTTCATCCATATGAGGTGGGTAGAGTTGCCAAGTTCATAGAGACTGAGAGTAGAATGATCGCTGCCAGGGCTGGGGGAGGAGGGAATGGGGAGTTAGTGTTTAAAGTGTACAGAATTTTAGTTTGGGAAGATGAATAAGTTCTGGAGATGGATGGTGGTGACAACTACACAGCAATATGAATGTACAGTAATGCCACTGAATTATATACTTAAAATTTGTTAACAGTTTAAATATTATGTTATGTATGTTTTACCACAATAACAAATAGAAGTAAAAAAATTCTGTGTTTTGAATTTTGATTATTCCTTTTAAATTATTCCTAGAGGTTCTATTTGGTTCTATTTCAAATCTTCTATGTCACTTTTCATAGTTTCCTATTCTTTGCAGATATTTTTTAAGCTTTAAATACCTTTTAATATCTAAGTGCCATTATTTTGTCACCTGTGTCTTATAAACTAATATCTGCCTTTTTTTCCAGGTCTATTTCTGGTACCCACTGTTTCTACTGGATCTCACTTGTGATGCCTTTTTCCTTATATACTTGCTTATTTTATTATTATTTTTTTTGTATGTTGCTCATTGTTCTTGAAAAAGTATTTGTAGGATAAAGTGCTTTTCTTCAAGATTTGTATTTGTTTTTGCAAGTTGCCTGGGGCCATCTATCCCAAACCATTTTATTTTATTTTTTAAAATTTTCAGTCTTTTTTTGTTATTATGTTAAATTAGCCAACATATAATACAGTGTTAGTTTTTGTTGTAGTGTTCAATGATTCATTATTTGCATATAACACCCAGTGCTCATCACAACATGTATCCTCCTTAAAACTCATCACCCAGTTACCCCATCCCCTCACTCTGCTCCCTTCTGTAAACTTCAATTTGTTTCCCAATGTCCAGAGTTTCTCATGGTTTGTCTCCCTCTCCGGAAGAAATCAGAGAAGGAGACAAAGACCACTTCAAACTAAACTCACAATTGAGATTACTTCAAGACTACCCTAGAAATGTGAACCTGGGATGCAAATCTCCACAATGTCCCACCTAAGATTGCAAGTTCTTGGAGGAGTTCCCTCACACTCTGCTCAGTGTCTCAGCAACTCTAATTTAGTTCCCTGCTTCATCTTTATTGTGAAAGTATAGCTTTTCAGGTTATAGCTTAATGTGCGGAGATTCTCCTATTATACTGCCCACTTTTGATGTTTGCCCCCTTACCACCAAGAGAATAATCAGAGTTCAAGTTTGCCTGGATCAACAAATATCCTCGAAGCAAAAACAACTCCAGTATTGCTCTTATCTCTCTGGGGTTTCCTATTTCCCTTAGATTTTTGTCCTGTTTTAATTCTTTATTATTAGGTTTGAGGCATATGAAATTATTACTAGCTGACCTCTTTTGACTGTCGAAAAGCAAATATAATAAAGTTAATATTTAGCCAGACTCTGGATGCTTAAAAAATGCTTCTTCTCTTTTATCCAGCATTTTAAATTTTCTCAGCAGGAGAGTTGGCCCAAGTAATGTAGTCTGCCAAATTCCCAGAAACAGAGTCCATCTTTTGATTCTTCCTGCTGGTTGTGGGAAGACTTCTCTCTCAAAACTCAGCTCATCCACATGTGCTCTCTGGGAACTTCCTCCTATATATTATCTCCTCTCAGGTGACAAAATTTTTCTCTTTTTCAGGTTACCCCTTCTCTTCTTCCCTTTTTTGGTTAATGGTTCATGTTTCTCTCTTCACTGGAATACCTCTCCAGCATGTGGGAATGACCTCTTTATCAAAATCTATCTTCTATCTAGCTTACTGTAGGGAGTACAGGAGGAAAGAGAAAGACAATGAAAAGCCTGAAATAAATGAAGCACAGGAAACACAGTAGAGAGGCAAAGGGCTGTTGTGAAAGGCTAATGTGAATGGAAGTCCAGAATTACAGCTGTGTTGCTGGCTAGCAGAGCAGCTGGTCCCATTCAAAGCAGGAAGGTAGAAGGCCACAGAAAAGAGATCTCTTAAAAAGAAACAAAATCAGTAGATCATTGGATGTGTTCAAATGTACTGAGAGAATGTATCCAGAGCATGCTAGTGAATAATTAAGCAAAACAATATAATAACACACATGCACACACATGCAAAACAAAGAAACAAATAAAAAACAAAAGCCATTAATAACTTCAGGGGGGAAAAAGTTGTACAGTAAAGGAAAGGTGGTCATAGCCACTTTGTGTGTAACTCAGCTCTAGATAATATTTTCTATTAGAGATATTATAGATAATATCTACTATATTATCTACTATAGTAGTAGATATTAGATATATCTAATATAGTAGATGTTAGATAATATCTACTATAGATAATATGACTATATGAATATGAAAAAAAGACTTACTGTGACAAAACTGTTCTAGGAGAATGGGGAATAAACTTGTTGGTGAAAGATCTTATAAGACAGCTAAATTCTCATTTTCCTTTATAGGAAGTCAAGAGATAATATCTAAACCAAAAAAATAGGAATAAGAAGATACTAATATAAGCATGGAATTTGGAAGTATAAATATTATGAAAATGCTAGAAGAAATAACTAAAAGAAATAAAATCAATTGCATCTGAGAATTCAGAATCCAAAGTGAGTGTGACAAGGAACTGCTGTTTTTAATTATAAGTCTCCTAGTATATTATTTGACTTTTTAAACCATATGCTTTTATTACTATGATAAAAAATAAAAATTGATTTTAAAACATAAGCATCAGAAATAAAGATAAAATTATCTTTATATGCAGTTGTAATGGATTGGATATTTTGAAAACCCAAGAGACTAATTAAAAAATTAGCATTGGTAAGAATAATGAGATTCCTGGATACAAAGTAAATCTATAAAAATCCATAGCCTTTCTCTGTAATAAACAAACTTAGTTGGAAATTGAAAAATCCTGCTCATGTTAGTGACAAAAATTCAACAGTTCATAGGAAGAAATCTAGCAAAAATGATATAATACCTATTGAAGAAAATGTTATAATTTTGTTAAAAGAATTTAAAAATATTACAACAGTGGAGACACACACCATATTTCTAGATATGAACACAAAATTGTATAGGAACAAAAATAAAATGCAGTTCTAAATGGAATTTCAATGGTATATCTTGGAATAGAACAAATACGTTTTGCAGGTAATATGACAGAAAAAAGTTTAAGAATACCCCAGAACATTTTATTAAAAAAAAATGGTGTGAGGCAAGTGTTTTGCCTCACCAGATTATTACAATCTACTTTAAAACTGCTTTAAGAGTTGGCATAAAAATGACATAAATCAGAAACAAATGAAACAAAATAAAGTCCAGAAATATTAACATTTTCCTTATTGTCTTTGGCTTGCTTCACTTATTAAAGACATGTATTACTTCATAATTTTAAAAAATCTAATAAAGGCAATTTAAAAACAATCTAATGAAATCTTTCTATTTATATGCACTTTCCATATCTTTTTAGAAAACCAATGGTATTTTTGTCAGATGACTTTTTTACTTCTCTGCATGTGTTTTTCTTCTTTTTAAAATTCCAAGGATCATTTTCAAATTTTCAATAACCCAGAAGTATATTGAGAAAAACGTGTAAGTCTCTCCTCAAGACCCAGTCATAGTCCCAGAGAAAGTTTGGAGTCTGTCTTCTCCACTGAATCTTAAGATTCCTTTACTCGATTTTGGATCACACATTTTCATGGTCCTACACTATCATCCAAAATGAGGAATCCTGTATATATCTTTAGGTATTATTTGGAATAAATAATGGAATAAATCTGGATTTATTATTATTCAGTTTTTTAAATATAATCTTTTAAAAATGTCAAGTCCGACAGAACCAGAGATTATTGAAAGTTTTCATTGCAGAGCCAATCTCCCCACCTCACCCCCAATTTCATTTCTCTTGCCAGGAGTATTAGATTGATGAGGATCATTCTAGTTCTTTGTTTTATAATACATATATATGTTTTGCACTTGCACAAATGGGTCATAATAAATGTTTGAGGCTCTACTGTTTGCATTTAAGAATAGATCTTTTCTTCCCCCAATGCTTTTATTTTTTCAGTTTTCCAAGATTCATTGTTCATGCACCACACCCAGTGCTCCATGCAATACGTGCTCTCCTCAACACCCACCACCAGGATTGCCCAACCGCCCACCCTCTCCCCTCCGAAACCCTCAGTTTGTTGCTCAGAGTCCACAGCCTCTCATGGTTCACCTCCCCCTCCGATTTCCCCCCATTCACCCTTCCTTTCCTTCTCACAATGTCCTCCATGTTTTTCCTTTTGCTCCACACATAAGTGAGACCATAAAATAATTTGACTCTCTCCGCTTGACTTATTTCATTCCGCATAATCTCTTTCAATCCCGTCCATGTTGATACAAAAGTTGGGTATTCATCCTTTCTTATGGAGGCATAATATTCCATTGTATGTATGTATGTACCATATCTTCTTTATCCATTCATTTGTTGAAGGGCATCTTGGTTCTTTCAAAATCAACAAGAAAGTAAACAATAAATGTTGGAGAGGCTGTGGAGAAAGGGGAACACTCTTACACTGTTATGGGAATGCAAGTTGGTGCAGCCACTTTGGAAAACAGTGTGGAGATTCCTCAAGAAATTAAAAATAGAGCTACCCTATGACCCTGTAATTGCACTACTGGGTATTTACCCCCAAAAAGCAGATGCATACAAAGAATGGCCACATGTACCCCAGTGTTCATAGCAGCAATGGCCACAAGAACCACATCATTCTTGTAAAGGGCTGCATGACTGTTCATAGTAGAAACACACTATTGTTTATTTTTACAGTCTTATCCCAACAGACATTTAAATTTCTCCAATTTTAGCTATTGTCAGCAGGGAATGGTCCTAAGCATGTGGCCTCGTGCATGGTGCAAGGATTCGGGTCTGCTATGATTTTAACTGTGAGATTGTTGAGCCAGAGTGTGATCAATTGATGTGCACCACTCAATGCCCTGCCCAACATGATTCCTGTGCCATGTTTCTACCAACAGTGTGTGATGAGTCCCTTTTCCTCACACTCTAACCCACATGGGATATGATCAATCTTTTTAAATTTTTGCCAATCGGATAGATTCTGAAATGTCATCTCATTGTTTGAATTTGCATTTTCATGCACAGGATGTCATGGTTTACCAACCATTTGTATTTCTTCTGTCAATTGTTTTTAAATGCCATTTGCCCATTTATTCTATTAGGCTGTTCTTTTTTCTTTGATCAATTTTTAGAAATTTGTTACAATTTGTAACTTGAACATTGCCTTGTATGCATATTACAAATAGTTTCTCTCTAAGTCTCTCTAGTCTTTAAACCTTGCAAATGATGTATGAATATATAGAAGTTTAAAAAATTATAGATAGTTAGATCTGTTAAATGTTTTTATTATAGCCATTAGATTTGGTATTCTGCTTAGAAAGACTTTTTGCCTATCAAATATGAAGTATGTCCCTATATATTTTTTCTAATACTATTATAATTTTATTTTTCTGCATTTGATTCTATAATGCAGTTGGATTTTATTTTTACATAAGTTGGTGTTTTAGGAAACTAAGGATATTACTTTTTAATTATAGTTAGTTATCCTGCATTTATTTATTGAGCATTCTAGTCTCTGTTGATGATGGTCTTCAATCATTAATAAATTCCTGAAAAATCATGAGTCTGTTCCAAGACTTGTCCTTTTCCATCCATCTATTTGTCTATTCTGGTATGCCAATGCCAAAATGTTTTAATTACTCTAACTTTATAGAACATTTTGATATCTAATTTTCATTTTCCTTATTCCTGTCATTTTCCTTATTTAGGAAAATATAGAATATTTTGATATCTAATTTTCATTTTCCTTATTTTCCTTATTCCTATTATTTTCCTTATTTTTCAAACACCTCTGGCTATTCTATATTTTAAATAAAATCCATTTTGTGCATTTCATAGGAACCCTTTAGGATTTTGCTGGGATTTTATTCAATTTGTGCATTATCTGGGGACAGACTCTACCCATTTATAAAAATGAATATTTCTAGTGAGGGTCATGGAGTTACTCAAGCTTTTTAAAAATGATGTTCATTAAATTGGTGTATATTTTTTCATCTAGAATTTATACTCTTTTTTCTATGGGAGTTTTAAAATATTTCATCTGTTGTTTTGAATGGCATACTTCCCCCATTGCAATTATAAATGGTGATTGCTGGTGTATGAGAAGTCCAAGCCTTTGTGTGTGGCAGGATAGGGAGGGTGAGGTACTAGTGAAAGAAGGGAATGGCTAAACATTATTTCCTCATTTGCTTTTATGAAAGCATTTAGACCGCATCTTCATCACCATTTTTTTTTCTTCAAACTCTGGTGCATTGGGGTACTACTGATAATTCTTTAAGTTCTTTTATTGTTTTATTATCATTTATTAATTCAGTGATTCATAACTAGAGATGGGGTAGATTCACCTTCCTAGGAGGGATACCTAATATCCCTCAGAGGCTTTAAAACATATTAAGAAATATTTCATACATATAAAGAACATATATAATGTCTACATGGAGATCAAAAAATAATACAGTGAACCCTTCTCTATCCACTATTCAGCTTACTAAACAATATATCACCAAGTCTTTCAAGTCCCTTGGAAGGTCTTTCTGATCTCATTCTCTTTCTTCTCTTGAAGAAGTAAGAAATACCTTGAGCTGTTTATCACTTTACTGCACATATATATTGGAGTAATTTTCCAAATTCACACATATGGACATTTTAACATGGTTTTTCTTCCATCTGGGGCCATCCCAATGAGGATCCTTGCCATGAAGAACCACTGTTACTCTGGGAGTGTGTGGAATACTCCAGAGATTAGGAGTTTGAAAATCATTAAAGCCTTGTCACTTATTCCTTTGAATTTTATCATGTATTACTGAAGCACTTGGTTTTCTTGGTAGTTTTTTTTTTTTTTAAATCCCATTTCATTGGTATGTTAATTTCTCTACCAATACAGCACTTTCTTGATGAAAACTTTAAGAGAGGATTTGTTTTAATACCTGGCAATCCATTAAAATTTTTTTAGTTTCAAAATTTTCTCCATTATTATTAGCTTCACATTCTTCAGGAAGAATTTCATATTAATGCTGTCAAGTCATTCAGAAGGTCTTCTTGAGATTTGGTTGAAAATACATTACATTTGTAAATTAATTTGGGAAGAGATTTCATCTTTACAATATTGAATCTTTCCAGTCAAGAACTCAACATCTTTCTCCGTTTGTTGAAATTTTATTTTATTTCCCTTATTATATATATACAATGAACTATTACTCAGCCATAAAGAGGAATGAAATCTAGGCATTTGCAATGATGTGGATGGAGCTAGAGAGTATAATGCTAATTGAAATAAGTCAGTCAGAAAAAGACAAATATCATATGATCTCACTCATATGTGGAATTTAAGAAACAAACAAAATGAGCAACAGGACAAAAAAAGAGAGAGAGAGAGAGACAAACCAAGAAACAGACTCTTAACTATAGAGAACCACTGATGGTTTCCAGAGGGGATGGGAATGGAAAGATGAGTTAAATAGGTGATGGGGATTAAGGAGGGCACTTGTCCGAGATGAGCACAGGATGTGGTATGGAAGTGGTGAATCACTATATTGTACACCTGAAACTAATATAACACTGTATATTAACTACACTGGAATTTAAAACAAAATGACATTTTGAAAAAGGAGTATTTGTTAGGATACAGTTGTTTATGATTTTAGAAAAATTTTAAAAGTCTCATACTTTAAGTGGGTGCTACATGTTCCTTTTTTTCCCTCACTTTTTTTTTTAAATTGAGGTATAATTGACATATAGCATTATGTTAGTTTCAGGGATCTCACATGATTCTATATTTGTATATATTGCAAAAATTACCACCACAGTAAGCCGAGTTAACAGCCATCATCATATGATTCAACATTTGTTTATTTTGGGAAATGATCACCACAATAAGTCTAGCTAACATCCGTCACCATACATCCGTAATTTTTGACAGTGTGGTAAAGCACTCTTCTTTTCTATTTTGTTTTCTACAAAGAAAAGCTACTGAAGTCCCTTTAATTGTTTTTCTCAGATAAGGTTAGAAGGTGTCTGTCTGAAAATGTTCACACAGAACTACCTGGGTCATGGAATAGATGAGGATCAAATGAGAGTAAACAAAAGCTCTCCAGGCTGTAGAGAAGTAGGGGACTATTACTTATTTCTGTTATTGTTTCAGTGAGTCTTTAAGTCTTTGGTCAGTTGTAGTCGTCAGAGAAGGCTATGCCATGCTATGACAATAAATTAACCCTGCAACAAACAAAAGTTTACTTCTTGCTCATATGAGTCCATTGACAGCTGGTGGTAGCTCTTGCCACCTGGAGACTCAGAGATCCAACCTCCTTGCCTTTGCCTCTGGTCACTGCAACACAAGAAGACAGGGATGGAAGACCCACATTGCCTTGTAATACTTGTCCGGGAAGGAAAGCACCTCCCTAGTGCTCACCGTCCATTGGCTGGAGTTAGTCATGTGATAGGACCTCACAACCAGAGAGGCTGGGAAATGTTGGGAAACTCATGGACGGTAGGTAGGTGAGCATCGGCTGTCTCAAAGTCACGATAAATAAACTGACGTGTGTGGTCTTGTGCCTTCACTGAGAAGTTTTGGCCACAGAGGACTGGCGTTGCAGTCGCTGACTGTGTGTGGGAAAGTGTGCTGAGCTCCAGACAAGCTCGGGGGCTCATGGTCTATTTCCTGGAGTTGTCACCCACACCCTTTGTTCTTTCTGACTTTAGCTTCTGTGTGTAAATACGCCTAGCACGCTCAATCCCATGGCAGAATCATTTTTCCTGATTTCTCGTGGTGCAATGGGTGGTTTCTAAGGCAGTGTCTTCAAGACCCTGGGCCCGCTGGCAAGTCAGGCTCATGGAGCCCACTTGGATGTCTTACATCCAACCTTAGGAAGCCCAGCTGGCCTTCCCACAGCATAGATAGATCAGAATTACTGCTGTTCCCCACTTAATTCTGCTCTCCCCTTTGGGCATCAGTAACCCACCTGAATACGGCCAACAGCACCTAGCTAGTCTCCCCTTTATCTCCCATCTAGTCTTAAAATGATTGTTTTAGAGCATAAGTCAGCTGGTGACAATCTTCTGCTCATGCCCCCAGGCACTGCTCCAAACCCAAAGCCCCCTTCCTCTCCTGCCTCCTTCAGCTCTGCCCTTTGCTCATTCTGCTCCAGGCCTCTGGTTTCTTTGCTGTGCTGCCTTGTGGGGTTTTGCTGTCTGCCAGAAGCACCTTCCCTTAGATAGTGTTGTTTTCATCACTTAATGCACCAAGGACTCACCTGACCACCCTATTTAATAATGCATCTTCCTCCCCCACTATCTAGACCCCCAATCTTCTCACTCTATTCTACTGTCTGCCTTTTAGCCCCAATAACTGTCTCCGTACTATATTATTGACCTGTTTGTTATGCTTCTTGCTTATTGTCTATTTCCTCCTTCCAGAACGCATGCTAGATGGGATCTTTGTTAAAAGTTTTCTGATATATCCTAAGTATTTAGAGTAATTCCTGGTACCTAGCTGATGCCTGATAAATACTTTTGAACAAATGAATGAACAAATCTCGCTCAAGTAGAATGCTTTCTTAAAATAAGACTATAAAGTGCTCACGGGAATCCAAGAAGAGGTACCCTGAGCTAGACAGGTACTACAAAGGACTAGTCTGGGAGACTAGTTACAGACCAGGGTAGCTATCATGGAGGATCTGTGTCAGGGCTGGCAGGGTCCCAATCTCTGATTCTCAGCACATCGACAACTCTGTACTCCTTCTGCCCTCTCTGCTCAGTCCTCCTGGCCAGCCCCCCTGCTTGCAGGCCCCTGGCCTCAGGGACTGGTGGATGAGTTTGCAGTGAACTTGGGCTGCACCAAGAGAGGTGGGACAACATGGGCACCCAGATGGGCCTTGACTCTGAAATGAGGGCTTCCTGTGGCATTGGCCTTTTCCATCCCAATTCACAAGCAAAGGCAGGACTCCACCTTGGTAGTCTTTCTCTCGAGTCCTTCCAGAACTTCGCATTTGCTTTCATCTCAGCAATTACCATCTCGCTTCACTTCTGCTTGTTTATCTATATCCCCAAATATTGTAAATCCTCTTGTGTAGAGATCTTTCTTGCCCCTGAATCCACAGAGCTAGCACAGCAACTGCACATAGCAGGTACTCAATTGATATTTGTGTACCAATGAATGAATGAGTGACAGAGTGTGTGGATAAGACAGAACCCACAGGCAGGTGCAAAGCCAAATCCAACAGGAGTTGAGTTAAACAGAAATAAGGATGCTGAATTCTGGGCAGGCCCTGGCCCTTGGCTACCTGCATTTCTGCTGGCAAGTGTGTTCAGAGGCCTGGGGCCATTGCTGTTCCCTGTCACTGGGGCCATCCCCATCACGCAGGTGCACCATGTGCTGGTAACACCTCCCACCTTTTGTCTTCTCAGGAAGTGTTAGTGCCTTCATCTCTATGCATTAACATCCACCCTCCTAAAACTTGGCAAGAGAACTAGGGGAACTCAGGACTGATTTTAAACTCTATCGATTCCAAAGAAGGGAAGGGATTTTTCCTCCCAGGACTATTTGCTAATAGCTAACCCAGGAATGGACTGGAGAGACCTCTTGGAAGTCCTGGAAAATCACAAGAAGCATGGATTGCTCTAGGTTTAGCAGTGTTCACTGATAGTGAACAGGTTCAGGTCCAAAAGCTGTGTCTCAGGTTTTTACTCTGTAATTCTCCCAAGACTCTGTGAGCCAAGCCCTGAGGTCTCTCTTTTTCATACGGAGCTAAGGGCCAGCCTCAGGGGGGGCTGAGGGACTTGCCATTGTCCCTTGGCTGTGGTAGGAGGTAGCCACAACATGAGCCAAGGCCCCCACTCTAGCTCTCCTGTAGTTCCACATGATGGAGGCTGAGCTGGAGCTGGGGACACACAGCCCTAAATAAGATAAGACCCCCATCCTGGAACCCATGGGAGCAGTGGTTCTCAATATAGGCCTCAAAAACCACCTGCAACAAGACTGCCCAGTGTGTGGGTTAAGATGCACATGCCTGGTTCTCCCAAATCAGAATATTGGGCATGGAGCCAAGCAACCCACCTTTTTATGATGCTGCCTGATGATTTGTGCACACTGGGGTTTGGGAACCTCTGGGACTCTTATGCGAGAGTGACTAATGGGCAGAAAATCACAACGACAGATGTGACAATGCAGAGTGACAAATGCAACAGTGGACATGTGTCCAACCTATTCTGGAAGGAGAAGTGAAGAAGTGGGGTAATCACAGAGGGTGAGTTGGCATTGGGTTTCACAGTATGAATAGGAGTGTTTCCAGCTGGAGAACTGGGGAAAGAGGGCTCTGTAGCAAGGGAACAGCATGGGGAAGGGCATGGTAGGAACTGCAGGGCATAGTAGGAACTGCACGGCATGGTCTGAGATGAAATAGTAGGTTGGTGTAGCTGAAGCAGAGGGAGAAAGAAGCACATGGGAAAATCTGGCAGGGGAAGATGACCGGTGGAGGCCAGATAGTGTCCATCCAAACATTGCATGATCAGACATAGGGTCCTGGGCTGTCCTGGGGCTCTGGAGGCAGAGGTCAGATGGATAGGATAGAGAAAGACCACTGGAGATGAGAATGAAGACAGTCATCAAGTTGGAGGCAAGACAAGTGCAGACCTGGTTGGAGTTTGTGTACCTGGATAAGTGAGGGGAGCTTGAGGGAAATGGGGAGACAGACACCAGAGACCTCCAGCAGACAGGCTGGAAGAAAGGTCAGGGATCCCAGCTAAGGTGACTGGACAGCTGGACTCCTGGCAGGGGGCACTGAAGAGATAGAGGTCAGCTGGAGATAATTCCTTTTGGAAATCTGGAGCATGTTTATCAAGCACCTGCCTTGTGCCTGGCATGTCACTAATGAGCTGTAGGCGCTAGTTTAAATCTGAGGATCCCAGACATGATGGGAGGCAAAAGGGGGAAATCCTGACAGTGACAAGCTAACCTCAAGGGATGGCCTCAGCTGGAATCCCTCTGCCACCTCCTATGTAGACAAAATGCCATATGTGAAGGGCTGACCTTGCCTTCCAGCTGCTGGGGTTCATGCGGTCTGGGGATTCTAGACAAGCTAGTGTGTTATCATAGGTGCACTCTCGGGTACTCCTTGGAGGCAGGAGAAGCCCTTCCTGAGTGAAGACCCCAGCCCCTGAACTGGGCCACAGAACCACAGGAACTGAACCAAGCCGCAGAAATATTTGCCTACTCCCATTTGTCTTGCAAGTTCTGGGAAAGCTCTGGCTCATCTCAGTTCTTGGTAATGAGGTGAAAGGGGAAAGGAGGAGAGGTGCTTTTCTCTGTCAACACATAAGGTGAATTGTGGGAGCTGCGACTTTCCCTGGGTAGGTGGCCAGTCAGGTCAACCAGGAATCTGCTGGTAAGGGGGTGCCTACAGCTAAGTTGGCTTGTGGAGCAGGGGACAAGGGTTCTCAGGAGAGACCTGGAGAGGCCCCTTTTAAGCCCCCTTACCAGAGATGTAGTGGGGCTTCCTGCCTGCTCTGGAGGTGAGTGATAATCCCTCCATTCAATAGTATTTTCTGGGGGAGTGCCTGGATGGGTCAGTGGGTTGAGGGTCTGACTCTTCATTTTGGCTGAGGTCGTGATCTCAGGTCCTGGGATGGAGCCCCATGTCAGGCTCCATGCTCAGTGAGGAGTCTGCTTGAGGATTCTGTCTCCCTCTCCCCATTCATGCTTTCTCTCTCTCTCTCTCAAATAAAATTTAAAAGAACTATTTTCCCAGGCCAGGCAGAGTCTGAGGGTTCATTCACACTGGACTCTTGGGCTGCCTACATGCCTCCAAACACAGAGGGACCACTGCCCAAGCACTGTCAGCCTGTCTAAGGCTCTTCTTCAGATCCCATGGCCAGGCTCCATTATGGGTTGAGTTGTATCCCTCCAAGACTGTAGTTGATGCCCTAACACCCCAGTACCTTAAAATGTAACTTTATTTGGACATGGGATTGTCCAAATAAGTAGTTATAATGAAATCATACTGGAATGGGGTAGGCCCTTCATCCTATATGACTGGTATCTTTTTGAAGGAGGAAATCTGGACACACACACACACACACACACACACACACACACACACACACACACGGAATCCTGAAGATGAGAGCAGAGATGGTGGTCATGCTTCTATAAACCAAGGAATGTCTGTGACTATTAGGAGCTAGGAAAGCCGCTTGGAGCAGATTGTCCCTCACAGCCTTTAGGAAGAACCAACCCTGCCAACACCTTGATCTAGACTTCTGGCCTCCAGAACTGTGAGGCAATACATTTCTGTGGCTCAAGCCCCTGAGGCTGTGGTACTTTCTTATGGCTGCCTTAGGAAACGACTCAATGCTGTCTCCATTCTGTTTGATGTGAGGGAGATGTCTACGAGTACTGAAACTTCAGGAAGGCAAGAACAGAGATTTTTGTTCCTCTGCTGAGAGGAAAGTCAGCTGACATTCCCTGAGCTCGTTCTCCATGCCAGACCCTATGTACAGTTATCCCTCTTTTACCAATGAAGAGATTGAGTCATAAAGTTCCAAAGCTAGTGAGAGAGGGAGCCATGTTTGACTCTGAAACCTTTGCTTTTATCTATCTATCTATCTATCTATCTATCTATCTATCTATCTATCTATCTATCTATCATCTATCTATCTATCTATCTATCATCTATCATCTATCTATCTATCCATCTATCTATCTATCATCATCTATCTATATCTATCTATCTATCTATCTATCTATCTATCTATCTATCTATCTATCTATCTATCATCTATCTATATCTATCTATCTATCTATTATCTATCTATCTATCTATCTATCTATCTATCTATCTATCTATGTTTGTTTGTTTGAAGATTTGTTTATTTACTTGAGAAAGAGAGAGAGCACACAGTGGGGAGGGATAGAGGGACAGAGAGGCTCAAGCCGACTCTGCATTGAAGGTGGAGCCTAACACAGGGCTTGATTCTAGGATCCCGAGATCCTGACCTGAGCTGAAACCATTGGATGCTTAACCAACTGAGTCACCCATGCACCTCTTGAAAGCTTTGCTTTTAACATAGTTAGAGATGTTGCCTCTGAATAAGCCAAGCTCACCAGACATTAAATTCAAGAAGTATGGGCTGAATTCACTTGTGTGCCAGACTCCTTCTAGGCCTTGGGGACCCAGTGAGAGCAAGAAGATGGGTTCCATGCCCTTTTGCAGTTTGCATTCTGGCAATGGAAACCCAACAGAAACAGAGTCTAAATACAGTTTTGGATTTAATCACTGTCACAGTGAGTTTATGAAGTACCATTGGTATCACAAGAACGTGTATGTGGAAGGGTCAGAGGTAATATTTGAACTGACCTCCAAAAGAATGACAGAGTTAGATGAGTGAATTTGGTCAAGTGACATGAAAAAGGGGGAGAGTGGGTAGAGTCAAACCACAAAAGCTGGTGTGGCTGACTTGTGGGAAGCTAGAGATGCAGCTGGGAACACGCTGATGAGTGAAGGGTTGATACTAGGGTGTTCGTTTTATCCCAAGAGTTCATGGAGGAAATTCACTGGAGGGTTTCAGTGAAGGAAGGACGTTTGTATTTGGAAGGACTTTCTGCTTGTGCAGAGCATGGGTAGAGACGCAGATGGGTAAGGGGAGGAGTTTGGAGTCTCCTATAAGAACCTGAGCAAGAGAAGATGGCATCTAGATTGGGTGACAACAGTGGGGATCAAGAGAGAAGGGGGGGAGATGCCCAACATTACAAATCATCAGAGAAATAAAAATCCAAAAAAGCACCACGAGATATCATCTCACACCTGTTAGGTTGAATATTATCAAAAAAAAAAAAAAAAAAAAAGAAAGAAAGAAAAGAAAAGAAAACAAGTGATGGCAAAGATGTGAAGAAATGGAAACTATTGTGCACTGCTGGGGGGAATGTAAAATGATGTCATAGAAAACAGTATGGCGGTTCTCTGTGAAGTTAGAAATAGAAATACCATATGATCCAACCATCCTGCATTGTGGGTATACAGCCAGAAGGATTGATAGCAGGATTTCAAAGAAACAGTAGAATTCCAAGTTTATTCCAGCACTATTCTCAGTAGCCAAGCTGTGGAAACAACCTCAGTGCCCAACGATGGATGAATGGATAAAGAAGATGTGGTCTCTGCACACAACAGACTATTATTCAGCCTTAAGAAAGAAGGAAATCCTGCACTGTGAAGAAACATGGATGAACCTTGAGGATTTTATGCTGAGTAGAACAAGTCACAGAAGGGCAAATAGTGTATGATTCATATGAGGTATTTGAAATTGTCAGATTCATAGAAACAGAGAGTAGAATTGTGGCAACCAGAGTCTAGAGGGAGGGGGACCTGAGGAATGGACTCAAAAGATAGAAAGCCTCAATTACACAAAATAAAGAAGTTCTGGAGGTCTTCTGTACAACATTGTGCCTCGAGTTAACAATACTGCCCAGGGCACTTAAAAATTATTAAGAGGGTGGATGTCATGTTAAATTTTATCACAATAAAATTTTAAAAAATTACGACTTTAAGAAGAGACTTATTTATGAGGATTAACTGTTGGCTAAGCTGGGGGGGCAGTGAGGGAGTGGGCAGATGGTCATGGATGGTGGGGCCATCTGTGAATGGGGAAAAATCCTGGAGGCAGATGAGGTTTGAGTCTTCAGATCAAGAGTTAATAGTTTGGCTATCCAGAATCTGAGGCCCCGGGGAGATGTCAAAGTGGATTTGTCAAGTGAGCAGTTGGTGGACTAGAAGCTCAGAGGAGAGGACTGAGGGAGGCACACCAGGAGGGAATTAGCAGGGCATGTGGTGTGGCCGAAGCCATGGGAGCAGATGCAAAGGGAATCCACTGAGGAGGAAGAGTCTAGGAGAGGAGATCTAGGCTAAACCTGAAGAGGAACAATGCCAGCACTGACTGGAAGGCTGGAGAAGGCTGGATCCAGAAAGGAGACCAGGATAGAGCAGCCAGAGAGAGGAGAACCAGGAGGGACTATGCTTGAGAGACTTTTGGAAAGACAGAGGGGCAGCTGTGTAGACTCCTGCTCAGAGGTTGAGCCCACTGAAAACTGCAACACACAAGGGCAAGTTTAGGGATTTGGGTCATTTGCAAATGAAGAAGAGCTACGATCCATGGTGATGCTGAGGCAGAGTCCATGGGGCAGTGGGTTGAGGAGTGGGAGACAGAGACAGAGTAAGATGCAGAGGGAGGGCAAGTCATACAAAACACTACTTGGTCTGCCTCAATTTTTCCTTGCCAAGACTGGTAAACATTTCAGAGTTGCCACAAACCTCGGGCACCACAGTTTGTGGTGCTGTGTTAGCTGAGAGGATTCCCATTATTCCCTGCCCATAGGGAGCTCCTAGAACGGGGCGGGTATCAGAAATTAAAACAATTATAATATTAAGTGTTGATTAAGGTAAGAGTGTGTGTGTTCAGGAGGTTACATTGACCTTGGAGGTTGTGAAGCAGAAAAAGGACCTTTGTGCAGACTGAACAGCAGAGAGAGCTTTATGAAAAGGGGAAACCAGAGCCAAAAACAGATGCCTTGGTTTTGCTTCTCCTGCCCTGAAAAACTTTAGCAAAACTTACATGATTAAGGAAATTCAGAATATCACACCTACTTTCTTCCCCATGAAGTGTCTCCATGCCATTTTCTTCTCAAAGACACTGCTGACAAATCTCACAACAAAGAAAAGCACTTAAAATTCTATTCCAGTATTTCCCATATTTGATCAAAACTTTTTTGGGGGGAAGTCTGAAAGCAGGTGGGACAGGGAAGCTGTTGCAGGACTCTGAGCACACTAGAAAGATTCCCTTAACAGCCTTGTGTAGGCAGATGGGAGGAGGAAGAGATGAACAATGGAGAGCTGATTATAGCAAGACTAACACGGACTTGTCCCAGCTGAGGCAGAGTTTGGGGAGATGCACAGAAGGGGCAGATTTCAAGAAATTGAGGCAAAAGAACTGCTGGAACTGGATGAGCCATTAGGGGTGTGT
Organism: Procyon lotor; assembly: GCA_028646535.1. Taxonomy (NCBI): domain Eukaryota; kingdom Metazoa; phylum Chordata; class Mammalia; order Carnivora; family Procyonidae; genus Procyon; species Procyon lotor. The sequence continues at coordinate 13,885,866 of CM053609.1, forward strand.
GTGAGCATGTGTGTGCAATGGAGCATACGTGTGTAATGGAGGTAGGAGTTAGTTAGAAGTGGACATGGAGATGATGGTAGAGTGGTGATGATCATGGTAGAAATGGTGATGGCAGAAATATCTGCCCTTGGGAATTTTATCAAGATGGGGAATTTACAAGGAGGGTAGGTTTGGGGCCAGGATGAAATGCGGCCGAATAAAGTCATCTCATCATGAACATAGTGAGTTTGAGGCATCTGTAGAACAGACACAGGGTGTCCAAAGAACTGCTGCTTTACCAGCTGGAACTCAGGAGAAGACTCTGGGCTATAAGTATAGATATAGGTCAACAACCAGAAAACTCTTGAGCATAAGACCCAGGGTCCAGTGCAGGTCCTACTCTCATAGGCAAGAGGGCCAAACCCAGCTCCATCAGGACCAGGATGGGCCTGCTGTGCCCTGCCCTGTTTGTCACGGACCTAAGGGACTATATCTATGTTTTGGGTCCAGTTACTCAGAGGCAGCCAATTGGTGGGGAAGGACTTGTGTGCCATTTGGACCTGATAGCCTTACCACTCCATTCCTCGGCTAGACTCTGATTGGCAGATTAAGAGAGCCAGGCTTGGCACAGGAGCAAACAGTGGCTCTGCTGATGGGTGCCTTGCTTGCATGCCAACTGGGTGTGTGCTCAGATCACCTAGATTCCTTTCCTCCAAACCTTTCAGGCTGCACTGACCTCAACATGGTGTCAGTGGCCTCCGCCATCTTGGATTGTTGGACAAATGCCTTGGCAAATCTAGTGGAGCTGAAGGCTGGAGGTGTGCCCACATTTCATCATAACGCTGGGTGCCAATGTCAGGAGGGAAGGCTTAGGGTGGGTAGGGGATATCTTTGTTGTGGGTTTGCATTTGGCTTGTGAGTTTGGGTGCCTGTACTGGGAGGCATCATAGGAAACAAGCCCCTAGGTGCACAGCCAGATACACAGATGACATCTAGTACACAGACATTTCATTGAAATATGCATTGGAATCAAGCCATTTCATTGAGGTTTTACATGTTGAGGTCAAAGCCTGTTTTAACCTAAAGCAGTTGTCCTCGGTTCTCATTTGTGTGTAAGATGTCTAGGGTTCAAGGAAGCCATTGGACTTGACAATCAATGGAGGAAGCAGCCCTGGCTCAGGGATTAGGTCATCTTCCGGTATTGGGGAAAAGGCGAGGTCTGCAGGTGGTGTCTAATGGAGAAAGCTTGTGTATTCAGGCTCCTGCCAGCTCCACCCAGGATCTCCTGGAAGAAGGATCTTCCCAGACAGCCTGTTTAGAAATCTCTTTTCCAGACCCGCAGACACCCAGACAGACTTGGTCTCTTCCCTGAAATGCACCCCCTGCTGAAAGGTTTCACGAGGGAGCTGGCTGGTTTCGGGAAGGGAAAGAAAGACAGTTGCTTGGTGTTTATGCAAAAAACAAAAATAAAGAAACCAATCTCCCTCCTAGTTTGCGTTAGGAGTGCTAAAATGTACCCTTTCAATCTTGCCAGAGCAGACAGGGCTTGGCTTCAGCCATGCCTGAGAGAACAGGTACAATTTTCCCAGCCTTTGTCCCCAGTGGACCCAGGAGTCCACAGCCAGCTGGGAAGAAGCTTTTTCAGGCTCTGGTGACCTTTGTCCCCAATCTCCAGGTCCCAGGCAGCCTGGGAATGTGCACGGTCCTGCCCTTTGCGCCTGAGGCCCAAGGAAGTGGGTAGAGTCTGGATCTGATCCTGGTCTCCTGAGGACTCCAATGCCCACTCAGCCAGGCCCAGCCTCGCTCCCTCCCAGGGGGCATGGGACAAGCAGGAGTGGATGTGGTGGTGTGGGCCAGGGAATCACTGGAATGGTCTTCAGAACTCTTGCAGGGACAGAGACCTGACCCTCATTGGCAGATAGATTCCAGATGACCCTGTAGCTGAGAACAGACTTTTGCTTGGCCCCATTGGAAGCCTTTCCTGCCTCTGGCCTTGACTTAATGCTTTTAAGGGACATAAAGATGAAAAATTTTAATAGATCCATTCCTGTTCAAATGGATTTCCAACCACTTCTCCCTTTGTGTGGCATTTCCCACAACCTTATACTTGAGTCTCAGTGGATTCTTCAGTTGATGGGACTATGTTAGTGCACAGGACTTGGTCCTTTCAGGGCCCCCAGGCCTTCCCGCCCTATGTCAGGCCAGGAAGCCCCATGGTGAGTTTGAAGGATCAGAGGCCTCGCTGCAGACAGACCTAGGTTCGGAGAGTGACTCAGCCTTGGGCCTGGGAAGGAAACCCCTCCAACCTGTTGATTCATCTCTAAATCAGGATAAGCATACTTCTCTCACAGGTTGGTGTGCTGACTCATTAAATGTCCTAGTACGGACGTGTACTTACAGACCCAGCATGCTCCCGGGCACCTCGGGCCCTTGCAAGGCGAGAGTCTGGCACAGAAGGGGCTCAGGAGATGTCTGTAGAATCTAATTCTCAAAGGGATTATTCATGGTTTAGTAACAGCCTATCAGGAAGGACATTGGTCCTTCATTGTTCTTCTCATCATTGCTAGCCAGACCGATGTATAAGCTAGAGGATTCCTCTGGAGTGACTCACCTGCCACATGGCTATCCCAGGAAGACCTTATCACATGCTTCCTGCCTTGTTTGCTGGTTTCTGCCCTGGGCTCCCCTGGGCTCACTTCAGCTAGCCCAGCCCAGAGGTGCCTTTCGGTACCCTCAGCTCAGGAGTGGACAGGAGCCTTCTAGCTAAAGAGGCAGACAGACAGCAGCCAGGGGGACAGAGACAGAGGGCAAGGAGAGACCAAATCCTATTGTGTAGGCCAAGTCAGGGACTGGGTCACCATTCAGATGGCAACATCAACCCCAAGTCATGGCAGGGTAGTGGGGGGAGGGCTGGTGTGAACCAGTTCGATGGAAGATCCAGTCAGCACAAGGGGACACCAGTCTGGGTTCAGGAACAGGGATTTAAAGCCAGGTCCATCCCTGCCCTCTGGGCAACACATGTGGGGAATGACTCTAGGGTCTCCGGGGCTGTGTTAGAGAAAGGCCATCATTGGGACTTTTCTCCTCCCAATATTGGGCAGGGGCTGGGTACCACCATGGCCACAGAGAGAAGAAGGGCTCTGGGGACACAACATGCAGAGCCTGCCCTCTCTCTGAGTCCCTTAGTCAGAGTTTGGGGTGGCAATTTCCAGTGGAAGATGGTGGCTAAGGGTCCTCCCTCTACCCTTCTCACTTCCTTCCAGTCACCTCTAACCTTGAGACTTCAGCTCAGGGACCCTTGACGGTCTTCTTCCGTCTGTCACCAAAACACCAAGGAAAAGATAACAAGAAATTTCACATTCTGAGAGGAATAAGCATTGAAAAAAAACCAACAAATAATCAAAAAATGGGCAGAAGACATGAACAGACACTTCTCCAAAGAAGACATACAAATGGAATAAACATTTTTAAACCTTGCCTTTTCTGAGCAGTACTTGACTTCCTTCCCTGCAAAAGGTGAAGGTTCTGTTCTAGGGAGAGGGACCTTTGGCATCTACCCAAGGGTCAAGGGCAGGGATGTGCTGGGACTCCTCCTTGGTTCTCCTCTAGGCCTGTGGCAGGCCGGATTCCGCCACAGTCTTCTACTTCTCTGTCTTTCTGTTTCTTTCGTTCAAGAAAGTTGTGAGTAAACATGAACATGAACTTAAATGTATCTTTTCTCACGAATATCACAACCGCTTTAGAGGAGTTGGAGCCAGGTGTTCATCCAAGGGACAGCAGGAACAGTCCTTGGGACAGTCCCCCCTACAGCAGGCCTGTGCCTGTTAGGATGGTGGGGCTGGCACATTCTGCCTTCCATGTGTTCTTCATCTTATCAGAAAAGTGTGGAAGAAAGGACACTGGTATTTGTCAGGCACCTACTCAACATTTTTCAGTGATTAGTCCATTTAATTCTATTAAGTATCCATGTGAGTAGCTAGTAATAACTAATATATAACTAACTAGTAATAATTAAGTGCTTACTGTTAGCTCAGCTCTGTGTTAAGCACTGTTAAGCTCTGTTTATGTGAATTCACTCACCCAGTTCTCTTGACAGCCCTGTGGCAGTGATCCCCACTTTATGAGGGAGGAAACTGAGGTACAGAAATGGGAAGTGACACAACGTGACCCAGCTAGGACTTGGCACTGCTGGTATTTGGTGTCAGGGGGTCTGGTTCAGAGTCCAAGCTCTCAACCACTTGACATCATTCTTCTGAAGTGGCCAGCTCAAGATTGGAACCCCGACCTTGCTGGGGTCAAAGACCACCTTCTCTAGCCTGTCATGCTGCCTCTTCAGGCTTGAGAAGGAACTCGCTTCTCCTAATGGCCTCCTGATGTCTGCTGGGGTAGTGACAGATCTCAGCTCACCACATCAAGATTCCAGCTACAAGAAAGAGTGGCCGGTGTGGGGGGGGCGTTGGGGGAAGAAGGGGCAGGAAGAGGATAAGGATTTAGTGGGGAGGGGGCTCCTGTGCTGGTGCTCCCGTTGGTTCAGTTCTAATTCTTTAGGTGCTTGACCCCCAGGCTTTCCTTTGCTTGTTAACCCAGGGGGATTTGGAAAGATCTGCTCTCCTGATGCCAAGAAATAGGCTGGGTCAGGCAGGGGCAAAGGAATTCTCCCACAGCTTCTCATGGCACAGTATGGAAGAGAGGCCACCAGGCTCTTGGCCTCCCCTCTTCTTCCCTCTCCACCCACTCTCTACTGCCCCTGTGAGCTGCTGTTCAGGCGTCTGACTCCAGCTAGCAGGAGACATAGTCTGATTCTATCTCGAGTGCTGGCACAGGGCCTGGCAATCAATAAACATTTGTTGAAAGAATTAATCAAACTTGGAGCATTTACTGGACAGAGGCCATTAACCCCTGGTTCGAGTCCATCAGCTTGACCTCTGTCTTCAAGGGGTCTGATTAGTCCTTCTAAAGAGATGCAATAGCCCTTGGCACTGGATCCATGTTTTCTTGCTGGTCAGTGATAGAGCTGACCTGGCCAATGGCCACTAGCTCTGGGAGCAGGAAGCTGAGCAGTAGGAGTGTTGTGTTCCCATTGCTGTCTTAGCAGTGCCCCTGCCAAGCTCTGGTCAGTCTGGTGTCTCCCTGGGGCTGGCTCCCTGCTTCCAAGCTCATTTCTCCAGGCATGTGAACTCCAGCATCAGATAGGAAGGGTTGAAAAAGACAAGTTGGAGAGAAAGGCATCACATTCCCTGGGAAAGTAGTTGGTTCGATTTACTGCTCAATGCGTGGTCTGCTGTTTGTTACTCTCTGCAAGGCTATGAGGCTACAGATGTGGAGAGTGAGAAATTTTTAAAGCAATTTGACATTGCTGCGAGGACCAAATAAGTGACCTGTGGACTCATCTTCTTGAACCACTAGGGCATACATGTGTTCAAGTTGCCCCTTCACCATAGGTGGTGGAAGAGGTGCTGGGTGAGAAAAGGTAGCTTCAGAAATACATGTGCTTTGCAACTCTCCGCTGCCTCTCCTCACTGAAGAGGTATCAGTCTTCTGCCCATGAAATCCCAGTGTGTGTTGGGATAGTTCTAACTTCTTATTCTGGCCTCATCACCTATCAGCTGTATAACGCCGAGGGAGCTCTGGGGTGCCTCAGTTTCTCAGCTGTTGGTTATTGGGAGCTGGAGCAGAATTAGGATAGAACTGGGTCTGGCAAATACTAGACCCTGTACAAGTGTTAGTTCTTGTCACTGGTGAACATATCTGGTTCTGCCTCAGGCTCTTAAGAACCTGAAAGGAATGGGAGACCCAGACCCAACCTTCATGTTACTCTTTAGGAAATAAGACACACAGGCTGGGAGGCTAGGCTCCAGCAGAGGATGTGGCCCAGGAGTTGCTGCAGAAGGCTCCACAGTGCCTGAGCCAGTCATATGGGCAACTCCTCCCTCCCAGGGACCATGACTGGGAGATGGTTCTTGAAGATGGATCACATAGAGGAAGTGCAAAGAAAGGGTTGAAAGTGGAATAAAGACAGCTTTTTAAAGGGATTATAATTGGCCTCCTTAGTGTGGTGGGCTCATTTAAGGAGAGTCTTGAGAAATGAGAAGAGATGGGTCCCAATTATGGATTATAAACTCCAGAGCTTGATCCCATAGGCAATGCGGCAGGAAGAGGGGGAGCATGTGTATTTGTCATGTCAGGTTTCAGTGACATGATTTAGACAAGTCACTAGTAGATGGATTAATGCCTTGTGCTTACTATGTATGTAAGTGAGGAGAAAAAAATGAATGAATTGATGCATTGATTAGAGCTCTTTGGGTTGTGAGTAAGATCATTCCCAGCTCAAATTGGCTTAAGTAAAAATAAAGCTGGGGCATTTATTCACTCCCATAACTGACAGATTTAGAAATAACCTGGGGCCTAGCTGGATCCAGGGGTTCAAATGTCATCAGCACTCTCTTAGCTGAGCAGACTTGCTTTTCCAGTAACTCCAAAGGTCTGAAATTTGGTCTTTTTGCCCAGACTTGGGTCATATTTCCAAGGAAATGAAAAATGGGTTAGCCATACTTTAGTCACCTGCCCATTGTCAGGGAGCTGGGGAGTAGAGTCACCCTGAGCTGAAACAGGCACACTGAGTTTGGAAGAGAGTGAGCTCCCCATGGGGATATGAGGGTGCTACTGTAGAGAAGGGTGGAGAGGGTTGCATGACAGGCAAGGATATCAGTTCTGCATGGCAGTGGACAGTAGCTGGAGGCCAGACCAGAGAGATGTTGAAGTCTTGGATGAGAATAAAGCTGAGCATGGCACCTTAGTGGGCCACAGTGCTTTCCCTCTCAACCTCTCCCATCAAAGGGCATAATGGCTTGAGAACAGTGTGACTTAGCCTACTGGGCCAAGCGTCCAGGGGTGTCCTCTTGGCTGCAAGCACCTGTGAACACTCAGCCATGAGAAAGGAATTGTAGAAGGGAAAGAAATAAATGTGTTTATTTGTTTTGCTTTGTTTTCCCAGAGAGAAGAGGGGGTCAGAAGCTCCATACTGATCATTATTCCATTTGAAAAACCTCCTAGGAATTTCAGGGAGGCACCTGGATATAAGAACATGAAGATCAGGGGCAAGAGCTAGAGAGGGCTTGTTGGAGTTCTCAGCATATAGAAGGTATTTAAAGCCTTGACCAGATGTGATCATGTAGGAAGAGAGGGCAGATGGAGATAAAGAGGTCCCAGGGCCAAGCCTGGGATGCTGTCATATTAAGTATTGGTCAGTGAAGGAAGAGCGAGAGAACATGGGTGGGAAATGCAGAAGGAGGGAACCAGGTTGGGGAGAGGCCTAAGAGGTTGAAAGAGGAGGGTGTTTCAATTAGCATGGAATGGACAAATGTGAGCAATGCTAATGAGGGAAGGAAGTGTCTATTAGATTTTTTCACAAGGAGACATTGGTGACCTGAGGTGAGGAGACAACAGTCAGATTGGAGAGAATTGAAGGGTTGTAGATAAGAGGTGTAGATTGCAGTGGTATAGAAAAGGAGACAGAGAGTAAAGACAACATCTGGAGAGGTTCTGCTGTGGGGGAAAGCAGAGAGATGATGCAGAGGGTCTCAGAATCCCGAGAAAGTGTTTTTTCATGTCGGAGGGTGCCAGAGTATGCTTTTATGCTGCAGGAATAATCCACTGGAGAGATGGAAGGTGACAGTGAGGAAGAGGGTGGGGAAACAAGATGCCATGCAAGGGGAGGGAGGGAAATGGGACATATTGCCCATTGCACCAGGGAGAGGGTAGGGAGATGGGGATCATGCAGGTACATATCTTTATGGGGCAGTGGGAAAGTTGATGAATGGCTCCTCTAATGGCTTCAGTTTTCCATACAGGAAATATGAGACAAGGGCACCTCTGAAAATGGGGTGTGAGGTGGAAAAGAACATGAAATCATCTCAAATAGCCCAAATAACCCCAAGGGAAGGATTCTGGGTGTTGAGCAGTGTTAAGTATCTCTGAGGCTTGTCTTCATGGACTGAGGTGGAATCTGTCCACTGGCTTGGCAGACTTTCTGTGGCAATGACAAATATGTGGAAAAGGCAAACTGTTGAGTCCATTTAAGGTCAGAGGTTTGACCAGGTATGTTGATGGATGACAGCAGCAAGAATAGGGATCCAGCAGAGCAGGTGGGGAAAGACAATAGTGAGGAAGCAGCAGTGGGAGCTCCTTGCCTTCTGACCCGCCCCCACCTTTTCCTTACACCATCCCTCCTTCCACTCCCCCCAGGAGCAGCAGGTCAGGTAGAATCCTCTGGGATGGGGAAGTCCCATTCCAGTTAAGGCAAAGAGTTAAGGAAAACTTTAGAGAAGAAGTTGAGGAGATGGAAAGTTCCAGAGAATCTAGTAAAGGGTTTGGGGTGGGGAGGAAATGGGGAATCAGGTCAGATTAAGGAATTAATGAATCTCAAATAAATAAATCTGTGAATGATGCCATGCTGTTTAGCTGGAAAGAGGGCACATTGATGATACCTTGTTGCTGGCACTACACCGTGCACATTCTTCTCCATTGTTCATTGTTGATATTGCTGGTGGGGTGGGGTAGTGGGCGGATGCAATGACATATAGTGTGTGCCTCAGTACTGTACGTTTCAGTGCTCAGTGATCTTGTTTTGAGTCTCACAGAATCTATTTCCTCAAGCTGTTTCTATCCTTATTTATATAGGTGACTAATCCTTTCGTGGGTAGAGCCAAATTTTCTGTTTCTATTACATAGAGATACCGAGACAAATTACTCATGAGCCTTCCAGAAGAGATGAGTATCTACAAATTATTGGGAGTGTTTCAATATGTAAGTAGTATTCTGGAAAGCCTCACAACTGCCCAGATTAGATTAGACACAAGAAATGGGTAATTCCCAACCAGTTATCTCCTTCACATAGGGCACGGTGCCCCACTACTTTGCAGCTCTTCTGCCTGGCTGTTGCATGTCTATGCGGCAAGGATGCCTCTAGAGGCAGCTAGGGAAAAGAAGGAGGGCTGCAGGCTACGTCCTGAAGACTGAAAATTTAACATGACTGCTCTGGCTGTGTTACAGCTTGTTGGTAGAACATTGTCCATTTAAAGGGAGGTGTCTCCTGAATTGACTTTGTGGGTATTTTTGCAATAGTCCTCTGAAGAGCTAATTGGCCCTAATAAACCTTGCAGAAGAAAGGCCCTGCCTAAGTGGGGAGAACCATTTGCAGTCAAGAGTCAAGCCAAGTATAGCATCGATGCAGGCAGAGAATAAGGAACGGTGCTAATGTCAAGGGTTGTCCCACTCCCCACACTGATATAAAACCTGAGCACAGCCCAGAATGAGCAACATTCATTCCTAAGTTGCCTGATTACTCTGATTTCTGAAAGGAAAAGAAAATGAATTTTATGTGAGCAGAGAGACCCATGTTCTATTTCAAAACCAGTGAATGTGCTGTTTGAATGAATCATCACTTCCAACTACTGGGTTTTGTTGTTTGAATCCTGATTGCAGACAAAGCACCAAGACCTTGCTATAAAATTCAAAATTACTTCTGAAAGTCGAGAAGATTTTTAATTTATCCTGACTAGTTAAATCCAGGTAAGTCATCCTAATAATTCTTGTCTACACACGTAGCTATCCCTGCCAAAAGAAATGCAAACAGAAGTCTAGTCCAGTCTAGGGTTCAGTCCTACAAGACTGCCCTCACCACACACAGGTAGTGTACACATACACTCCAGATGCCAGTCATAAGCCCAGATTATCACTTGTGCTTTGATCAACTGTCAGAGGTTCCCATGACCCCCCTCCTTGGGTTTGATTAATTCACTAGAGTGGCTCACAAAATTCAGAGAAACATTTTACTTACTAGATAATTGACTGATTATAAAAGGGTACAACTCAGGAAGAGCCAGATGGAAGAGATGCTTAGGGCAAGGTATGGGAAAAGGATGTGAGCTTCCATGCCCTTCCCAGGTTGACCAGTTTCTCCAAATCTCCACATGTTCACTAACCTGGAAAGCTCTCTGAATCTCATCCATTTGGGTTTTGATGGAGGCTTCATTTCATAGCCATGATTGATTAAATCATTGGTCATTGGCAGTGAATTGGACTTCCTGTTCCTTTTCCTTTTCCAGAGGTCAGGGGATGGGACAGAAATTTCCAACCCTCCAATCACATGGCTGGTTCTTCAGGCAACCAGCCCTCATCCTTAGATAGGGTCTAAAAGTCACCTCATTAACATAACAGGAGACAACTTTACTGCTCTCATTTCAAGAGTCTTAGGAGCTGTGCCAGAAACAGGGTGGAAGGCCAAATACATATCTCATTAGAAGTCACAATATCAACGCCATCTGATTACCTCCTACTTACAACAGAGTCTGGAGGAGCTATGGAAATCTAGCGAATGGAGAAAAGCCAAGGAGTTCTGATCCTTTGTCTCAGGGCTGTGTGACGGCATGGGTGTCTGAAGGAGAAAGCACCTTTCACAGACACTCTCCAGGCAGTAAAAGTTGACTTGGTAAGGAGCTCTTCCTCCCAGGGCTAGCCTTAAGCGCTAAAAGCATCCATGTTTTGTAACAGAGGGACCCCTAGGCACCCAGAGGTAGATACCAAATCTATCAACTACAGGTCATGTGCATTGACTATTTCCCATCAGCTCTACCACAATCTTAGGAGGGTGGAATTCTTACCTGATTTCATAGGTAAGGGCGAATCATACACTCAGGGTTGCCAGGGGATTGGGAGATGGTCCTACTCCTAAGCTCAAGTGGGACTGTAGATTAGCATAATCCCAATCCCCCAAGAGCCAAATTTGCCTTTTACCTCAGTCTTCAAATGATTCATCCTATCTCTTTAGAAAAGTCCTCTAGTTGGGTTAGCCAGGGTACACTAACTTTCCCAACAAAAGTTGGCTTTTTCCCAACAAAGCCCAAAATCCTGGTTAGAGGAAGCAAGGCTTGGCCAACCATCTCTACAGACTGGGTAGTAAATATTTGAGGCTTCGCAGGCCATACAGTCTCTGTTGCAACTCCTTATCTCTAGTCCTTGTGGAAGAAGCCGCAGACAGCATGTGAATGAATGGTGTGACTGTGCTCTAGTCAAACTTTATGGACACTGAAATGCGAATTTCATGACACTGAAATGTGAATTTCATCCCAGTCATTTTCATGGGTCACAAAATTCTATTCTTTAAACCATTTTGCCAAATGCGGAAACTATGTGGTGCTCACAGGCCATAGACAAGGAGGCAGCGGGCTGGATTTGGCTTGCACTCCGCAGTTGGCTGGCCCTGGCCTGAAGCTCTGGAAGTTTCCTCTCCCTGAGGCAGGGATCCAACCTCGGGGTTCCTGGCTGGACAGCCCTCCTGGGCGGCTCTTTGCCAGTGGCTTCTCCAGAATCAGGGGATCTTTCCATCCTGGGTTCCGCCCTCTCCAGACCTTGGAGCTTTATTTACTCCCTTGCTGGTGGAGAAAGAGGGCAGAGCGGATTTGCAGGCATTTCTCCTGGGCAGCCTGGAGGTACTCACATTACCTCCTCCCACATTCCACTGGTCCCAAGTCAGCATGCTCCAAATGGCAGGACAGACGGAAACAGTCTAGCTGTGTTCCCGGGGTGAGTGGAAATGGACAGGGGCTTGGTAACCACAGAGCAGCGTGTTCACGAATCAATCAAATAACACACCATGTTCATGCATATGTCCACGCTGCAGTACTACTTTAAAAGCTCAAGACTGGAAACCAGTCTGCTTGCGGGAAGACTTTGGAACAGTGGAGCCTGTGACTTTATCCACGCCCTGGGCACTCTACATGCTGTGGCCTTGTAGCCTGTCCTTGAGCCTGGACCCTCAAGGTCATCGCTGAAGTGAGCTCTGCATGGTGCTATCCTCTTTCATTATGTGGGGGAGCCACAACCACGGAGGCCAGGCTAAGGGGAGTAGGACTGGGGGGAATGATTCATGGGGGCAGGGGCGTGGGCAGAGACCACATTGGCAAAGTCATGCTCCGTGGACTCTTCCAATAGAATCAATAAGTGTTTCTCTGACCAGCCCTTTCCAGGTGATGCTTGAAGAAAAGGGAAGAGCAGGAGGGACCACAGGTGGCCTTGGACCAGGGCTTTCTGCAGACTGTGGACCTCAAGAGGGGATGGAGCTTAACTCCCTAAGCCTAGCCAGTCCAGGATGGATGAGAGATCATGGATTTCTTAGAACAACTCAATTTCATGAATCTCTGGTGACAATTTGGGACAGCAGCTCCTCGCAGATGCTCTGCCTCTAGGTTCTCCTCTTCAGGTTTCTGGGTATTGGAGGCCCTGGGAGGTCAGGCAGGGTCAGTGGGGTTCAGGTGCTCCCTCCCGCCTGTGTGATCCCCAGGTCAGTGTGTCACCAGAACCCACACCTGGGTCTCTGGACCTTTGAGTATCCGCCACAGCCTGGGTTGTGATCGTGGTGCCCTGAGAAGCAACTCACTAGGTTCCCGATCATTCCAGGTCCAGGGGTGGGGACTGTCTGGTGCCCTCTCCCTAGGTGATGCTGGGACGCCCATCCTGTGGGACACAGGAGTCTCAGGACCCCAGGGCTCCAGTTTTCTACTCATCCCTGATTTACTGTGTGACCCAGGCACGTTTTTGAACCTCCCTAGGTATCAGTTTGCTTGTCTTTGAAATGACACCTGTCTCAACACTGTGCATGCGTCCTGCCCACCCCGAGTCTAACAAATAGCAGGACCGCCCGAGCAGGAGCGGGCTGCCGGGGGTAGGGCTCTGTGGCCCTTGACATTGGGCTTCGGGCTGGGTGCTGAGGTGGGCTGGGCAGGGCTTTCTATGAACCATTCCCTTTGCTTGGACTCTAATCCTGGTCCCATTGCCGTCCCCTGGGAAGACGTGGAGGGATGGCATGTCCCAGCATGCAGGGCAGCACTGATTCCAGACACACGCCTGTGCAGGGCTCTATGCCCCACTGACTTGAGTAACCTGCACAACAACCTATGGGGAATGAGCTATGACCGATCCCGTTTTATTTATTTATTTTTTAAGATTTTATTTATTTATTTGACAGAGAGAGAGATCACAAGTAGGCAGAGAGGCAGGCAGAGAGAGAGGGGGAAGCAGGCTCCCCGCTGAGCAGAGAGCCCGATGTGGGGCTCAATCCAGGACCCTGAGACCATGACCTGGGCTGAAGGCAGAGGCCTAACCCACTGACCCATCCAGGCACCCCTCCATCCCGGTTTTAAAGACAACAAGACCAAAGAGCCTGAGAATGCCTCACTTGACAGCTGAGGAAAGCAATTCCAGAGAGATGGAATGACTTTCTCAAGGTCGTGTCGTACAAACCATAACCATAATATTCTCCCATGTAATGAGTGCCTAGTATGTCTTAGAGGCAATGCTGAAATTAGATCTAATTTTTATAACAACCAGGTGAGAGAGGTGGCCTTATTGTTATTTTTCCAGAGTCCCCGTGAGGGCTCTTGGTCAAGGTCAAGTGAATCAGCAGGGTCCCGCTTTGCCCACTGTCTCTGAAGCCACCATGCCTAGCTGCTTCCCAGCACAGTGGCCACATCCTAAATGTTCCCAGCCCAATTCCCTGTTCCCCAGGGTGCCTTGGGGCCTCGGGCTTTCCCTGGCTTCAGTGGACCTTCCCCAACCTTCCTCCTCTCTGAGAGAGGCTGAAGACTGTTTCATCATGTAGATAACCAAGCACCTGACTGGCCAGCAGCCCACACTTCTGGGGACAAGAGGGAGAGGGCTCAGCTCCCGTGGCTTTGGGGGATGGGCAGACCCGGCCTCCATCCGGAGTTTCCCAATGTCCTAGAGGGGAGACGTCGGGGTGACAGAGGGTGGCTGTACCGGAGGAAGGGTTGGTGTGAGGTTTTGTCTACGAATTGGATTTAAATTCAGAGGCCAAACAGGGCGTGTGCCTGGCAGGAGGGATAAGTGGGACAGGAGAAAGCATATGTCGAAATGCATCATGTGACCTTGAGGTAGCAGAGACTCTCCCCATTCTGGCCCTTCCTCCGCAGGCTCTTCCAAGATGTGCTTCCAAGGCTGGGCTTTCTGGTTAAATGGCTCTACCAGGTCAGATTCCTGAAGGCGCAGGTGACTGTTCTGGGCAATTTGCATGTTAGCTGCCAGGCCCTCCCATGAGGAGTCCTCCCTCAGTGGAAGGCACTACCACTGTGCCTCCCTTCCCACCTGCCCAATGACGAGCAGGTTTGGAATCCCTGATGCATGCTGCCGGGAGCCCAGAAAATCTCCCCAGGGGGGCTTGGAACTCAGAAAGAAAGTGTGCTACAGGAAGTCCCTTCTTATGCACCTGGATAAGCCCTGCAGGAGCCTGGCAGCCAGCAGCCTGACAATGTCCTACATCTGGAAAGGTCCTGTCCTTCTTGTCTTCTCAATCCCCACCAGATGACATTCTCATTCGCCAAGTCTCAAGGGCTCCGTCACACACTTGCAACAGGTATGAGCCAAGAGTGGCAGGCGTGCAGCTCAGGGACACACTGGGTCTGCCTGATTGGCTGGAGGGAGGCCAAGGCGGGCCCGATGGGGGCAAGGCTCTCCCTCCTGGAGAACCCCTGAGGTTTGAGGGTACCTCAAGGAGCTTGATTGTTCTTTCTCTGACTTGCATAGTGTGACATTATTTTATGTAGTTATTGGCCTCTTGGCTTTTTCCTGCTTCCCCCACTAGAAAGTCGTGTCTACAAGGGCAGAGACTCACTCTTTCCTCCTTGACCACCTGTGACAGGTGGGACAATCTTGGTCTCCTAATGCTAACAAGTCTTAATCCCTGGAAACTGTCAATGTGGCCTTATAAAATAAAAGGGTCTTTGCAGATACTATTCAAGGTCTGGAGATGGGGAAATTATCCTGCAATATCCAGGCGGGTCCCATGCCAAATCCCAAGTGTCCTTCTATGAGAGAGGCAGAGGGCGATTTGGATACACGGGGGGGGGGGGGGGGGGGGGGGGGCTGTGTGACCACAGAGACAGAGAGCAAAGGGACAGGGCCACAAACTGGAATGTTGGCAGCCACCAGAACCTGAAAGAGGTGCGGGACAGACTCTCTCCTTGGAGTCCTCGGAGGGAGAACAGCCCGGGCCACATCTGGCTTCCTGCCCAGCAATACTTGTTTCTGACTTCTGGTCTTCAGGACCATGAGAAGACATTTCTGCTGTTTTCAGCCACCAAGTCTGTAGTGATTTGTTATGACAGCCACAGAAAGTAAATAGACTACCATATCCCAGGGCCCGGTGCACAGCAGAGAGGCCACAGGTATTTGTTGAAAGGATAAATGAAGGCTCCTGGCCAAGGATGCTCCCCAGGCTGGCTTGGGCCACCCCGAGTCCAAAGACATCCCCCCCGCCCCCACCATCCTGGCTTGAGACCCCTGCCTGTGCCCCTGGTGGTTCTGCCTGCAACGGCCTCAGCCCGGAGGCTGTCCACCAGAGGGCACACATCTGACCCCGCTCTGCTCGCCCCTGGCAGAGTCGCTGCCTCCTAGCCGCGCTTGGTCAGCAGATAAATTCGTCTGCTTGGCCTACAAAGCTGTTTGTAAATTAAATTCGTCACGGACATTTTATTGAAAATTGGGAGACGCCACATACAATCAGGGTTTCCAACTTCTCTGGAAAGATCAGAAATTCTTCTCAGCCTCAGGTTCCATTCCCCTGTGGCTTCATGGCTTGGACCTGAGGGGTGGCTCGGTCCCCGACCACCAGGGACCCTCTTTTTTTTTTTTTTTAAAGATTTTATTTATTTGACAGAGAGAAACACAGCGAGAGAGGGAACACAAGCAGAGGGACTGGTAGCGGGAGAAGCAGGCTTCCCGCGGAGCGGGGAGCCCGATGCGGGGCTCGATCCCAAGACTCTGGGATCTGACCTAGGCTGAAGGCAGACGCTTAACGACTGAGCCACCCAGGCGCCCACCACCAGGGACCCTCTTACTGTGTACACCTGCCCCCCACATCTGAGATGGACGATTCAGCTTTTCTCAAACTTGCATGAAGTACTAGACCATCCTGACCTCTCAGTTCCTCTGTCCTGGGCAACTTGATGCTTCCCAGACTCTCCCTTGTAAAGATGCTAAAGGAACACCCCCTCCCCCACCACGTGCCCTGCTTGGGGTCGGGGGCTCTCTGCAGGGAGTTCTGCTTCTCTGCAGTGACCAGCCAGCCAGGAGAGCTGCTTTCGGGCACCAGGCCTCTGGAGCCCCTGGAAATCACCCAGTTGCCTCTGGGGGTCTTCACTCTCTCAGTCAGTGGGATGGCGAACTTCCCAGAGCCACCCAGGACGAACTCCCCACATTCCTGGAGGATAGGGGGACTGCAAAGCTCCATCTGCTTTCCCAAGCACTCCCTGGCCGAGGCAGACAGTGGCTCCAACGGAAACCAAAAGCACTAATGAAGGAAAGGAATGTAAGCGAAACACTTGGGAAGGTCCCACGAGGAGGACTCTTGGCTCACTTGGAGGACATGAGGTCCTCAATGTCTCTAAAAACGGTGCCCAAGTCTGCAGCTCAAGTGTGCATAAGGCTCTTTGCATCTGCCTTTAAATGTGCGGATCCCAGGACTGACATGAGCGGGCTCTGATTCAATGCAGCCCAGTGCGGGATGCGGTGAGGGGGACCCAGAGACCCGCATATACAGCAAATGCCCCTGGGGGTTCTGACTTGGGGATCTGGGACCATACTTGGCCTGGGGGGCAAAGCAGGGGGCTTTCAGAAGCACAGTCATTTCTTCCTCTCCAGGCAATGGCCGCAGCAGCACAGAGGATGGAACCGATGAGGGGAGTCACTGAGTGGGGCCCCTAGGAAGGGATCTCTGTCTGCAGCAGCTGTCTGCTCGGCTGCTTTAGCAAGTCTTCCCCAGGGCTTGGGAAAATGAAATTTAAAACATGTGTCAGGGCCTTAATAGGACCAGTAAACTCCTCGGAGTCCTGCTCTGGCAAATGTTTTGAATTCTGTGAGCCCTTCTGACCAGGGGTCTCTAGCACTGGGGAAAGGATTGATCAGGATGAGGAATACATATGCACAGAGCCAGCAGGTGCTGTGTGACTGCAGCAAGTTGCTGAGCCTCTCTGAGCCTCAGTGTTTTTCCTTATAAACCAGGAACAAGAAATGCTTCAAAGGGATATCGTAACAATTACTGGAGACGGGGAACAGGCATGTCTGGCCATTACTAGGCAGTCTTGTGAGTTCCCATGTCTGCGCCCTGTATTTTCATCGTAAGGTTGGGGAATTTTGCCTGATATTGTGGCTTCCACGTCTTTCTCTCCTGCACCAGTAGGGGTGAGCAGTTGAGGGGTCAAGTTGGCAACTCTGTCAGTCATGGCTAGCAGTCACCATTAGCAAAAACCCACTCAAATGGGGGGAAAAATGGAAGGAAGGTGCGCAAATGTATAAATATATCATTCATTATAAGGCACAGGGAACCCCCCAAATTATTGGGGCTTAGGAAGACCTGGACCCAGGAATGGGAAAACCACAGAGAACCCCCTCTTTCCTTCTGGGCTCCTTTCTCTCATTGTCTCCCGCTCCACCTGGCCTTTTGGGCAGACTTGTGCCCAGGCCCACGGGAGAAGGCAGCCGAACTTGAGCTGCCTTGCTGACATGTCTTCAATTCAGGTGAGCAACAGAGATCATTAGGCATCTCCAAATCCCACCCCCATGTCTCCAGGCCCAGCATGGGGGTCTTCACCCTCAAACCAGTCAGCTGTGAGGAGGGTCCCAGCTCGGCCGTGGCATGCTGTGTCAACCACCCCCCCCCAGGGGCGTTGTCCTCAGCACAGCAGTATTAGGACCTCCAGAGCCCCCCTAAAGTTGTCTACCCACATGTCCAACCCTGATGCAGAACACTTAGAAGCTTGCATCCTGCAAGCCTGCTTGGAAGCGTTTGGGGATAGAGGAGCAAGCCCAACATCCATACGAACTCTCTGCAGGGCAATGATGAGCCCCATCATATTAAAAAAAAGGGCAGAAAACTGCCTTTCTGAGAGTGTTCACTTCTGCCAGGCAGGTGTTGGCTAATCCTGGTAATTCACGGAAGATTCTCCATGAAGGGGACATCCCGTGGAAAGGCAGGGATGGAACCCTTAGAGCCACAGTTACCTGGTTCGCACTTCCCTGCTCCACTCACAAAGTCTTTGTGCAGACGTCTGCTTGAGCCCTCACAAGACTATGTAATGTTAGGTGGTCACAGAGCTAAGCAGAGCCGCCACATGGCACAACTTGGGGCATTTGCACTCTACATTCACATTGCAAAGTGGCACCTCCGGGAGTTGTGCAGTGCGCTCTCTGGACAACTGTACATAGTGGCCAGACTGCTAATCATTAACAGAGCCAGATGAAACTCAGGACATTGGCCTCGAATTCCATTTTCTTCCATTCCTGTCTCTCCTTTGCGGAGACACCTTCTGAAGTACCTCACTGAGTTGGAAAAGGTGCCTGATGCCTACACTCCCTAAATGTTGGGTTCCTCACCTCTAACTTCAGGCTAAACTAGCTACTTCCATTGGCTGGAATGAATAAATGTCATAATGCAGAAAACATGACCCAAACCCAAGGTCTCGGTGAGAACATGAGAAATGAAGTAGCTATTCCTACTGCTGCTCCTGGCATCATAATATTGATTATAAGTAGCTGTGGCCATTGTAGTTATGATCCTCTTTCCAACGCAGCCACACCTCCCTCTGACGGGGGTGAGGGTCTAAGACTCTTATGGTCCACATCATACAGAGGGGAGGGGAGTTGAGGAAGGGATCCCATTCTGAGGCAGGAGAAGCCAGCTGGTTGAGAGCTCTTGACACCCCCAGACCTTCCTTCTAGCTGTGGTATGCCAGGGTTGATAGATGTGCCTTGCTTTCCTCTATTAGACTGATTCATCACTGAGTGCCTGCCCCACCTGTGCCTGGAGCGGGGCTTGCTACCTCTGTGCTACACACGGTATAGGAATGGACGAATGGATGAAGGACTGAAGGACCAAGTGAGAGGAGGAAACACCTCCCCCCTCCCCCCACCACCGCGTGCGTGTGCACACACACACACACACACACACACACACACACACACCACCAACTTCCACTCAGCTTGGTTTCATTTCTTTTTTTCCAGCAAATACTAGGGTGTATCCGTTCTGTGAAATGCATGGTGCCAAGTTGGGGCACTAAGACAAATCCCACATGCCCTTGACCTTGGCAGCTCACATCTAAGCAGGAAGAGTTCTGGACCCACTCCGCTCCCTCCTCCAAGACCCTGGGCAGATCCTTTGCCCAGATCCCCCAAGGCAGCCAGGAGTCCAGGGTGCTGGGCAGTTGAGGACTGGACAGGGGACATGATAGCCATTAGCCGTCCTTTCTGGTCTTTGTCCACTTTCCCTCTGTTCCACCTCCTCTTCACGGTGACCCTGAGTGTGTCAGGCTCCCTTGGGCTTGGAGCAGCTAAGGAGCCCTCACTGCCCTGGGTGGTAGGGAGGGAAGCTATCTTCTGAGGCAGAGACAGGGTGAACGCACAGAAAGATACACAAACCAGAACAGATTCCAGAAACATCTAAACACACATAACCACTTACGACTTTGCCAAGCCACATCTACCAGGGCAACAAGGAGCCCTAGAAGGTTAAGTTCACTATATCCAGGTGGTATTATTGATCCTGAGTCGCCCCCCCCCCCCACATGCCTCTTTCTTTGGCTCCTCTTGGGTCTTCATTCTTGGAGTTTTAGTGGCTGCTCTATGACTCTTGGCTTTATGGGCTGGGCTGGAGGCCCTTGCCGTTCCCCACTGCCCTTCCCTGTGCATGCAGAGAACGGACGTCTGGCCTTGTGGCCAACCATTCCTGTGGCCAGTCTGCCGGGGAGTGCCCCAGATGCCACACACGAAAGCAGCATGAAGCCAGAGGTCACACAGAAGCAGATAGAATCAGTATTAATGTTACTGAGGGAGGTGGGCTGGGAACGAGCAGCAGGGCATGGTAGGGACTGTGGGATGTAGAGCCCACACTCCACCTCAGTGGTCCTCACTCAAGTAGGCATCAGAATCCCCTGGAGGTTTGTCAGGATGCAGACTATTGGGCCCCCCTTCCAGCATCTGGTGCAGCAGGCCTGGGTTTGAAAACACACATATCTAGCCAGTGCCCCCTGTAAAGCCAGAGCTGCCTTTTGGGGCCCATGCTCTGAGGACCACGGCCCTACCTTAAGGGGGTGCTGGTTCCCCAGGGCCAGCCTGCTCTTGCCTTGGGGATTAAAACCCAATGCCGCCAGGTCTCCCGATTTTTCCGAGGAAGCCAGAAGTGCAGATTTTAATGTAAAAATTTCCTGATGTAAAACAATGCGTAGCTATAGATCTTAGCTATCAGACCTTTGTCTGTAGTATCATTTGCGAATATCTTCTCCCATTCTGTGGGTTGCCTGTTTGTTTTGTTGAATGTTTCCTTCACTGTGCAGAAGCTTTTTATCTTGATGAAGTCCCAAAAGTTCATTTTCGATTTTGTTTCCTTTGCCTTTGGAGACATGTCCTGAAAGAAGTTGCTGTGGCTGGTGTCCAAGAGGTTACTGCTTATGTTCTCCTCTAGGGTTTTGATAGATTCCTGCCTCACGTTGAGGTCTTTTATCCATTTCAAGTTTATCTTTGTGTATGGTGTAAGAGAATGGTCCAGTTTCATTCTTCTCCATATAGCTGTCCAATTTTCCCAGCACCATTTATTGAAGAGACTGTCTTTTTTCCACTGGATATTTTTTCCTGCTTTGTCAAAGATTATTTGACCATAGAGTTGTGGGTCCATATCTGGGCTCTCTATTCTGTTCCACTGGTCTATGTGTCTGTTTTTGTGCCAGTACCATGCTGTCTTGGTGATCACCACTTTGTAGTAAAGCTTGAAATCAGGCAACGTGATGCCCCCAGCTTGGTTTTTCCTTTTCAACATTTCCTTAGCAATTGGAGGTCTTTTCTGGTTCCATACAAATTTTATGATTGTTTGTTCCAGCTCTTTGAAAAAAACTGGTGGAATTTTGATCAGGATGGCATTGAAAGTATAGATTGCTCTGGGCAGTACAGACATTTTAACAATGTTTATTCTTCTGATCCATGAGCATGGGATGCTTTTCCACCTCTTTGTGTCTTCTTCAATTTCTTTCATGAGCATTTTGTAGTTCCTCGAGTAAAGATCCTTTAACTCTTTGGTTAGGTTTATTCCCAGATATCTTACGGTTCTTGGTGCTACAGTAAATGGAATTGATTCTCTAATTTCTCTTTCCATATTTTCATTGTTAGTGTATAGGAAAGTAACTGATTCTGTGCATTGATTTTGTATCCTGCCACATTACTGAATTGCTGTATGAGTTCTAGTAGTTTGGGGGTGGAGTCTTTTGGGTTTTCCATATAAAATATCAGTCATCTGGGAAGAGAGATTGACTTCTTCATTGCCAATTTGAATACCTTTTATTTCTTTTTGTTGTCAGATTGCTGTCGCTAGGACTTCTAGTACTATGTTGAACGAGAGTGGTGAGAGTGGGCATCCTTGTCGTGTTCCTGATCTCAAAGTGAAGGCTGTCAGCTTTTCCTCATTGAGAATGATATTTGCTGTGGACTTTTCATAGATAGATTTTATGATGTTGAGGAATATTCCTTCTATCCCTATACTTTGAAGAGTATTGATACCAAAAGATTGAGATGACTCCCTGAATATTCTCAGACCACAATGCTTTGAAACTGGAACTCAACCACAAGAAAAAGTTTGGAAGGAATTCAAACACTTGGAGGCTAAATATCAACTTGCTCAAGAATGCTAGGATCAACCATAAAATCAAAGATGAACTTAAACAATTCATGGAGACCAATGAGAATGAATGCACATTGATGCAAGACCTATGGGACATGGCAAAGGCAGTCTTAAGGAGGAAATACAAAGTCATCCAAGCCTCACTCAAAAAAATTGAAAAATCTCAACTACACCAGATCTCTTTACACCTTAAAAAACTGGAAAATCAACAACAAATTAAGCCAACCCCACGCACAAGAAGGGAAATAATCAAGATAAGAGCAGAGATCAATGAGTTAGAAACTAGAGAAACAGTAGAATGCATCAATGAATCCAGAAGTTGGTTTTTTGAAAGAATGAATAAGATTGAAAAGCCACTGGCCAAACTCATCCAAAAGAAAAGAGAGAGGACCCTAATTAACGAAATTATGAATGAAAGGGGAGAGATCACGACTAACCCAAAGGAAATAGAAACAGTCATCAAAAATTATTATCAACAGCTATATGCCAATAAGTTAAACAACCTAGAAGAAATGGATTCATTCCTGGAGACCTATAATCTTCCAAGACTAACAAACACAAGAAGAAATTGACAACCTGAATAGACCCATATCTAGTAATGAGATTGAAGCAGTGATCAAAAACCTCCCAAAAAACAAGAGTCCAGGACCTGATGGATTCTCTGGGGAATTCTACCAAACTTTCAAGGAAGAAATAACACCTATTCTCCTGAAACTGTTTCAAAAAATAGAAACAGAAGGAAAACTTCCAGACTTTTTCTATGAAGCCAGCATTACTCTGATCCCCAAACTAGGCAAAAACCCCATCAAAAAGGAGAATTTCAGACCAATATCCCTGATGAATATGGGTGACAAGGTTCTCAACAGGATCCTAGCTAATAGGATCCAACAGCACATTCAAAAGATTATTCATTATGACCAGGTGGGATTTATCCCTGGGATGCAAGGGTGGTTCAACATTCGCAAATCAATCAATGTGATAGAACAAATCAATAAGTGAAGAGAGAAGAACCACATGGTCCTCTCAATTGATGCAGAAAAAGCATTTGACAAAATTCAGCATCCGTTTCTGATTGGAAATCTTCCAGGTTCTTGATATGATGAGTGTTTTTCAATTTTATACCAGACACTTTTATATTATGTTATGGAACAAGGAATTATTTAAATTTCCTATTTTAGCTGGCTTTCTCTGACACTACTCTGCAGGGGAAAGAAAGAGGTGTTGCCTCATTCTTGTCAGATGGTAGTAGAAGTCCAGTATCTCCACACAGTCTCTATAAACACCTGAGGTGAGAGGCCTCTCAATATTGCTTCATGTGGGTAGGAGTTTTAGCTTCCCATGTGGTCACCACTCTGACCATGGTAAAAGTGTGTGGGGGGGTTTAGGTGTCATTACCAGTCACTGGGGATAAAAATTCCAGGCTCCTGCTTGGCTTTCTCTGACACTACCCTTGTGGGGGTGTGTTGGGACACGTCATTATAGCTTCACAAATATAGAAATCTAGGCTCCCCACTTGGTCTTTGCTGGCACGAGTCTAGTTTTCTGTGGTTTTTCATTAGGATAGAGCAGTTTGTGCAGAAGTTTTTGGTCCTTTGGTTGGAGAGAGAAGGCTTTTATTAATGTTCTTTTTTTGTGCCCATTGGCATTTCAAGGTTGCCAGCTTCCTCAGCTCCAAGTCTGGTATATGTGAGGAAAGAAGAATCTCCAGGGAACTCATCACCTTGCTGTCATTTCTTGGGGCTCAAGGCACTGAGTCAGTCTACCTTCTTCTTTTTTTTTCTTTTTTTAAAAATATTTTATTTACTTCTTTGACAGAGAGGAGAAAGATCACAAGTAGGCAGACAGGCAGGCAGAGAGAGAGGGGGAAGCAAGCTCCCTGCTGAGCAGAGAGCCCGATATGGGGCTCAATCCCAGGATCTTGACATCATAACCTGAGCTGAAGGCAGAGGCTTTAACCCATTGAGACACCTAGGTGCCCCTACCTTCTTTTCACCCTCCAAAGTCTTCTTTGTTTTATATTTAATGTCTAGTTTTCAGTTGTACTTAGTGTGAAGAATAGGAAAAATATATCTATTCCATCTCCTCAAAGCAGAGGACTCCCAAATTTATTTTTTAAATGTCTTAGTCAGGGTTCTCAGAGAAATAGAAACAGTGTGTGTGTGGGGGGGGGTGGTGATGAGGAGGGAGAGGGAGAGAGAGATTTTATGGAATTCGTTTACATGGTTGTGATCATCACATTTGCAGATATTGGCAGGTCTAAAATTTTAGGGCAGGTGGACAAGCTGCAGATGTAGTTAATGTTGCAGCTCAAATCCAAAGACAGTCCAGAGTCAGAATTCCTTCTTCCTTGAGGACTTCAGTCTTTGTCTCTTAAGGTCTTCAACTGACTGGCTGAGACCCACCTACATTATGAAAGGCAATCATCTTTACCCAAATTTTATTGATTTAAATATTAATCTCATCAAAAAACATCTTTACAGCCACATCTAGACTGGTATTTAACCAAATACTTGCATACTGTGGCCTTAAATAAGTTGGTACATAAAATTAACCATCACAATATTATCTTATTAGAAAGATATTTCATCCAATTTCTCCCTTATGCTGAAGTTGAAGAATATTATGGATTTTTGAAAAATGCACATGGCTGGATGATGTTACCTGACTCTTGGGAAAATGAAGGAAACATTACAAAGCATTAGTTATAAAGAAGGTGTTTATCTGGTGGTGTTAAGAACCAACACCTTTTGGAAACCTAGGTCTGACCTACTTCCCCAACCTTATGCATGTTGAAGTTACACATGTACTTAGAATCGTGTGATATTGCTGTTTTCCCAGTCAGAATGGCCAAATATCAGCAGTTTTATTATGTTTCATGTTTTTAAAAAGATTTTACTTATTTATTTGAGAGAGAGAGAGAGATCACAAGTAGGCAGAGAGGCAGGCAGAGAGAGAGGAGGAAACAGGCTCCCTGCTGAGCAGAGAGCCCGACATGGGGCTCAATCCCAGGACTCTGGGACCATGACCTGAGTCAAAGGCAGAGGCTTTAACCCTCTGAGCCACCCAGGTGCCCCTATGTTTCTTATTTTTAACCCAGTATCAACATATACACCAAAAGGAACAGTAGCAAATCAGATACTACTTTGTACCAGTACCACTCATCCAAGTTGCCACTCTATGCACCAGAATTTTGATTGCCAGGGTCCATTGGTTCTCCAGTTCAAGTCCTTCTTTATAATGATTCTTGATGTGCTTTCTTGCTTAGGATTTAATAAAGACAATTACAAAAGTACACTAATTAGATGTACATCGAATTTGCATTCTCTGTATCTCTAAGTAAAGCAAAATAAGGTAGATATCAGTGTTGATCTTCTAATATGCGTTCAAATGCCTTTTGGGTTCACTCTATGTACTGGGATTTTTTTTTACCCTCTGTCTCCTTCAATCTTAGTTCTGTAGCTCTAACTTTCTAGTACATAAAACACTGCACAGATATATTCCATGCTAGCTTTAACCTAAGTTGCTGGTCTGAGAAGATGATTGACATAGCTACTTGTGGATGATTTTGGATTCACTTTTGGATACAGCATGGCACTTTATGGATGAGGGTAATGAATTTAGGTCCGTGTGGGTACTATGACTTTTGGGAGAAAAATAATGACTTTCAGACTGAAAGCTGCATAAAAATTTCCCTCCCATTATTCAAAAGAAGTTTTATTATGGTTACTTATCATTATACTATTAGATTTCAGCCCTCACATTACCTAAGGCTTTAGCTACTTGAGTCCTCCTCAACTCTATAGTTCTTACTTCTATGTGAACCATATAGATGCTTCTTCTATTTTTGGTAGTTCTGACCATGAAGGTCTGGCATGGAGGATAGAGGGCAGGTGACCAGATGGCTGGGTGCTTTCTGTAGGCCATAACAAGTGCTATAAGCAGATGGAGATTCTGAGGCTTCCCACCACCCAACTGGGTACTGCTGAAACATCAAGAACAACTTCATTTTGTTAAGAAAATTTTGAATGAACTCTAATATACATACAGAGTATAACGAACACCCATCATTGAGTCTCAACAATCATTAGCTCATCACTAATCTTGTTTCATCTCTCCTTCCTTCCTTCCCTTAAGTGGATTTGTTTGAAGCAAATCCCAGAGATCAGGTCTTTTAACCTGTAAATACTTCAGTATGTATTTAAAAGATAAAACTTTAAAAATAACCATACTATTTCTATCAAACCTAGAAACATTAACTATAATGTCTTCTTACTATCATCAGTGGTTTTATTTTCTCCAATACCTCACAACTCTTTGTTACAACTCAAATCCAAAGGCAGTCTAGAGGCAGAATTCCTTCTAGTTTGTTTGAGTCAGGATCCAAATAAAATCTACACATCACATTGGTTGATGAGTCTCCTAAGCCTCTTTGAATCTACAATCTTCTCCTCTCCCTTAATTTATCTGTTGAAGATATCTAAATTGTTCACCCTGTAGAGTTAGTCATATTTTAGATTTTGCTGATTGCATCCATATGATGTCATTTAACATTCTCTTCCATCTTCAGTCTTCCTTGTAACATGGTAGATCTGATGACCTGATTATATTGACTTTTTTGGGCAAGAATATTTCATGGGTGGTGCTGTGTACATACTGTCTTGTTTTCTCTTTCTACACTATTGGAATTGATCAGTGGGGTTTATCGTTAGCCTGATCCATCCACCACAAAGTTCCCCATCAGCTTGTCACCTAATGGTTTTATCAGACATTGATGATCATCAGAGGTTGCAAAATGGTGATCTTCTACTTCTATCATTCCTTCTTCATTTATTAGCTGTAATACAGCTACAAAGAGAAGTTTCCTTTCATCAACAACTTGATTATTCTGAGGTACATTTCATATAGGATATAGAAGATAACTGTTTGATTATTTCCCTTTGTGTTTACCAGTTTCAGAATAATGAATCAGCATTCTATCAGGCTATCAAGGTAAAATAAGTTTGGAGTTTTGTCTCATTTTGTTTGTCTGCTTGTCACAATGAGAGGATCCATGTTTAATGGATTAAACATGTTTGATATAACACTGATGTTTGTAACCACTATTCTTTTTGATGCTCAATTTGTACTATTTTTGGTCAAATGGGAGCCTTCTTAAATTGACTCTTGAGTCCTTTTAGTCCAACCCTAGTAGTCCATAGTCACTTTCTTGTTCTCAGACTTGATAAGCTGCTCCAAGTTCCTCTCATAAATTTCTTGTACCAGACCAGAATTCAGCCATTTCTTCAAGAAGCCTGGTTTCTTCTGGTGAAAATTGGAATTTGGAGACCAAAATGTGACTGTCGGTGGTGTTCATTGCTCCTTAGTTGGCCATTGTTTCTAGGCCATCTAATGAAGAGAACTAGGAAATACTTAAAAAAAAACAAACATGGTTTACGCTATTTTCAAATCCAAATTTAGGATTATAAAAATTTTACATTAAATCTTGATTTCTAACAAAATTAGCATAAAATTACTTATTTACTTCATCCAAATATATATATATTAGCTTCAGAATATCAGTTCTAAAATTATTTATAATATCATGATTAGTAACAGTTCAGGTTTCCTTGTAGTTACTCTTTGTCCTTGGAGTATATCACAAAAGAAATGTTCAGTCAAGTTACTGTGGTTTAAAATCATTTGCAGTTATACCCCCCTTTGTATGAATGGGTCACCAGCTCAATACAAAGATTTATTTGTTCCAATTTGCTGTTCTATTTTTATAAATTACTTCATAAATATTACTTTCATTTCATTTTATGCTTATGTAAAACATTTACATGGCTGCAAAGTCAAATACTGGAAATGGTACATTCAGAGAAGTCTAGTTATATTTTAGTTGTAAAATTATATTCAATGTTTTTTCTTCATATCATAATATATTCTGGAGATTATCTGTAGCAATGTGTAGAATACTCCTCATTTCTTTTAATGCCTACATAGCACTCTAGTGAATGTAAGTACTATAGTTTATATACCTAATTTATACAATCCCATTAATGGGCATTTGGGCTGTTTCCTGCCTTTTGCCATAAATAGCCTTGTGTGTATGTATATATTTTCATATTTTGGCACTATATTTTCAGTATAGATTCATACAAAAGAAATTTCTGTGTCAAGTGTTTTTGTAATTTTTCTAACCTTTCCAAATTTCTTTCCATAGAGTTGTAGCACTTTTTTACTCCCTCCAGCGATGTTTATCATCAAACTTTGGGATTTTTGTCCCATAATAGGTAAGAAGTGATGCTTGGTATAGTTTTCATTTACATTTGTCTTATTATAAAGAAGGTTGAGCACTGTATATGTGTATGAGGACTATTTGCATTTATTCTCTGACCTACCTGTTTATAGCTTTTGCCTGTTTTTTATGAGATATTGGATTTTTTCTTCCTCTCTTTTTAGAATATGATTTTCTTTTTTTTTTTTTAAGATTTTATTTATTTGACAGTGAGAAACACAGCGAGAGAGGGAACACAAGCAGAGGGAGTGTTACCGGGAGAAGCAGGCTTCCTGCTGAGCAGGGAGCCCGATGTGGGGCTCGATCCCAGGACCCTGGGATCATGACCTGAGCCGAAGGCAGACGCTTAACGACTGAGCCACCCAGGCGCCCCAGAATATGATTTTCATAGTTTGTCATTTGCCCTTTTCCAGTTATTTATGGTGATTTGTTTGGTTTGCTTTTGCCATGCATAAATTTTATTTACTTGCTATCGGATTCATTAGACTTTTCCTTATTGCTTTTGGTTTTCAAGTCATAGTTCAGTAGTTTTCTCTACTTCCTGAATTTTCAGGATTTCATCCATTTTTTTCTATATTTCATATAATTTATTCTATTATTGTTCCACATTATTAAATATCCCATTTAATTTCTGAGCTATTGGAATGTATCTTGGCATACAGAGTGAGAGACAGATTCAGTTTTCTCTTTTTCCCTACAGCTGTGCAGCTATCTCAATACCACTTATTTTAAAAGTGTATCTTTTGCGATGCCTCCTTTAGTATATACTAAATTTCTATAAGCAATTGAGGATACTATTGGATTTTTTTTTAATTTTATTTTTTCAGTGTTCCAAGATTCATTGTTTACTGTTGGATTTTTTTTTAAGATTTTATTTATTTATTTGACAGAGGGAGAGAGATGACAAGTAGGCAGAGAGGCAGGCAGAGAGAGGGGGAAGCAGGCTCCCCGCTGAGCAGAGAGCCTGATGCAGGGCTCATGCCAGGACCCTGAGATCATGACCTGAGCCAAAGGCAGAGGCTTTAACTCACTGAGCCACCCAGGTGCCCCCAATTTTGTTATTGTTTATGTTAGTTTTTCCATAGTTTCTTTTGGGTTTTCCCAATATATTATCACATTATCTACAAGTAGATGTCTTTTTTTTTTTTTTGCTATTGTCTCTTTTTAAATTCTTTTTCTGAATATTTCCTTGTCTCATTGTTTTGTCAAATATTTCCTACACAAGCTTATATAATATTGGTGATTATGGATATCTTTGTCTTGGCTCTGACTTCAATGAGAAAGCATTTTTAGTATGAATGAGTGCTGCTTTTCTCAAATGTCTTTCCTGCACCTTTGGAGACTATCACATGATTTTTATTGTTAGCTCTATGAATGTGATGAATTATATTCCTGGACTTCCTATATTGAACCACAATGACATTCCTGGAATAAACATTATTTGGTCATAATGTATCACTTTTAATGTGCTATTGGATTCTATTTGCCTAGATTTTTGTTTAACATTTTCATATGAATATTAGCGAGATTGGTTTGCAGTTTTAATTTTTTAAAAAATCTTATCAAATTTTCAGGTTGATGATATTCTTAGTAATAATTGGAATTTTTCCCTCTCTTTCTATGCTATAGTTTATGTAGCACCGGGAGTACTGATTTTTAAAGGTTTGCTAGACTTCCCCTCAGAAATGATTCCGGCTTAATGCTGTTTTGGGTGCTTAGGGAGGGCTCTAACTACTTTCTCTATTACTTCTATGATAATTGGTCTGTTCGACTTTCAGAAGAAAAGGGGCCATTTCTAGTGTGTTACAATATGCGTGAATTTAAGAAAAAAAGGCAAATATTCTCTGTAGCTCAGGGACCATGGATACTGGTTTTACTGGCATATGACTTTGTTTTTATGATTTAAACTCTTAGAAAGAAGAAATAGTTCTTCCTCATAACTTGCATTAAATCTTTTTGGAATTTGAATGTCATTGATATGTTGTGAAGCCAGTAGCATTCCCTAAGACCTTTCCCCTTTCCTTAGAACAAAAGTTTGTATGAATACATTTGTGTGTCTTTATCACAGTAGAGCTGGGGACCCCAAACCACCAACTGCATATTTCAGTTTCATGTCAATGCAGAAGTTAGATAAATATGTAAAGGTTGAATTTTGGTAAAATCTCCAATAGAATTAATTATTTGCTAAAAATGACTTGTTTTGGACTCTTGGTTGGCATTTGCGAAATCGGGAAGGTTTAATTTAGTTCGGAGGTTGTAATTTTGTGCTGAGAGGAACTTCAAAGATTTTAAGTGCCATTTCTCTCAGTTTCACTCCAAAGAAATCACAGTCCTCCACTCTTATTCCTTACTTACTTTTTCTCTAGATAATATTTTCCACTAGAACTTTGGGGAATGGAGCAGATGCATTTGGATTCCTTTGTCCAAACTAATGACTTGTTTCTGGACAGAAAAATGTTACCATCAACAGGATTTTTTTTTTTTTAATATTATACAGTGTTTGGTTCAGGCCAGCAGTGTGGGATGGGGATTTAGTCTCTGGGTTTGCCAAGATGTTTATGCAGCGGGAATGTTACTTATGTAAGCCTGGAAGTGCTCTTCATGTACTCGCCTCCCTCTCCCATTTCAGCTTTTTTTCATTAAGAAGTTGATCTTCCTTTCATGATACCACATTAAATGGCTAAAAAGAAAAGAAAAAAATTGTTTACTGTACAAAATAACCTAACTGTCCACAAAACATCCATTTAGTTAAAGGAACCACAAGGAGATCTGGAAAACTGGGCTGTGAATTGTTTTTATCCTTTTGGTTTGGTCCCTAACTCACTTCCTATTGCTCCCCACAAGCGATCAAACTCAGATTTGGGGGAAAAAATAAAATATTTTTAAAATAAAAGAATAAACAAACAAATGAAATACATTCTTTTCCATTTTTCTGGGGACTGCAGATAAATTTCCATGTAACAGAGAAGCGTAAAAGTGAGGGGAAATCACAAATGTTTAGATGTTAACAAAATATATTTCAAATAAAATCCGTACTTCACAGTTGTGAGAAACTAATACAGTGTAGGATTAGAATTAACCTTAACACAGGTAAATAAATATCTATGTGCTTATATAACCAACCAGCAGAACTTACTGAGAGCAAATAGGACATTTGGGGGTGAAAACAGAAATGACCGTGAAAAGTCATGAGGCAATACTCCCAACCCTCCCTGCTTACCTCATCCTCTCGCTTTTCTGTGTATGCTGCCCTATGAGTCAGTCGAGATGATAAACTTAAATGATTTTAAGCAGATGTGTGTCAACATTCCTTGATAAAAGCATGCCAGAATCCTATACCAGTCTGTACCAGCACCCATCCCTCAACAAAACAACAGCCAGTCCTCTAACCAAGATGGTAACAACTCCAGGTTATGCTCACCTGGGGGACCTTGTGACATCAATAGCTCACAGGGGGGATTTTCTTCACAGAGGAATCCCTGAGTCTGGGTCTTGAAGCACTGGTTGGAGTTTACCTTCTGTCTAAGGTTCTGTGAACTTCCTGGATAAATATTGAGGCCATGGCTCTATAGCGACATGGTTTTCATATGGAGAGCAATGAGGCTGAGACCATTGTGACCCGTCTCTCAGTGCTAATTATTAAAGAAGAGATGGAGCCTTTACCTGGAAATACCAAGGTGGCAGAGGCGGGGATGGTTGCTACTCTCTTCATAAATTCCTCCAGCTAATATATATGGAGCAGACAGATATTGGCAGGGTTGCTATATACAGCTGAGAAGGTTGCATACTGCACAAGCATGATCTATCTATCCAAGGAGAACCATTCCCATGGTAGATATCATAGGTTTAAATGTTGCTTGTGCCAGTTTTCTAGAAGATAACAATAAAGTATCTTGAGTAAGGGATGCTTGTGTCCAAGTTACACAAAAGCGCTGTCTATGCTTGAGGAACTGGGGAGATGATTCTGGATGGTAGGAATCCAAAGTTGCATGATTCTGGATTTTGCTGTCTGTGTACCAGGATAGAGGAGGCTAAAATGGTGAGGACCTAGGAGGGAGGAGGGTTCTGGCACCTAGGAGTGTCCCTCAAGCAAGCCATGTCATATTGGCCATACTCTGTCCAGAGACACTATCAAATACAAACATAACATGAGCCACAAATGCAAGCTACATGTCTCATTTCAAATTTTCTAGTAGCCACATTTTAAAAAGTCAAAAGAAATAGGTAAAATTAATTTTAATAATATAATTTATTATCTAATATATCTCAAATATTATCATTCAACAGATAGCAATACAAAAATGACTAGTGAGACATTTTACATTCTTTTTGGAGGCTAAGTCTTTGAAAGCCAGTGTGTATTTTACATTTTCAACACATCTCCATCAGGACTAACCACATTTCAAAGGCTCAATAGTTTCCTGTGTCTACTTGCTCCCTTATTGGAGAGAAAAGCTCTAGAATCTTGCTGGTTATCATCTGGAGTCTCTCTCTGACCTCAAAGTGAAGCCCCCCTTTGGAGCAGTCCCTGGGCTTGGGCCTCTGAAAGAAAAGAAGTGCAGATGGGCACTGGGGGTCCCAGGGTAGCAGCACAGGCAGGTGGGAGCCCCTGCCCATCCCAGTGCCACCCTCCTTGCCCATTCCTGAGCCCAGAGTCAGGGGTATATCGGACTGAGAGAGTCAGTATTTTGGTGAGACAGAAAACAAACAGACACAGTGCTTTCTCATTTGAGGAAGTAACTACTGTGGAGCATTCTTCAGGGAGCCACATTAGTGAGCAAGTTCAGAGAGGCGGGAAGCCTCAGAGCTGAATGGCCTCCCTCCAAAACACTAATGACGACTGTGGTCACAGCCGCCATGACCATGTCTCAGGTGTGGTGCTTGGTGCTGGATCAGATATGCGCAGCATGCACCCGCTCTGTTGGAGGTAGGGATTAGCACCCCATTTTGTGAGAAAGAAACCGAGACTCAGAGATGCTAGTGCCTTGCCCGAGGCCTCATGGCCGGGCCGGCGAAGCCATCAATGCCTCCACAAATCCTGCTGCTTCTTCTGGGTTATCAGCTACCAGACACAAAGGGCACTGCCATCCACAGGGTCCACATCTTTGACCGAATCTGCCAGTCAGGCTTGCTTCAGTGACCCTGTCATGCCTCAGAGCCCAGCCTTATCGCCATAGCCTGCAAAGATGAACTAGGACCTAGGTTTAGATTGCTAGGTGTGACAGTTTCCCTCCTCATCCCCACCTTTTTAGGCTGAAAGAGAAGAGCAGTTGGAGCCTGTTTCCACTCATATCAGGTTTCTCTTGGGACACCTGGGGCAGTAGCAAGTACCAGGTGCTTAGGCCCCTACCAGGTGTGGGTCAGATGAAGGAAGAAGAGAGGAAAGTGTGGTGTGTGCATGTGTGTGTGTGTGTGTGTGAGAGAGAGAGAGAGAGAGAGAGACAGGCAGACAGACAGACAGACAGGCAGACAGACAGAGAGCGTCTGGGTCTGACACAGGAGATGAGGGCATAGGGCAGGGCAGGGGGATACCTAGCAGAGTCCTCTGAATTGAGGCTTAGGGAAGAAAGGAAAGGTTTTCAAAGCAGAGAAATGATTAGGGACTAGCACTGTGGTGGGGGGCTCTATCTGGGGGTAGAACCATGACCATGGAGCGCCGAAAGCTCGTACATGTTAAAACTTTCCAGTAGGCACAAGCAGAGGATAAGCTGCCATGGTGGGGTGCATTTCCCATCCCTAGAGGTACTTAAGTCTATGCATGGTGACAACTTGGCCAGGATCACAGGGACTGGTGGCTCAAGGAGATGCTGGATGGAAGGCAGTGATGACTTCAGTAAGAGATCAAGAAAAAAGACAAAGAAGGAAAGCCACAGTTACCCGGCTCTGTTATTCCTTTTCCTGGAGTTAAAAAATAATAAGAGAAAAGATCTGTATGATGAAGTTTACAAATCCCTGATCAAAGAAGACCTACATAAATGAAGAAACATTTGTGTTCATGGATTGGAAGGCTCTGCACCGTAAAGATGTCGAAGTCTACCCAACCTGATAACCGTTTCAACAGAATGTCTATCAGAATCTCCACGGGGTTTTGCAGACCCAGAAAAGCCAATTCTAAAATTTGTATGGAATGAGAGACTCTAGGATAAACAATCTTGACAACGAAGATTGACATGGGCAGCATCACTTGCCTAATATTAAGGCTTACCATAGAAGGACAAAAGTCAAGACAGTGTGGTGTTGGCCAAGGGACTAGCTTGTAGATCACTGGAACAGAGCAGAGGCCCTAGGGCTTGGGATTCCCTGACTGCCGAATGCTGACCCATCCCTCAGGTTCTGTAGCCTCTCCTCTCTCTTCATTCTCCCTGGTGTGGGTCAAGGGTCATCTGAGTGGCATGCCGACTTCCCTCTGCACATCCTCTCTGAATTGTGATGTCCCCCTCTCCCTCTTTGGGCCCATGCCTCCATCCGCCCTGCAGAAGAGCCAGACTTAGGTCCTCTCTGCTGACCTCTTAGCCATCTCCACACCCTTCCAGGGAGCCCCAGGAAAGCTGTTGCTTCTCCCAGGGCTGCTCTGGCTTTGGAGAGGACAGATGCCTCTGTCCCAGCTTCCTCCACTGCTATGTCCCTCTAAATGGCCACCAGAGAGGACTCTTGACAGCAGTCAGAAGGCTGTCACCCTCAGAGTCCCAGATGGAAGGTAGAGCACAGTGCCCCTGACCTGGCACCCCTTGTTCCCATGGGAGGTGTCTCTCCCCAAACCCTGGAGAATGGGGTAAGTCATCCTATAGTCGGGGGCTGTTCCTGAGGCCTCTCAGCCACTGGGAAGCCCTGTGATGCCATCCCACACTTCCCTCCTTTTCTGGGGCAAACCCTATGCACCGAGTCTTTCTTGAGCAGCATTGCATCCTTTTGCTCTCTTAAAGCTACGGCTCTGCACTTACCCTGAGATCAGAGTTTGCACAGTGAAGCCTCCTCTCTCGGGTCTCAGTATATGCTTCCTCGTCCTTCTTCCCTGACACAATCAGCCTCAGCCCCCAGGCCAGGGTCCAAGGGGCAAAGAGGACTGATGGAGGAAGAGAACCGCTTGCTAGTTCTGCTCATTCTCCCCTGCTTGGGTGGGCGACCCTTCCCTGTTCCTCCCCGAGTACAGGAGGACCAGCTGGAAAATGGACAGAACAGGAACAAGTGATCTCACCCACGGCTGTGTCCCTGGGCCCTCCGAATGCATGGCCATACCTGCAGCTGGCCTGGAGGGCCACAGAGGACTCCTGAAGAAAGCACTTTGGGGTTGAGGTCTAAAGGATGAGCAGGACTTGACGAGGTGCCCAGAGTAGAAGAGGCTCCAGGCAGAGGGACCAATAGAAGAGGCTCCAGGCAGAGTAGAAGAGGCTCCAGGCAGAGGAACCAGTTGCAGGCCCCAAAGCAAGAAGGAAGAGCTGACAGCTGGCAGGTGGGGCCGAGGCAGCAAGACAGGGGTGTGGGAGGAGGCTTGGGGGCAAGGAGGGCCCTCGGCAGGGCCTTAGTCTTTACTTCGGTTTGTTTTCTGTCTTGTTCACTGAACTTGGGGTGAAGGGTGGAGGGTCTGGAGCACTCAGATCAAAGTCCTTCTATTGCCTCCAACTCCTCATGACTCACACCTGACACAAGGTAGGTACTCAGCCAAAGCCGAGACCACCACCAAGCCATGGGGACTTGGATGTGAAGCCCCTTTCATCTTGCTGATGAGGAAGTAAGGGCACTGGGTGGGGGGTCAGAATGGATCTGATAACAGCTCCTCACTTGGGGTGCCAACTCCACCACTACTATATTCCATCCTGTGGTTGTGTGGTCTGGCATGCCACCTGCACTCCAGAGGAAGGATGGGACTGAGGCCAAAGCAATGAGAACAGTGCACCTCCTGGCCATTGTGATTGGTTCAGGGATGAACACAAGGACTGACTCAGGCCAATAAGCAGCAGCCTCAAGGCCATGATGTAGCCCTATTGCTGCTGGAAGGCTCTTCCTTAGAATAATCTACCTGAGAGTGACAGCTTTCTGATGGCATCATGAGAGCACCTGGATCCAGCTATGCCTGAAGTTATGTTTTAAACTTTTTAATCACATTCATCAATGAGTTTCCTTTTTTTTTTTTTTTTTTTTTGCTTAAGACAGTTTGACTTGTGTTCCTATGATTTGAATCTCACAAATTCTGGCTAATTTAGCACTCCTGGCCAGGCCACCTGTTCCTCGTCCTGCCCTTGGCCAGTGTAAAGAATGGAGCTTTCCTGAGTCTATTCTGTAAGTGTGGAACCTCGCCACTGGCCTACAGTCTGCAGTTAGGGGGTTGATTGAGGGACTCCTTTATTTGCACAACAGCTGACCCTGCTGTTCCCTACTTCTGGCAACATTTATCAGACCCCCTTCCCCCTCTCCTCCCCCCTACTCCCATGTGTAGGACTCACTGCCAGTTTCCCGGGGCCCTCTGCTTATCCGGCCTCAGACCCCAGGGGCCCCAGACCCTGCAGTGCAAGGGGCTTGAACAGAGAAAGGATGCACTGGGCAAGTTCCACAGCCTCGTCACCGCCCACTGCCCAGGTCCCTCCACTGCCCGCCAGCCCCCCTCCTCCCACCGCCCGAGGCTCTGGGGCCTGCCAGGACTGACAAGCTGTGAACACATGTTGCTGGGGGGTTGGGGGAGAGGGTTGTTTTTTCCAGTGGCCTTTTCCAAGCCAGAAAGAACTGAAATGTGAGCTCCCCCTACTTTAACCACCAGCAGAACTGCCAGGGCATCCTGGCTCCCTCCTGTGTGTGCCGAGAGGCCATGTGGGCACAAGTCCACAGCCGTAGAAAGTATCACCAGGGGCGGCTGGAGGAGGGCGACATCAGGGGCTTCCTGCGCATGGAATAAGGAGAAACACAGCCCTGCCAGGAGTTTGGGTTCCACTGCACCACTTTTCCCAGTGACTCTGGGGCCCTAGGGAAATAATCTGACGTGTCTAAACCTCAGTCTCTCTATTCATCAAATGGACACACAAATACTTGCCCCAGTGGTCACTGAGAAGGAAGAGAAAAGCCAACTGGGGCAACGAACACGGAGCCCCACGCATGCGCAGTGCCCAGCGGATCGTCCAAGCGGTGGCCGCGATCCTCTGGGGCCGGCACCCTGGTCACTCTGGCTGTCTGTACAGAGGAGAAGGCGGAGGCTCGGATGGGGCGTGCAGCTGCCCAAGGGGACAGAGGCAGCTCAGACCTGCGTGATGGCAGCACCCAGGGAGGGAGTTTACGTGGAAAAGCCGTGTAGATCTGTTATCCGTGTGCCCTGCACGTACCGCGGGGGTCTTGTCCATTTCTGGAGGATGGTCTTTGAGCTGCCCAACTGGCCCTCCATCTGGGGTCTGGGGTGCGGGGCCGCGGGGCACCAGAGCAGGGCGGCGTGTGGAGGAGCAGAGGCCTGTCCCCACTCCTGCCGGGCTGCCAGCATGCTGCACTGCACAGAGGATGCTATCTGGAAGGAGGGGGCCCGGCCCCGCCGGCCTCAGGGGGCCTCGAGCTGTTCTAAAAATAAAAACAAACTATCTGACTCAGGTGAGAGTCAAGACTTTGAAAGGGAAGAAAGGGCCTCAAGAGCCCCAGGACATGTGCTATTGGGTGAAATAATTAGGAAAACCTGCCCGATCTCCCACGGAGACATAAATCATCCCGTACCACTCGGGACTGATACTCACTGTCGAGTTCCTAATTTTTCACAGCTGTCCCCTCGAGAGGCAACTGGATGGGGGAAGGGACGCGAGTATGAGGCAGGAAAGGGGGC
The DNA here is from genome assembly GCA_028646535.1 of Procyon lotor. Lineage (NCBI taxonomy): Eukaryota > Metazoa > Chordata > Mammalia > Carnivora > Procyonidae > Procyon > Procyon lotor. The sequence goes on from CM053609.1 coordinate 13,923,648, forward strand.
TGAGAGACAGGCTGGGAGGGAGTTGGGGGAGGGAAGGAGGGAGGCAGGGAGGGTGGGAGGCAGAGACCGAGGTGGGGGGGCAAGGAACCGTGTAGAGCCACAAAAGGAAACAGAGAAAGCAAAAGGGACATAGGGACCATGAGAGACCCACAGGGGGAGACAGCCATAAAGTCAAGAGAGAGCCGGACTCTTTTCGGGAACATGTGACAGAGGTGAACTAAGAGGATTGTGGCAATTGGAAGGATCCAGATGACCTCTGGGTGGTCCTTGGCCCAGGAGACCTTGGGACACATAAGGCAGGCTGGGCAAGGGGGCCACAGGCTCTGGCCAGGGCCCTCCCCTACTTTCTCCACCTGGAAACAAGGGGGGACTGTGTTCCCTGAGGCAGGCACAGAGCTGGGCACCAGGCAGGGCCTCACCATCTCACCTCCTCAGAGCAGCTCCTGCAGATGAGGAGCATGGGGTCAGAGAGGGAGTGGGGATTTTGCACCAGCCGGAGGCCAGGCTGGGGAGGGCACTGCTGGCGGGAGGCAGGTGCTGCTGCTTTCTGAAGGCCAAGGGCTGGAGACCTCAGAAATGGCTGGTTAGTGGGTGGCCACTGAGGCCAAAACCCACCCTGGCCCTGCCTGAGGAGAGCCCAGTCCTACCCTGCCCTGAGGATCAGGGATGAAGTGAGATGCCTGCTTGCTCTTCCTCAGAACATCCCAGAGGGGAGGACTCTTACCCTGTTTTTTAGATGAGGAGACTGAGGCTCTGAGGGGCTGAATGTCTTGGCAGAATTCTCTCAGCTGGTGAGAAGAGGGACCAGGAAACAGAAACCAGATGGGCTTGCTCCCATCCCTCCCTTGCCTCCTCCTCCTTCCTCTCCCTCCCTATCCCTCACTGTTCTCTTTGGGGCTTCTATCTTTCACTCATCTGTGTCTGCCCCCATTCGTCTGTTGACTGAAGAGAGAAGGCTGCAGATGCAGAGGAAGCAGAGAAAGCCCCTCTGGGAGAAAATGGTGGCTCCTCTGGGAGAAAATGGCAGCTCCTCTGGCCCCAGCCACGGCCATGGGCATCAGGCAGTGAGGGCACCAGAGCCCCTCTGCTCCCCCACATTGGAGCCACCTGAGCTGGTTAGGGACCAGGGCAGCCTGGAAGGAAATTAATCAGAGCCTTCAGAGCAGAGAGGGCTCTCAGCACACCAAGGGCCTTGGAGACCCAGAGGCACCTACACTTCCTCCTTGGCCACCACCCCTTCCAAGTGCACACCCCAAGGCACACCACTTGACCAAGCTGAACCCTGAGTCTCTCTCCCTCCCTCTTCTTCTCCTCTGACATTGAGGTGCAGAAAGGGGTTGGCCCCATCTTGGTCGGGTCCCTGGAATTCCGATGGAGGCCCATGACTCCTCTCGACCTGCATTTGAACCCTGGATGCATGAGCCCCAATTTATCAGGGTTCTCTGATCATTGGTTTTCTATAAAGCAAGGATAATCAGAGCTACCCTGAAGGTGAGTGACAATGAAGGGGCAGCCCGTGTATAGGACTCCCTTCCTCAGCCTTCCTCCCAATGGCCCTGGGGTCAAGGGCATGTGGCTTCGGTTTCCTTACAGGCACCAGGGAAAGGGCTTCAGGAAGCTGAAGGCTGAGGAAGAAGAGGGATGTCCTCAAAGTCCCCAGGGACAAGCAGAGGCAGCTGTGTCCCTAGGACGGGAGCCAGTGTGTTCCCCTTGCACCCAAAGGGCTTAGCAGGACTTTTGTGAGACTTTCTATCTTTCCATATGCAGACATTTTGCTTCCCCCAGGGTCATTCCCTCCCCCTTGGGGAAGACCTGGCCTGCAGGAAGCCTGCAGAGAGGGCCTCTGGGCTCCCATCAGACTGGGCCTCCCTGCCTCCTCCACCAGAGTGGCCCAGTCTCCCACAGCCTAGAAGCTCAGCATACGAGTTTGTATGTGAGGGGATTCATCCTCTTTCTAGTCTTCTGCTTTATTGTTGCTGTGAGTTGTTAGGGCCCAGGCCAGTCCAGCATGGAGACATTAGCTCAGCATTTCAGGCCGGGCCGCCTGGCCAAGTCCATTACAGCACTGCCCTCCGGGGATGGCCGGCAGCTGCCCTGCCCTGCCCCATGGCCGCCTCCGCAAGTCCTGCCTTCCCAGGGGCTGCCAGAACGACCCGCCCAGTCCTTCCAACTCCAGCCTGGGGTATGGAGGCCCCCCTTCTGCGGGTGGGAGGCCTCCTTGGAGGAACCTGGGGTGCCTGCGGATCAAGTCCTTGTCCTTCTGGGCATTACCCAGCACCCCAGATGGAGCCACGGGTGCCAATCCCATGAGTGAGGCCCCAGGTCAGCCTGAGTGTCGATCCCAGCGCCTGAGAGCTGACAACGGTCACAACTGCTTATGTGTCACTGTCCCTTGGTGCCAGAAACTTGCTCAAAGGGCTTGTATTAATTCTCCCAAGAGTCTTGTGAGGCAGATCTCATGACATCTCCATTTCACAGAAGAGGAAACCAAGGCACACAGCAGGTAAGAAAGCTCCTGGCAGGGTGGTGGGACCTGGCAGGTGCCCAGAGGAGAGGAGCTGTCCTTATCACCCCCGACACAATCCACCAAGAGCTGGGGCAGGAGCCGATAAGGGCCTGTAGCATCGTGCATGGGGGCCTGCCATCCTGGAGCCAATAAGCAAGTCAGAACAAGTGAGCCAAACATCAGGAGGGCCTTCCTGACTCACTTCCTGGTCACCTCCTCCTGCCACGGCTTTTGTCCTGGAGGGGTGCCAGCCACTCACAGCTCTAACTGAGCTCCTCCGACACCACGATGAAGGATCCAGGGTCCCCTGATTCCTGGCCAGACCACTGGGGCACTGAGTAGGGGCTCTTCTCTGATGCCACCTCACCTCCTCATTTATCTGGGATGTCACCAAGCTGACCCACACGTGTATCTGTAGGGTTGGAGCTTGAGTGAGGTCTCTATAATTGAACTGCAATCACATGTTAAAAAAAAAAAAAAAGTGACCGAACACCGAATAAGACAGCTCTTTTTCTTTGGCCCATAACACCAACCCCATTCTAGACAGTTCGAAGCTAGAACAGAGCGCCCATCTATTTACTGATTTCCACCCCAGCTCCGTGATCCATGGGGGAAAACCACCATACCTCTCTCCCCATTGGCTGAAGGTGACCAGGCCAGGAATGAATGGAGAGCACGGGCTGGATCAATCAAAGTCTTCCCCACAATGTTTAACTTGGGACCAGAGAGAGAGAGAGCTTCAGTCTGTCTCCTGGAGGGAAGCTGGGAGAGTGTGGGGTGAAGCTGCCGGCAGCCCAGTGTGTATCTGAGAAAAACCAGCTAGCTGTGAGGAGAGCGAAGAGTGTTGAGTGGTGGGCTGGGGGCAGGGAGGGTGTCAGGGGGTCTGGAAAAAAGAATTCATTCTGATGAAAGGAGTTTCAGTCAAGTAAAAACAGTAGGACAAATGGAACGTGTAAAACTTCTTCATGGGAAAATAATCACGAAATGCAATTACTGTGAGGGAATTGACTCTAGAAAATACTTTCTTCCCTAAAAAAAAACAATATTGAAACATTTTTGGCTAATAGTTTTATATTCATAAACATAGTGTCAAAAGTCCATTAAGATGGTAGATTCAAGATGCCCCGATTGGGTCACTAAATCTATCTTCCTTCTGGGTCTTCCTCCCCCACTCTCCCCGCCCACCCTCTGAGCACTTTAGCTGATAGCATTTCTTACAAACACTTTAATATGCAAATAGCACATTATTCCTAACTGTTTTTTAAAGATGTTATTTATTTATTTATTTATTTATTTATTTATTTATTTATTTGAGAGAGAGCACAAGCAGGGGGAGGAACAAAGGGAGAGGGAAAAGTAGACTCCCTGCTGAGCAGGGAGCTGGATGTCGGACTTGATCCCAGGCCCCCAAGATCATGACCTGAGCTGAAATCAGACACTTAACCAATTGAGCCAGCCAGGTGCCCCCTAACCACTCTTTAAAAAGATTTTATTTGTGTATTTGAGAGAGAGAGAAAGCATACAACTTGAGGGAGGGACAGAGGCAGAGGGAGAAGCAAACTTCCCGGTGAGCAGGGAGCCAGTGGTGGGGCTCCATCCCAGGACCCCAAGATCATGACCTGAGCTGAAGTCAGATTCTTAACCAACTGAGCCACCCAGGCGCCCTCGTATTTTTTTAAAGCAATCCTTTCAGTGAGGCTACTTGGCTACCCATAGTCCGATTCCTTCAAGTTACTTTAGGTCTTCAAAAAATATTCAGCAGTAATCAAAATGCAACTACTTAATAACCCAAATATGGAAATAACCTTATGCCCATCAATTTATGGATGAATAAAAAAAATGTTGAGTGAAGACACAATGGAGTATGAGTCAACCATGAGAAAGGAGGACATCGTGTCATTTAGAACAGTGTAGAGTGGACCTCGAGCACATTCTGCGAAGCAAGGTAAGTCAGACAGAGAAAGGCAAGTACTGAATGATATCACTTATATTTGGAATCTAAAAAGTTGAACCTATTAAGAAAAAAACCAAACACCCATTCAGAGAGTAAAATGGTGATTGCCAGGGGAGGGGAGAGGTGGGGCAGGAAGTAAGATTGATGGGGTTTCGGGGTACAAACATGTAACTAACCACAGAGATCTAATGTACAGCGTATCGAATATAGAAAAAAATGTTGTACTATAATTATGGAATGGGATAAATATCATTACAATGGCAATCATATTACAATATATAAGTGTATCAAAGTCACATGCTCTACACCTTAAATTTGCATGTGAAATTTACATGCCACTTACATGGCAAATTTATCCAATAAAAATAAATATTCTAGGTTTCTGACTCCCCCACCATTCATTTTTTGTTCCACTACTTGGCCAGCTTCCCAAGATTTTGTCCTATAAAATCCAATTCATGGCACCTTCATTGTCATCACTACTGTGTCTCTGAAGTTGACCGTGTCTTCTGAAGGACTAGTCTCTGTCAGGCCTCTCCTTTCCATACTGAAACTGCCCCTCCGATGTGTGTGCACAGCCAGGTGAAGGGACTGGCTCCGTGTAGACTGGGCACCTTGTCCTTGCCCTTGTGCACAGATGGCCTTGACACCTCCTGCCCACTCTGGACCAGAAGAGTAGGATGGGTGTCAAGGTCAAAGGTGGCCTGAATCAAGGTTAGTTCATCTGAAGCAGCAGCCAGGCAAAGAGAGATGTGGAATAATAACTCACCCAAAGGGTGGGCTTCCTCCACGTAGTTGGGGCCGCATGTCTGGCTGGATGGCAACCCCACAACAGAGCGCTCTTTGCCCACCTACCTCCCACCAAGGGTAAGATGACCATCTCACAGTTAAGCCAGGGAAACAATAACTCTAGATGCCAGCTTCAGGGTCAGAGACTCTGTTTTCTATCTTTACCCTCTTTTTCAAGGGTTCATGAGATTTTCCAGTGTCCCCACCTGACTCTCCCCACAAATGGTTTTTTTTGGACATAACTTACATATAACATTATGTCAGTTTCAGGTGCACAACATCGTGATTCAGTATTTGTATATATTGTGAAATGATCACCACAATAAGTCATTAACATCCACCATCATACATAGTTAGAAAATTTCTTTTTCCTGTGATGAAAACTTTTAAGATTTACTCTCTTAGCCACTTACAAATATACAACACAGTCTTATTAACTTTAGTCACCGCGTTGTACATTTCATCCCCATGGCTTATCTCATTTACAGCTGGGAGTTTGTACTTTTTAACTCCTTCACTCAATAAATGCTTTTTTTTTTCAGACTTTATTTATTTCACACACACACAGACACACACACACAGACACACACACACACACACACACACACACACACAGAGAACAAGCATGGGGAGCAGCAGGCAGAGGGAGAAGCAGGCTCCCTGCTGAACAAGGAGCCCGACACTGGCCTCGATCCCAGGACCCTGGGATCATGACCTGAGTCAAAGGCAGATGCTTCACCTACGGAGCCACCCAGGCACCCAACAAATGACTTTAAAAAAAAAAAAAACAACAAATAATTTTCAATAAGGGCACACAGCGAGCTAACTTGGCTGCTGTCCTGGACTGAAGGGGAGGGGGGGGGATAGGGAGAGAGGGAGGGAGATGAAGGTGGAAGAAAAGGGGGAGGAGGAAAAGAGGAGAGGAAGTAAGGGGAGGGAGGAGGAGAGGAGGGAAAGAAGCACATACAGAGCCAACCAGAGTGCAGCTCTGCCCTTACTGGCCAGGCTTTTACTCTGAAGATGCTCAGCACCATCTGAAGACTGATGATCTCAGAATTAGCAGGAGGCAGGCAGGTCTGAAGCTCAAAGATGGGCTCCAAGTCTAGCAGACCTGGAAACCAGGCCATGATTAGTGAGGTGCCCAGGCCACAGCGCTAGCAGGGGCAGAGAGCCTGTACTGTCTGGGTACCCTGAGGGTGAGGACAGCAGGAGAGAGCCAGCTGTCTTCAGTAGCCCAAATCCTTCCTAGACATGGCCAGTCAACAATCGACATTTGTTTACTTCCTATCTGCCCCCTCAGACAGCAGGGTCCTGAGCTGGCTCATTCCTGATCATGAGAGAATGGTGTGACATTTCCAGAAACGTTGTGAGCTGGCTGTTAGACACAGCTTTTATGAAAACTTAAATTAGAAACTTACCATTAAATACATTGTATCCAAAACAAAGGTAATACTCGAATCCCATCCAAATTGTCACTTCCTAAGTGATTCACTCTACTGTACAATTGAGTTTATTTGTATCTATTTACAATCTATATGGTGCTTACGTGGTGGAAATATTGTGTGATATGTGCTACTGCATGTCCCTCCCCAGCTCTGAATTCGAGGATTGTCTCATTGGTGGGAGGATTAATGCCATAGACATCCCAAACACTACCAAGTGGGGACGCACCTGCTCCTCCCCCCGGGGTGCTGGTTATTCATCACTCTCAAGTTCTAAGAGTGCAGGTCCTCCCACACCTGCTCAGCACACGGCTCAAATTCATCAATGTGTATTTAATAAACAAGGTAAAGCACACTCAGTATTTATGGCTATAGGACTGCTCAAACTTTCCAGGATGGTTTCAATGCAACTGTTCTTCCCCGTGGTCAGGCTCGAGGACCCCGTTAGGTTCCAGAACCACCGTTGGACCCAGGGGGCCACTTTGAAATAAATGGGTGACTTACAGAATTTTCATCCTCTCATCCTCACAGCACTGATCACTCTTTCCTTTGTACATTCATTGTGTTTTCAGCCCCCCCAATTCAATCCCCGGCCCATAGGTTCCTCAAATTACCTTCTTATTTACCGACTTCAAGATCTACTGCTGAAACCTTGAGGGGAAAGAACCAATCTTTTCCAGGGCCAGATCTGAAAATGAAGAATGAAGAATGATAATAGTAAAAAGCTCTCAAACCTTAAACATCCATTCCCTAAAATAGGCAGTTTAGAGCTTGAAATCCAAGTGACTCACAAACTGTGCAGCTGGTGACCCACCCCCCCCCAAAGCTAATTGAATAAAAAGAAAAAAAAAAAAACTTGAAGATGGCTGGTCTCTCCAAGAAGTAAACCCCGTGTACTTCCTCTCCCCCAGGCCCAAGGCTTGCTTGGCCACACAAGGCATATAAAAACCCCATTTGGAGAATCACTTGTTTCCCACGTGGCTCTTCCGTCAGTGTAATTTAAGAAGCACACAATTCCCGCACCCAGATTTGGAAGTCACTAGTGGTACACACCTGATGGGGAAGCCAGGGGCTGGAGGAGTCATGTTTTCTCTCTGTTTAGACCACTGAGCTGGCTTCTTGAGATTCAAAACACCTTCTACAGAAGTAAAGTTGATACACACTCAGAGGGAAAGGTGGGTCCTAAATTCTACAGGGGGTCCCCGGTCAACCATGCCATCAGGAGCTGGCTGGAGAAAGAAGTGAGAAGGAAGTAGGTCAGCATGTGAATTGTGCTCATCTCTGTGTGGTGGGGTTGGGGAGATTTTCATTTTCTTATTTCTAGTTCTCTGAACTTTCCAAATGTTCAATGATGAACAGATACGGCATTTTGTTTATAGTTGGGGCAGGGGGACATTGTTTGCTTGCTTGCTTCAGAAAAGGAGAACAGGGCTGGGTCTTTGCTCCCCTCTTTGGGCCCCTGAGCTGCAGTCATTTGGTGTTTCCATGAGCGGGGCCCATCCAGTTCCCTGTGAGTCATCCCAACCCGAGGCTTGTTATTTAATTAGCTGCTGAGGTCCTTAAATTAAAAAAAAAAAATGATGATTTAGATGAAGGGGCAACTCAGCAGAGCAATTTTTTGTAAACACAGCTGAGGGAATGGTGCTGAAGTCTTTATACAATTTGAGAGTTCCCATCTGTCACCAGTGGTGGAAGGCACCTGGCTCTTTGAATATCTCTATGGCAGGGACTGCTGGTTACCAATCCAATAGCTAGTTTTCTCCTTTGCTAATCGCTATTCTAGTTTTCTTCCTCCATTCTAATTTTGATGGGGGTATCCATATGCCCAGCAAGACCACATCCACTTCCGCAGCTCAGCAGCAGGTGACCCAGATCTGGAGGAGAGAAGAGGTGACGAGCTCAGCCAGAATGACCCTTGGCCTCTTTTTTTTCCCCCAATTAACTTTTTATTTTATTTATTTTTTAAAGATTTATTTATTTATTTATTTATTTGAGAGAGAGAGAAAGTGAGAGAGAGCATGAGAGAGAAGGTCAGAGGGAGAAGCAGACTCCCCACG
>CM053609.1:13932495-14008558 GCA_028646535.1 Procyon lotor
AGAAGGTGCTTGGTTCTGCACCTGTCAGCTGCTCCACCCAGAGCAAGAACTGCCTTCACTGAATGTAGCCACTGATGGTTTAGTGTCCCAAAGTGGAAGCAGTTCTCCCTCAAAATGAATTTGGTTTCTGCCTCTGGCCAGAAGGAGAAGTGTTTTTGTGGCTTCCAATTTCTGGCTACTTCATTTCCAGAACTTCTAGAACTAAGGGCCCTCCAGATACACACAACAGATGAAGGACCCTCCAGCTGCTCAGCGTGGACCTAAGTCTTCTGAGGTCAGGACATCTCTGGGATCTATTTCATACCTGGTAGAGATCCATTCACTGATTCATTCATTCCTTCAGCAAATGCCTCTGATCCAGGCAAGGTTCTGTGTGAACAAGACAGTGTGCATTCTTGTGAAGCAGCTAGATAGTAAACAAATACAGACATAGCAATTTCAGGTCATATAAGTGCTGTGAGTGAAAATAAAGCAGGGTGGTAGGATGGGAGGGGCCACTTGGTTAGGGTGGTCAGGCAAGGAAGGGGTTATGTCATCTGCCTTGCAATAGATAAGCAGTGACCTGACAAGAGTGAGGGGTGAGCAATATGAGAGTTTCAGGGAAAGACATTAGGCAGCGAAAGTAGAGTCCTAAGGCCGTGAGACAGAAATCAAATAATAGCAAATACATTCTACAATATTCTATTGTAGAGCAATATTGTATTGCTCTATTTCAGTGCTTTAAATATATTACTTGCTTAATCCTCATAGAAACTCTAGGAGATAGGTGCTATTATTATCCTCATTTCATTAATGAAGAAAGTGCAAACCAGAGAGGGTAGGTCATTTGCTTTAAGGTCACACAGCAAATCAATCTATTTTTTTTTTTTTTTATTTCATGGGCCCAGGTACTGGATTTGGGAGTAATAAACATTCAATCCTTCCTCTGTAAAATTATTAGACTATATCTAGGCCTTTAATATCTAGGGGTGTGGTGTTATTCTCTTGTCTCCTTAGGTGACAGGATCGATCCTGTTTTGCTGTAATTCCAAATATCTGGATGCAACTGACAAAGGTAAGTCAATCATTTAATCCTACTACAACCCCTCCGATGTGTGGGTGGTTGGGTGGGCCACCAACTGGGAATTGTGAAAGCTTGGTTCCTGGAATATGTTGAAGATGCAGGTTTTCTATCCTTTTTTATTAGTAACAGTTTTACTGAGATATAATTCACACACCAGACAATTCAGCCATTGAAAATGTACAAGCCAGTGGCTTTTAGTATATTCACATTGTGATGTGCCTCCATCACAATCTTCGCGGCAAAAAGAAACCTTGTCCCTTTTAGCAGGTACCCCCCATTTCCTCCCCACTCCCAGGGGTCCTAGAAAATGACTGATCTATTCTCTGTCTCTATGCATTTGCCTGTGCTAGACATTTCATATAAATGGAATCATCCAATATTTGCCCTTTGTTTCTGGGTTCTTTCACTTGCCATGATATTTCCAAGGTTCATCCATGTTGTAACCTACGTCAGTGCATTATTCCTTTTTATTGCCAAATAGTATTCCATGATATGGCTATACCACATTTATGTATTCATTCACCAGCTGATGGATGATTGGGTAGCTTCCACTTTTTGGCTGTTGTGAATAGTCCTATGAGCATTCATGCACGAGTTTCTGCATGGACCGTGTTCTCTCTGCTGCTGAGTATATTACTGTGAATGGAATTGGTGGGTCCTACTACATGGTCATGTTCCACAGTTAAGCAATTGAGGAGCCTTATTGAGGGGTGCAACTTTACTATTCTTGGGTCTTTTCCATCCAGCAGCTCTACTCACCCTTGATGGTGCACTTGAAACCGGCCCAAGGGCGGGAGGGGCGTTGATTGTCACAAAAGTTGTTTGCCTGCCCTGATCATTTCCTTTAGACAGTCAAGAACATCTTTCTCAGCAAATTGTTAGGGGCCAGGGGTTCTAACTAATGATACTTTCTTACTAGAAATTATTTTGGGAGTGACAAACTGTTGGCATTGTTTCACTGTGGCTCGAAGCAGTAACTTCGTAAACCATCCCACCTCTGGGAGCCAGACCCTAGGAATTAGCCATTTGGTTTACTCTTGGCAGGAGGAGAGGGTCAGAATGGAAATAAGTGAATTTCTTCCTTCATAAGCAAAGGCTAACTAGTTTTGCTGCTCCTTCTTAGGGTTGAGGTGAATCCACCAGTTACCTTGTCACTGTCCACAGCTAATGATCCCCGAGAATGGTGAGGACACCCTGCCGAGCAGTGGCCACTGGGCTATCAGTGTCCAGTGGTGGGCACAGGGCTGCCCCACCACCTACAAAGGCCCAGAATGGGGGCACCTGGGTGGCTCAGTGGATTAAAGCCTCTGCCTTTGTCTCAGGTCATGATCTCAGGGTGCTCAGATAGAGCCCCGCATCGGGTTCTCTGCTCAGCAGGAAGCCTGCTTCCCCCCTCCTCTGCCTGCCTCACTGCCTACTTGTGATCTCTCTCTCTCTCTCTCTGTCAAATAAATAAATAAAATCTTTAAAAAAAAAAAGTTCATTTTCCCTTTTGTTTCCTTTGTCTTTGGAGACATGTCCTGTAAGAAGTTGCTGTGGCTGATGTCAAAGAGGTATAATTCCTATATTCCAAAGAGGTATATACCTATGTTCTCCTCTAGGGTTTTGATAGATTCCTGCCTCACGTTGAGATCTTTTATCCATTTCGAGTTTATCTTCGTGTATGGTGTAAGAGAATGGTCAAGTTTCATCCTTCTACATATAGCTGTCCAATTTTCCCAGCACCATTTATTGAAAAGACTGTCTTTTTTCCACTGGATATTTTTTCCTGTTCTGTCAAAGATTATTTGACCATAGAGTTGCGGGTCCATATCTGGGCTCTCTATTCTGTTCCACTGGTCTATGTGTCTGTATTTGTGCCAGTACCATGCTGTCTTGGTGATCACAGCTTTGGAGTAAAGCTTGAAATCAGGCAATGTGATGCCCCCAGCTTGGTTTTTCTTTTTCAGCATTTGCTTAGCAATTCGGGGTCTTTATTGGTTCCATACAAATTTTAGGATCGTTTGTTCCAGGTCTTTGAAAAAAAACAGTTTTGGAGGGGAGAGGGTGGGGTTTGGGTGAGCCTGGTGGTAGGTATTGAGAAGGGCACGTGTTGCATGGAGCACTGGGTGTGGTGCATGAACAATTAATCTTTTAACACTGAAAAAATAAAATAAAAGTATTTGAGGGGAAAAAAAAGTCCCAGAATGGGCTGGACAGGTTCTGCTTCCCCCTCCCACCTCCCACGTTCATCCTGTCTGCAGGGAGACAGACTGAGGCCCCTCTGAGGAAGTGGGCTGGGCCTGGCCAGGTGCACACCTTTCCCACATCAGCGTTGCACATAGATGACAGCAGGTTTCCAGGTGGGAAGTGCAACATCCGGGCGTCTTCGGGGCCTGTCCAAAGATCCAGATGTTTGGCGTTGACGGCCCCCAAACCTGAGTGATTGAATCTGACACTTTTTTATAGAGTGTAGGCACAGCTGTCCAAAGGGAGTGCGTATGTATTCACTCCTTCTCTGCCGGCTCAAGTGTGCTTTGAGTTCTGATCACAGCAAACTTTTGGCAGCTTCCTGCCATTCTTATGCTGGGAAAAAACCCCAAAGACCCCAGACCCCCTAAGAAGGAGGAAGATCAGGAGCCTGGCCTATTGGATTGAAGGGTGGAAAGCGGGTCCATATGTGCTGTGGGGGTCCTAGTACAGGGCATCCTGTACTGGATGGGGATTCGACTAGACAATCTTTGAGGTCCCTCTCCATTCTAGGCTGCTAGGACACTAAAGCAAGCTCAATGGACCCCACCCCCACCCCATCACTGTTTAGAAGCCAAAGAAGGTTCTTCCTTAGGACGGCTTGGGCAAGACAGGACAAGAGCTGTAAGAGAGAGGGGAAGCTGCTGAGTCTCTTTTCTTCCATATCACTCTCCTCCCAACTGGCCGGCATCCCTGGGGTTCCCATCCGACCCACTGGACAGTCCTGGAGCGCGCCTAGTCCTGGAGCACGCCATGCCCTCTGCTGCGCTCCTGTCCTTCCTTGGCAGCCTATGAATCATCATCCTCCTTCTTGGTTCTAGCTCGGCCCCTATGCCCCCTCCCTGTGGCCATGGGTGAGCACCCCGGTAGAGCCATTCGCTTCTCTTTCATCAGCCTGGAGGCTGCAGATGCATTTACGTGGGACCGTTCACCAGCCAGCATGTCCCCAAGGACAGGGACAGGGACCATTCCTCTCTAGAGCTTCCTCCCCAGCCCAGAGCCCTGAGCGGGATAGCATTACGAGAGCCCCGTGGAAGTTTATGGACATGAGATGAATGGAGAATCTGTTGGACGGCAACAAGATGGTGCCAGAGTGAGCAAGAAGGAGCATAGAGGTGAAGGGAGAGAGGTCGTCTGGTGGCATGGAGGCCTAAGGGTGGGTGCCTAAAAGTAGGGGACCCTAGACTTCCATCCCCTGAGGTTATTTAAAAACCATGACAGGCATGAACAATTAATCTTGTAACACTGAAAAAGTAAAATAAACATATTTGGGGGAAAAATAAAATAAAATAAAAAATAAAACAAATAAAAAAAAATAAAAACCATGACAAGGTCAACCTTAAGAATTAGGAGGTGGTACTTAAAAATCCAGATAGTTGCATCTGGTAAAAAAATTCAGCCGGTCCCGGCAGACCAGAGCTGGGTGGCAGCTTCTCCTCTTGGCTAGCCATGGTCTGCCCTCCTTTTTCCCTGCTGGTTTCTGCCCTGGGCCCGGTGGGCATTGAGTTTGCCTTCCCCTCTCTGCTGGGACGTGCTAGCGGAAGGTCATTGCCTTGGGGCTGGTAGGATAGAAGAGAACCTTCCCCAGATTTTACTTAGGGCCTGACTGGGATTTTAACTCATGCCCAGGGCTGCCTTTTATTTTCCCCAAAGGAAAGGAGACCTCAGAGGCTCACTCAGAGCTGCCGGGCATCTGAATCTTGGGATTTCTCTCCACAGGCCCAACCCCTCAGGCTTATGTGGACGTTGTGACTGTCCCCCAGCATTCCCTCCACGGGCTAGACAAACATTCTCCCATCATTACTTCCCACCAACTTCTGTTCCTATAACAAAATTCGATTTATTTTAGTTAAAAACATCAGTAAGGGCAAGAAGCACAGACTGGGGTGGGGGAGGGGGGGAAGGAGAATTCCTGAGGGGCTCCAGGCAACTTGTAGAGGATGGCGACTTTCTCACTCTCCTGACTGTGGTGATGGTTTCACAGGCCAGGGAAGGAAGGGGTAGTGGGGGGGGGGGGGCTCTGGATCTAAGTTTTCAAACTTGCCTTTGAAATAGGCACAGCTTAGTATATGTCAATTATACCTCAATGAAGCTGAGTTTTGTTTCTTTTTTTAAAAAAGCAAGAGGCACCCTTCGAATTTAGTGAAAAGGTAAATAAATGGTTTCAGCATGGAACCATACACATCACTGAGCCCAGTGACTCCTGTCTGGACAGTGTGCTGGGCATTTGGAAGAGTGGGTCAGCAGTGAGGACCCCAGGGCTCAGAGGTCCACTGGCCAGCATGGGTCTGGCACCCTCAGAAAACCCTACCTTTCTCCCACCTGTTCCCATGGTCCCCCACCCCCATCCCCTTCCTGGGGCTACCTTCTCCCTGTTCCCCTCTCTTGAAGGAGTGTTCTTCCTGTCCCTGGTGGGTGTTAAAAGCCCACCCCCAGGGGGACCCAGCCCCACCCCCCAGCAGACTCTGCACCCCTGAGGCCCCTCTCTGAAACTGAAAGACATGGGGGCCACACCCTCTTCCTCTTCCTCTGCACCCAGCCCACCTGTATCCTCCGGGAGAGGCCTGCTTGGCACTGTGGCCGATTTGGGAGCTCTCAGCATTCTCTTTCCATCTTTGCTGAAGCCCACGATGTACAAACAAATATCTACCCAGTAATTCATCTAAAGAAATAATAATGAACAGCCTTACATCAGCAACAAAGGTTAACTGCACTGAGCACTCTTTTCCTCCCTCCTGCTGCCCACCCAGCTCCTCTAAAGGCCAGGAGGGCAGGCAGTGGACCAGCTGGGGTGGTCGGCCTGCCAGGCAGGCCTATCTGTTCCCGTTAGTGTGGGCAGCCCAGGGAGCGCTGCTCTCCATCTTCCTAATGAACTCTGACTCTGCTGGAAAGCATTTGTTTACACAGAATGTAACCAGGGGAGGAGTGGGTGAGTGAGGAAGGAGGAGGGGGGCAAGGCCCACTGCCACAGTCCCAGTAGCCCCCAGGAAGGTAGGGACAGTGCCTTCCAGGCCCGATGGCCCCTTCTGTAGTGGGAGAGCCTGGGCTGGGCTTAGGTTGCAAGGCATGCTGGGACCTCCACTGTGGGAGGCTACAGGCCAGAGGGAGCTGACCTTGAAGCAGGACCTGTCTTTAGGGGAGGGGGCATTCAGCCTGTACCCCGCTTTCAAACAGATTGGCCACCTCAGGTACCCAGAGGGTCTGGGGGCAGGGGCAGAGGGGAGAAAGGATCAAGAGGCAGGTCCGGACAGCTCCTAGCTCCAATGGGATAGTATTCTAATCAAAAGATGGGAGTGTAAGAAATGGGTGCTGTCCTTGAGGTCTTGGGGAAAAGAGGATGACCAAGGGTCTGGTGGTAGCTGGCCAAGCCAGCAACGGTCAGCACGGGCGACCTGGGTCCAGATGTAGATCCTTTGGTCCTGCCCTTGCTCTCAGGTTCTCTGTCCCATCCTTGTACCCAGCCATTCATCCCAGAGGCAGGCCCGTCACCCCCAGCCTGCCCTGTGCCCCCTTCCCGGCTCATGCATGCCCTGTTTCCCCACCTTTAGAGTCATCTTTTCCTCCCAGGTCAGGAGGCACTGACTCTGCCCTTTCAAGCACTCCTCAGAAACGAGGAATTCAGCCTAGCCCAGATTCAAGGAAAGGGCAATGGGGCTGGGCTCTGCTTCTTGATAGGAGGCTTGTCAAAGAATGGATAGCTAGGTTTCAAACCTTCCCGAGTGACACCCGCTGAGCTAGGCCTGGAAAAATAGAGCATGGAAACTGAAGGTAATTTCTGAAACCGAAGGAGCTTTCCAGAATCTTTGGCTCTAGGCTGCCCTTCCTACTGATGATGATGCTTTTATCATGATAAGCTTGAAGAACTCAGAAATGCCTGCTCATGGGGCTCAGACACTGAATTTCCTTAATGGGTGTTATTGGCCTTTTCAGTGGGTGCTGGCTTACTGAGCTGGGGGTCATGACCTCAGTACACAGTGCAAGGTTCACATGTCATGTTATGGGGGGAGTTCTGGGGGGCAGGGAGGGTAACCCTGCTATTCCTAGGGGCCTGTGCTCTCTGAGGGATAGTGTGCTGTAAGAGGGCCCATCAGGACCTCCTCTGGGTTCTTGCCTTTGTGGGGAGGAAAAACTTTTTCCTCTACCCTTTTTTGTTCAGTGCCCAGGGACCTGCAAATTAAACTTACAAAAGTCATGCTAACAAGAGGAAAGAACGGATATAATTACATATGTATGCGCAAGACTTCTCAAAGAAATGTGACTCAAGGACTTAGAATTTGGAGTTTATACCATGTTAACAAAAAACTAGTAAAAGAAAAGACACAGGAAAAGGGTTTGGGGCTTCTGGGGGTGGTGAGGTGTGGGAAGGTCAGCATATGAGGGAAACTCCTAGAACATAGGGATATTTCAGTAAGGTTTGTTTATGCAGATTCAAGTCAGTGCAGTTTCAGTAATGAGTGGTTTCCTCTTCCTGGTATGAGAGAAGGGAGGAGAACTCCTCGACAAAGGAAAATGTATGCCCTGCCTGGAGGCAGGTAGAGGGAGGGTAGAATTTATTCTGGGTCTGCTGTTTTTCAGTTGTCTTCACTTCAAAATAATCTTAATGCCAAAGGGGCACATTTTGGGGTGGCATCTTCTGATCCTCTTTACGTTCCTGCTAAGTGACTATGAATTGGCCCAACACACTGCGTTTACTCCAAGGGGTTATGCACAATGGAATTTGGAGACAGATGATAGATAAGGTTCCTGCCTCTGACCCTTACCAGTGGTGCAATCTCAGGCATGGCCAGCCAGCTTCCTGAGCCTCAGTTTCCTCTCTTGGAAAGCAGAGGGAATTGTGGTGCCTGCGTCCTAAGGGGACCTTAGAAGCTTTGCATGGGATGGGATGAGATACTTGCCTACACGTAGCAGGTGCTACATATGTGGTCAGCTGGATGTTACCTTAGAAAGGATCGCTGATGATAATGGTAAGTTCTGAGCCATGGAGCACATCACCCCAAACATCCTCATGGATATGATCTCACTGGATCCTTACAGTTCTTTCATTGTGTGGAGGAGCATGTGAAAGCTTAGGCTAGTGCTTGGCCCAGGTCACCGAGCCCATGGCTGTAGCTTGAGCTCACACACAGCTGCTGTCCTAGGCAGAGCTTCCCTGGGTGGCTCACTAAGGCAATGAAGACTAATGCCCCTGGACGGTGTCCACAAGCCCCCAGAAGGTGTGGATGGGAGGGGAGGTTTGCAAAGGGCTCCATGGGCCCAAAGGTGGTCCTGAGAACTGGGGGGTTACTTGCAAGGCCATCAGGAGGGCAGGAAGTATAGGTTCCACTGGGCCATGCTGGGTGAGGTCGGCCTGAAGGAAGTCCTCAGGAGCCAAAGAAGGAGGAAGAAGAGAGTGGGCCTGAATGTGGGCAGCTGGGCTCCCATTTGGCCACTGCACCAAAGAGACAGTGCCCTAGGCTCTCTGCTCTAGACTCAATGTTTGCGTCCCCCCAAAATGTTAAATCTTAACCCCCAATGGGATGGCATTAGGAGGTGAGGGGCCCTTGGGAGGGGATTAGGTCAGCAGGGTGGAGCCCTCATGAATGGGCTTTGTGCCTTTATCAAAGGGACCCCAGAGAACTCCCCCTCACTCCTGCCACCATGGAGAGTACAGCAAGACTTTGCAGCTTGCAGAAGTATGAGAAATACATGTTTGTTGTTTAAGCCACTTATCTATGGAATCTGCATCATAGCAGTTCAAAGAGACAGAGACATCCTCCAATCCCAAGAAGTTTAAGGCCTTCAGTGGGGTGCGTGCGACCCAGGGCATATTGTTGGTGAGGTGTGTGGGTGAGGGGTTAGCAAAGGGGGCTCTCCCACTGCCCATCAGAGCAGCATTGTGGACATTCTGGATGTGCACCTGAAGTACTTACTGACAAGAAGAAACACACCCCTGTGGCTAGGATTCTACTCCCAGGCCACTGCCAACAGATGCTGTGCCTGGGTGTGCCCAATGGCAAGCCCAAGGGTGTTCATGGGGCCAGTGTTCCTAAGAGCCAGACCAGAAACCATTCCCGGTCCACCCATAACAGAAGAGGTGAAGAAATGGTTTGATTCACATAAGGAGCTAATTATGTTAAGATGAGGTCATTGGGGTGGCCCTAATACAATCTGATTGGTGTCTTATCAAAAGAGGTGATCAGGACCCAGTCACCCACAGAGAAAAGCCCAGGGGAGGACATGGGGAGAAGGCAGCCATCTGCACACCAAGGAGAGAGGCCTTAGGAGAAACCAGTCCTGCCGACACTTTGATGTTGGACCTCTAGCACCAGTGAGGTCACTGCATCCTCGTCATCCCCCGAACCCCCACATCATGAAGGTGCTGTCTTGTTGGATTTTCTCCTGGGGTGGAACTTCACAGCTCACTGGGGCCAGACCTCTGCCCTCTAGACCAGGAGGTCAGCGGCTTGCCTGAAGTCACATACCTCCTAGCTGATCTGCCACCACCACAGAATGTCCCACAGGGAAAGGGGCTGGAGCAGGACTGGGGAGGGGGTGTAATCCTGTAAGGCATGACCCTCAATCCCATCCAAATCATGAAATTAAAAAACATACCCTACCCAGATCCACCCAGACCAATTACAGCAAGATATCAGAAAGTAGGGCCCTGACTTATGTGCATGTGTTTGCTTTTAAAATCTCCCCAGACAGCTCTAGTGGGCAGCCAGAGCTGAAAAATCCACCAAAGGGACATCACGGGTACTCAGAGGTGGCCGCTCTGCTCTCCTGGTGTTATCTGAATGTGCTACTTCATGCCAGCTGTGTGGGCTTCCCTCCATCCTGTTGCTAAATCCTCATTTGGCAATCGATTCGGTCAACACTACTTTTCCATAGAAACATTTCTGTGGTCAGGTACTTCATGTAGAAATCGTGTGCCCTTTCTGTTGTCATAACCGATTTCTCCAGGCAGACTGAACACGGGCTTGGGTCCCTCCCAGCACCACACCTGCTTCCTTCCCCACACACCCAGGTGGCATGAGGTCAGCCACTTGCTCTGGGAATCCAAGAGCCAAGACGGAAAGAGGAACCTGCCCGGGCTGCAGCTTCCCCCACAACGGGGCAGAAAGCTGGGTTGGGCTGGGTGGGGCGGCGTAAAGGGAGGGGTGGTGTGGGGCAGACAGGCAGAGCAGGGTCTAAAGCTAAAGGTGTGCCCTGGGTCAAGTGGCTCACACTGGTGAGCCTTAGTTTACTCCTCTGTAGAGCAGGACCAGAGGGACCCAATTCTAAGGATAAACGAGACACAGGCTCTGTGCCTAGGGGAGGCAGCAGAAAGCCCACATGGCGCCTTAATGGCTCCTAAATTTTTTTCCCTGCCTTGCACCCTTTTGGCATCCCCATCCTTGTACTCATCGGAGGAGATTCCCACATTGCTAAGGAGGGTGTCCTCCTAGGGCTTTCCCCTGGCAGTTCCCCACCAACCTCTGGGAAATCCCTCTCCTGCATTTCCTTCTGACTTCAGAGTCAGTGTCTGGGATGAGAGGGAGAGGGGAGGGGGGGAAGAGGGCCCTGTGGCTGGAGGGCCTGACATGGCGGGGGGGTGATATGGTGAGGCCAGCTAGAGCAGCCATCTCATGGCCTCCTGGAGAATCCCCTGTAGACGCTGTGGGATCCCTTGCAACTTTGTCCCCTAGCCGTCAGGACACACTGGGGAAAAGGAAGCTCACTCAGCAGCACTGGTGAGCTGGATAGCACTTCTGTGTGAATCGCAGAAGGTGCTCCCTCTGGCAGCAGCAACCGTGGGCATGACTTGGCAAGTGGGGCACAGGCTGGATTTCAGGTCTGGTTTGCTTCCCAGCTGGGCACCTTTGGCACAACACAGCCACACAGCTGAACAGAAGGACTTGGGAGGTAATTGACATTTAATCGCCACATATGGAAGCCATTTCCAGCAAGGGAAACTGGAGTTCACTCTGCAGCCTGACTTGGGGTCTGCCTCCTACCTTCCTCCTGGCACCATGTCTAGAGTAGACACACCTTGAGGGAGGCAATGACCTTGCAAGTTACCTCTGGGTCCCCTCTCTGCCCTACAGAGAATAGAGCCCTGTGGTATCTGTGCCAGCGCCTTCTTTGATATTGTGGACAATGCTGGGTCAGGACCTCTCAGCAGATGCACAGGACCCAAGTGAAGGGGAGGACAGGCACAGTCCTGTCAAGGCAGAGGTCCCTAGAGTGGACTTCTGGCTGCTACAGAGACAACTCTAGAATGAGATGCGTGTGAATGTGTCCATTTCACAGGACGTCACAGAGTTTTACCCTCAGAACCGCTTGACATGTGAACTCTTTTCCCATCCCGTTGACCTCCACTCTCTTGGCTGTGCTGCCCTCATCCATTCACTGATTCCGCCAGCAATTATTGAGCGCCTTCTGTATATACTTGGAGGAGCACACTATGGGGGTCAGGGAGGTTAGAAGAAGAGCCATCTTCCCCACTGACAGAAGCAGAAGGAATTTAGTCAAAGGGGTGTTCTGGCAGAAATCCAACATTCACTTCGTGAATGACTGCTGTGCATCAGGCAATGTGACAAGAGAGTCACAGAGCCAGTCAAGGGAATCTTGTAATGGTCTGTGCTGCAGGCCTGGCCCTGCTCAGAAGTGTGGGTGACCAGCCCAACAGAATGGAATCAAAGAGACTGACTCTACAATTCCTGCTTTGCCCACGCTCTGCACACCCTATGTCATGGTACTGCCTACCTGTGACTCTGACTAGCACAATGGGATTTCATTTCTCTTGGAAAGCCTACCCTCAGCATGTAACCCCCCAATGGGTGTCTAGGCTCTCAGTCTCCCCTTGTGCCTGGTTTCCAGAGCCTTGGTTGGACCAAGGAGTGAATGCCCTCACAGCTTAGCATACCCCCATACCCCTAGCGGATGGGAAATTCCCTGAAAAGAGAAAGAGATGATTTCTCATTCCTCTATCTTAAATTCCGGCTGGAGGACACAGGAGTATTGTGGGTTCTGCTGCCCAGCCTTGAAATCCCAGCATGATTTTTCCCTGCCCACCCTGGACGAGATGCTTTCCCACACCGTGTACATTGTGACACCTTCCACAGCCACCTGATTGAAGAATGTTCATCCGTGTTTTACAGACCAAGAAACAGAGGCAAGAGAAGGGAAAGTCTTCCTTGCCCCAAATCATCAAGAGGCTCACATCACACTGGGATCTTTGGACTCCATGCCTGATGTTCTTTCTCCATCCCTCCTCTTTGTGCTTTGTGGATGGAATCCAGGATCCTGAGCAGCCAAGGTGCTTTCCAGGAAAGGCACCTGACAATGTCCTGATCATCCTTTCAGGCCTTCAAAGGCAGCCTTTGGAGCCAAGCCAGCTGGCAAGAGTGCCCCTTAAAACCTCTGTGCTTCTGTTTCTTCATCTGCAAAATGCAGGTGGCCATAACTGCATCCAAGCACTGTGAGAACTGGAGAGAAGGACCCCAGATAATGCACACACACACACATTCCCAGAAGCAGCACTTACGAAGGGCATGGAAGGTCATGTCTATTCTCAGACAGGCATTTTTCACAGCACAGGCTCCTTGGAATACTCCTTTTATACAAGGCTTCCTTCTTAAATCTTCTCTCCCCCTTAATGTGGCCCAAGCCGCAGGCTTCTAGTGACTTCCTTTGCCTCATAATCAGATATGTCACCTCTCATATAATCTACTATTTAAGACCTTCATGGATCACCTTTTAAAATGAACCAATGGATGAATGGATAAACAAAATGAGGTCTGTCCATTGACTGGAATGTTGCTTAACCTCATAAAGGAAAGAAATTCTAACACACACTTCGACACAGATGAACCTTGAGGATATTAGGCTAAGTGCAATGAGCTAGTCACAGAAAGACATATCCTGTATGATTCCACTTATAAGAGGTTGCCAGTGTAGTCAAAGTCATAGAAACAGAAGTACAATGGTGGTTGCCAGGGGCTGGGGGAGGAAGGAGAGGGGAGTTAGTGGTTTAATAGGAACAGAGTTTCAGTTTGGGATGATGAAAAGTGTTCATGTACTTAATGCTACTGAAGTGTACATTTAAACAATTTTAATTGGTAAAAAAAAAGTTTGGTTGGTAAATTTTATGTTATGGGTATTTATCGATCTTTTCTTTAACAAATTATGCTTTTGATGTCAAGTTTAAGAACTCTACATCTAGCCTTAGATCCCAAAGATTTTTCTCTTAGGACTTTACTAAAACTTGTAGTTTTATGTTTTATATTTAAATCTAGATATGTATGTTCAGTTAAGTTTTCTACAAGATGTGAGGTTTAGGTCAAGGTCCTTTTCTCCTTCCCCTCCCCCTCTTCCTCCTCCTTCCTCTTCTTTTCCCTTTCCTCTCCTCCCCTTCCTCCTCCTTCTTCTTCCTCCCATTCTCCTCCTCCTCCTCCTCCTCCCCCATCCCCTCCCCCTCCTCCTCCTCCTCTTTCTCCTTCTTCTCTTTCTTCTTCTTCTCTCCAAGGCTGTCCAATTGCTCTAGCACCATTTGCTGAAAAGTCTGTCCTTCTTCCAACAAATTGTTTTGCATCTTGGTCAAAAATCAGTTAAGTATATTTGTGGATGTCTTTACGTCAGTTCTGGGTTCTCTATTCTTACATTAATCTATGAATCTATAGCTCTGCCATTACCACACTACTCTAATTACTGTAGCTCAATATTATTCCTTAACATCAGGAAGAGCAAGGCATCCCACTTCATTCTATTGTGTCAGGATTATTTTCTCATTATTTCTTCTTTTCCTATAATTTTAGAGTAAGTTGATTTATAAAAAATTTTTTTGCTTGGCTTGTGGTAGGAATTGCACTAAGCTTATAGATCAGTTTGGAGAATCTTGACATGTTTAATATGTTGAGCATTTTAATCCATGAACAAGATATGTCTCTCCAAATTTTTAGGTCTTGTTTGAGTCTTTTAATTAGAGTTGGTAATTTTCATCATACAAATCCTCCACAGGTTTCCTTAAGTGTGTAGCTAAACATTTCATTTCTTTTGTTTTTTTACTGATTATAAAAATAATATGGTGCTTTAATTTTGGTTTCTGTATGTTCATTTTTAGTACATAAAAATGTGATTGATTTCTGCATTCTTTTTTTTATTAGCATATAATGTATTATTTGCCCCAGGGTACATGTCTGTGAATCATCAGGCTTACACATTTCACAGCACTTAACTGCACATACCCTCCCCAATGTCCACACCCCAGCCACCCTATCCCTACCCGCCCCCCCCCCCCCGCCTCCCAGCCACCCTTAGTTTGTTTCTTGAGTCTAGGAGTCTCTTATGGTTTGTCTCCCTCCCCATCCCTTCCTGTTTCATTTCTCTCCCCCCCCAACTCCCTTCTTGCCTCTCAAATTCTTCATATCAGAGAGATCATGTGATACTTGTCTTTCTCTGTGATTTCTGCATTCTAATCTTGTATTCTACCATCTTGCTGAACTCACTAATTAGTTATAGGATGGTTGGCTTTAGGGTTTTTTAAAAAATAAATTCCTTGGAATTTTCTTTGTAGACAGTCATGTCATCTTCAAATAGAAAAAGTTTTATTTCTTCCTTTACAATCTGTGTGTCTTTTTCTTGCCTAGGACTTTTGATACTATGTTGAATATGAGTAGTAGAAATGGGTATCTTTGCCTTTTTTCCAGTCTTAGGGGGCAAATTTTCAGTCTTTCCACATTAAGTATGATATCAGCTATAGTTTGTTTTTTTTTTTAAAAGATTTTATTTATTTATTTGACAGAGAGAGAGAGATCACAAGTAGGCAGAGAGGCAGGCAGAGAGAGGGGGAAGCAGGCTCTCCGCTGAGCAGGGAGCCCGATGCGGGGCTCGATCCCAGGACCCTGAGATCATGACCTGAGCTGAAGGCAGAGGCTTTAACCCACTGAGCCACCCAGGTGCCCCTCAGCTATAGTTTTTTAATAGATGCTCTTAATTAAGTTATAATAATTTCCTTCTATTCCTACTTTTTTTTTTTTTACAATATACTTTCCTTGGCCTCCCTTTCTATATATAATATATATAAACAGCAGTATCTTGGGCCCAGTAAATGCTAAACAAATGGTATTTATCATCCTGACTCTGATTGTGTAGGAAGCACGGCCTCCCCCAGAGACACAGTTCCTCAGGCTCCATAACTTACTGCTGTGTGAATGTAGTCAATTATTTAATATAATATTATTATCATTTATTATTTAAATAAGCTAACACTTTTACATATTATTATTTATTATCAGTTCAGTGTTATCTTTGAGCTTAAACACTCTCATAGGGAAATGGGATTGAGAATAGTGCTTTGCATCCCTCATGGGAATCAAATGAGATGCAAATGAGTTGTGCAGTGCAAAGTGATCATCTGGGCAAATGCAAAGTAGCAATGCTTCCAGGTAGCTTCATTTGGCCACGTATGAGGTAGAAAAACATCTAGCTGTAAAGATACTGCCTTTTCCCATCATCGGGCCTCCCATTCACCCTTGCACCTTTCCAACTTCAGACTGTGATCCTGGCAGTGGCACTCTTTCAGTACCCATCAGTGCTAGTAATCTCCCAGTACTGGTAAACTACTGTATCAATACTAGTACTTTTATTTTTTATTTTTATTTTTTAATACTAGTACTTTTGGAAGAGACCCTTGCATCAATAGTTGGCAGCTGTCTGTGTCACTCTGGGTCACTCATCTCGCTGCTCTCTAATTGATGGGATTGAGCAGGATGACATGTGGGCTCCAACTTCCAAGAACTTTATCAAGAATAGGTTTTAGATTTTGTAAAATCCTTTTTTGCATCAATTAATAAGATCCCATGATTTTTCTTCTTCAGCTTTGATTGATTTGGAAATGTTAAGCCAGCCTGGCATACCTGGAGTAAATCTTGCTTGGTCATGGTGTATAATTATTTTTATACATTGTTAAAATCAGTTCGCTAATATCTTGTTGTGAATCATTCATGAAAGATATGGGTCTCTCGTATTCTTCTTTTGTACTGTCTTTGTCTAGTTTTAGTATAAGGTAGTACTGGCTTAATTGAAGAGATTTGGGAAGTATTGCTTTCTCTTTCATTTTTTTTTTTAAAGATTTTATTTATTTGACAGAGAGAAACACAGCGAGAGAGGGAACACAAGCAGAGGGAATGGTAGCGGGAGAAGCAGGCTTCCCGCAGAGCAGGGAGCCCGATGTGGGGCTCGATCCCAGGACCCTGGGATCATGACCTGAGCCGAAGGCAGAAGCTTAACGACTGAGCCACCCAGGCGCCCCTCTCTTTCATTTTTTGATAAAGATTGTGCAAAATTGATGTTAATTCTCTGAGTGTTTGGTAGAAATCATCTAGGCTTGGAAATTTCATTTTCAGGAAATTTTAAAACTTCAATTTGTTCAATAGTTACAGGGTTATTCAGACTGTCTTTCATCTTATTTTTGGTAGTTTTGTTTTTTAATGAAGTAGCTCATTTCTTTTATGTTGTCGAATTTATTAGAATAAATTTGTTTATAGTATTCTCAGATAATCTAATTGATGGATGCAGTCTATAGTAATATCCCTTATTTCATTCTTGAGATTTAAAATTTGTGTCTTACTTCTCTTATTTTCTAGATGTGTGTCAATTTTATTTTCAAAAACATCACCTTTTTATTTCATTGGTTTTCTTATTTTTAAAATTTCATTGATATCTGCCCTTTGTTATTTCCCTCCTTCTTCTTACTTTGGGTTCATTTTGTTACTTTTTTCCTAACATCGTGAGATAGAGACTTAGGTTACAGATTTGAGATCTTGCCTCATTAATCATTTAGTGCTATAAATTTCCCTCTCAGCTTTAGCTGCTTCCTGTGAATGTTAATACATTGTCTTTTTGCTTTCAATCCATTATACATATTTTTAAAATTTTTCCTTGGGGCACCTGGGTGGCTCAGTGATTTAAAGCCTCTGCCTTCGGCTCAGGTCATGATCCCAGGTCCTGGGATAGAGCCCTGCTTTGGGCTTTCTGCTCAGCGGGGAGCCTGCTCCCCCCCCCCCCCGCCCCCGCTCTGCCTGCCTCTGTCTACTTGTGATCTCTCCCTCTCTGAAAAATAAATAAATAAAATCTTAACTTTTTTTTTCTTTAAGGCTTCACCTTTGACTCATGAATTATTTAGAAGTGTATTGTTTAGGGGGACATGGTGGCTCAGTTAGGTAAGCCTCCAGCTCTTGATTTCAGCTCAGGTCATGATCTTAGAGCCCTGGGATCAATAGAGCCCTGCTTCGACCAGCTCCGTGCTCAGCAAGGAGTCTGCTGGAGTTTCTCTCCCCCTCTGCCCCTCCTCACTGCTCTTGCACTCTCTATCTCTCAAATAAATAGATAAAGATCTTAAAAAAAAATAAGAAGTGTATTTTTTAATTTCCACATTTGAATATTTTCCTTTTGCCTTTCTGTTATTGATTCATTTGAGTCAGAGAACGTACTCTACATGATTTCAATTCTTTTAAATTTGTTGAGGTTTGCTTTATGGCCCAGGAAATTATCTATATCAATGTTTGTTTCATGGGTATTTGAAAATGCTTGGTACTTGGAATGCTCCTAGGAAAAATGTCTGGGAAGGAAAGCTGAATTCCAGCAGATCACTATATTCCCTTTTAAGCACTCATTTTCCCTTCAATTTGTTTTAATCTGGAAGGAATTATTTAGGTATATTTTTATCAAGTTGTCAAAGAACAGAAAAATCTCTATTTTTACAAGTTATTCCACATAATGGAAAATAAGTAAAGCTACTTCTGAGGCAAATATACTCTAGATAAAATAACAACTGGATAGTCTCCATAAGAAAAGAAAATTACAGACCAATGTCACTTAGGAATATAATTGTAAAAATCCTATAGGAAATATTAGCAATTTTCATCCAGTAGTGTATTGAAATAATAATTTGTCACTCACAAGTCAAGTTTTTATACCAGGAATGCAAAGATGATTCTGCTATTAGAATAAATGTAGATATAATTCATCTTATTAATATATTAAAAGAAAACAATCACAAGGACTCTCAAAAGATAGAAATAATTCAATAAAACATAAAACTCATTCATAAGAAAACTTAACAGCACCTAAACATAGAAAAAATGTCTTAAAACTAACAATTGCTAGTTATCAAAACTACAGCAGACAGCATAACTAATAGTGAAACAACATATTTAATAATGAAAATAATGCCTATTATAACCACTACTATTTAGGATTATACTGGAGTTCCTAAATAATGCATTCATCTGAGAATAAGAACTAGAAAGATAGACAAAATTAGAGATGATCTGATCATCTACATAAAAAAAATGACAAGAAAATAAATAGATAAAATAATAGAGTTAGTAAGACAGTGTAGAAAGGTATACAGACACAAAGTTAGAAAAATCAGTAATACTGCTTTATATGTGCAATAAGTAACTAGAAGTGGGATATTTTAAAATTACACAATTGTAAAACATAGACATCCAGAAATAAACCTAACAAAAATGTGCGAACTTTAGGGAGATCATTACAAAACACTGAAAGACATGAAAGACAAACAAAGAATTAGATATTCTCTGTTCATACATAGAAGGACTCAATGGCACAGAGATCTTGCCAATATCCCTCCCAGTAAACGGGTACACTGAGCATGATTCCAATTAAAATTCTTCAGCTCTTTGATTCATCTGGGAAAACTGTTTCTAAAATTCATAGGAAACAATCAAGGAATTTGAATAGCTAAATCAACTCTGAACACTATCATCAAAGAAAACCTCACCCTACAGACATTAAGCCATTTTACAAAGCCAGAGTAATTAAAATAGTGGCGCACTTGTGCCGGGACTGACAGGCAGTGCGATGGAATACAATGGTGCACTCAGAGGCAGGCGTGGACATTTATCAGAACACAGTGTTCATGAAAGAGGCAGCGTCCTGGTGCCTGGGTGGGGGGTGGGGGGGGTGGGAGGTGGGAATAGCTGCTTGGATACAAAAATCAAAGTCCAGGTGAACACTTTTAAAGGAAAAGATAGAGGGGCATTAGCTGAAAGGAGCTGTGGGAACAAGGCATTTTTGCTTTGTTATGTTTTCTTTTCCTTTTTTTTTTTCTTTTCCTTTTTTCTTTTTGATGGAGAGAGACCTGAGTGCAAAAAAAGCTGATGGGAAGGACCCAGGTGAGCGTCAGAATGTGAGCTTACTACAGGGAAAGGGTGGTCTCTTGGGATCCGTTTCTGGAGACCTTGAGATGTGAGTAAGTTGCATATCTGGTCCAAGAAGGGGAGGGGGTTTCTGTGTTTCTATTCGCCAGAGTTCCGTGTAAATTTCCCTGGTGCACTAAGCTTATCTACATTTTAGGACATTGGTGGGTGGTAAGCTGAGACTCCATGGGATCCTTCCTGTCTGGGATGGTCTAACTCAGAGAACTTATTTGCTACTGCCCCTCAAGGACGAGGACCAGCGAGGGGATCCTCAGTTCCAAACTAAGGGAGGAATGCTGTACACAGGCATCACTATGCACTCCGTCAAATGTCTACCCAGTTAAGAGTATGTCAGCGTGTGCCATGCAACTCTGCTCACATGCAGTGAAACACAAGCAAATGCCTTCAGTAAGGCATGAGGTGCATTTGGTAGGTTTGATTTAACGTGAGTGGAACCTGTAAACATATGATTCTGCTGAAGGTGTAGGGTCTTAAACCAGCCCTGCTTATCTCTTACAAGTCATTCATCTCAAGCTCTAAAACCAACCAACCAAATGAATCAGTGTAAAAAGGAATGAGAAGATACCTGGGCTGCACACCTAAAGGGAGAACCAAGCACATGGATTGGGCCCCATGCTTGGGCTGGACCAAGTAGGTTGAGGACAGTTGGGGGATCTGAGAGAAGTGTGGGGTCGGTATGGGACCCAATGCAGCCAAAGAGAGTCGAGCCAGGGAGTTACTGGCAGCAAAACCCAAAGGCAGCCTGATCCATATCATATCTGAGGGGTGGGGAGAGAGTAGGGAGGCAGGTGAGCATGACGGGAACATGGCAGGAAGCAAAGAGGAGTTTCTGGGCTTGGGTGTGCACAAGGGGCATGAGCCTGGGGCTCCCTTCCATCCATCTGGCCAGCCAGGCAGGACCGGGTGGGCCAAGGAGAGAGGCACCAAGTGAACTGATAATTAGACACATGAATCGTTCTGCAGGCAAAAATCTGGGGCTTCTGGAGCAAAATAAAAAGGACCTGGTGACTGTCCAGGGTCCAGGAACAACAGCCATCAATCCAAGCATCTGTTAGAACTCAGCATTCATTTGGCAACATCGGGGGTGGCCCCACGGAGGTGGGCTAAGGGGTGGGGTTTGAGACTTGCTGGAGTCCTCAGATGATGCTCCCAGACCGAGACTCTTGGTCCTGTGGAGGATGTAATTGCCATCCATGAGGTTGAGTGTCTTCTGCCCTGTTCATGCATTTCAGCCATTACATCTGGGCTCGCTTGGCACTGAAAAGTTCCAGAACAGTCTGGAACAGTTACAAAAGATCCCTGCATTTCTGGAGCTGGAGTGCTTCCAACCTACAGCAGAGGGGTTGGTGCCCTGGACTGAGCTCCATTGCCCTTGACAAGAAACCCAACCACCTGTGCATTGTTTCTTTTTTTTATCATTATCTTCATGATTTTCATGATTGGCAGATGTGAAAAGTTTCCTCCAGCCAAGTGGCTTTGTACCTGTGAGGAGCACGGCCCAGTGTGTGTATGTGTGTGTGTGTGTGCGCGCGCGCACGTGCGCACATGCACTCGCGTGTGGGGGGTTGGGGGGTGGGTAGGTCCTACCACCCCCTTGTGTGGTGTTCAGGTGTCTATGGGAGCATCCCTGCCCACAGCCTACCTGGGACAAGCTGGGCCCCACAACCTGGGGTCTAATAACACGGCCTGAGCCCTCTCTGCTTTCAGGCATCTGGGCCTCTCCAGTACCTGCCCCCTCCGAGACATAGGAGATGTAAGCCTTGTTGGGCCATTCAGCTGAAAATCTGGGAGCAGTGACTTTGTCTGACATGGCTCCAGGTGCCCCGGTCACTGTGGACGGAGATTAGACACCAATCTCCTTCCCTAGGACACACAATCCGGCAGGCTTGTTTTCAGCCAGACAATCGGCCACTGTCTCTGCCTGGGGTGGGGGGGTGGGGAGGGTGCTCAGCGGCCTGCCCCGGCCGATGCCAGACACAGAGCAGGAGCCCTTCCCAGCATGTTGTCTCCTGGGCCCAATTAGGGAGAGCCGCATGGTCCCGCGGGGCCATCCTAGCGTGACTGGCCCTCTACCACCCCACGCCGAGGCGGCCAGGTTAGAACCCACT
Organism: Procyon lotor; assembly: GCA_028646535.1. Lineage (NCBI taxonomy): Eukaryota > Metazoa > Chordata > Mammalia > Carnivora > Procyonidae > Procyon > Procyon lotor. Next base: position 13,954,104 of record CM053609.1, read on the forward strand.
TCCCCTTAGTCACAGGGACGAGTTAAACAGTCTCAGGTGTCCTTGGCTGTCCCCTCCTGCCTGTTTGTTTTTGTGTTTATCCCCACAAATAGGTCCCAGCAATTCCCGTAATACCGGAAAAGACAGAGCGAGTCATGACATGTGTCCACGGCCAGCAGAAAACAAAACACAGGAAAGGCAATGACATCTCGTCTTTGAAGCCAACAGTATGTGTCTGGATAGCTAGCAGTGGACACAAGGCGGATCCCCAGTCAGCCTGCTTTGAGCCGAAAGGAGAGGTGTCCCCACGGCTGGGGCAGTGGCATGACCCTGTCGTGTCATCGTGGGAAGGGCCAGTGGCTGTCTTATCTGGGATTGGTGACAATAGACCAAATGCATCTCAGTGGCCTGGGAGGTCCTCTGAACACTGCTGGTCTCTGGAAACATGGCAGAACACAGGAGGGGTTAGTGCTATGGAATTTCAGCCCATTCCCGACACGACCAGGCTGCGCTCTGACTGGGCCTGCTGATGCCATATTGCCCAGTATGGCTCCTGCCTGGACGCAGGGGCCCGGGGCCATGAGTCCTGGGGACAGTCTGGGGGGCATCTGGGGGATCCTCTCAGGAGTGGCTCTGTATCCACGACATCCCAGCACGCCCTGACGCCGGACAGCTCTGAGCCTCTCAAGGCCCCAAACACTCTCTTTCACTTCCACATGAAAGACCTTTTGATTTCCTTATTCAGTCCCCATCCTTGGGACTAATGGAGCTCTTCGGGGACGTTTCTCCCAAGCCTTTCCGTAAGCAAAGCTTCAGAATATGTGCTGCGTCCTTCTCCTGCTAATGCCATGCAGGCAAGGATCTGTGAGCTCAAAGCTTCCTGTGGCCCCCAGGGCGGAGCCAGGGACCTGTCTGTCCACCCCCCTGGGTGGCCAGGGGCTGAAGGCACCCAGAACCTGCAGACCCAAGAGGTCTCCTTCTGACGCGTTGGGTGTTGATTAAGGACATCACTTCAAGTTCCAGCTATTTGGAGACGGTGGATACTTTATGAAGAAAGACATTATACTTATTTATAGGGACGGTAAACCAACCTGGAAAGTATAGTAGTCTGAATTTCCAACCTTAGGCTCAGGATAAACTTGGGATATCAGGCCGGAAGGCATTATTTCCTGTCAACAGTTTAAACTCCAGTCCAGCCAACCAGGAACACTGTGAATAAACACACAGGGACCCATTAAACACGGAAATGTGGGCGAAAGTGAGTTTATCCCTCCCCAGGCCAGGTATCAGATGTTCACTCTCCGGCTCGTAGGGGACCGGTAAGCAGCCACCGGGGAGTGGCCTGGCCTTTAATTGGAGTGGTTCTTGAAGCAGATGTCCATTGTGAGGAGGACGTGGATGAGAGTTCTGAAGCCTCTGGCCATGGAGGCCGAAAAATGGAGAAGGCCCAGTAGGCCAGAGCAGGAAAGTATCATTCAAAGGTCAACTCATTGGGCCTTCAATCTACCCCAGAGCAGCACCTTCCCTAGTTTACAACCTTTTGGCATAATATGAAGAAATGTAAAATGTTATTAAGTGTGCTGTATTCAAGCCAGATTCTGACGACGCTTAGAAAGTCTTTTCTGAAAAAAAAAAAAAAAAAAAAGCTTTCCTCAATCTGTTTCTCTAAACTTCGCTTTTTAGAGCCTGACGTCGGGGCACAAAGCTCCTTTCTTCCTCCGCTCATACCCTCCTGTCCCTGCCAGGCCTGACACACAAACACACGTTACACTTGCTCACTGTGGGGAACACAACCCAAAACCTGTTTCAAAATTACTGGCAGTGAGTCTGTGCTTCTGAAAGCAAGGGCTTTGCAGATTAGCCGGACATTTGATAATCTTTGCCATGGGAGCTGGAAGAGGGCAGAAATAATAAATAAGAGCAGCAATCAATGCAACAGAAAACAGAAAAGCAATGGATAAAATCAATGAACATAAATATCATTCTTGAAAAAAGTCAGTAAAATTGCTTAACCTTTAACCAGATCGATCAAGGAAAAAAAAAATGATAGAAGAAGCAAAATACCAATGTCAGGAAGGAAAAGGACTTTTGAAGACATCAGCAGGATAATAAAAGGATACCATGAACAACTCTATGTACAACTCTATGAAATGGACTGATTTCTTAAAAGCCATAAGGTACCAAAAATGAAAAAGAAATAGAATATATAAATACATTGAATTTGTAGTTTAAAAACTTTCCAAAAAAAGGTAAACTGCAGGTCCAGATGGTTTCACTGGTGAATTTAGACAAATATTCAAAGGAGGAATAATAGCGATTCTTCACAAATTCTTCCAGGTAATAATAACTGAAAATAGGCACCCTTCATAACCCATTTCAGGAGGAGGCCAGTGTTACTCTTATAATAAAGTTGGGTAAAACAAGTATGAGAAAAAAAAAAGCCAATATCCCCATGAATGTAGATCCAAAAACTGTCAGTAAAATATTAGCCAATTAAATGTAGTCTATTAAAAAGAATAATACATCATGGCCAAGCAGAATTTATCCTGAGATAAAGATGGGCCAACACTTGAAAAATAATGAATATAATTCACACATGAACGCCCATATCGGTCAGGACTCTTGACTGTCAGGGCAATAGAAAGAATACTGTATACACACACACACATGCACACACACATGCACACACACACATGCACTAATAACAAAATAAAGAGAAAATGTTCATAACAGTTATTTTCCTCATTTCTGGAACTGATCATTTGGCTATAGCTGGTAATCATAACTACTTTCTTCCATATTTCCTTTGCCTTCAGCCAGTCATGACCTCCACTAGCCGTGTATTTTTAACCTGGTGGGGTGACCCAAACCTTAATTCATGAAGGGTCTGGGCCATCAGTAGCCCTGCTTGGACTAGGTTGTTGTAATTTTCTATCAAACTTAGTCACAGGGCAGAGTGGCACTAAGAGACACTGTAGGGAATCTCCTGTACTCCAGACATAGTCCTCCTAAGCTTCCTTGTAGAGTAGCAATAACTACTCTAGTAGTTGATTCTCAAAGTAGATTCTTCTTGTGAAGAATCGCTACTATTCCTCCTTTGAATATTTGTCTAAATTCACCAGTGAAACCATCTGGACCTACAGTTTACCTTTTTTGGAAAGTTTTTAAACTACAAATTCAATGTATTTATATATTCTATTTCTTTTTCATTTTTGGTACCTTATGGCTTTTAAGAAATCAGTCCATTTCATAGAGTTGTACATAGAGTTGTTGCTACTCTAGAGTTGAGTAGCAACCCAATTTCCTCTTGGTAGTCAGCATCACTCATCTCCATCAGCAGAGTAATTTCCTTCTATACCTACTGATTCAGAGAAATGAGGAGACCAAATGGCTGATGGCAGTCTTAACGTCCAGTTCAGTGAAATTATTGTTGTGTCTCCTGGGGAAAGCATTTCTTCTTCTGGAACTAAGACCTCTAGGCCAGCAGAGTATAAAGCTGGAACAGGAATCAAAACTTTCACAACTGGATCACTAGGGGTAGTAGTGAATGGTGTCACTTCCATTTCTAGCCCTTGATTCCTGGACCCGTGAATCCTGGCTATGGAGGAAAGAGTAACACATATTGGACGTTGACTCAGAACACATACAACTCTCTGAATAACCACGCTCCAACCCTGCAAGATAGTGCCACTTCGCTGGCACTGAAACTGAGTCATCAAAAGGCCATTCTACCATTTTATGAAGCCAGCCAACTCAGGATGGGGGGAACATGCTAAGATCGGTGAATTTCATGAACATGGAAACATTGTGGTCTTTCATTTACTGTGAAGTGAGTTCTCTGATCAGAAGCAATGCCATCAGTGCTCTGTTTACTACCAGAAATAAGGTCTTTAATAATAATAACAATATTATTACTATATTTTTATAACACGACTTTAAAAAAATTTGACAAACTAAGAATAGAAGTGAATTTTTTCAATCTGATAATGGGCATATACAAAACAACTACAGTTAACATAATTCTAAATAGTAAAAAACTGAATGCTTTCCATTTAATAGTGGAACTAGGCACGGACGTCTGCTTTTACTACTCTTACTCAATAGCATATTGTAATGCTAGCGAATGTAATAAGGCAAGAAAAAGAGTTAAAAGACATTCATATTTGAAAGAAAAAAATAAAACTATTCCCATTCAGAGAGATCTATGTATAAACTCTCAAACCACCTATTTTAAAAATAAGCTCCTAGAACTAATAATTGAGTTTATCAGGATCATAGCATGTAAGAGCAATGTAAGAAATCACTTGGCAACAATAATAATAGACAATTGGAAACTGATTTTTTAAAGATTTTGTTTATTTATTCAAGAAAGAAAGAGCGTACAGTGGGAGAGGGAGAGGCAGAGCCCCCACTGAGCGGGGAGCCCGATGTAGGGCTCCATTCCAGGACCCTAAGATCATGATCTGAGCAGGAGGCAGATGCTTAACCAACTGAGCTACCCAAGTACTCCTGGGAAATGACTTTTTTTAAATGATAATATTTACAATATCTTCTAAAAATGAAATATATATATAAATATAACAAAATATGTGCAGGATATATATGCTAAAAAGTACAAAATGCATTGAAAAAGATCAAGAAAGACTAAATAGACAGAGTGACACCCTGTACTCACAGATTGAAAGAATCACTTAAAATTTCAATCTCCCTAAATTGATTTACAGATTTAATCTCAGCAAGATTCTTCATACATACAGACAAACTGATGCTGAAGTGTATATGCAAAGGTTAATGAACTACAATAGCCAAAATAATTTTGAAAGAGAACAAAATTCAAGGACACATATTACTTGATTTTAAACCATATAATGAAACTCCAATGATCAATACAGTATAGTATTGGGAAAAGAATAAACACACACATAAGTGGAATGGAATAGAAAATCCAGAAATAGGCTTCATGAATATGGCCAACTGAATTTTGACAAAGTTGCAAAAGCAGTTCAGTGGAGAAGGGACAGATTTTTCAATAAATGATTCTGGATCAATTTAACATCATGTGCAAAAAAACCCCCCAAAAAACCCCCTTTGATCTTCACCTCACACTATATTAAAAACTGAATTGAAATAAGATTGTAGACCTAAAAATAAACATAAAATGTAAAACTATAAAACTTCTAGGAGAAAAATCCTCATGACCTTAGGTTAGTCAAAGAATTCTTAGATACAACACTAAAAAGAAATTTTTCTTTTCATAAAAGAAAAAATTGATAAATGAAATCTAATCAAAATTTTAAAATTTGCTCTGCAAAGGCTACTATTAAAAAAAAAAAAGACAAACCATAGACTGGGAGACAATGTTTGCAAATCACATATCAAAGGACTTGTATCCAGAATACATAAAGAACTCTCAACAAATAGAAAATAATAACAAAATGAGCAAAATGTTTAAGCATATAATTTATAAAGAAGATATATATATATAACAAATGAACACATGAACGAGTGCTCAAGACCCTTAACTATTAGGGAAATGCTAATTAAAACCACAATGACATATTACTGCACACTTATTAGAATGGCAAAAAATATAAAAATTTAAAAATGTGAATAATACCAAGTGTTGGTAAGGTTGAAAAGCAACTGGACCTCTCATATATACATTGTTGGTGGGAATGCAGAATGGTACAGCCACTCTGGAAAATAGTTTGGCAGTTTGTTATAACAAGCTCTTGATGTACATGACAACTGGGATGAATCTCAAGTGCATAATGGTAGTGGAAGGAGTCATTTTCAAAAAGTGGTCACAGGGGGTGGCTGGGTGGCTCAGTCAGTTAAGCATCCAACTCTTGGTTTCGACTCACGTCATGATTACATGGGTTGTGGGATGGACAGCCCTGTGTCAGGCTCTGTGTTCAGCAGGGAGTCTGCTTGAAGATGCTCTTCCTCTGCCCCTCCCCCACTCAAATAAATAAATAAATAAATAAATCTTTTGGGAAAAAAAGTATTCACCATGTGATTCCATTTATATGACATTTTGGAAAATGCAAAATTGTATTGATGGGAACAGGTAAGTGGTTGGTTAGGAGCAAAAGGAGGATTTAACCACAGATGGGCAACACAAGGAATTTCTTTGGAGCATTGAAATTATTCTGTGTCCTGTTTATGATGGTGGTTATAGGAATCTATGCATATGTAAAAATTCCCAGAACTGTTCACAAAGAAAAGTCAATTTTATAGTGTACAAATTAAAGCATTAAAAATTTATGTTTCAAGTTATATATATCTGTTATAACATATATATCTAGTATATACATACACACACGTGTATACACACACACACACACATATATATAGGAGTCTCAAATCTCTAAAAGTCATTATGTAACATGAAAATTTTACCAATGGGCTAGAAATCTCTTAAATGAGGAGAAAAGAAAAAAATCATTTTAGAATGCTTAATTATACATAATTTATTGATGAATAGAGACTGTAGTTCTTACAAAATGTTTTGTGGGCATTGGATTCCTAAAATTACAGTTGTCACATTTCTTGGGTATAATTAGATGGGGAGTAGCATTTTACATTGTTTAAAAAGAGGGAGTGGGGGAGAAATGTCAAAGCTTTTCTGTCTGGCTTAAATGATAGGTCAAACTGCACAGAAATCTCTCTGGTTTTGGAAACTGGCATTTGGGCCTAGATTGTCCAATTATCTGAGCCATCAGCCTCAAGTCTGAGCTGTCCACAATGATGCTTTTTAGGCCCAAGGCCAAGGCTGCTAGGCCAGAAGAGCCTTCACTGACGTCAGGAAGTTGAAACTGGAGAGGAAGGGAGGGAAGGGACCCTCTAGAAATCTGCAACTGCCTTGTAGGGGATATTTGACTGGTAGCGTTCAGGATAAGAAATTTTACCTTTTCCAATTAGCTCACTATGATGTGGTGTGTGTGAGCTCACTCAAGAATCCCAGTGCATACTTTAGAAGGAGCCCAAGATTATGGACCTGAAAGATTTCTGCCTTATCCTCTTTCTGACAGTATATCTGCTCCCCAACAAAGCCTACAGTGCAATCCCTCCCAAACTGTGGAGCCCTGAGGTAAAAATCCTCCATTCCTGCTCAGTCCTCAGAGGTAAATTCAACTGTATCTGGAGATGGTGTTCAACCCAAGACTCTAGTTTTTCAGGAAGGCTCCCATATTCTTTATGAGTGGATATGAATCTTATTTTTATAAAGCCATCACCAACTAGTTGGAGATGACTTGCCAATGGTTTGTTTTGTCTCTATTTGCTGGATGATTTATAAATTGAATACTGTGCCAACTTCTTTCAGCAGCCCTCATGGATTGATATGAAGGGCTCTAGAAATCACCTACTCTCTGAAATATCTTCTCTGTTGGCCTCCAAAGGTGCCCCAAATGCCTATAATATTTACCCTTTGGACCAAGTTATTAACATGCAAATGTAAAGTAGGATGGAATAATCCCTTAGGTCATATCACACAAGTGACTGGCTATTCCATCAAGAAGTCGGGCCCTGGAGAGATAGGACTGAGAAGTTATGACATCAGAGAAGAAGGCATTTAGAATATAGGACTTTAGGGTGGTTCTAGTGAGGATGTTACATCAATGTACTGGGGGCCTGAGAGAAGGGGAAGGTAGGGGCACAAAGGAGCAGGTGAGGGCACACCCCACATCTCACCATGTTCATCATTCCTTTTACCAAGATGACCCTCCTCTCCCAGAGCATTTGTCAGATGCCTGAGTGTGTACCTTTCCTTGAGTTTCTTGCAGTGAGTTAAGAAAACTGGTATGATTCTTACATCCTGGCAGCTAACACATCACCCAGACCACACTGCCAGATCAAATATTAGAAACAGACATCAATTAATAAGCTGAGGGTTTCCATTTTTATATTAATGAAAAGCAAATGGGTCAATGTGTTTGGTGGTGGAATGTGGGAGGAAGGAATTGTGGTAGGAAATCAACACCCCTTATCTAAATATTGGGAGAATTTCTTAGGGGGAATATGCATCAGAAATATTTTAAGAACTGGGAAGCAGAGTATTTTAGTGAGCTGGCAGAGAGGGGGCATTCCAGCACAGACAGGGCTTTGGAGGAAGAATGGGACAGGAATGGAATGTTAGAAGATAAAGGGCTTAAGTATTTAAGTGCCAGCTGGCTATGAGAAAGATGTGGGGGTGGGGAGATGAGGGGATAAAGGACAGAACTTGAAAATGATGCATCCCAGCATGGGACAGACTTTTGTCTTGTCCCCTTGATGTCCACTAGATTTGGTGTGCCCATGTCAGATCTCCAGCTCCTCAAAGGTGATAGCCTCTTAGAAAGACCCCTCTGGCAGACACAGCTCACCGTAGGCCTGGGTTTCCAGTCATCCTGAACTGAAAAGTGGACAACTTAGCAAGAGAGATTGGGGAAACTGCTGCCTCATGCCCAAGAACACTCAAAACTCATTTATGCCTGTTCAGTCCATCAACAGTATTCCTCCGACCTGCCCCACCCCAACCCTGTGGGAATTTGACCTGGCCTCTCTTCCTCCCTTGGGCATATAACTTCTTTTTTCTTTCCAGCTTATCTTTGGGGATCACTTTTTCAAAAGCATTTCATTATGGAAATTTTCAAATATACTCCAAAGCAAAAGAGGAGACAAATGTACCTACGCATAGCAATCATCAGCTTCAACAAAGTATTAAGTCATGAATAAGCTTCATAAATCTACATGCTAACACCCTCTTCACTCCCCCTTACTGGATTATTTCCAAGCAAATCCCAGACATCATACCATTTTGTCAGCAAATAATGAAATATGAAGACCCAAAAAGTTAAAGACTCATTTTGAAAAAAAGTAATAGACACAATATTATTACCATATTTAATTTTTTAACAGAAAGCCCTTAATATCATCAAATATGTGGGATTTCTCCTGAGTGCAAGCACTGGAGCTGGGAAGATCAGAGCTGTGGGTCAGGGCTCAGGTTCTGAGTCCCAGGTTGGGGCCATCTTAGAAATGTGACAACCTTGCCAGAACCCACTGTTCTAACCTTCAAGCCCCTTGGTTTAGTACACCCTCCTTGCCTTGCAGCTCTGTTTTAAGTCAGGAATAGGAAAACTAACTGTGCTTGGTGAATGACCCTGGTCTCTTACTTATTAACTACCTGGTCTTGGGTAAAGATTTAATGACAGTTTCCTCATCAGTGAAATAGGATAATGGCACTTCATAGGACAGTGGTGATCATTGAAAACAATGAGTTTTTGGGGTGCCTGGGTGGCTCATTCGGGTAAACGTCCAACTCTTGATTTCAGCTCAGGTCATGGTCTCAGGGTCATGAGATCGAGCCCAGCAGGGGCTCTGCACTGGAGGTGGAGCCTGCCCAAGATTATCTCTATCCCTCTCCCTTGCCCCTTCCCCCAACTCCCCACTCGTATGCTCTCTCTCTTAAAAAAAAAAAAAAAAAAAAAAGGACCTTCCTCTGGTCATTCTTCCAGGGTAGGTCTGCTAGTAACAAGTTCTATTTTTTCTTTATCTTAGAATGGCTTTATTGTCTTTTCATTCCTGAAGGATATTTTTGCTGGATATAGAACTCTAAGTTGACAGTTCTTTTCTTTCAGCCCTTAAAAAATGTGCCACTTTCTTCTGGACTTGGCTCTTCCTTCCTTCCTTCCTTCCTTCCTTCCTTCCTTCCTTCCTTCCTTCCTTCCTTCCTTCTTCTCTTTCTTTCTCTCTTTCTTTCTTTCTTTCTTTCTTTCTTTCTTTCTTTCTTTCTTTCTTTCTTTCTTTTTTTCTTTTCAGGAAGCATTTTATTGTTGCTCTAAGTTTAGGAATTTTCACTGACAGAAAATCAACACTTTCAGAAAACCTCCCAGATGGCCCTGCTCAGCTTCTGAATCTTGGTTTCCTCAGACATATCAGCATAATTCTCTCCGCTACAGACAATACTATTGACAGATCAGTCTTAACTTCCAATTTCAATAGTTGGCCGTTCCTTAGGAAGCTCTTTGGGACTGTTTTTAATTCAGTAAGAGCAGTTTCATCTAAAGGAGATGCAGTGGTCACTGTGCACATTATTTCTCCTTGGTGTTATAAATGGACCAGACACTCATCATGGTCTAAAAGGCAGATGTGACTCCAGGGGTATTGTCCAAGCTACCATTCTCAGCAAGCAAATTGGATGTGAGATGAGAGAACCTCTCTTTTGAGCTCAAGTCATTTAGGCTTTTCACTTTCACAGAGTGCTTTATATAGGGACTCATAATGGAAGCAGCCATTTTGGGTTCCTACAAGATTTGTGCTACTCTCAACAATTCTTTTACTACTTGTTCCAGTTTATTCTGTTCAGATGCAGCAGAATAAAGAACAGTGGCATAGCGACCTTCGATACCAGATATGTGAACAGATCGCCTCACAAGCTTGGAAAGTGGTCTGACCACAGATGTTCTAAAGCATCCAACCCACCGAGAGCCCAAACACTGCTGGAGCAGCCATCTTCTCTGGGTCTGGATTTGGTAATTTCTAATAAGAAAGGCACTGTCACTCAAATTTTCTTCCCCTATAGGTAATATATCATTTCTATGTGCTTTTCCCACATTCTTAGTTTTCAAAAGTTTGATTACGAGGTGTCTGGGCATTTTTTTTATCCCATTTGGGATTCACTAAGCTTCTTGAATCTAAGTTTATACCCCTTTCCAAATTTGGGGAAATTTCAGGCATTTTTTTTTAAATATTTTTCCAGCCCCATTCCTTTCCTCTTGGGACTCTGATAACATGAATGTTAGTTCTTGAGGCTCTGTTCATTTGTTTTTTCAGTCTATTTTCTCTCTTTTTTTCAAGAGTGAGTAATTTTTATTCATCTATCTTCAAGTTCACAGTTCTTTTTTCCATTTCCTCCTTTTTATATCAACTGGATCCAGAATTTTAAAACTTTGGTTGTTTATATTTTTCAGCTCTACAGTTTCCATCTAGTTCTTTTTATATTTTCTCTTTCTTTCTTGATATGCTCCGTTTTTAAATTTGTTTCAAGAGTGCTCCTAATTACTTATTAGAGCATTTTTATGATGGCTGCTTTAAAATCTTTGTCAGAAAATTGCAACATCTGAATCACCTTGGTGTTAGCGTCTGTTGATTGTTTTTTCTCAAGTTGTGATTTTTCCTGGTTCTTGGTATAAGAAATGATTTTTTAAAATTATAGCCTGGACATTTGGGAATTGTGAGACTCTGGATTCTATTAAAATCATCCATTTTACCAGGCAGTCATCTGTTTAGACTTAGCATACAGGTCCAATCTGCTTCATCTGGTTTACCTTGAGGCTAATCTGAAAACCTAGGTGATATTCCCTGCTGTAGCACTCAAACCTTTTGTCATGTTAATTATGAAGTTTTATATGTGAGACACTTGGGGTCATTTCACATACAGGTTTAAAGAGTTCCTTTCTCCACTCCCTTTACTCTGAAATCCTCCTGACTCTCTGGTTGGGAAAGGAGGAATATGATCTGCCACTTCTGAGTGTAAATGGAAGTCCACCTCCCTACTTGACCTCTTAAACACCACCCTGGATCAGGAACCAAAGGGCTCCCTGCTACTTCTGGGCAAGGGGTAGAAGCCAAGTCTCACCTCTCAGCCTCTACTGGCATGTGGGGGCTGAGAGAAGCTGGAATTGGGTGGGCATTAATAAAAAGGGCTAGGCAGCTCTCTTCCTTGTCCTTTGGCTAGAGAGAGCAGTCTTTTCTTGGGACTTCAAAAAATCTGGACTTATTGATGTTTCTCAGAACATCCAGAACATATCCAGAACATATGGGAGACAAAAAGGAAATCCAGGAGCACACTATCATATCATTCCTCAACGCCCAAGATCCCTAGCCAGTCTGCTATGTTTTACCCCGCTATTCAGAGGCTTCTTATGTTTGTTGTATTCTAACCAGGGTTCTTAGTTGTCTGTATGAGAGGAATAGGAGAAATGAGCCTACTATATCTTGTCTGATTCATCACCTTCAGAAGACTTTCTGGTACCAGGTAGAGATGATACCACTTCAGTGAGAAAAAACAACACTCTGGTTTGCCTTTGCCTTGGATGTAGGCATTTTTCTCTGCCTTTTCCAGTGTCAGGGAACTGCTTCCCAACTTGGGATGGCTCCTCTTAAAAGTTCAAGGCTGCTGGGAATCTTGGAGCCATCGTGGAATTCTTTCTGGATTCCACAATCATGGCTGAAGATGTCAGCCCAAAGAAACATCCTGGCTTACCTGTGTGCACACTGCCTGCCCCTTGCTGTGTTGGGGAAGTAAGAATCAAGGACCAACCACAGTATCCTTCCTGGCAGGACTTCTGTTCCCTAAACTTCACAGCTGTGCCATGGAATTGACCCACCTTCGGTATCTGGAGACTGCAAAAGCCAACAATTAGGAAAAGAAATCAGTCCCAGTGCTGCCATTTCAACCTTGAGAGCAGTTGCTAACTTAAAACAAACTCCCCAAATCATTATAAATGCAGGTGCCTGCAGTTTTTCTTTATCTCTACCTTTGTCCCAGAGCTGAAAAATCACACTTAGATGGTGAAGTATTCCTTTTCCAAAGGGAAGTGTCATTTGAGTCTCCAATAGTCATATTTTCTCAGAGGAAATTATTGCCAAATAGCAATCCTATTGCCGTAGGCAATCTTTTATCATCTCAACTAAAAAAGTTGTTGAATTTAGAAGTTATTTCCTCAAACATTCTGCGCAGATATCCAAAAATCTTCAGAATTTAAATCTTATAATTCATAGATCTCAGAAGCACTTACCACCAGGCTAACCTATCAGGAAACTGTAAGTTTTCATTATATCAATGCCTGCAGCATCCTAGCGACACCCTCCTTGGTGGATGTGACTTCAGGAACAGGCTTCCTGGGTTCACTTCCTCAGAAGCACACCTCTTTCATTTATGGCTTTTATGGAAATTCATTTTCTTTTATTCTGTCTATTTCTCAGCAATTCCCCCAAAGTAACTATTACCTGAGTATTAGTGATTACTCAGGAGGCCTCAGCTTATGGCTAGATTATACGAGATTGCACAGGATCTCATAGGTTCTACACCCTTTCTTTAGAAAAGTTAGGTCATTACCATTAGGTGGGAGTGGAAAATGTGTTCTTCTTTGGAGCAGAATGAAATCAAGATTTGAATCCTTTCTAAAATTACCGTTAAAGTCCAGGACATCCTCTAACCACCCCTTTGTCTCTCCTTCATCCCTGGAATTTTCCTCTTGCCTCTGAATGTAAATGGCGGGGGCGAGGGGGGAAGGTTTCAAAGGAAAAGCCTTTCATTTTGGTGGAAATATTCTCATTGCTTCTTGATTTTACTCATTAGTTTGGCTCACCTTCTTGCTCCTCTTTAGATAAAGATGAAATTCAAAAGAGATGAAGAAAATGGATTAATAGTAAATCAAGTGAAATCGCTGATGGTTGAGAAACCACCCTTCATATCTTTCATTTTGAGAGCATAAATGGTTCCCCAACTTTTCTTTGTGGGCAAAACCTCTCATAAGCAATTTTGAATTTCTTTTTATAATTAATGTAAAACTGCAGAATTTCCATCAACAGAAAAGTGAATGCCAGCACCAGGCTGGTGATATGGATAATTTGCCTTTGTAATGACATAGAGCATGTAATCTGATGGCCATGGGTAAACCTGGGCAGCCAGACTCTGGAAAATGTCCTGATTTTTGACTGTGGTCTTTGAGGATTATCCCCTGGGGCTACTGAGGAAAGACAAGGAACCTCTTAACAGCCTGAGACCTGGATCAGAGAGGGACCTTCTCTTTTGTCCCAGTCAGTTCCATAGCAGAAGAAGCAAGTGTAGAAGGTGGTTGGCAGGGCAACAGACCACCAGCAGGCAGCACAGTCTAGGGGAAATGTGTGGACCCTTGCATGTGGACACCAGGGTCACAGGACCTCAGGCTAAGGTGAGAGCCAGGGCCCAACGACACCAAGGGTGAGAAGTTGCACAGGCTGAAAGAGCCTGTCCAGCAGGCAAGGTGCACACACATGTCCCAACTCTAAGGGGACCGCTTGAGAAGAGCCACTTGGAGCCTATGATGTGGCAGGAATTAGTGAATAGCTTTGACAGCCACGTGTGAATAGTTATATACAAATCAGAGCTCCACATTATGGCTCAAAGCCACCCTAGATCTCTCAGTGATGAAAATTACTATGTGAACTGTGCAGAGCAGAAGCTGCCTCTAGATCCAATGATGAGAAGAGCAGATTCTCCCTGGAATAGCAGGCAGTTCCCGTGAAGGTCTTGTTGGGGGGAGGGGGCTCAGCTCAGACTCTGGGGACAAGTGCAAGCAGTGCTATGCCCCCAGCTGTGGGGAGAGGCATGAACCCCGATAAACATCTTCCTCGGTGCCCTGACCATAGACACTCTTGAGACAGGTGTCCCATCTGTCTTCCCCAATGCTGGACTGTTTAGCTGATTATTTCCCCAGGCACTCAGAAGAGGCTTTGCCACATATGTGAGCACCTGAATGGTACCTATACCGACTTTCTCCTTACCTGTTCTGTTTCTGTACTAGCCCTGCCTATGTTCATCAGTTTTCACCTTCTGGCCCTGCTTACTCCCAACTGCCCTGAGGGTCCCCCATCTCCCTCTGGCATGGGTTCACCTGGGCAGCCAGCCCATACCCTCTGTGTCCCATGATTGACTTTAGGAGGGGCAGTAGGAACAGGCAGGGCCCACAGTTGAGCTCTAAGTTTGGGAGTGCCACAAGAGGAACACAGGAGGGGCGCCTGGGTGGCTCAGTGGGTTAAAGCCTCTGCCTTCGGCTCAGGTCACAATCTCAGGGTCCTGGGATCGAGCCTCGCATTGGGCTCTCTGCTCAGCAGGGAGCCTGTTTCCCCCTCTTTCTCTCTGCCTGCCTCTCTGCCTACTTGTGATTTCTATCCTCTCTGTCAAATTAATAAATAAAATCTTTTAAAAAAAAAAGAGGAACACAGGAAAGGGGACGAGAAAATGTAGGTCCTTCTCTTTCTTGGGCAATGCAACTCCCCCAAAAAGAGACACAGTTTCATCCATGGGGATCTATTTTGAGGCCTAGAATGATTTAAAATGGGACATGGAGGAGGGATGATGGATGCAGAGCCAGGAGAGCCCCAGAAGACAAGAAAAACACAATCTGGGTGCTGTCATCCTGGGGAGGATGGAGAAACCCTGAACACCCTTGGGAATGAGCAGCAGGAGGGAATCAGGCCAGCAGTCAGGCTGCCCCAGAGCACACACGGAAGATGCCAGCTGGTTGGTTCAATGAGAAGGGAATAATGGTGAGTAAGGGAAAAAGGGACAGGAAACTGCCAAATTTCAGGTGTTTGAAGGCCAGCTTCACCAGCCTCACAGGGCATGGAGGCAAATGCCCTCAAGAAATTTGTCCCTCACTAGGTGACTTCCTTCCCAGGGGTGACTCCAATCCCTACAAGCACAGGAAACTGGTATAAGTTCCAGTCTTAATACTTCTTGGATATTCCAGAAGGATGATCTCCAATGACGTTGGCATTTTAAATGCTTCTCATTGACCCCCAAGCCTCAGGATGAAACTCCATACATGAACAGATTACAGACCTAGACTGGACTTGTTGAAATGTAGAGGATTTTATTCCACAATTTTTGGAAATCCATAAAGATTCTTTTACCTTCTCTCTGAAAGGCTCTTTTCTTTGCAGATTCCACGTCAAGCAATTTGCTTCTGATTACTTTTCCTTCACCTTCTACTCTCCCCTATTTCTTTCTCTCCCATCTTGCTTCTCCCACCAACCCCCGATTTTCACAGATTTCCACCAAATAAAGTCATCTAAAGATTATTCATAAGACAGAATTCCAGAAGTTTCTAAACCATCATTAAGTCACATGCCTTCATTTTAAAGGAAGAAATTGGGGTATAAATCAAGAATATAGGGAAAATAAAAAATGACTTGTCTGAGTGGAACACATTTTAAAAACCAACACACAAGCCACATGCAAAGTCAGATATTAGCATTGTCTTTTGAGATGTTACCACATGGATGACACATTATTGTGAGTGAAACGTGGTGTGTCAGGTTTGAGACAGGGATAAAAAAGAAGTCAAACAAGCCTCAGATGACCAATGTTTTGATGATGGAATTTACAAGGTAAAAATGTGAGAGACTTGAAAAGCATAGTACTCCAAATGAAAGACTTTAAGTAGCAAAAGAACATTCATTACTATAATAAGGAGGGTAGAAATAATACAGCATAGTAGATTCTCAGCATTTGTTGAACAAATGATCAGGAAAGCAACTACAGCAAATGATGATTTTAACTAATGATGATTACAAAGCGTATTTCAATTGAATGGTTAAGATTTGAGACAAGTGAAATTTCATTCAACATGTTCAAATGGTCTGATGGGAAAATGCTGTTTCCCTTTTCTCAGAAAACTACTATAGAATGTGTTCCACAAAAATGAGAGAATAAGCCAAGAAAGAGAAAGATGTGGGTTCTAGGAAATGAGATCCAACAAAGAAGAAGGCAAAGGCAATGCATAAGACAGTGACAAAGAAAAATCAGAGGTCAACATCTATATAGCAGTCTTCAAGAACTTTCTGTGGAAATTGGTGCAGGGTGGGGAATCTGGGCAGGAGAGCTCTCTCATGTGATGGTCCAAGGGAGCTGGCTGACATCAGCATGTGGGAGCCAACTGTTAAGTTTTAAATATTTAAATAATGTTGTAAGCCACCTGTTAAACACAGCCACTTTGAAAAATTGAGTTATGCAAACTAATAATTAAAGAAATCATACTAAAAATGAAAGTAATAAATATTCAAAATCCATCTCTATTTTATCTCATTTTACTAATACGTATGTTCTTGAGGTTATTTATTTATTTATTTTTTGCACTTGGATGGTAAAAGCATGTAGTGAATGCCATTACACGTTTCCCCAGCTCTGTGTTCAGTGACGTCACATTTAGTAGTTGGAAATTGGCCAGGGTGGGAATACTTACACTATGGAAATTGACAGAAGCTGCAAATCAGGCCTTGGCTTGTTATTCTGATTGTCCAGATTTAAGGAAATAATGAAGAAGAAGTTTAATGCAGATTAAACTTTAAAGTGTGCTCTGTTTGCAGCCTTCATATTGTGAATAGCATGAAGAAAGCAAGGAAATATTTATTCTTCCAGCATTTGAAAACTAATATTGGTTGCAGCAAAGGAGTTGCTCAAATCATTTGAACAAAATAAATGAAGTTCCAAAAAAATGTTTTCTTGTTTTCACTTTTGTCTTCCTTGTTCACATAAATGAAAGTACCAACTAACAATCATGTAAGAGTCATGCTCATTTCTTAGGGATACGGAAAAGTTTGGCAAAAAGCAGTGAAAGCTTCCCATGAGAATAGAATGGCTATGTGGGTGTTATGATAGAGTATCGCAGGTTGTAGTGTTAATTGTAAATTGTAAGTTCTGTGCTACAAGTTCTCTATGTCCACTCCCATGCGCTTTGGCCAGGACCAGCAAGCTAGTTTGCAGAGCTGCCAAGAAAAGAACCTGGGGCAGTTAGCCCCAGTCACTCTGCTGGTCCACCTTCTTTGCATTACAATTACATTGTAAATATGCACACACTGTTAGCATACACATTGACCATTAGTATGTACATAGATAATGCATACATAGTCTGTTAGCATGTACATAGACTGTTGGCATGCATATAGGCTGTTAGCATGCACATAGATTGTTGTCATGCATATAGATTGCTGGCATGTACATAGACTGTTGTCAATAATATAGACTGTTAGGATGTATATACACCATTAGAATTTACATAGACCAATAGCATATACCTACACTGTTAGCCAGCATATAATTTGTTAGCATGCACATAGACCATTAACATGTACATAGACAGCATGTACATAGACTGTTAGCATGCATATAAATTGTTAGCATGCACATAGACCATTAAGATGTACATAGACTGTTAGCATGTACATACACCATTAGCATGTACCTATATTGTTAGCATGCATACAGATTGTTAGCATGTACATAGACTGTTAGCATGCACATAGACCATTAACATGTATATAGACAGCATGTACATAGACTGTTAGCATGTACATACACCGTTAGTATGCACATAGACCATTAACATGTACATAGAATGTCAGCATGCACATAGACTGTTAGCATGTAAGTACACCATTAGTATGCACATAGACCATTAGCATGTACATAGATCGTTAGCACGCACATAGACTGTTAGCATGTACATACACCATGAGCATGCATATAAATTGTTAGCATGTACATAGACTGTTAACACACACATAGACTATACCCATGTTTATAGAATTTTTACAATGAGACAGACACTATTTTTATAACCTCCCATTTACAGACATAGGAGCTGAGACTTGCAGTGGTTCTTACGCCCCACAAAGTCATACAGTGTCAGCGTGCCCAGCTCTTGTGCCTTGCTGAACTACCTGCCTCCCCAGAGTTGGGGCTGGGGGGACTGGAAGTTCTGGAGGTTACCAGGAGTGTGGATGAGCACCCCCTGCCCACCCAAAAGACTCTCCATTCACCTAATGGCATCATCCTCTGCTCTATGTAATGGCAGTAATCCTATCCACTGCGTGCTTCCCCTGAGAAAATAAATTAAAGCAGGACTCTCTCCCCAAGCCATTTAATTGTCCTGCCTTTGCAGTCTTTGTCTGAGAAAAAGCCCTTGCATCTCAAAACCCTTTAAACATGTCTCTGTCTTTGGGTGGTTATTTCTGGAATTTAGCCTTTGAAATCCCACCCAATTTACAAAAGCTGTTTTATATTTCACACATCTCACTTGATCGGTCTATGCACAGTGGTCTTTCCACCCAGGGAAGAAGCTTGCAGCCAGTCTCAAAACACAAGCCTTCCCCACACACCTTGCCAGGGCCCCACAACCTTCATGGCAGACTGAAGAGATTCACAGAACACCACAGAGAGCTTGGGGTTACAACCAGCTAGGTCAGAGAACACACAGGAGGGGGCAAGTGCAGATGGACAGACTCATAGACATCTGCCCACCCTCAGGATTGGTTGGTCCGCAGCCACCAGCATGCCTCATCTGGCCACGTTCCAGTGAGTCCAGGCAGAGTCACCTGCAGTCACAAATCAATTCCATAACCTTCCCTGAATCACATTAAGGCTCTAAAATCAACATCTGACTCTGGCCAAATAAAGCCCCCCTCCTGCACTGTTTGCAGCAAGAATTATAGACCTTGTGCAGGATGCTTTTAATTTTTATCTACATTGGGGCAAGCAAGGCTCATCTTACTGAGCCCTAACTTGGGCGATGACTCACTCCAGGCACCCCAGAAAGCCCTAAATGGGAATGCCCTCCCATGAACCAGGGTGGCCCTTTTCCATACAACAGGGGTATCAAGAATCAGGTGGTATTGCTTTTATGTGTGCTCAGAGGATTGACTCCTGGGGATGGCCACCATCGGCTTAGGCTCCTGGCACACACCTGAGCCCACCTTGGTGCTAGCTGCCCATCTTAGCTAGATCATAGCTCCCACTCAAACAGAGAAAACCAGGTGTCGTGGCGGGAGGCCAAACTCCATGCACCAATTCATGCAACTAAAGAAGAAAGTAAAAAAGCAAGTGGAAAAGTCATCTTAAGTGCAGTTACCAGTGATAACATTAAATTGTTCTGGGATCTGCCAGTTGAGCTGAAAAGGCAGGTGGCTAAGATATGGTAGAAAGCTGTAGTCTGAGAGACCAAGACTGAAATGAGTGAATCACATGACCTTGAACCAACTACACTTCGTATAGGGTTTGGCACATAGTTAGTGCTCAATAAATGTTAGCCTCTTTTCTTGCTTATTTGCTTTTATTATTGATATTTAAATTTATATGCAAATTGACTTTAATCTGATGTACTGTCCTATGATTTTTGACCCATGGGTTGATTTAACTACCACCAATAGCTTATGGAAAATTCCATCACCCCAAACAAATCCTTCAAGCTACTCCTTTATGGTCAAACTCTTTCCCCATTCCAACCCTGGGAAACCACTGATCCATTTTCCATCTCTCTAGTTTTGCCCTTTCCAGGATGTCATGTAAGTGGATTTAGAGAGTAGAGAAGCTTCTGAGACTGGTTTCTTCCACTAGCACTATGCCTCGGAAATATCTGTGTTGCTGTGTATTGGAAGTCCATTCCTTCTTACTGCTGAATGGCATTCCACGGTACACATACCTGTCCATAGTTTGTCAATCCAGCCATCCAGCAACACTGGGGTTATTTCACTTTTGGGAAGTCATGAAGATGGTTTCTCTACAGATTCATGAACACAATTTTGTGTGAACATGTTTGCATTTTTCTAGAACAAATACCTAGGAGTGAGACTATTGGGTCCTATGGTCAGTATGTTATTATATTTATAAGACATTGACAAATTATGATGTAGAATAGCTACATTCTCATCAATGTAGGAGAGTGCCTGTTGCCACACTCTTTTTTTAAGATTATTTATTTATTTATTTATTTATTTATTTATTTATTTGACAGAGACAGAGAGATCACAGGTAGGCAGAGAGGCAGGCAAAGGAAGAGAGAGAAGCAGGCTCCCCACTGATCGGAGAGCCCAAAGCAGGGCTCGATCCCAGGACCCTAAGATCATGACCTGAGCCGAAGGCAGAGGCTTAATCCACTGAGCCACCCAGGTGCACCCTGTTGCCACACTCTTGCTAGTACTTGGTATTGTCAGTATTTTTCATTTAAACCATTCTAGTGGAGAAAGGGGAACCCTCTTACACTTTTGGTGGGAATACAAGTTGGTGCGGCCACTTTGGAAAACGGTGTGGAGATTCCTTAAGAAATTAAAAATAGAGCTACCCTATGACCCTGCAATTGCATTACTGGGTATTTACCCCAAGATACAGATGCAGTGAAAGGAAGGATCATATGTACCCCAATGTTCATAGCAACAATAGCCACAATCGCCAAACTGTGGAAAGAGCCAAGATGCCCTTCAACAGATGAATGGATAAAGGAGATATGGTCCATAAATACCATGGAATATTATGCCTCCATCAGAAAGGAGGAATATTCAACTTTTGTATCAACATGGATGGGACTGGAAGAGATTATGCTGAGTGAAAATAAGTCAAGCAGAGAGAGTCAATTATCATATGGTTTCACTTACGTGTGGAGCATAAGGAAAAACATGGAGGACATTAGGAAAACGAAAGGAAAAGTGACTTGGGGGAAATCGGAGGGGAAGACGAAGAATGAGAGACTGTGGACTCTGAGAAACAAACTAAGAGTTTTGGACAGGGGGAGGATGGGGGGGTGGTGAGCCTGGTGGTGGATATTAAGGAGGGCATGTAATGCATGGAGCACTGAGTGTGGTGCATAATCAATGAATCTTGGAATACTGAAAAAATAAAATAAAATTTTAAAAAATAAAATAAAATAAACCATTCCAGTAGGTGTGGAGTGGTATCACAGGGTGGTTCGAATTTGCGTTTCTCCAGTGGCTAATGATGTTGAGCATCTTTTTATGTGCCTATTTGTTACTTTATATCTTCTATGTCTGTTCAAATATTTTTCCCATTTTTAAAAGTGGGTCATTTATTTTCTGACAACTGAATTTCAAGAGTTCTTTATGGATTCTGAGTATAAGCCCTTTATCTAAAACATCATTAGCAAATATTTTCTCCCAACCTTTTTATTTTCTTCAAATAGTGCTACTTGCAGAGCAAAAGATTTTGATTTTGATGAAATTCAATGTATGAAGTTTTCCCTTCAATCATCTTGTTGATGTCATATATGAAAACTTTTTGCCTGACCCAAAGTCATAAAGATGTTCTCCTTTTTTATAAAAAGTTTTATAGTTTTACATGATCTATTTTGAGTTAATTTTTATAAGGTATGAGGCTAAGGATTTTTTAATTTTTAAGGTTTTTTTGTCTTTATTTGGTTTTTGTTTTTGCTTATGGGTGTCCATGGTTTTAACCACCAGCCAACATTAACACAGAATTTTAACCCCTCTTCATATCAGTTTTTTTTTTTCCTCTGTAAATTGAAGATCACTTTTCCTTACCTCAAATAAGAAGATACATATGTGAAAGGGCCTAGCCCAGTGCCTGGCATGTGGTTCATGGGAAAACACATAAATAAATATCAGTTTAAAATACACACACACTCCTAGAAAAAAACAACTGCAAATGAGTCCAAATATTAATGTCCATCACCTGAAGTTAAATTCTGAAATCACAAGGTAACATTTGCAGCTCTAACTCAAAACCACTAAAGAGGAGTCATCACCAGCTCTAAGGTGGCCTCTTTGGAGAGACCCTCCCAAAGGAGAACATCCGTGCTTTCCCTTAGAAATGAGGTCCCTTGTCCGTTCCAGTTCATGGTCAGACAGGCTCACCACTAAAAGGCATTGACCTCAGCTGAAGTCGGAAACTGTCCTCATAAGCTGCAGCACGTAGCTTGCACGTGAGCGTGCATAGACATGCGCACACACGTGGGGAGTGTACAAAACCCACTCCTTCCAGGCAGACTGCAGACCCGCAGACTTTGCCTGCCCAGACCCCTCCTGGGAGCCGTCCTCATGGGAATGATTTACCCCGGTGACTCCAAGACCACAGAACTCATCCAACAAAGGAGCTCATTTACTTTCTGACATGGTTAATGTCCCGATTTAATGACCCTCTTGTATCACATTCAGCACCCTAAATTATAGGGCAGCCCAGGCAATTACACAGCAGGATCCCAGACGGCCCCTCTCCGAGGAGCTACAGCGTGGTACCCACGTAGCTCGGGGCTCCACAGAGCTTCCATCCCTGCCCCTGAGCTGCAGGCCTCTGCTCCCATCAAAGGGATTGTTTGCACCTCCTTGTGGTTCCAGATCACTGGCTCCTGGGATTTTGTGCCACAGGAAGTATTACTCTGAATGTAGGACTGCACATGTGCAAGACTACAAAATATCTTTCTTGTAGTTCTTACTCAAGGAGCAGAGTTCATGTTTCCTGATTGTGTTTTCAGAGGGGGAAAAAAAATCCTTGGCGTGCTCTGAAATGTCTGTGTTATGAAAGATCATTTTTCCTTAATGACCCTTTGGAATGAAAGTAGTATGGAAAGGATTTCACAAACAAGAGTCCCCAAACTTGCTCCTGAACATTTCCAGGCTCAGAGCTCAGCCAATTAGATGAGGTTAGCACCCAGCAAAAAGTTTCTCACATTGGTTTAAGAGATTTTTGCAATCCTGTCATTAATCATAAGGTTAATGTAAAGTAAAAAGGTAAATATCTGATGCTGGGGACCCACATTCAAGGGCTTACATCTAAGGAAACATATGGAGACTTAAGTTGATGCATTCAAATGCATTCAGATGAATTTCTTAGCTTTGACCTACTATTTATTCAGTAAATGACTTTTGAGGAAATGAAATGGTGGAAAACATACGTTGCCTACGAAAGGAAATTTCACTTCGAAAAATAATGTCACACTCTAAAACTTAGAAGCCACTTTATAAATACAAGAAATAAACCAATCTATGTTTCAATGAGACAAAATAGGGAATGACAAGTTATAGAAATTAGCATTCAGAATAAAAGGGAATAGCTTAAAATCCTGTAATTACATCAATTTGATTCACTAAATATAGATCAGGTGGAAAGGAGAGCCCTCTTAAGAAAGAGAAATTGCAGGCGGATGACAAGAGGACTGAATCTAATGTTCCAGACATTGCTTGACTCTGTTCTGAATCCTCAAACTCCTGAGCTGGCCCTAGAAAGGGATTTATTGCCACTTTGGGGGAAAAGACTCTTTGGAAGTTATCGAAAGGGAAGTAACAATGGCTATTGTCTTCCTTCCAGCATTCCAATCACTGCTTGGTTATACGTTCTGGGCTTTATCTCAGTCCCTCCAGAGATGAATTAATCACCCAGAGCCCTCAGTTTCCTGGATGGGAAATAGATGGGAATAAAAATTCCTACCTTACAGAGTTGTCATGAGAACTGGCATAAGATATATAAGGTGCTTAGCAAAGATGGCTTTGACATAGAATGAAGATTCAACATTTAGCTGGTGTCATTATATTCATGGTTATCATTTGATGATACCTTGAAGATGTTCAACTTGGGAGATATTGTGTCGTTTCATGAGCTGATGGCTGACCCAATTAGTGGCACACCTAATGCATTCTTCCTCTCTCCCTTCCTCCCTCTCTCCCTCTCTCTCTCTCTCTCTCTCTCTCACACACACACACACACACACACACCCCACATAGAACTGAATTTAATTATAAGTTATTAAGCATTAGAATGCTTGGTTTCTTTTCAACTCCTAATTATAAAACAATAGTAATTACTTTAAAATAATAACAATTATTACTATATGGCACTGAAGTCAAGTACTGGTGGAATTTATAAGGAACGTGAATGAGCTTCATTGAGATTCATACACAGCTGTGTTGGCTCTAACAGAAAAAGAAGCTGTGGAAAGAAAGAACAAAAAGACATTAAAGGCAAAGCATAAGGGGAGAACTAGTAGGTAAGGTACTCTCTCTTCTATTCTGAGCTGACCAACTGGGGGGACCCAGGCCATTCCCTCCAGCTGGCAATAGAAGGAAAGCCTGGCTCACAGGGGCAACGTAGAAACCATAATAGAAAACACCCCTCGGCCTGCTGTAGTTGATAGCATGTAATACAAAACACATTTGTCATTTTCCCTTATATCTAAATAAATAAATGCCCAGGGGGAAGGGGAAGCTCACTATAGTAATCAGATTTGGTGATGTGTCTCAAGAAAGAATGCACACCCAAGGACTGGCACAGAAGATGTGGACAGCAATCAGCCAAATGAAACAACCAGAAAAGACCCACCACGTTGGGACAGGGTGGAAAATGGCAGATGGTGTGGGCAATGGAACCAAACAAATCCCTTGAGAATTATATCATTTTCATCAGATTGAGTCATTGTGGGAAAAAGGGGGGGAACAAATCAAAATCTATTACTTCAGGGAGCATTCAGGGCTAAAGGCACAGTTTTATAGGTTGTATGTGAATATTCATAAAACCAACGTTGGATTTTATACGCCACAGTTCTGAATGATTGAGAGCAATGCCTTCCCTTGGAGACTCAGGGCAGAGGAGGGATGTGTCTGTTGGAGAGGCTCTTGATGTCCATGGTGGCACATAGAAAAGATAAGGGATGAAGTGTGACCACTCCCAAAGCCAAGGGGTGGAGTTGGAACCACTGCCCATGTGGGAAGTTGACGCCCTACAAGGGGCCATGTTTATCTGTTCTGAGGTCATTAACTAGAGTCTCAATTTTGCTCCTTCTGTGAGGTACCAACGGGCCTGGATTATTTCTGGCAGGGACTCCAAGAGCATCCTACATTAGCACTGGGGCCTGGAATCACTTGGCTTCCCTTGGTATGAGATTCACAGATTTAGGAGTATATTTCAATACTTCTTTCTCCCCTTAGTGTCCTATATGTCTCTATCCTCACAGAAGCTAAATTTCTAAACCTATCCAACCTCTCTCAAAAGGATGTGGTTTATACGGCTAGAACCTTTTATTTAACTGAACACTTGATCCTACCCTTGGTAAATTGGGAAAGTAAACTTAAATAAGCAAGGAAAACAAAGTTGAACTTCTCAAAGTGTAGGGAGGCATGGCAGAAATGAAGATAAAGAGTTTTGTTTCATTTGCTTTTGATTTTTCATAAGTATTCAAGATCAAATAGCATTGGTAGAGAAAAAATGTACAGCGACTACTCACCTTATAAGGATTTTTTCACAAATATAAGCAATCTAGCAAGTCTTATTCTTAAAAGCAACTGATTCCTACAAATTCTAGTGACTTTCTCATCTCCAAACTCAGGTCCAAAACTAAGTAGAAAACAGAACTTCAGAATATAAGAAAATAAGGGGACCTGACCAACTCAGACAGAAGAACATGCAACTCTTGATCTCAGAGTCATGAGTTTGAGCCCCATGTGGGGTGTAGAGATTACTTAATGAATAAAACTTTAAAAAATAATATTAGAAAATAAAAATAATAAAAATACATATCAGAAACTACATATTACAGCTAAAACAATACTCTGAGGAAATTTCATAGCCTTAAGTACTGAAATTAAGAGTACATGCACTCAAAAATATTAAGGAGAGAGCAATAAAATAAATCTGAAGACCTTTCAGGGAAATAAATAGTAAAAATAAAAGGAGATAAGAAGAAAATATGGTAGAACTGCCAAATAAGTCCAAGAGATACCCCTCACCCTAAAGAAAAAGGGGTAATTACGCTAAATGTTGTTAAAACAATAAAATTTTAACTATAAATAAACAATTTACCAAATGGAGGGAAAGGGGGAAAGCCATAAAAAGAAAGAAAAATATGAAAATTGGGTAAATTCTCAGCTACAAGGGAAAATTCTGAAATGGTAAATGATTACTCTGCTCATTTCTACAAAAGTAAACATGAAAACCTCAATGATTTTCCAAGAAAATAGAAATTACTAAAAATAGAGCCAGAAGAGATAGAAATAGAAACAAAATTATTTGCATTGTAGAAATTTTATGTTATCAAAAAGTTACTCTCCCAACCCAGTTGTAATTGTAAATGGATTCGATCAAACATCCAAAGTACAGATACCTTCAGTACTATTTAAACTGCTATGGATCAGAAAGAAAGAAGGAAAGCTTCCAAACCACTTAAATTTCAGAATTTTTATTTTTAAATACTTTCAGATTTTATGGAAGAGTTGCCAAAGTAGTAAAAAAAATTCCCATATATCCTTTTCCTAGAATTCCCTAATGTTAATGTCTTATATAATTGGAGTACATTTGTCAAAACTAATTAATTAACATGGGTATAAAACTACAAACTACAGATTTTATTTGGATTTCACCAATTTTTCTCACTAATGACCTTTTTTTTAAAAAAGATTTTATTTATTTATTTATGTATTTATTTATGTATTTATTTATTTGACAGAGAGGAGAGAGATCACAAGTAGGCAGAGAGAGAGGGGGAAGCAGGCTCCCTGCTGAGCAAAGAGCTTGATGTGGGGCTCTATCCCAGGACCCTGAGATCATGACCTGAGCCGAAGTCAGAGGCTTAACCCATTGAGCCACCCAGGCACCCCACTAATAACCATTTTTTTAAATTCCAGCATCCATTCCAACATACTGTGTGGACATTTGACAATTTATTTTTACGAGGCAAAAAAAAAAAAAACCATAACAAGACTTGAAAAGACCTCCCAAAAGAAAAATATAGATCAATTTTGCTCACAAATTTAACTCCAAAATGTCTGAATAATCCAACCAACGCTTTCAAAGAAAACTATACCACAGTCAGATGGAGTGTATTCCAAGATGTGAGAAGGTTTCAGTTTAGATAATCTATTAATATAACACAGAGTAAGTCAAAGGAGAAAAATTAAATTGTTTATCTACAGCTTTAGGAAAGCCATTTATTAATTTCAACATAATTTATCATGTAATGTCTTTATAAAATAGAGGAACTCACAATTTTACACACACACGCAGCAGCAGCAGCAGCAGCTTTTTGCTTAAAGACAAAGCATTGGCAGTATTTCTATTGAAGTCAAGAAAGAGATAAAATTACTACAATTATGAAACATTGCACTGGAATTACTAGCCAACGTAATTAGACAAGAGAAATAAAATGCAAAAAATATTAGAAGGAAGTAAATTTTTCATTATTTGCAGATGATAGAACAGTATGCCTGAAAGAAATACACACACATTTACACATATACATAGGAGAAAAAGCTATTATAAACAATAAGGGAATTTAGTAAACTGGCTGGTGACAAAATTATGCAAAAATCAATAGCTTTCTTATGTGCAAGCAATAACTCATTAGAAAATAAAATGGAAATAAAGGGCAGAAAAAGGAGAGAGAGAGAATGTCTGGGATTGTACTTCATAAATCTTCTGGATTTACATACTCCTGGAGTCGTACTTCAGGTCCTATATAAAGAAACTTTAAACTGAGAGAAGCTACCTTAATGAGTAGGAAAAAAAATATTATAAAGATAGTAATTTCCCCCAATTAATGTGATCTCAATAAAAATACTAAAAAGATCTCCCTGTTTTTTTTTTTTTCCAATCTTAGATTTTATTTTTAAGTTATCTCTACACCCAATGTGGGGCTTGAATTTACAAACCTGAGATCAAAAGTTGCATGCTCCATTGACTGAGCCAGCCCGTCACCCCACCCTGTTTTTTTAACTGCATAAGTTAATGCTAAATTCACATAGGGAAAAAATAAAAAAGAAGCATTTGATTATTTCCAGAAAAATGGTTAAAACCCAAGAGCAATAAGAGGGAATCTGCACTACCACATGTTAAAATATTAAAAGCTGTAGTTTGTTTTTTGTGCATAAATGGACAAAAAGCAATGGAACTGTGTAATAAGTACAGGAACAGGCTAAATTCATAAAGCAATTTGGCATATGATCAAAACTGCATTTTAAATCAGTGAGTGAAAGAGTAGATGATTCAAAAGTAGAGTTGGGGCATGGTGTAGAAATCGCCAAAATGTAATATGGAAATCCTTATCTAATTCCACTGAACCAAAAACTTCTAGATGGATGAAAGATTTAAACACATCCAAGATGAAACTTCTGGGGCACCTGAGTGGCTCAGTTGGTTAAGTGTCTGCCTTCGGCTTAGGTCATGATCTCAGGGTCCTGGGATTGAGCCCTGCATTGGGCTCCCTGCTTAGGAGTGAGTCTGTTTCTTCCTCATCTTCTGCCTCTCTGCCTGCTTGTGCTCTCTCTCAAATAAATAAAATAAAAGAAAGAAAGAAAGAAAGAAAGAAAGAAAGAAAGAAAGAAAGAAAGAAAGAAGAAAAAAAGAAAGAAAGAAAGAGAGAGAGAGAGAGAGAGAGAGAGAGAAAGAAAAAGAAAGAAAGAAAGAAAAAAGAAAGAAAGAAAGAAAGAAAGAAAGAAAGAAAGAAAGAAAGAAAGAAAGAAAGAAAGAAAGAAAGAAAGGTGAAACTTCTGAAATATTAGAATAAAACTCAGGGACATTTGAAAGAAATGTCCTTGGATGAATGGATAAAGATAATGTGGTCTAGGGGCACCTGGGTGGCTCAGCTGGTTGAACATCTGACTCTTGATTTTGTCTCAAGTCGAGATCTCAGGGTTGTAGGATTCAATACCTATCAGTCAGAGTCTGCTGAGATTCTCTCCCTCTTCCTCTACCCTCTACCCCTCTCACTCTCTCTCAAATAAATCTTTTTTTTAAAGATTTATTCATTTATTTGAGAGAGTGAAAGTGATCACAGAAGGAGAGGGATCACAAAGGCAGAGGAAGAAACAAACTCACCACTGAGCAGAAAGCCCAATGTGGGGCTCCATCCCAGGACCCTGAGACCATGACCCAAGCCAATGGCAGATGCTTAACTGACTGAGCCACCCAGGCACCCCTAAATAAATCTTAAAAAAAAAAAAAAAGGACAGTGTAGCCCATACATATACATACAATGGAATATTATCCAGCTTTAAAAAAGAAAGAAATCCTGCCATATGCAACAACATGGATGAACTTGGAGGATGTACCCCTAAGTGAATAAGCCAAATGCAGAAGGACAAATATGGTATGATTATTTACATCAAGTATCTAAAATAGTCAAATTCACAGAAGCAAAGAGTAGAATGGTAGGTGCCAGGAGCTGGGGAGAGGGAGATGTGGGAAGTTGCTAATGAATGGGTATAAAATTTCTTTTATGCAAAATAAGTTCTGTAGATCTGCTTTACAGTATTGTGCTTACAGATAACAATAGCATATTGTACACTTAACAATCTGTTAGAGGGTAGATCTAGTGTTAAGTGTTCTTACCACAATAAAGAAAAAGAACTAAAAAACAGAAATTATAGCATAACATAAAAAGATATAAAGCAGTTGTTACGTATACTAAATAAATAAGCAGACAAATAAATGTCTGTCAGGCCTGAGTGTTTTTATTTTTATTTATTTATTTTTTTTTGAGGCCTGAGTGTTTTTAGAAGGTCTTTCAACAAAAGAGATAATATCCTGACATCATGTGGTAATGAATCTGACCACACAATTTTGTTTAGGGAATCTTAACATAAACAGAGTCAAAAAATAAATGACAGTCAGAGGAAAATACTCGTTACAGATGGGCTAGGAAAGGGACTGATTTCTAAGATGCAATGATCTGTTGAGATCCAAAAAAAAGACAATTAACAAAGAAATAAGTAAGGTTATTTTCCTGTAAAAAGGAATTCAAATGGCAGCCCAGCCTTAGTGATAATTATAAATGTTATTTAATTTTATTTTTTTATTTTTTAATATTTTATTTATTTATTTGACAGAGAGAGAGATCATAAGTAGGCAGAAAGGCGGGCAGAGAGAGAAGGGGAAGCAGGCTCCCCGATGAGCAGAGAGCCCGATGGGATTCGGAGCTCGATCCCAGGACCCTGAGATGATGACCTGAGCTGAAGGCAGAGGCTTTAGCCCACTGAGCCACCCAGGTGTCCCAGAAAGTTATTTAATTTTAAAGAGTAAAATTTCTATCTTTCAAATTGGCAATGATAAAAAAAAATCTAATTTTTCACACTATCATGACGAAGCAGGAATCCCATTCAGCAGCCACAAACAGGTACAACTTCTTGGGAAGTAAATTTGGCACCATCTACCCTTTGACTCTGTTGACAGAAGGTTGTACCTTTCATACACTCATAGAGGTGTGCAAAGACACACTTAGAAGGCGGTGCACAGCAACAATGTTTGATCCAAACACCCTTGAATGGCCTTCGGTTTAGAAGACTGGTTAAGTCCAATATGGTACCTCTAGCCAATGGAACACGACACAGTTGTGTAAATGAATGAGAAAAAAGCAAAATTAAATGAGATACTGTTTAGAGATTATTACATAGAGAATAAAATGGTTTTTATAAGTAAGACAGTGTTCTTGAACTCCTGAAGTTTTGGACAAGATCTGGTTCTAAGCTGTGTTGGTGGGTTCAAGAGTCTGGGTTTTATTAATGGGCTTAACACTATATACTCCTTATTGGTTCTATTGTATCTATCAAGTATTAGGTAATAAGAGCTGTCTTTTGGATATGAGGTGGCGCCTAGGTTTCAACATCAGAAGGAGTCACACACAAGTTCTAGTTCAGAGTCCTGGGTTGGCCCCTCACACAGGTGGCCTTGGGCAAGTCATGCCTTGGTTTCCACATCTATAAAATGGTCTTAATAATTGTACTTACCTCCTAAGAGTGTTGAGGGGATTAAAAATATTTGTACCAGCACTGAACATGATCATTACAGCAACAAAGGAATGACCTACAAAAAGCAAGAGGCAGACGTGAGTGAGGGACCTCTCCCTTTGGTGTAGTAGGTGGGGGAGAACTACATTTTGTGAACTCCTGGAATATTTACGCCCACAGAAGTTGGGCAATAATTGCTCCTCCAGAGAGAACTCAAATGGGAATTTAGGACAGGATGGAGACTGGCCTCTCGTTGTACAATCTGACTCCCCCCACCCATGTGTATGAATTCCTGTTTTAATTAAAAAATAAATCTTGTCCTAAGCCAGTCCTCAGCTGAAAGTTTTTCTGCTCTGGCTAGGAGAATTCCACATGCCCACAGCCTTTCTCTCTGCCCACTGATGCTTAAGCTATCAATAATCGTCGAGCTTGATGTCATGCCAGTTCCCAGTGGTGTTGACAGACTCCAGCTCAAAAGTCCCTTTATTAGACCTTGTCCCTCAGTAAAGCTTGCAAATTGCTCTGATCTTAGTAGACAAAACCATCGCTCATTCCCTGAATCTCTGAGCATCCCACACAATAATGTAAGAATTGGCGAAAATTACCCTAGATAAAGCGTCCTTTAGAACATCAAAGTCCCTGATTTCCAGGTTGTAGGCTGCAGGTATGCGACAGGCCTGACAGGCCAGGTGGACGGCAGAGATAAAGCAAAAAGTGAAATTCTCCAGCCAGAGCGCCCGTGTTGGATTTGGTGCTAGGTTCTCTGCGAAGGGGATTAATGTTATCCTCGGAGGCGTGAGCACATTTTGCTTTTACCTTCAAACCCAGGTAATCAGCAGCAGATAACAATCAGTGAATGAAGCCTTTACACCCCACGTGAGCTGCAAAGCCTCCTTCCTGCTGGGTTTAATTTTGGACTGGGCCATTGCAAACTGTGTCCACATATTTCATTTCCCATGTTTTGGCTAAATTTTTTGTGTCTCACTTTATTTAGGACGAGCGCATCTTTCCCTTACTACCATCATCACTGTGCTTTTAGGAGCCATGGCAGCCTTTGCCTGAAATTTTGAAGATGTCTGGCAAACTTACGCCTTCGCTCAGATGACATAAATATTGTACAAAAATACAACCAAGATGGAAGCTTGCATATTCCCCCCAGTACATACACATCCAATCTGAAACCAGCAACGTGAGTTAGCATTTCAAACAGCCTCTTAGAGGAAAATGATTGGTGTCTTACACAGCTCACAGAGAAGTTGCTTAGCTTGACCACTGAGCTCTAGTTGTCTCTTTGGAAAGGAAATATTTTGCCATATAACAAAAAGAAAGGTGAAACGCTTTGTATCAAACAACTGAACTCTCGGCTTTACCTTGACTATTTTAGCCTCCAGAGTTCTATTCATAAAAATCAGCTCAAGTCACTGAATCAAATAACTCTTGTTGCTTTCATGTAGATTACCAGAAACTAATAAGAAAGAGTCAGTAATATCAGTTAGGACATCCTAACTGAAGGTTCTGATAGAAAGTCAGATATGAAAAAAAATTTGTTGTTGCGATCAAAGCGATGTTGACATTAGCAGTTTGGAAATGTCACTGATCCACCATAGTCCTGGAATTTCAAGATTTTCAAGGATAGCAGAATATAATGCAAATAATTCCAGTGCTACAACCTCTGTCTTAGGAAATATAGTAATTTATAAAATTTATTGTTTAGATAAATGCTTCTTGAACCTGTAAGCAACTAGATAAAGTGCATGTCGATCAGTCTATGGGGAAATGCTGTGAAGTTTGATGGATATAAAGCTAGAAAAGCATAAAACCCAGAAAATAAAACAGTTTGCCGAAGCACTGAGTCCACACCCCCATGTGTAGTAAAACCTAGCCTTTCAGAGTCATCTCTTTGGGCAGCTGGATACCCACTCTCACGATGAAGCTTTGGAATGTTCTTGGAAGTGCAAGTTAAGACATCTCATCATAAAAGTGGTCTTGTCACTTTTCTTAAGATCCCAAGATTTTTAAAAAATTAAGAATGGCATTACCTACCACAATTATTTTTTTTTCAGCAGATCTGAATGATTTTACACCTATTTTCAAGCATAAACCCCACCATCCAAGAACAAATACTTGTCACCCTTGAGGAAAATCAAAATCATGAGGCACCGGCCTTGAGCCATCCGGTTACATAATTAGATAGGACTGGACGACTGGAATGAAGCCTCAGTCCCCTGAAGAGCCCGCTGCTGTCAAGACGACACTGGTTGATGGTGTGAGGGCAGTATGTTTTCTATACTCAGGCTCCATGGCCTCTATTATTAACACCTGTGTGCTATGTGGTCCACACCCTGAACAGGAGCCTCCCCTTGTATGGGGGTCTCTGGAATCAGATCAAGCAAAGGGCTGAAGGCCTTTGAATCTGGACAAGATGCTCTGGTGTCTTGCCTCACCCCAAGCCATACTTAGCCATTGTCCCAAGGTCATTTAGAGCCACTGCCCCAAGGTCATATCTAAGGGGGTTCTACTGACCGAGTCTTGCCCCTGAAGGGTGTTCAAGTCACAGGGGCCTGATTCTGGCAGCTCAGGAAGGCTCTTTGGCATCACCAAGGGAAGAAGGGGAGAGAGGTGAGAGGGGCCACGAGATAGGTGAGCATGACCTTGTGCTTTACGAACTTCTCCAGGAGCAGGAGCCCAGACGCATCGAAACCCTCCCATTGTGTATCTCAAGGCTGCTCTAGTTTTTGGTTCAAAGTTAGGTTCTGTTCAAGATCCTAATAAGAATAGCTTTTTGTTGGGGCACCTCCACGGGTTAAGCAACCAACTCTTGGTTTCTTTCGGCTCAGGTCATGATCTCAGGGTGGCGAGATCAAGCCCCAAGTTGGGCTTTGCTTCCTGTGTTCAGTTGGTGTGAATCTGCTTGGGGTTCTTTCCTTCTTCTTCCCTGTCTCTAAAATAAGTAAAATATTTTTTAAAAAAAGAATAACTTTTTATTTACCTAAGCTATCTCAATCCAATGCATAAACAACAAAATGATGTACTTTTCAACCTAGAAGCCATTCACTTTTCGTGAAGTAGCTTCACTCAGAAATAGCTTCTCTTGCCATCACTCCAAGAATTGACATTTCAGAACGCTTCGCAATGTCTTCCAATGTGGTTAAGGTATAGGTACTTTTGGGATTTTACACTTATTTTTACAAAGAGAAAAGAGAGAGTCCCTTCAGCAGGTGAGTGGGTTGGGGGGAGCAGGGGACAGGGCAGAAACACATCAAGCGATCAGTCATACCTCATGGGCCATTGTCGTCATGATGCCTTGTAACTCACTCATGTTTTGTCCATGTTAATATCGTTTCCAAAGATAATAAAGGGAGAAGAGTAAACACCTTCAAATGCTAAAAAGAAAACTTTGACACACACCCTGAAAATTATTCAGCCATAAAAAAGAAGGCAATCCTGCCATTTGTGACACCACGGGTGGAATTTCAGGGCATTACTCTAAGTGAAATAAGACAGAGAAAGACAAATACCATACAATCTCACTGATACGTGGAATTTATCAACAACAACAACACAAACCCCCTGAACTTAGAGGTACAGAGTACAAGATGGTGTTTGCCAAGGGCAGGGGGTTGTGGGGTGGGTGAAATGAGAAAAGGTTAGTCAAAAGTTACAACTTTGGAGTGAGAAAACAAATTAAGTCCTAGGGATATAACGAACAGCATGGGACTATAGCTAATAATACTGTGTTTCATATTTGAAAGTGGCTAAGAGGGCCAATCTTAGACGTTCTCATCATGAGAGAAACATTTGTAACTATATATAGCGACGGGTGACGGATGTTAGAAAAAATTCTTTTTAATTTTAAATAAAATTGTGACTTTGTAAGAGTCCATTGTCACCACGCACATGATCACCAAAGCCACCTCCATCCTATGCCGGCAGATGCTAGCTACCTGTTGCGCAGATACGGGAACAGAGGCTTGACAGGACACCCAGCTGAGAAAGATCTAAGTGGGGACTGAGGCTCAATATGGTGTGACCCAAAGCCGGCATGCTGACCACCTGGCACACAGAACACCCTCTGTGCCCACTTTGAGTTGGACCATGTGTGGGAAAAATAGACTATCGTTAGGTTCTAACTAGGTTCTGACTAGGCTAGATTCTGACATTCTTTGGTTTTTTTTGATGTCACTTGTTGTTGAGTGTTTTAAAAAAAAGTAAATAACTCTCCTAACACGTGCCGTAAACTGAACAGCATTATGAACCAAACTTGGGACAAACCTAGTAATTAAAAAAAAAAGATTTTAAAATGAAAACGGTAATTAGAATACATGAATAAGATAATTGCATGCACAATTTCATGATTTTTTTTGCATTTCTATTTTTTTGAGATTATTCAAATTTTTTATTAACATATAATGTATTCTTTGCCCCAGGGGTACATGTCTGAATCATCAGGCTTACACATTTCACAGCACTCACATAGCACAAACCCTCCCCAATGCAATTTCATGATCTTACCCTAAGTCCTGGTTCTTCCTATTTTTGCATATACTTACACTCTTTACAGACATTTACACAATTGTGATCACATGTATATATAATTTTATTGTCTTCTCTTCCAAAAAGAGTCATAGCATAAGGATTTCCTCATATCTAGCATTTATATAACTTTAATTGCTAAATACCATACTATAAATTTGATCTATTGACATATAGATATAGATATATTATTTTCAGCTTTTCTGCTACTATATAATATACTATAATGAACATCTTCACATACACGGTATTTTTTTTAAAGATTTTATTTATTTATTTTGACAGAGAGAGAGAGATCACAAGTAGGCAGAGAGGCAGGCAGAGGGGGGGGGGAAGCAGGCTCCCTGCTGAGCAGAGAGCCCGATGCGGGGCTCGATCCCAGGACCCTGAGATCATGACATGAACTGAAAGCAGAGGCTTTAACCCATTGAGCCACCCAGGCGCCCCAACATACATGGTATTTTGTTGTTGTTGTTATCTTAAGATAAATTCCAAGGGAGATGTCAGTCAGCAGCATGAAATATTTTACAGGACTAAGCTACTTTCTCAAAATTATAGGGTCAGCCCACATTACCATCAGAGTACCACCATGAGCTATGCCATTCTTATTACAACCTTGCCAACCCAGGCGGGCAAACCTTCCAGAGAACACTAACAGATTGGCATGATCATTAGATATTCAAGATGTCATGTATTTTCTGAAATGATTACAGTGGAAAACAATAAAACATCAAAAGAAATATAAAACAGAATTTAGGTGTGATTCTGATCACCGAATTTTAGAGCTCACAAAGACCTCAAGGAGGAGGGAAAACCTGGGGACACTTTACCCTCACCCTTTATTGAGCACATGAAAAATTTTAGACTCATTTGCCCCAAGTCACAAATCAGGCAGGTCAGCAACAAAAGAGGGTGGACACATTGACAGAGACCTACTGAGGCCTTTGATGAGAAGTCCAGAGCCAAGGGGAGACTGACTCCGCCTCTTCCTCCCACCTCTCAAGCCAAAGCCCCAGAATGAGTCCACCACTGCCTCGGAGAAGGAAGTCTGAACAGTCTCCTCCTGATTTCTGGGGACTGGAATCTGGAGGTCAGAGCATTTCCAAAGTCACTTCGACCAGCGAGGTGTCCCAGACCGCTACCTACTTGCATCCCACCGTCCCGCTTTCCTCCACCCTCCTGCCTTCTGTTTTTAATTAAGCCCTTGGAACTCACTAGGTCAGATCCGAGTAATTTAAAGAATGACTTTCAAGTTGTATCTTTCAAGGAAAATGACTCTTGGTCGCCAGCCTCTATCAGTCATTACACCCTCAGGGAAATTAGCAACCTGATTCTTCCCCCGGCTGTCATTTAAAATAAAAAGCTTTCTTATTTGCCATTCAAGAAAAAAAGTACAGTAACCCTGGCAGCAGGCGGATAGGGGTAATGAAACATAATTAACCGTATTCAGCAGGTTCCCAGGATCATGTGTACCTGCATGTTTCTCGATGATGTAATTTGGGGATGGTGAGTCGTGGCCATTTGCAATCATGCTGCCCATGAGTGTGGTGTTTGCGTGTGACGGAGCGTGTCCCACAAGATGAACTCTGTGTTCCCAGGGCTGGCCACCATGCCCTGAGGCTGGATACAACGAACTGGTGTCTGTGTTCCACCCTGAGCCTTCAGGGAACCCCGCTGTGTCCGTCCTGGGCTCTCCTCACAGAGGCTGTTTGAACAGTCCTTAGATCTTCTGATGATTGATCTTCTCTGGCTAAATACAGGTTTTACCAAACCCCTCATTAACCTGTGCTCACTGTGTGCCACACTGTCTTGGGCACCTTCCTAAGTTACAGGAAGATTCTGCTACTCTCCTCAGATAAGGAAACTGAGGCACAGAGAGGCAGGTAACCCACCCCAAATCGGGGCAGGAGCCACGGTGTGAAGCCAGGTGGTTGGGTTTCTGAGGCTATACTCTCTGCCAAGCCTGTGCCACCTCTTTTTTTTTAAGATTTATTTATTTATTTGAGAGAGAGAAAGAGAGAGGAAAAAAAGCAGGGGGAGGGGTAGAGGGAGAGAGAGAATCTTGAGCAGACTCCCACTGAGTCAAGAGCCCGAGGTGGGGCTCGATCTCACCACCCGGAGACCAGGATCGGAGCTGAAATCAAGAGTTGGACACTCAACCCATGGAGCCCCCCAGGAGCCCCCTGTGCCACCTCTTCTGATGGACTGCGTCTGGGCTCAGCCTCTCAGGCAGCCGGCCATGAGTGCCTTCTAGAGAGCTGTAGGAACACAGCCTCACCTGGGAGACATTTCCTACCACTAATATGCAGCCTGCATCTAAGCCAATGTTTGGATGGAATTCTAGAAGCACAGGTTAAAGACGGCCACAAGGAAACAGGACATTTTGTTTAAGCAAAGCATTAAACCTAATCTCTTAAACACACACACACACACACAGACGCACACACGCACGCACGCACATCCCAATGCCATGAAGAAAGAGAAAAAACAAGCAGAGGCAAGATGGCTATTTGAGATGAAAAGAAACTAAGGAGATAGCATATGTCTTCTCAGATGGTGTTACAGCATCACAGGTACTATAGTTATATATCAGTCTTGCTCATTTTCTGAGGAGTGATTACTGTGTTCGTGCAGAAGAATGCACTTATTTCTAGGAAATGCATGCTGAGGTCTTTAGGCAGAAAGCATTGTGATGTCTGCAACTTACTTTCAAATGGTTTATAAGGACACACGTACACAGAGACAAGGCAGATAAGGCAAATACTTGTTAATAACTGTGGGATCCTGGGGCGCCTGGGTGGCTCAGTTGTTGAGTCTGTCTTCAGCTCAGGTCATGATCTCAGGGTCCTGGGATCAAGGATCCCATCGAGCTTTCTGCTCAGCAAGTAACCTGCTTCTCCCTCTCCCACTCCCCCTGCCTGTATTCCTTCTCTCGCTGTCTCTATCTGTCCAATAAATAAATAAAATCTTAAATAAAAATAACTGTGGGATCCAGGTGGTAAGTACACAGTTATTCATCGTACTTCTCTTTCACCCTTTCTGTATATTTAAAACTTTTCATAATTTAAGTTGGAAAAAAATAGATCTGGCTACATGAGAGCCTGGACCCAAATCTTCGAACATAAAGTTATAACAGAGAAGGAACCTGAAATATCACTCAGGTCCTCTCATCTTAAAGAGGAGAAGGTGACCGCATTGAATAGTTAAAAGCTATTTAAAGTATAGTGTTATCAATATTTCCATCAAGTGTTTCTTTATCCTTTTAACCATTTTCACAACCTTGAAGTTGGAAAAAAAATGTAAATAAATATTGCTAAGTTTGCTAATGACTTTTTTGCTAGTGATTTTTAAAATGTCTAACATTTTAGTAAGTTAATACTGCTGGATAATCACACAGCATAAATGTCAGTGACTTGCATACTTGGCTATGTTGTAAATGAAAGTAATAAATGGAAGGAAAAGACCAGAAAGGGAAGTGGGGCAGGCAGACCCGGGTTTGGTTCTAAACAACTAGACTGGAGGAAAAGAAACTAAGAAGAACGTATTAAAAGAACATATTAAAAGAACATATTAAAACCTAGGGAGAGGGGTGGAGACAGGGTGTAATGTGATGATCTTACCAAAGTACTTCTACTTCATTTATACCAACCAGGCAACACGTGGGACCATAAATAACTCTAGGAAACCCGGTCCAACATGAAGGGACCAAAGCACATCTCAGGAGTCCTCAGCCAGGTATTCCCAGATGACAACTTTGTGATAGGATTACTGCTGCTTTCTTGGGCCAGTGCAGTATGCATCTGCCTCCAATAAGGAGTGTCCCCAGCTGGGTCAAGGTGGGAAGCCAGGAGCATGGATCTGGAAGTTACCAATCACTCAAAGTCCCCACATTCATGGTGTTCACCCTCTTCCTCTGCCCCTTTGTCTGCCATCCCCAATCTCAACTACCCTCTTCCATCTCCCAAATCAGTGACAGCAAATCACCAGGAAGGTCCACCACTCATCTCCTCTCATTCCCCAACACATGGAATAAACAAAAAGAGAGAGAGAGAAACAAACACATAATCATTGGAATTGTTGGTTTACTGGAATATCAGTCACCCAGGTATTTAAAAAATTCTCCAGATGTTGTCCTTGCTCTATACCTGAGAACTGACCACGGGCACTTCTTGGACCTGGGAGCAACAGTAAACCTGAGGGCTTGCAAAATTTCTCCAGAAAGGTTTCCCCTCTTTCAGCATTTTGCTGAAAATGGCTCTGGACAGCAAGAAGCAACCTTTTAAGCATGCTTAAATAAATACATCATCAGATCTGGATCAAAATCTTCACCTATTTTCCATCACATTATATGCATATATTTCTTCATGGCTCTCGATCTTGGATAAAATATGTTCCCATAAATTAGATTTTAAGTCTTTCATACATGTCATGAATTAAAAATCCAATTATTTCAATGCCATCTTTGTTGATTGATAGGAATCTTTTAAAATGTATACTAACTTACAGATTTATTTAATTGATACAGTAATCCTAGAAATAAAAATTCCTGGAAAGATATGTATTCATATAACAGGTTTAGAAAAATCTGTAGGTGTTGTTTCAAGTCACCTTGGGCACTTGATAAAATTAGGTTATCAAAGTACTGACTACTAGAGCACCCCAACAAATCTGTAGCAGTTGACTTTTGACACGTCTACCTGTTGGATTCAGTTCTATGGCATAACGCTATCTGCTCGAGCTGTAGAGCATATTAACAATCACTAGAAAGATGAAGTCAGGGGCGCCTGGGTGGCTCAGTGGGTTAAAGCCTCTGCCTTCGGCTCAGATCATGTTTTCAGGGTCTGGGGATCGAGCCCCACATCGGGCTCTCTGCTCAGCAGGGAGCCTGCCTCCCCCCTCTCTCTACTTGCCTCTCAGCCTACTTGTGATCTCTCTCTCTCTGTCAAATAAATAAAATCTTAAAAAAAAAAAAAAAAGAAAGAAAGAAGAAGTCAGATGGAATAATGCAGGTCATGGAAACTGTTTGGGATGTTGTACTTAGAGCAATGCCAGCAAAACTCCCCTTGTGATCTTGACCTTGAAAGGTGGCTGGGGACCTGGCAGCCTATTGTACAAGGTTCAGCTCCGAGGGTGAAACGCTGACCCCTCTGAACACTGCATTAATGAGCTGGGATGTCCACTGCCCTCAGCTCCCAGCTCCCCGCTCCCCGCTTAGAGTTTTCCCAATTACTACATGAATCAAATTACGGGCACCTCTGCTGGGTTTCCTGTGAACTAACAGATCTTACTGTAACCAAATATTACCATCTCGGAAAAACTTTATGCAACTAGCGAGGACTCTTCATTCTCAGGCAACAGAGAAAAGCTTCTTTGTTTTGAGCTTGAACACCTGGAACAAGTTATCTGGGCGGGGGGTGGGGGTAGCCTCCCTGGACCCACAGTGGAGAGGGGGGCTCCTAGGACCCAATCACATCCCTGCCTGCCGAAGGCCAGCCGCTGGAATCTTCCTCCCGGCTCTGTGTGGCCCAATTGCATTGGAACTTGTGGTTGGCTGAGGGAGCCCAGCATCCATATGGGAGGGTGACACAGTTAAGGACCACAGAACTCTGAGGCAACATTCCACAAGACGGAGAGGAGAAAGAGCTCAGGATTCGGAGATGGGAAGCGTGCAACCTCTCCTCTTGCCCCCAGACCAGGCTGCCCAGCACCCACCCCCCCTCAAAGCAATTATCAACTAAGAATGCTGGCTATGTCTCAGAGAGAGCAGGCAGACATCTGGCACGGGATCAGTCAGTGTATGCATCTGTGCGTGGCTGCCCTTGGAAACCAACGAAACTCAGTGTTTCCACCTCGGCCTCCAACCATTTACTTTCCAGAAGAAAACCTGGGGCTACTTCTTTTATCTTTACACCATGGCTGGTCCAGCAGCCACAGAAAGGGATCCTGACTCGGGCCAGGCCAGTGCGGATGCAGGAGGAAGGGCTGGTGGGGTTGGGATTAGGATAGAAAATCATGACCTCACGGTCATGGGGCCGCTCCTCAGTGTGGAGAACCTGGGCAACCGTAAGGCAGGAACCCATTTACACACCAACGCAACTCTTTGAAGATAATATCCCATCTTGGTTCATACCTTTTAGTCTTGATGTCAGGTCACTTGCTGGAAGGGACCGGCTCTTACTCATCTCAGGGCTGCTCACCGAAGATGCCTGGATAAGGCGTGTAGTCACCAACACACGTTACTAGAACTAGTCTTTCAAACCATTATGGGCACAGTAGTGCCCTAAGGACTGGGGCGATGCAGATTCTGAGTCAGTGACAGGGTCAGGCCCGACTTGGCGAATTTCCGAGCGGGTTCCCATGAGATGCTGGGGCTGCTGGTTTCAGGTCACACTGAGTTAAGGGACATCCTGATGATAGTTATTTGCCTACCATACAAGCAATTTCCCACATCCGGTGAAATTGCCATCTTTGCTTATCTAAGATAGTTGTGTGAACGTGGCTTCCCCCCCAATCAAATAACAATAATCAGTAATTGTGTCTCTGTATTAATTCTTGTGTCATGAATTCATCCATTTACATGCGAATGGCTAGAACAAATCTAAGCAATTCATCAGCCTCCCAACACACAGCACTTTATTTATTTATTTTTTAGAGAGAGTTGGGGGGGGTGGGCAAGCGGGAGAGAGAGAGAGAATCTTAAGCAGGCTTCATGTCCAGTGTGGAGCCCAACGTGGGACTTGATCTCATGGCCCTGAGATCATGACCTGAGCCAAAATCAAGAGTCAGACGTTCAACCCACTGAGCCACCCAGGGGCCCACTAACTTGCAACACTTTACGTGAGGATTCAGGAAAACAAAGCTAAAACTTTTTTTACAGAATGGTAGGAATTCTATTACCATTGAGCTGTTGCTATTTTTAATAATTTTAAATAAATTTTAATAAAAATCATTAACTCTTGCTGATGAAACAGGCGTGTTTTGATAGAGACAGAAAGCCTGTGAAAGCCTCTCTGAGAGCTTTATCCTTTCCACAAAAGTCATTGGGAGTCTATACCTAGTTGATACTTTAAAAACACATTCTTGGGCACCTGGGTGTCTAGTAGGTTAAAGCCTCTGCCTTTCGCTCAGGTCATGATCTCAGGGTCCTGGGATGGAGCCCCGCATTGGGCTCTCTGCTCAGCAGGGAGCCTGCTTCCTCCTCTCTCTCTCTCTCTCTGCCTGCCTCTCTGCCTGCTTGTGATCTCTCTCACTCTCTGTGTCAAATAAATAAATTAAATCTTTAAAAAAATAAAAATTTAAAAATTAAAAAGAAAAATAACACATTCTTTTACTTCTGAACTGTTGATAAAGGCCAGTTAGCAGACTATTTCCCTTAAAATGGTAGGGCAACTATTAATTATTTCCCTCCCAGGATTCTGTTTCAAGAGACCCAGTGTGCTTTTACTCATCCAAGCTGGTCTCTCCAGCAAAACGCAACTCGGCTGCTGCTTCTGGCTTTAAAGCAAGTTTAATTTACTCGATTAAAAGTACGCCTATGTTCATCGTGTCTCTGAAGAGTCAGGAGAGACATTCATGAAGACTTTCCCTTTGAAATAAAATATACAGATTTTGTTTCCCGTTGTTTCCATGTCGATCTTCCTTGCTTTGTTAGTTTTCATGTAGTATCCAATATCACAGAGGCTGGCAGCAAAATGACACGGAAAGGCTTCTGATGAGGGCCCATTCTCTCAGCTTGTAGGCATAACATATATTTTACAAGAACAATGAGAAATCAGTGAGGGATCCACTTTGCACGTCCCCACAGAAGGAATGTTCTCTGCGCTAGAGGTGGGGGTAGTGGGTAAAGCGACTCTGAAATAAAGCCCTGGCCAGAAACACAAGCACCACCCCATTTCTTGGGATTTTCTGTCACTACATTCTCTTCCACAAAGTTCCCTGCCTAAACTGTTCACATAAACCATAAAAGTTTATAAAGAAAACGGAACCCTATTGACCAGAATGCATTACCCAATTAAAAAAAAATTAAGTGTTTTATATTTATTTGTATATTTTTATCTTTCAGAGGAAAGTATGTGACGCACCTTATTTTTACCATCATGTGCAGAAATTCCTTAAGCAAATATGTGATTAGGCCATTTAGAATGGAAGGCGTATTTATTTATAGCTCGCACCCACATATTTATTTTTATTTATCCAAAAGATTGAAACTGCACTTTCCTGGCTCTTTCTTTAGTTTCCTGTTAAAATATATAATTAGGCCGATTTTTAATGGACCTAATAGCCCTGAGGAGACTAAGCAGTGATCTTTTTTGAAACTTTAAAAATATTAGTAGGAAGCGGTTCTCTTTTCTTTTTTCCCCCAAGTTCAATAGCTCAGCTATCCGTTTCCTGTTTCCAATAGCCAAGGTAATTAGACCATAATGAGAACTTTTTGCTTGGAAGATGACATCTGAAAATTGAAACTATTTGCTGCGCCAACCTGGACGCAAGGAGGAGGGGGCAGGGATTGCCTCCTTAAAGAGAGAAAATTCTGCCACTAGAATGTCATTTCTCCAAAATTACTCCTTCCTGGAAAGACTCTGAAGTCTGGGAGGTAAATCAACATGCATACTGTGTTTTGTTGACTTGTTCGTTTGCTTTTTATGGGATGATCAATTCTTCATTGTTAAGGAAACACCCCTAAAAGCTTCAGAAAGAACCAGAACGTGTGTCTTGAAAGTGTATCTTGATGGCCCAGCAAAGGGAATATATTCAGTAGTGTTATAATGACTATCATAGTTGTTGCAAAAGTTGTAACAGTTGTTGTACTAGTGTAATAGTGTATGATGGATGGTGACCTGTGATAGCTACACTTGTGAGCACAGCATAACATAGAGACTTGTCCAATCAGTACAATGTAGCAGTGTGTCCAATAAGAAAGTGTATCTTAATGAAGTTTTTCATCTTCCATGATACACCTGTGCACCTACCACCAGGGTCAACAACTGAAACATAGCCAGCGCCTGAAGGTGCTCAACCCCTTCCTGCCAATACCTACCCTCCAAAGGAGCCCTCATTCATCCTGATTCCTTTCCCCTCAGAATGGTTTTGCCTGTCCCTGGATTTCATGTAAATGCAGCCATGAATCACATACCTTTTCTGTCTGGTTTCTTTCTTTCTAT
Organism: Procyon lotor; assembly: GCA_028646535.1. Lineage (NCBI taxonomy): Eukaryota > Metazoa > Chordata > Mammalia > Carnivora > Procyonidae > Procyon > Procyon lotor. The sequence goes on from CM053609.1 coordinate 13,999,040, forward strand.
TTTGTATCAGATTCAGCCCCATGGTTCTGTATGCATTGGATTCCTGCATTTTCATTTCGGTGTGGTGTTGTGGATACACACACTTCATTGATTCTATGTTTCATGGATATTTGGGAGTGTCACGGTGCTATGAACATTGGCCATGCCTCTGAGTAGGGATGCACATTTGTTTCCCTCGGGGAGGCGCGGAACTCCTGGGATGTCGAGGGTGCACAGCATCAGCAGATTCTGTCCAATCACCTTCCAAGGAGGTTCTATCTGTCCTGTCTCCCACCGGGTACCCACTGAGGGCTTTGGGAATGGCTACAGGGGTATGGTCTCCCGTTGAAATCAAAGTCCCAAGTGTTCCCTGAAGGGATGTCCTAAAGGGAGTCCACTGGGAATGAACAAAAGGAGAGGAAGGAAAAAGCAATTCACAAGATGAAAACTACTCCCCAAGGAGGATGCTGGCCCCAACGATGTGGGCTCTGGCCAAGGTCCTCCCTGTGTGGACCGTTTCTCCACCCACGCTGGTGGGGCAGTGGGGGCCTGTGGCACCAGGCAGGAAGCTCTCATCCTTAGGGCTTTCGGTCACATGCACATGGCCAAGGTTCTTCCTGGACAAATAAGACCGTCTCAGGGAGAGGCTGCCTGTAGCCCTGGCCAGCCTGGTTCCCAGCCCTGAAGAGAGACACTGAGCCTTTCTCATTAGGACCAAATTCCTTATGTTCTCTTTTTCCGGTAATCTTTCTAGTGATTGACCAAAGAGTGACTAGTGGGACTATCTAAGGAGTAGTCTTTGTGGCCAGTAATCCCTTAACCTGTGGGAGCCCTGCTGCCCTCTATGCATCCTATCTTCCTTCTGGGGACAACACCCTGTCCTCTTCCCTTATACACAGACCCTCAGTGACCCCACAAGGGAGACTTCAGGCTCTGGGCTCTAAGTAGGCCAGAATCCCAAGGGAGGTGAGAATCCTAACCACCAGCCCCCAGCAATTCTAGAAATAAAGGAGATGGAGTTCATAGGAGACCACTGCCCCCAGTGACAACTTTTCTGAACAGGCACCATGATGTCATTTTAAACGTTTAATACTCCTGCTGCTCCCTCTCCAAATTAAGAACCCCCTGCTGGGAGGAGCCCTGTGGGTTGTCAAAAGGTGACTTGAGGGACTCCTAGGTGGCTGAGTGGGTGAAGCCTCTCCCTTCGGCTCAGGTCATAATCCTAGGGTCCTGGGATTGAGTCCCCCATTGGGCTCCTTGCTCACTGGGGAGCCTGCTTCTGCCTCTGCTTGCTGTTCTCTCTGCTTGTGCTCACTCTCTTGCTCCCTCTCTCTGACAAATAAATAAAATCTAAAAAAATAAAATAAAATTTTAAAAAGGTGACTTGAGAGACCCTTCTACCCATGGAGACCAGAGCCTCAAGGTCAAGACCCCTGGCTGCACACATCTGGCCCGCCCCTCTCCCTACCTCCCTTGATCTATTTGCTGACTCCCCACTGGGTTTCCTCTCAAAACTTCTGCTCTTTCCTCTTTTCTGGAGCCCTGACTCGTTGAAATCTCTGCTGGGAATTTCACAGGGGCCTGGATGTTCAATAGGCCCTTGGCCTTGAAGTTTTAGTTACACACACAATGGTCTGTCATTTCTCTGTAGCATAGACTTGAACCCAGGCCCAGGGAAGCTTCTGTGCTTATTATATACTCAGCTAGCGAGGGGACTCAGCCATCTGTTCACCTTCTGCACAAAGGAGCATCTCAGTGTGCCTGGGCAGAGACTCCAACAGGCCACACCCACCAGTGGCAGAGCAGATAAGGGGTAAGGGCAACTTGAGGACTTACATATTTCCCTTTTGTCTTTGTCCTTTTTCACCAGGAGACCTTTGAATGGCCTATAGTCCTCTCCTCTCACCCTCCTCCCAGTTGGAGAGACACAGGAATAGATAGAGAAGCCACAGCTACAACTGAGGGAGGCTAAACTGGGGGTCAGAAGGACTTGCAGCTAAGCTGCTCCCAGATTCCTGAGTAAGAAAATAAAGATTTGTTGGGTGAAGCCACTAAGCTTGGAGTAAAGTGTTACCCAGCAATACATAACTAAAATAGAAGGTTATTGGTACTACTAACCAAATATTTCTGGTCTACCTTCTAGAAACATAAGGAAAGGACATGTCTCTTCTCCTTGGAAGTTAGATATGTACATGTCACTTTTTTTGGTAATGAAAGGTCAACTACTGATGTGGTCACCTCTGTGAAGGCACTTCAAGAACCAGGGTTCTGTCATCTCTCTCTCTCTGTCTCTCCCAAAACAAGAGTCAGTTTTGTCCCTAAAGGGACAATGCTTCATCAGCTTAGGGCCTAGAGTGGGGGTGATGGGGTGTAGAGCTCTGAGCCAACCCACCATGGACATGGTAACAGAAGACGAAAAAAATCTTCGCAGGTTTTATGCACCTCCATTTTGGGTGTTTGTTACCGCAGCAAGACCAGAACTATACTGACTAATTCAGGCAAGGATATGCAGGGATCCCCTATCCCTCCACCTCCATTTCTTCCTGCCAACACCTCCAACGGGGTCAACAGGATTGTACCCTTAATGTAGGATTCCTATCATCTGCATAGAGAACGGCACTCTCTTCCCCCATGGGAGCCTGGTTTGGGAGTGGCTTTGGACACTGGGCACAGTCACTGCGACTGCTGTAGTTTAGAACCCAGTGAATGGGAAAAGCTTGTGTGTGAGTTAGAGGAGTTTAAGGTGTTAACGGCCCCTGTGATCCAGTCCTGAAAGTCACAAAGTCAACACTGATTGATCCTTTGCTTTCTTTTCCGGAACCATAGAGAATTTGGGGGAAGTTACTGTCTGGCCACCCAGAAAACAAAGGCCAGTTAGGATTTGTTTTCTTTTCTTTTCTTCCCAGATCAATCCCCAGTTCCCCAAGGATCCGGTGTGGTTTTGAGCTTCCTCTGTGCCTGTTCTGCTCTTCTCCACACATCCCCTGCTTGCCCCTCCCAGCCCCCCTCAACCATTCTCTCCTTCCCCACAGCCTCCTCTCCTCCTCCCCCCTCCCCATCCTCCCGGCCCTGGCCTCCTCGTTAGGAAGTGTTAGAAAGTTGCTGGAGTGAGAAATGAGCCTGTGAAAGCTCCTTGTCCTAATTAAACTTCAACAAGCAGAGTGACAGGAGGCGACGGGGAGGAAATGGGTGCCACGGGGGTCTCGGACCGGGTCGTGCTGGGGACGAACATTGTCCTGCAGAACAAAAGCTTGTATTCGCATGTGTTAAACCCCATCAAACTTCATCAGACCCAGGTGCAAAAGCCCATATCCCAAATGCCATCCCGGCTTATGCCACCTTCCAGAGCGCTGCTGGGGCCCCAGCCGTCAGCCCTAATCAGGACAGGGCCCCACATCAAAGCCAGGCTCCCTCCACAGACAGCTTCTGCTCCAAGATGCATTGTTGTCAGGACTTCCTATGCTCAGCCCTTGCCCCACGAATTAGGGCACGGAGCCCCCCATGGCATGGCTGGTCCCTGCCGGCCTTGTTGTTAATGAGGTAGGAAGGGCGGGTTCCTCCTGGCCCGGGACTAACGTAATCACATAAAGCTGTTGCTTTGGAACAGACTGAGCTGCCCCAGAGTCAATTTCCCTGAAAGCAACACAGAGCAGAGCTTCCTGGGAGAAGACACAATGCTGTCTATTGTCTCTGTCACTTCCTCTGCACCCTCCCGGCGTGGAAGCATCTACTCGGGAGCCACAGCCCTTTGCAAAACGCTGTTTGCTGAGGCCCAGCCGCGGTTTCCAAAACCCCCATGAGAAGCAGTTTCTCTCCGCAGTCATTGTTTCCAGACTGGCCAAGCCGGCTGGGAAGGAGAAGCCAGACCCAGGAATCTGTCTTCCAGGGCCTGGGAAGAGGCCGCCGGGCTTGCGACACTGGGCCCTGGCGGCTCAGGGTCTCTAGAAGCACCCCGGTATCCGGGCAGAGGCCAGGGAGATCTCCAGGCCCAGCGAGAGCTCCCTAAGGGGGTGGGGCCCTGGGTGAGGAGAGAGCAGGGATTATCCAGGAGGTTCTCAGAATGTTGCTGGGCCCCCAAAAACGCCCTTCCTGCCAGGACTCCGGGCAGCCACCTGCGACACCGCTTACCCACCCCTCCTTCCGAATTCTGGCCCTTCCCGGAAGCGCGGGCCTGCTCCCGGAAGTGGCCCACCCTGAGCGGAAGTTCCCCTCACACCCACCGGATATCGGATATCGGATATCCCCTCCTTTCTCTCTGCTCCCCTGCTACGTGCTCCGAAGAACCCAAGCAGGAGGAAGATGGGCTGGTGGAACCCCGAAGTGGGCTGAGGACGGCCTGGGGCACAAATGGGGTCTGGACGAAGTGCAAAAGGTTGGGGAACCCGGATGGGGTGTAGGTGCTGGTCTCTGTTAATGCTAGCTAGGAAGTGGGATGTTGCAGTGGAATTTAGGTCTCCCCCATCTTCCCGGCTCTGTGTTTGGGGGTTCCGCCACATTCACTCTGTCACCAAGAACTCTGGAAGGCACCAGTATTCTAGGGTGATCAAGACAGGGCCCTGTCTTACCAGCAGGGAGGTGGACTAGCCATACCTAACCCAAGACAGAGTTTACTGAAGGCTGTTTGGAAGGTGGCCTGGAGGAGGAAGAAAGAGGACGGTTTGGTGCGGGAGGAAGGGAGCCTTGCCGAGAGGGCTGTCCTCACTCAGGCCTCAGTGGCCCTGTGTGATTGTGCAGAAAGGGAGTGGAGCAGAGGTGAGGCGAAGGCTTTGCTGAAGGATTGCCCATAAAGCGGGCTTAGGCACTTTATTTCCCTCCCAGTCCGGCGTGAGTCTGTGTCTCCAACCACGGCTTTGGCATTCCTGGAAAATGGTGACTTTGCTAACCTGCGGCCAGTCCCCAACGTCCTCTTCACCTCTCGTTTCACAGTCTGGCGTGTGTGGTGGGCCCTCTGACAATACTTGCTGATCCTGGGGGTGCAGCCGTACTGAGGGGCCCCTGGAAACTGAAAGGGCCCACTTAAGCAGATTGCTCTTGGATGCTGGCAAGAGTGAAATCACTAGATAGGTATTTTGTCGTGTGTTTCTTTTTAACTATATAAAAAAAGGGTGGATGTGCAAACCCAGCCCAAGAATACCTTGGCTCGGGCTCAACGAGATGAAACTTTAAAAAATGATTTAATGTTCTGTTAGACTATTGCATATTAAAGCAATGTAGTGCCTTCTAAGAGACAAGGATCAGATCCTCAAAGTGATGACTTGGACACCTCCGAAGAGTTAGAGCTCACTTATCACAAAAGCAACAATAAACATCCCGCCCAATGTGTACAGCAGCCTGGACCTCGAAGGAAGGTACGCCAGTGTCCTTTTGTTCCCAGATTATAAGATTCCCCCCACCTTCTACTTCCCTCCCTGAGCTGCACTTTCCCAAACAGCAACCGCAGGAGGGCCAGGAAGCTCCAGGAAGAAGGGAGTCTGTGGGGCTGCATGATCCCTGAGTTGCAAAGTCAAAGCTCTTCGCGGGGAAATACAAGTCTCGGATGGCTATCTGGCCGGGCTTAGCGGAGGGCCGGCAGTAGGCCATGTTGTACCTCAAACAGCACAGCTGTAGAACCTCACTGCACAGAGGCGTTCATGGAAAATTATCGGGCATTTGGCCCACAGCAGATGTGACAGGAAATCGAGCCAGGAGGAGCCGGGATGTGGCAGGGAGAGAAGACACGGAAGGACTGCGAAGTCTTGCAAGGTGACCACAGGCGGAAACCTAAAAAAAAAGAAGACATTCCCACCAGTGCCAGAAAATGGAGCTAACTTAAAATGCAGTTCCTTTCCTTGAAGTGGGCTTGGTGGGCCTAGTTGTTGAAAGGCAAAAAAAAAAAAAAAAATTAAAAAAATACTTTTTTTAAAAAGAAAGAAAAAACAAAACCAACATGTTTTACATTTGTCTAGCTTACAGTTCCCTCCAGGCCCCCCTCACATACTGAGAGGATGTGTGAGATCAGAACAAAAGGAATTTAGAGAAGTCCTTGCCACGGGGTCCGGAGCTAAGGAGGCTGCAATGTGCAACTTTAAAATAGCGTTTCGTGCATTTATGATGTGAAATCGTCAAACAGGTAGCAGTATGCTGGGCCCTCTTGGATGTTTCCAGACTCACACAGCAGGAGCCTCTTCAGCCATGGCTTAGGAGAGTCACCTGTGCGCTTTGCCCCCAGATACCATCTCAGCCCAGAAACCAGAGGGAAGTGTGCGTGTCCCCTTGTGTTCAGAGTTCTTCTTTCCTCATTCATGTTCCAGGACCTTAGCTCCTCGCCTACCCCCATCCTCCAACTCTGTTCTTCTGTAAAGAATGGAGACTTGCTTATACCCTAATGTGAATGGCAACCCCAAGTTTGTCTTTGAATAGATAGGAAGGCTTATGCTCTCACTGGTCCTAAGCTAAAGTACAATGTTAAGCAGATGAGGGAATTATATTTAGGGGCAAAATGTCCAAACTGGATTCCTAGGAGCCTTCCTTGAAGTCTCCATGAAATTTCCTACCTCTGGTCCTTATGCAGAACTTGGTTCTTTCCCTCTGTAATGCTTTCTGCATATTGACTCATATTTTCTTTCTGCTTAAAAATGACACACTTCCCCAGAATGGTCTTCTGTGATTGGGAGTGTGTGGCAGAAGCCGCTAATTGCCTATAACATCTGTTACCCTTTCTTCTTGACTAACAGACTCCTGTTAGCAGCAATGGGACCAGCCAGAAACAAACAAACAAACAAACAAACAAAAAACCCCTGCATTTCCTAGGTATACAGATATCTCTGACTACGGAGATGTAAGCAGAAGCCATAGGGGGTGGGGTAAGTCTTCAGAGAAAGTTTTTCGAAAGGGGAATAATTAAACCAGGAAGCCAGTTTTCTTCTTTGCCTTTTTCCTTGGAATATGGCCATCATGGCTGGAGCTCCAGCAGCCATCTTGGGACCAACCTGAGGATGGAATTAACAAGCTAAGAAGACTGAGCTGTCAGACTTTCTAGTGACTGAGTGTGGAGCTGTCTTATCAGCCCTTGACTTTTCATCTCTGTATTACTTTTATGTGAAAATGAACTTCTACTTTCTTTAAGTCCAGGTTCTGTCACCAGCTGAACTTAACCTAAGTCCTCCTCTCTCTGTCCTTCTTCAGATGGCTGTTTACACTTCCAGAGTCTCATTCTGAGCCTGTCTTCTCCCAAGTCTGTAAGAGCTATGAGGTCAGCTGTGTAACTGTTCTGAACTTCACCGTTGGAACCGCAGTGCCTGCCTTGGAGTCTAGCACATAATGTCAGCCCTATACATGTTGGTTGAACGACAGGCCCCTGAACTACGGCTCTGCCTGGGGATGGGACGCTTGAAGCCCCATATCCATGAAGTTAACCAAGATTCCAGAATATCGGGACCTGAGCCCTTGAGAAGTCAGTTTTTAAACTAATCTGGACTCAGAAGAGGAAAAACCATCTATTTATAACAGCAAAATGGTTATTTTTTAGCGCTTGCTATTTGCTCCAAAAATTGGCTCTCTTTGTCCCGCTTCACCCCCATTCTTTTAAGATTTCCGCCTGTGCGTCCTTATTACAGATTAAGACATATTCCCACATGTACCTTGCCTACCTCATCCTCTCCCTCCTCAGCCAGGAATTTTCCCCAGTGAATCTCTGCAGGTGCAGCAGGAACCAGGGGCCTCCCTGGGTGGGGTGCTCAGGAGGTGGGGGACAGAAGCATGACCCCAGAGCCCAGAAGGAGCCCCCGAAGTAAGGTCCCCACGGAGCTTGCGAGTTTTCCTTTGTCCACTCTGCATCTATTTTGCCCAAATGTGCTTTGGGGCGAACATTTACCAGGGAAGAGCTGGCCTCAGAGCTCAGCCTTCAGGGTAGGGCAGAAGAAAGAATGTAATCAGAGTTATGGCTTAATGAAGTGAACCGTGATGACCATAAACAGACAGTTTGGGATTTGGTTTGTTATTTTGTACAAGGCAGTACCTTTCAACAGTGACCGGTGTTGGGGTTGGGCTTAAACGTTTTCATGTCACCCACCAAAAAAAAACCCAAAAAAACAAAAAAACAGTAATGTCATTATTACACTGTACTTTTCCACCTTAAAATGGGATTGGTTTTGTGGGTTGGGAAAGTTACCAAAAATAAGTTTCTTCCATCACAGGGGTTAGTTAGCACAAAGGAAGTTGCTCGATCATTTGAAAGATGAGAGAGGACTGTAGGTAAGAAAGAGCGGATACAGATAACAGAATCCCAGACCACCTACACTCTAGCTTTTTTATATTTAATGTATATAATAGACAATAAATCCTGCATAACTAGAGGAGAAAAAGAAAGTTTGTCTACTAGATCCTGTAGATGAGGTAGAGCCCAAATAGCTGTATGGGATAGCTCCTAGCTGTGTGATATGTTTTACGAAATAGCAATAAAAAAATATTCTCCCTCTTGAGAAACAACAACTCAAATGCAGCAAGCTCAACAAGGCGACGCCCAGCAGCCTGGCAATGCGGCTTCCTGACTTCAGGATGGAGGGAGCTAGATGAGGGGGGCGTGGGCAGCAGTCCCTCCCTCTGCTTTGGAAAAAGACTCTGCTCTAAGTTGGTGGCCTTTATTTTTTATTCTAACATGTCGGTACTGCCTAGTAATAGCCCAAGTCAGGCCCATTTCTGGTCCTTTCTGAGTTTGTAGCCACTTGAGGGTGCTCTGAGGGGGTTGCTCATCTTTAAAGCACACCCCAGAAATGCATCATGTGGGAGATGCTGGGAGGCAGGCAGAAATGGCAGGTCTGAAGAATGACAGCATGCTCAGGCCAGATGTCGGGCCAAGGCTTGCTAGCCCCGTGGCCCCAGCATGATCCTTACACCTCGCCCAGAGGTGAAGCTGGGACTCTGGCACCTTCGATGCAGCCAAACCAATGCCACCAGCTAGTATTTTGTCAAAGTGAGGTGATGACACAAAAGTCCAACAAAGGACCATACAAAGTGTATGGTCTGGAATATCTCTCTTTTCAAAAACCTTCCCTATACCCAAGGGTACTATCTCTTACCTCTATCTCTCCGGGATGGCAAATCATGCATTATTCTACCTGGACATGTTTTCCCAACTAAATTAGAAACTCCTTGAAAGCAAAAAGCATGTCCCATTTTTCTGTAGTCATCATGCCCAGCTCATAAGATGCTTTAGCAAAGCATAAAATCCTTCACTCGGGATTGACCTTTTTACTTTTCCCAAGATAAAAACCAAGAGGGTACTTTGGCCTATGCAAGAGATCATGGTTTCCTATCTGTAGAAGTCACCACAGGGCTGGGAGCCAGGTGGCTGGGGTTCTAGTTCTGGCTCGGTCACAACTAAGGCCATGACCTTGGACAAGGCTAGCCCTCCCGAGTCCACAGGTGATTTGCCTGTGAAATGAAATAGGTTTTGGAGATCTCTGTGGTCTCCACCAGGTCTCCAACATAGGCTAACCATTGAGAATGGCATCTCATCTATTAACATCCCTGGAACAGTTGGCAAAACAAGCAGGAATTACT